>JARQOD010000006.1:314751173-314927725 GCA_033576555.1 Oophaga sylvatica
ATAGAATGAGAGATATTTCCACAGATACAAAAGGAAATGTCTATTTTTTCAAGTCACTTCAAAAATTTTTTTCTTCAGTTACAAAGTTTAATTTTGATTATCAGTAATACGGGCAAGCATTTTGGGAAATCCCGGGTCACAAGCTCATAAATTATTGTCTGGTGCCCAAAGCCCCTAACAAGTACCACTCACTGTGGGGATGGTTGTTGAATGCAATGGTAGAAAACAGGAGCCCCAATCAAAACTCGGGTTTTTGACGAGACAGTTGAAAATCGCTCTGTGCAAAATTTTGTTTTCCTGTTCAGTAGTATTGTAAGGAGCAGGAATAAATTGCCCAGTAGCAACACCATACCTAGACAAGGCACCAATACAGGCTGATAAATAGGCTGTGGGCTGAAGGAGGGCTGTGAAAGAGGTTTACAGCCCGATCTGATTCATTTATAATCATAACAGGACTATGGTAGTATTAATTATTGATGAGAAAGACACAAAAGTGACATCATTCATGTGATTAAAGAAGCAATCTCATAAATATTTTTGCAATTAACACTGTGTATATATGTATGGTGTGTAGTATGTGTATATTAATATACTAATCTACCGCCACTTTGTTCAGATTCCAGCGCCCTTCTGCTCCTCTTCTGAATGACATCACCACTCTGCAGACTCTCCGGATCATACTGTGCTCTGCATGACCCAGAAGTGTCTTTTACAATTTAAGCCTATGCAGCGTAAGTACTAGGCTCCATAGGCTTACACTATAGAAGACACTTCCGTATCACACGCAGAGAATAGAGTGAGCAGGACAGTCTAAACTGCAGTGACTTCACTGAGAAGAGGAGCAGAAGGGTGCTGAATCCTGAAGAAATAGGCAGTAGGTGAGTATATTCACATACACACACTATACACCACACACAATTAATTATACACAGATTTAATTAAAAAATACTCATGGGATTGCTTCTTTAAGGCACTATGTGACAAACTAAGTATATATAGGGACACTAAGAAGACATCTCCACTGTGTGGGGGGCACTAAAGGGAAATCATTACTGTCTGAGGGACACTAAGGAGCTATTGTTCCTATGTGGGAGGATCTAAGGGAACATGTCACTGTGTGATGGGACGTATTGTGTGGGGAACAAAGAGGAACACTTACTAAATGAGGCACAAAAAGGGGTATTATTGCTGTATGGGGCACAAAGCAGAGCAAACTTACAGTGTGGGGCTCTAATATGCAAATTGTCTCTTCAGAAAGAGGACTTGAACTCTATAGCGCCACCTGTTGGAAGTACCGATCCTACAAGTCACAATCAACCCTTTAACGAGTCTTGTAATATGACTTAGGATAAAAGTCAAAGAGTGTGGGGCTCTACATTTTTGCCATTTATTTTTGGGCACACTATCTGTGTCACACTAGTTTTGCAGCAGGACCCTGTTAAATATGGCAGTAGGATTAGACATGAATGGTGATATTATTGGTTGCCTTGGTCTCTGTGGCAGCCATATGTCATCATCGTAAGGAGGTATTATTTGTTCCTTCTTTCCTAAAAGTTATCTATATGAATTCTCACAGGGTCTTTGTTCTTGACCTGGAAAGGATATGGCATAGAAGTAGTCATTTATTTTCTAAAATTAAAACCTCAACTTTAAGGTATCATTTCTGCTTCAGACCTTCTCATACATGAGTGGGATTCATCATGAGTGGAATATCTGAAGTCAGTCCTCCTTGTGACTGCTGAGCCATTATCTGCGCAAAATTTGTCAACGTTTCACACAATGTTTGTTAAATTTGGTTCATCTTTACATATAGCACTTTCTTCTGGAGCTGATTTTCCACTTTTCACTATATATACACTGCTCAAAAAAATAAAGGGAATACTCAAATAACACATCCTAGATCTGAATGAATGAAATATTCTCATTGAATACTTTGTTCTGTACAAAGTTGAATGTGCTGACAACAAAATCACAGAAAAATCATCAATGGACATCAAATTTATTAACCAATGGATGCCTCGATTTGGAGTCACCCACAAAATTAAAGTGGAATGTAATGTCCTTAAAACAAGTAAAAATGATGCTCAGTAGTGTGTGTGCCCTCCACGTGCCTGTATGACCTCCCTGTGCCTGTATGACCTACAACATCTGGGCATGCTCCTGATGAGGCGGCAGATGGTCTCCTGAGGGATCTCCTCTCAGACCTGGACTAAAGCATCCATCAACTCCTGGACAGTCTGAAGTGCAACATGACATTGGTGGATGGAGCGAGACATGATGTCCCAGATGTGCTCAATCGGATTCAGGTCTGGGGAACAAGCGGGCCAGTCCATATCTTCAATGTCTTCATCTTGCAGGAACTGCTGACACACTCCAGCCACATGAGGTCTGACATTGTCCTGCGTTAGGAGGAACCCAGGGCCAACCGCACCAGCATATGGTCTTACAAGGGGTCTGAGGATCTCATCTAGGTACCTAATGGCAGTCAGGCTACCTCTGGCGAGCACATAGAGGGCTGTGCAGCCCTCCAAAGAAATGCCACCCCACACCATTACTGACCCACTGCCAAACCGGACATGCTGAAGGATGTTGCAGGCAGCAGAACGCTCTCCACGGGGTCTCCAGACTCTGTCACGTCTGTCACATGTGCTCAGTGTGAATCTGCTTTTATCTGTGAAGAGCACAGGGCACAAGTGGCGAATTTTCCAATCCTGGTGTTCTGTGGCAAATGCCAAGCGTCCTGCACGGTGTTGGCCTGTGAGCACAACCCCCATCTGTGGACGTCGGGCACTCAGACCATCCTCATGGAGTTGGTTTCTAACCGTTTGTGAAGACACATGCTTATTTGTGGCCTGCTGGAGGTCATTTTGCAGGGCTCTGGCAGTGCTCCTTCTGTTCCTCCTTGCACAAAGGCAGAGTTGCCCTCCTACAGCCCCCTCCACTTCTGGTGTACTGGCCTGTCTCCTGGTAGCTCCTCCAGCCTCTGGACACTACGCTGACAGACACAGAAAACCTTCTTGCCACAGCTTGCATTGATGTGCCATCCTGGATGATCTGCTCTACCTGAGCCACTTGTGTGGGTTGTAGAGTCCGTCTCATGCTACCACGAGTGTGAAAGCACAACCAACTTTCAAAAGTGACCAAAACATCAGCCAGAAATCATTGGTACTAAGATGTGGTCTGTGGTCCCCACCTGCAGAACCACTCCTTTATTGAGTGTGTCTTGATAATTGCCAATAATTTCCATCTGTTGTCTATTCCATTTGCACAACAGCATGTGAAATTGATTGTCAATCAGTGTTGCTTCCTAAGTGGACAGTTTGATTTCAAAGAAGTTTGATTTACTTGTGTGGAGCCCAGCTGTGACTGGATCCATATCTTCCAGAAGGATGCACTAAAGGAAGATCCCACTAGAGGTCATGACACACACACACATTTCAGTTTACCTAGAAGACCATTAGAAGGAGCTGTGTTAGGCATATAAAAACAAGTTTAGTTTCAGTTTTCCTCAGATGAGATTAGACCGGAGATCTCCTCAGGACACCAGAGGAGAGGAGTTTAGCTCAGTGAAGTGAGAGCTCGTCCTGCAGAGAGCTAGTGCAGAGCTGTTCAATCAGTTCAACTTGAGCTTAAGTGGAGGCTAGTACGAGTGAAAGGGAAATCACTGTAGCCTAGTCAGAGCAGATTCTGAAGCGTAACTCACAAGGAAGCGTGCCGACGCTTAAAGAGCGGCGAAGAGGCCGATTAACAACTGCCGGCGTGTGTGATCTTAGTAGGACCCAGGTAGGCCGAAGGCAAGTGGAATTGGAGGGGTCAGTGAGCATTAATAGCTCCCCTCAGCAAGAAATACCGGACACGGGGCCCGAGCCTATAAGGATCTCCACGACCTATTAGGAGAACACCGGAGTTCCTGGAGGACTACAAGTCCCAGGAGTACCAGAGTTGATACGTAACAGGATCAGGAGGACGGAGTCCGGCTCAGCCAGCCATCAAGGACCCTGTCCTGCCAGAGAGAAGGTCCAATCACAAAATCAGCCAGGTATAGGACAGAGATCAAGTTAGACCTAGCTATAAGCAGGTCAGGACTTTATTGTGTAACGACAGAGGATAGGAGGCCATACACCTACCAGTGGAGGAATCTGGATGTGCATCCTTCGCCCTATCATGCTCCGGGGAGTACCTGCCATTTCTACAGTAAAGGTACCAAACTGACTTTTGTGTGTGTTCCCCTTAATGTCTCTGACGGCGGGATCCCCACCTGTCCTGCATCCTCCTATTTCTATCTGCCCTGGAAGAACACCGTCTTGCCTGTAGAAGACCTACCATCTAGCTGCCCAACACCATCCCTTCCAGAGTATTTGTATAGCAGCGCTGGTCACCCTGACCGGATACTACAGGTGGCGTCACGACAAACTATACGAACACTCCATCATCCCCTGTAAATATCCCACATTACGGCGAGCGCCCAGGGCACGGACCGAGCTGTGCTACCCGTGACATCCCCCATAGACATCAACGGGCTCGGTGCCGAGTATCCCAAAGCCCTGGTACGCGCGGCTCGTCAACTTGGCGTCACGAACAGGATAGAAATGCCTGCAGCAACGGAGTAATTTGTGCCCGTTGCCACCGGGTACTGTGTGCCTTGCAAAAAGACTGTTGTGTATAGTGGTGAAGATTTCCCGCCATTTGCCGCCATTTATAGCGTCCCGGCGCGAAAACTAGTGGGCGTACCTGCAAAAGCGCGCTGAGTCCTGAACACGCCCCCAACGCTGACGCGGCGGCAGGTCCTGTGGAGAGCTTCAGTGAACGCTCTGACGTCAGAGCGCCAGCGACACAGGTCCTTTCTCCACCGCTGTGCCTGCAGAGCTGCAGCCTTCAGAGAAGGTAGGCCACGATTAACTAGGGGGGCGCAGATATGTCGCAGCAGCAAGCTGACAGCGCGGCCCAGGCCGACGACCCCAATGATTTACCACTTGGCGCTGCAGCGCAGGATAGAAATCCAGGCCCCTCACCTGGTCCTGTGGTCCCTATAGTACCGCTAACGCTACCATACATGCCTGGAGCGAAGTGGCTCCCTCAGTACAGCGGCAAGCCAGACACCCTGTCAGGGTTCAAGCGGAAAATATGCAGCATAATGGATATGTACCCTATGACAGAAAAGCAAAGAGCTGCAGTGTTAGTGGGACAATTAACTGGTGCTGCTGAGAGAGAGGTAGAGACTTGGACAGCTGCAGACTAGGAGTCAGTGCATGCAATTTTCTTAAAGCTACAGACTACTTTTGAAGACCGCACTGAAACAGATCTCCAGATGAGGTTTTATCAATATTCCAAGAAATCAGATGACAGCATTAGAGACTATGCTTGCCGGCTACAAGGGGCCCTGCGAGCTCTTAAACAAGTTAACCCTATAAGTGTCACCAATGAAAATAAAATGTTAAAGGAACAATTTGTACGGGGACTGAGGTCCCAAGCGGAAAGCAGGACTGTGCACTGGTGGTCCTTGGATCATCCTGATGCTACCTTTGATGCCCTTAAGGATATGGCTATAAAAGGACTGCGACCTCTGGAGACACCCGAGATGGCAACCCAGTGTCACCTGAGTGAAACCACCCTAAAGCCAACAGCATCCACCTTTTCCCCGCTGGTTGCGAAAGCCAAAACGCAGGAGGCGCCACCTACTGAGCTGGACTGCCTGCGCTCAGAAGTGCGCCAGCTGACCAAACACCTGGCCACTGTAATGAGTGCCCTGCAACTGTCGACAGAGGAAGAAGGAAAGATCCTGCTAGCTGACTGCCCGGAGGATGTCCCTTGGATGCGCCGGAGGAGAGGGAGGACATCGCCCCACCGGAGGAGGACAACGCCACCCCCTGGAAGGACCCGCGACCAGCCTCATCCTCGCCGAGAGATCATCTGCTACCGCTGCCACAGAGAAGGTCACCCAGCACGTCGGTATCCTTTAAACGAGCAAATCCTGGGTCCGAGGGCCAACCCCAGGAATAGACTCCTCAGGGCCCCTCAGACTGGAATCGCAGGTTTGTAGGAGGAAGGCCATACCTGTCCATCATACTGGACGGGATCGCAATCCCTGCCCTGCTGGACACTGGATCCCAGGTAAACATTATACTTGATGTTCTCTACAACAAGTACTGGTCCAGTGACAGTCTCCAACCCCCAAACCCTGACTTTACCGTATACGCCTCTAATGGTCTCCCTCTTGAATTACGGGGGGCTAAAGATGTAGACGTAAAGGTGGGGAGAGTGGAGCTAAAGAATCAGGGACTTCTTGTAGTAAAGACTGTTAATGAAGAAAATGGGTTGAATGTGGTCTTAGGCACTAACATTATTAGTAACTGTTTGGAGGAGGTTGTGTTTTTACTCCAACAGCTTGCCGAAATCGCCAGACCAAGGCAAAAGGGAGAGATCCGGAGGGAGATCCGAACCCTGATGTGCCAGCAGCAAGTGAAAATGACCGGTGGTGAGATTGGCAATGTACGGGTAACAGACCCGAATCCCATTGTGATACCCCCGATGAGTGAAATGCTTATTTGGTGTAGAGCAGCAATAGGTCTGAGAGGACAAAACTACCAAGCAGTAGTAGAGCCCATTGTTCAGAACACAGACCTACACTCTTGACTGCCAGAGGGGTAGTGGAGGTACATAATGGGAGGGTGCCAGTGCGTCTTCTCAACTGGGGAGAAGACAAGTCAAATTACCACGTTACGCCACTGTTGCTAAGTTACATGCTGTGGATAATAACTCCATTCACCCAGCGGAGCCCTTAACCTCCCCACAACCAGTGGAGGATAACGATCCGACCACCCAGGTGGAGGATTGGTGTCAGCAGCTCCATGTTGGGACAGACACCACTCCAGCCCACCAGAAACAAGGAGTATGCCGAGTAGTTCAAGAGTATGCTCAGGTATTCAGCAAACACCCGCTCGACTTTGGGACAATTAAAGGGTTCAACATCACATCCCCACAGGCAATCATCCTCCCATCAAAGAACGGTACAGGCCTATACCACCAGCACACTACCAGAAAGCCAAGGAGATGTTGCGTGATATGAAGGAAGCAGGGGTGATAAGGGATAGTTGCAGTCCCTGGGCAGCACCTCTAGTCTTAGTCAGGAAAAAGGATGGAAGCATGCGAATGTGTGTAGATTACAGACAAATAAATCGCATTACACATAAAGATGCATACCCATTACCACGCATTGAGGAATCCTTGGCTGCACTAAAAACTGCTAACTACTTCTCCACCCTTGACCTCACTGTGGGTACTGGCAAGTAGCTGTGGCTGAGGAGGATCGGGAGAAGACGGCTTTCACCACCCCGATGGGACTCTGTGAGTTTGACAGAATGCCGTTTGGACTCAGCAGTGCCCCTGGCACGTTCCATAGAGTGATGGAGAGCTGCCTGGGCCATCTCAACTTCGAGACTGTGTTGCTGTACTTGGACGACGTCATCGTATACTCCAAAACGTATGAAGACCACTTGAAGCACCTGGCGGTGGTATTTGAGTCACTGTCCAAGTATGGGATGAAACTGAAGCCTTCTAAGTGCCATCTGCTCAAACAAAAAGTACAGTATCTGGGACATATTGTCAGTTCAGAAGGAGTAGCGCCAGACCCTGAAAAGATCACCGCCATCCAGAAATGGCCGGAGCCGAAAAATCTTAAGGAGGTGCGACAGTTCCTGGGACTGACATGGTACTACCGGAGGTTTGTGAAGGACTACACCAAGAAAGCAGCGCCTCTGCAAGACCTCCTGGTGGGACAGTCCCTCAAGAGCAGAAATTCTCCTTCCACTGGGGTAAAGAACAGGCAGAAGCATTCAAGGAAATGAAGGAGATCCTGACAGGTGATGAGATCCTAGCTTACCCTGACTACAGCCAGCCGTTCCTGCTGTATACTGATGCCAGCAACGAAGGATTGGGAGCAGTCCTCAGTCAGAAGCAAAATGGCCTGGAGAAAGTCATCGCCTATGCTAGCAGGAAGCTCCGCCCGACCGAAAGAAACCCAGAGAACTATAGTAGCTTCAAGTTGGAGTTCCTGGCACTGGTCTGGGCCATCACGGAGAGGTTTAAACACTATTTGGCCTCCAGCAAGTTCACTGCCTACACTGACAACAACCCCTTGACGCATCTTGAAACAGCTAAGTTGGGAGCCATGGAACAACGATGGATGGCTCGACTGTCAAATTATCAATTCACAATTAAGTACCGGGCGGGCCGCAAGAATGCCAATGCTGACGCCCTGTCCAGGATGCCTCATGAATCAGACACCGAAGAGGAAGTGGATGATCTGGAAGAGATTGAACTACTTGCCTTCCACCGGAATGGGGTAATCTACGAGCAACAAGCCAGCAGGAGACCGCGTGGTAAGACGTTAAATCCTTTACCTCACCACAGCTGGAAGGAGACTCAGGACAGCGATCCAGTGGTCAGCCGTATCAAGGAGCTGATAACACAGGAAGGTTCATCCTTGGAGAAGGACGCGCCCCTACCAGCAAGGCAGCTGTGGAATGAAAGAAGCCGGTTGTTCATCTACCGTGAGAAGCTGTGCAGGAGATACGTCAACCCGAGGACCCATGAAATGGTCTGGCAGATAGTAGTTCCCAGAGCAGACATCCAGATGGTGTTAGAAGCCTACCACGATCAAGCGGGACACTTTGGCTGGAAAAAGCTGGAGACCCTGTTGAAGTGTCGGTTCTACTGGGTAGGGATGCGCAGCTCAATCGAGAAGTGGTGCCGGAACTGTGGACCCTGTGGCCTCAGACGAAAAGACTACAGCAGTCAGAAGGCACCCCTGCAGCCCATCCAGACGACTCGCCCTTTGGAAATCGTGGCCCTGGACCATGTGAAGTTGTCACCCAGCCGGTCAGGATATTCCTATGCCCTGACTATGGTAGATCACTACTCCAGATTCCTGGTGGTCGCCCCTGTCAAAGATCTGACGGCAGAGACAGCTGCAAAGACGTTCCAGACTCATTTCTGTAGACCACACGGATATCCGGAGCAGGTGCTAACTGATCAAGGCCCAGCCTTTGAGGCCGAATTATTCAAAGAGTTCTGTCACTTGTACGGGTGTAAGAAGATAAGAACAACACCGTACCACCCCCAAACCAATGGACTTTGTGAAAAGATGAATCACATCGTCATTGACTTACTGAAAACTGTACCACTGGAGGAAAGAAATCGGTGGCCAGACTTGCTACCTGACCTGGTAGACCTGTACAACCATATACCGGTGAGTTCCACCAACTGCACCCCAGCCTATCTCATGCGGGCAAGACCAGGAAAGCTGCCCATGGATCTAGAGCTTGGTGTTGTAGAACCAGAAGCGGATGTAACTACTGGAGACTGGGACACAAACAGACAGGAACAGTACAGAAAAGTACAGACCTGTGTTGAGGAAAGTCTCAATCGAGGAAGGGATAAACAAGCAGATTGCTACAATAAAAGTGCGCCAGCTGAACCTTTCGCACCTGGTGAAATCGTACTGAAAAGAAAAAGGAGGTTACACAAACTCGACGATCAGTGGGAAAGAGAGCCCTACATCATACAGAGTTCAAGGTTTGATAACAAGAAAACGTGCATAATAAGCAAGGATGGGGGAAAAACAACTGCAACTGTGTCTAGAGACCATCTAAAGTTGTGTCCGGACCCATTAAAGCTTCGTGAGGAAGAACCTGTTGTCAATCAGGAAGAGAGTGATGAAGCAGTTATACATACAGATTTGGGAGATTTCCCCGCAGATTGGCCCAGAATTGGAGAAGCTGTAATCATCCCCGTGCTGCAATTCTATCAACCACAAGAAGAACCTCTACATCCAGCTGCACCAATTGTGCCAGTAGAGTCAGTTCCAGAAGGACCTGTTCCGGCGGAACCTCAACCAGTGGAATTACAAGAAGCAGAATCCCAAGAAATTGAACCTCAGGAAGAAGGATCCCCTGCAGAAGTTGCACCGGTTCACTCAGCTCACAGTGTGCTTGCCAGTCCAGTAGGGAGGTTGAGACAATTCTATAATTCACTCTCACATAGAACAAACAAGGAAACTGCTACCTCACAGGTCATTGCACCACGCAGATCAGAACGTAGCACAAAAGGACACATCCCTGCTAGGTTCAGAGATTAGTCTAACCTTTGGCAAATGTAAATAATTGTTTAAAGTCATTATATATATATGTATATATGTTTGCTTATAATATGCTGTTTATACCATTATTTATTTCCCTTATCATCTTGGGACAAGAGAAATGGACATTATTTCTACTTGTTTTCTCCACCCCTATTTTGAGCATCCTTTCCAAAAGAGACTGGGACTTTTATGGTTGCTCAATTCCTCAATCCCTCATTGTACATAATTGATCAGTTCCGTTTATGCAACAGTTTAAGAGTGCCTTACCTCCTGTAAAGGAAGAATTGTTTTCTGATATGTTATTGTTCTGTTACCTGTTTTTGTATTTCAGCCCCGGAGTGCTGAGTTCTACTAGGGGGGAATGTGGAGCCCAGCTGTGACTGGATCCATATCTTCCAGAAGGATGCACTAAAGGAAGATCCCACTAGAGGTCATGACACACACACACATTTCAGTTTACCTAGAAGACCATTAGAGGGAGCTGTGTTAGGCATATAAAAACAAGTTTAGTTTCAGTTTTCCTCAGATGAGATTAGACCGGAGATCTCCTCAGGACACCAGAGGAGAGGAGTTTAGCTCAGTGAAGTGAGAGCTCGTCCTGCAGAGAGCTAGTGCAGAGCTGTTCAATCAGTTCAACTTGAGCTTAAGTGGAGGCTAGTATGAGTGAAAGGGAAATCACTCTAGCCTAGTCAGAGCAGATTCTGAAGCGTAACTCACAAGGAAGCGTGCCGACGCTTAAAGAGCGGCGAAGAGGCCGATTAACAACTGCCGGCGTGTGTGATCTTAGTAGGACCCAGGTAGGCCGAAGGCAAGTGGAATTGGAGGGGTCAGTGAGCATTAATAGCTCCCCTCAGCAAGAAATACCGGACACCGGGGCCCGAGCCTATAAGGATCTCCACGACCTATTAGGAGAACACTGGAGTTCCTGGAGGACTACAAGTCCCAGGAGTACCACAGAGTTGATACGTAACAGGATCAGGAGGACGGAGTCCGGCTCGGCCAGCCATCAAGGACCCTGTCCTGCCAGAGAGAAGGTCCAACCACAAAATCAGCCAGGTATAGGACAGAGATCAACTTAGACCTAGCTATAAGCAGGTCAGGACTTTATTGTGTAACGACAGAGGATAGGAGGCCATACACCTACCAGTGGAGGAATCTGGATGTGCATCCTTCGCCCTATCGTGCTCCAGGGAGTACCTGCCATTTCTACAGTAAAGGTACCAAACTGACTTTTGTGTGTGTTCCCCTTAATGTCTCTGACGGCGGGATCCCCACCTGTCCTGCATCCTCCTATTTCTATCTGCCCTGGAAGGACACCATCTTGCCTGTAGAAGACCTACCATCTAGCTGCCCAACACCATCCCTTCCAGAGTATTTGTATAGCAGCGCTGGTCACCCTGACCAGATACTACAGGTGGCGTCACGAAAACTATATGAACACTCCATCATCCCCTGTAAATATCCCACATTACGGCGAGCGCCCAGGGCACGGACCGAGCTGTGCTACCCGTGACATCCCCCATAGACATCAACGGGCTCGGTGCCGAGTATCCCAAAGCCCTGGTACGCGCGGCTCGTCACTTGGAGTTATATTCTGTTGTTTAAGTGTTCCCTTTATTTTTTTGAGCAGTGTGTGTATATATATATATATACAGTACAGACCAAAAGTTTGGACACACCTTCTCATTCAAAGATTTTTCTGTATTTTCATGACTATGAAAATTGTAGAATCACACTGAAGGCATCAAAACTATGAATTAACACATGTGGAATTATACATTACACTTTACAAAATAGTGTGAAACAACTGAAAATATGTCTTATATTCTAGGTTCTTCAAAGTAGCCACCTTTTGCTTTGATTACTGCTTTGCACGCAGAAAAGGTGAACGGATGGACTCTACATGCCTAGTTCCCATCGTGAAGCATGGAGGAGGTGGTGTGATGGTGTGGGGGAGCTTTGCTGGTGACACTGTTGGGGATTTATTCAAAATTGAAGCGGTGAGCGGTCCAGCTCACCCCAAACCATCTCGATTGGGTTCAGGTCTGGTGACTGTGGAGGCCAGGTTATCTGGTGTAGAACCCCAATACTTTCCTTCTTGGTCAAATAGCCCTTACACAGCCTGGAGGTGTGTTTGGGGTCATTGTCCTGTTGAAAAATAAATGATGGTCCAACTAAACGCAAACTGGATGGAATAGCATGCTGCTGCAAGATGCTTTGGTAGCCATGCTGGTTCAGTATGCCTTCAATTTAGAATAAATCCCCAACAGTGTCACCAGCAAAGCACCCTCACATCATCACACCACATCCTCCATGCTTCACGGTGGGAACCAGGCATGTAGAGTCCATCCGTTCACCTTTTCTGCGTGCAAAGCAGTAATCAAAGCAAAAGGTGGCTACTTTGAAGAACCCAGAATATAAGACATATTTTCAGTTGTTTCACACTTTTTTGTAAAGTGTAATGTATAATTCCACATGTGTTAATTCATAGTTTTGATGCCTTCAGTGTGAGTCTACAATTTTGATAGTCCTGAAAATACAGAAAAATCGTTGAATGAGAAGCTGTGTCCAAACTTTTGGTCTGTACTGTATATATATATATATATATATATATATATGTATAGATGTATGTATCTCTCTCTCTCGCTCTCTCTCTCTATATATTTATATGTGTATATATGTATATATATTTATCATGGCTGGAAACTATCTAAGTACAGGCATCTAATAATATTCCAGAAAATGCTCAGTAAAAATCACTTTAAAATTCCCTTAAGGAAATCTCAGGTACTTTATTCACATCTTCTCCAAGATAAATGTTTCAAAGAGCAAGCACGATAACCTTGACACAAATACAAAGAGCTAACTATACACGAATTACATTGTAGAGTACCTTTAACAACCAATTCAGCATAGTTCGAAACTCCAACTCCTCCTTCAGTACGAATCATACAGCGATAATTGCCAGCATCTCTCTTTGTTGTGTTCACCACATTAAATATGGCTACAAATCGACGATCATTATTCACTGTTATCTCTTTTAAAGGAGCATCTCTTCCATTTACGCCCTGACAAGAGAGATGAAAAAAAATATAAACATATTCAATTTTTGCATTTTCCATATCTGTACATTGAATATTCATTCTTCTGTTCCCTGAAACAGATGTTGCTGTAAGAAAGAATAGCTGATTGATTGCTTTGCTGTTATTATGTTTGCCCTGCTTTTTTAGACATCCAGCTGGCGATGTATTAAAAAAAGGGACATATTTATAAAAATTTCAAAGAAAAGACACATTTGCTGGCTACGCCACTTTCTGACTAAGAGTATGAAAACTGGTTGTTCCATACAAACACAACATTGCTATAGATTGAGCAAACTGTTGCCTTTTATGCATATCACAGATGATATTTGTTAGTGTCATTATTCTTAAAGGAAACTTATCAGCTGACGCATCCTGGCCGAACCTTGAGCCGCAAGTATCACAAACCTGCCCTGCTACTACGCTTATGTACAGTATGTTTCTCTATGAAATGAAAAAACATAGTTTAAGACATCGGCATGAAGAAACTAGGAGGAGTAGTCCAACATACAGACAGGTTTCTGCCCAGCCACTTCCCATGATTGACAGGATGATCTCTATGTGTATATACAGTGGGTACGGAAAGTATTCAGACCCTTTTAAATTTTTCACTCTTTGTTTCATTGCAGCTATTTGGTAAATTCAAAAAAGTTCATTTTTTTCTCATTAATGTACACTGCACCCCATCTTGACTGAAAAAAAACAGAAATGTAGATTTTTTTGCAAATTTATTAAAAAAGAAAAACTGAAATACAAGTATGCAAAAAATATGGAAGAAACATAGCAACTTTGAACTTCAGATGGGAGTTCACTAAATTTTTAGGTTTGCTTATTATTTCCATTTAAAAAAAGAATTGGGCACGATGGGCTTGAATTTACCAGTATTAGGCTTAATTCACACCTGCATATTTGAATTCTGTTTCTTGTTTCCATTCTAGAAACAAAAAAAATAAATTCTCATGGAATATGGATCCTTTACATGTAAAAGGAAGCACAAGGTCTTCATTGATAATAATGGGGTCCTAGCAAAATAGCAGAAAAAGGCTTACGTAATTTTATGTACTCATCCCAAAACACCATAAATGAACAACTCAGCAGAAAATCAGCTCATGGGATTGCTAGCTTTTGGATAAAGCTAAGTTCACATGTGCAGTAATCATCCATTAGAACAGATCCAGCAGCAATCTGTTCACAAAAAAGGTGTGAAGACAGAATGTTTTTGTCCGTTTTTATAAATCTGATTTCAGCTGGATTTGTTTTTTTAACATTGAAGTCTATGGAAAACCGATCTGTTAATTAGCCATCCGCTATCTTCCATTAGAATATGATGCAGTAAGCAAACAACAGGGATCCTTTTCAAAGCAAAGAAAAACTGATGGCTAATTAACGGATCTGTACAAATCATTGTTGACAACAGCAAATCTCCCAATATATGTGCTGCCAACAATATCCATACTGAATGTGGACCAAGCGATCGTTTTACTGGTGGTTTAGTGCCAAATTTCTAAAACTAATTGTTATAACATCTACCTGCACTCACTATGATCAGCGATCATGCTTATATAAAACTGGAATAAGGGAGTACAGACACAGAACACTGACACATCGTACTCTAAGGGCCTATTAATTTATCAAGATTTTTTAACTGATGGTCTGCATGAAATAAAGTAGAAATGTCCTTTTTTGGTCCAACTTGCAGACCAAACTCACCCAGTCCAGTGAATGAGTCTGTAAAAAAAGGACAGAACATGGGCAGCCATTCAAGATCCATTCAAGATGCATTCATGTGCTGTAAGTTATTCACCAACTGTTTGCCAGGGAAAGCATAGGAAACCTCCAACAGTTTGTTTTGCATATAAGAAAAATTAATCACACACTAATGGACGGATGAAAAACATGTAAAGCACACTGATGAAAAAACAGGGTTTTTTTCCAACGAGAATGCCATATGTGGATTTCAGCCTAAGGCTAATTTCTCACAGTAAGTGTTTGGTGAGTTTTTGATGTTGCAGATATTTTGCAGCATTTCTGCATCAATTAACTAAATTATATGCTCTAAAATCTTGTGAAAGCCTACCCAGAAAAGTGGAAGTTGTTATATCTGACAACTCCATTAGCCCATGGATTTAGAATTGGAGGTTATATAAGTTCTTGTAAGTGTGATGTGTAGGACTTCCAATACTTTTGTCCATATAGTATAATGTAAAGTATCATCAATGTCTTCATGAATCCCGATAGCGTTCAAATGAGCCTTCTTTCCCTTCCTCGGTATGGTGTCCAATCTCATGCCAAACATCCAACAAACACAATTTCCTTGCTTGTTCACACTGGCGTTCACAGCTCATGTGAATACTGTATAAACCAAGAGCAACTGCACTTGATACCATCCATATAACTGACATTACATCAAGTAACCGGGCTAAGCTGCCAAAGACAAGGGGGAAGACAGCTATATGATGATATGGTGTACTGGGCAGGTTATAGAATGAGGTGTACCAAGTGGGCACCTGACCATTGTGGGCTGCCAATTATTTGCATTCTAAAATATGCAGTTAAGGGATAAATTCAGAAAAGGAGACAGAGTCAAACTGGGAGTGCCATGAACCTGGAAATTCCGGTGAGCGAGAAAAAGTGAAAAACAAAAAGTTTAGTTTATCGTTATGACATATTTCTACATGGTTAGGCAGTGTTCAAAGTGATTTTCAACTCCTCAAGAGCCCCCTTTGAGATGCATTAACTTTTACTTCTGCCCTAGTAGGGGAGGCTTAATGGATGGCCTTTATACAGCACAGAAATGTTATCAAAACCAGCCAGGCAGCAGACCTGTTGAGAGCAGACAAGCTAAGATTGGAGATAGATCATAAGAATGAAGTGACAGCTTAAGGACTGGATAAAAACTGGCATTGCAAAAATGGAAGCGACCATGTGAGTTTGATTGTCCCGTCCCCAGCTGTGCTGGAGCTCCTTTTATTCATAGCACGGCAAAAAGTCAGTCACAAGGATAAATCTGTACAATGCTGCCATTTCTATATGTATAATTTGTGTTCACAGAATATACAGATAAAATAATTGAGGTTTACATTATAACTATTATATATTGCAAGTCTAACATGACATTCAAGCGGTCATCAGTATCTGCAAAAAGTAATATACTATCCCACTGTCGTTTGGGCTCTTACCTAGAAATAGATGAAGCAGGACCAGGTTTGTCTTTTATGATACTAAACCTATGTTATGCCTAGTACAGGGCCTTTGGGACTGGTGCATGACACAAGAGGTACATTTAAGATTAACTCAATGTGAATTATTTGATGTGCTCGGATTTTTTTGTTAAAGGAGTTGTCCGGTCTAAAACGACAAGTCTGAAGTCACTGTATGTGACTGCAGACTTGAAAATACTCATAGCGCACGCACTGTGAGGATTCTCCAATGCCATCGCCGGGAGCGGTCGGTCATGCGATCGCAGGTATTCAATATACATACTCCCAGCCAGAATCCGACTACACTGTTTCCGGCCTCACGCAATACACTTGCATTGAATACAAGACTCAATAGACTAAGACTAATCAGACAGACGGATCCCCGCCGGCCTCACGCAGCCCACTGCCTTGGATAGACAGCTCTTTTGCTATACGCACATGTAGGCAGAGACCTGACACTTCAGGTCAGCGGGCAGGTAGAAGCCACTCAGGACCCGCCGGTCCAACTAGCCTCCAGTGTGGCCCAGTTCCAAATGGCCTTCAAAGTATGTTTTTCCTTGACACACCGCAGAGTTTCAGAGTCAAAAATACCTGGCTGTGTTCATACAGCCAGTGTCTGATACATGCTGCCCAATAGTGGTAACGGCCTACATAAGCCAATTCTACAGATGAGTTCACTGCTTTCCTATTGTAATAGAATCTGCCATCAGTCGGGAGACTCTGAAGAACACTGAATGTTATTGAACAATATCCATGAGATGTGTTTGAAGTATGAAACACATGTATTTTTCTGGCCTTGGTTAACACAGGAAGACCGGAAAAGACTAATTACATGTAAACTATGAATAACCGAGCAATAACAAGAACAATACCTTGATTTGTGCAGGCTGCAAAACTAATGAGACTATTGTTAAGGAAATAAATCTCAGCTTTCTAAATATAATGCTATGCAAAGGAAAAAATATATATCCAGCAAGAGTTCTCAGCACAAGAATGGAAAGCATATTGTATCATATACTGTATATATTCAGATAGCAAAAGTTACACTTTACCTCCTAGAGGAGTATAAAGCAAAATAGATTGCTGGGACGAAGGAGGAGGATGCAGACCTGAATCCAACTGGTGCACTACAGTCAGGACCTTATCACGACACGTCAAGGAGTTGTTCACTTTATCTTTACTTTTATTAAATGTGTTTGAGATATTAATTTTGTTACTAAATATCAGTATCACAAGTTAAAAATTTAAAAAAGCGCTTTCCTATGTGCAGTGTTTTTCAATCAGAAATTCATATATGCAGATATATATATTTATATATATATATAATATATATATATATATATATCTCTATACAGTACAGACCAAAAGTTTGGACACACCTTCTCATTTAAAGATTTTTCTGTATTTTCATGACTATGAAAATTGTACATTCACACTGAAGGCATCAAAACTATGAACTATCACATGTGGAATTATATACTTCTTCAAAGTAGCCACCTTTTGCTTTGATGACTGCTTTGCACTCTCTTGGCATTCTCTTGATGAGCTTCAAGAGGTAGTCACCGGAAATGGTCTTCCAACAATCTTGAAGGAGTTCCCAGAGATGCTTAGCACTTGTTGGCCCTTTTGCCTTCACTCTGCGGTCCAACTCACCCAAACCATCTTGATTGGGTTCAGGTCTGGTGACTGTGGAGGACAGGTCATCTGGCTAGCACCCCATCACTCTCCTTATTGGTCAAATAGCCCTTACACAGCCTGGAGGTGTGTTTGGGGTCATTGTCCTGAAGCACCACTGATTGACAATCAATTTCACATGCTGTTGTGTAAATGGAATAGACAAATGATGGAAATTATTGGCAATTATCAAAACACACTCAATAAAGGAGTGGTTCTACAGGTGGGGACCACAGACCACATCTCAGCACCAATGCTTTCTGGATGATGTTTTGGTCACGTTTGAATGTTGGTTGTGCTTTCACACTCGTGGTAGCATGAGACAGACTCTACAACCAACACAAGTGGGTCAGGTAGTGCAGCTCATCCAGGATGGCACATCAATGTCATCTGTGGCAAGAAGGTTTTCTTTGTCTGTCAGCGCTAACAGGAGACAGGCCACTACACCAGAAGACGTGGAGGGGGCCATAGGAGGGCAACAACCTAGCAGCAGGACCGCTACCTCCACCTTTATGCAAGGAGGAACAGGAGGAGCACTGCCAGAGCCCTGCAAAATTACCTCCAGCAGGCCACAAATGTGCATGTGTCTGCACAAACGGTTAGAAACTGACTCCATGAGGATGGTCTGAGTGCCCGACGTCCACAGATGGGGGTTGTGCTCACAGGCCAGCACCGTGCAGGACGCTTGGCATTTGCCACAGAACACTAGGATTGGCAAATTCGCCACTGGCACCCTGTGCTCCTCACAGATGAAAGCAGGTTCATACTGAGCACATGTGACAGACGTGACAGAGTCTGGAGATGCCATGGAGAGCGATCTGCTGCCTGCAACATCCTTCAGCATGACCGGTTTGGCATTGTGTCAGTAATGGTGTGTGGTGGCATTTCTTTCGAGGGTTGCACAGCCATCCATGTGCTCGCCAGAGGTAGCCTGATTGCCATTAGGTGCCGAGATGAGATCCTCAGACCCCTTGTGAGACCATATGCTGGTGCGGTTGGCCCTGGGTTCTTCTTAATGCAGGACAATGCCATA
This sequence comes from Oophaga sylvatica, assembly GCA_033576555.1. Taxonomy (NCBI): domain Eukaryota; kingdom Metazoa; phylum Chordata; class Amphibia; order Anura; family Dendrobatidae; genus Oophaga; species Oophaga sylvatica. The sequence continues at coordinate 314,770,299 of JARQOD010000006.1, forward strand.
CCTCATGTGGCTGGAGTGTGTCAGCAGTTCCTGCAAGATGAAGGCATTGAAGCTATGGAGTGGCCCGCCTGTTCCCCAGACCTGAATCCGATTGAGCACATCTGGGACATCATGTCTCGCTCCATCCACCAATGTCACGTTTCACCACAGACTGTCCAGGAGTTGGTGGATGCTTTAGTCCAGGTCTGGGAGGAGATCCCTCAGGAGACCATCCTTCGCCTCATCAGGAGCATGCCCAGGTGTTGTAGGGAGGTCATACAGGCACAGGGAGTTCATACAGGCACGTGGAGGCCACACAGTACTGAGCATCATTTTGACTTGTTTTAAGGACATTACATTCCACTTTAATTTTTAGTGTGACTCCAAATCCAGGCCTCCATTAGTTAATAAATTTGATTTCCATTGATGACTTTTGTGTGATTTTGTTGTCAGCAAATTCAACTTGTACAGAACAAAGTATTCAATGAGAATATTTCATTTATTTAGATCAAGGATGTGTTATTTGAGTGTTCCCTTTATTTTTTTGAGCAGGGTATATATATATATATATATATATATATATACATATATATAATCATAAACATTGAAATTGCAACACCAAGAAGGAATAGTCATGGTGTTATAGAAATCACAGGATTGATAAACATGTTAATAATGTGCAAATGTTAAAAAAAATTGAAACAAAATTTTCAAAACATCTTGATTTATTCAGTAATAGAGTATGAACGTCAAAGTGAGACACGCACTTACATGTCTTGGTTGCTATAAAGTGAGGTTATTTGTCTGAGGACTGTTCTGCCATGTTAATTATATTTGGACACGCAAATCATCAAGATCCACTGTGGCAGCTCCCTTTACCATTGTCGACCAATGACGTCGATGTGCACAATGAGAGACAAGTTCAGAGATGATGCAGGCCACAATTAAGCCATGCAGGCTGCTCACAGTAGCATGGGCAACATGAGGCCTGGGTCTGTTGTGTTGAGAATTAGCTCCTGAACATTTTGGAAAAATGGCTGTAGCACTAGTTTCATGATCAAATCAGTGTAACATTGCGCTGTTAGTGTAACCTGGAATGAAGACTAGAGGGGTCCAGCTACCATGTAATATGCCACCTCATACCATAATCCTGGGAATAGGACTGGTGTGACCCCATGGTCGTCAGCTTAATTTTGTGCAAAACAAAATCATCGCTGAAGAGGTTAGACCTTTTTTCCAGTCTCCGTTGCTATTTTTCTCTGCACTATGACAGCCTTTGAAATTGGAGGATAAGGCAGTGGAACATCTGAGTTGCATGCCTGGTTCATAAGATAACGTCATGCAAATACTTTATGATGGTTTGTATAGAAACTGTTTGATGTCTTAATCTTGGTATCTGATGTCCAATTTCCCTTGAGGTACAGAATAGATCAATTGTTGAACCAGTGGTCATGCCATTTCTTAAAACTATCCCAGGAGTAATTTTTTCTAAATGATAATGCAAGGCTGTATGTTACTCATGCTACTGTGAGCTGCTTACATGGCCTAAACAACTAAACAAGCTCCCATTGCCTGCAGAGTCTCTGGAGTTGTCTCAAGTTGAGCACATCAGGACATCATTGATCGGCTACTGCAAAGGGAGCTGCTAGCAGCGGATCTTGATGATTTCGAACCAAGTGCATTCCGCGGCAGCCAGTTCATGCAAGTGCATGTATTTCTGCGGATGGCGCTCATAATTGATACTGCATAAATCAAGAAATTTTGAAAAATTTGTTTCTATTTTTTCATCATGTGTAAATCATGAACATAGCTATTGATCTTGTGATTTCCATAACTTCACAACTTTTCCTTCTTGGTGTTGCTATTTTAATGTTTAGGTGTTTCCTTATTTATCAACCTAAATATATCCAATTATAACAGGGGTGGGGAACCTCAGGCCCAAGGGCCATTTGCGGCCCTCGATGACCTTTTATCAGGCCCCCGGGCAGATTCTCAGGGACCGCTGTACTGTGGCAGGGAGCTGTATTTTGATCGCCACCAGTTCATTAATTTCTTCTTCTCTGTTGGCACACACACGTAGTGTTCACTACAGAAAACTGAAGGGCATGCAATGAAAGATTACGTCCTGACACCAGTGCCAGAGTCACGATGTACTTTGTGGGCGGAGTTTGTACGGCCCCCGAAGGATGATATAAATATCCAAATGGCCCTTGGCAGAAAATGATTCCCCACCCCTGGATTATAAACATGTAACATATCAATATACATGGGATTGATTATGTATTAGCATTCTCATGTAATAAATACAAATAAGTATAAGCTCTAATTGTGACAACAACCTGAGAAAACATAAACTCTCTAACTGGAGAGTGAAATTTGATAATACATAGAAAATGTCAACTTCAGAGGAGACAAGATTTCTTCATTAGAAGACTGTGAATTTGTGTAGAAGTCACCTTAGGGGCTGCTAATGGCAGGAACAGTTGGTGACTTTAGACAATAACATTAAAGAGATTTTCCATGATATTTCTTCTCCCCATTGTGTTGCATATGCTGAAAATAACAAATAGAGGCAGTATTCCCCCATCCCAAGTCCAGCTATCCTTTTCTGCTGCTGCTCCGGTGTTGGTTTTACTGACTGATGTGGTCAACTCCCAAATACAGTGCATGTGACCACTGCAGCCAATCACTGAGTTCAGCAATCACTTTACTCCTTTTTAGCCATATAAATTTAACTATTTACATGACTTCTTCATCAGCATTTTTATGTACGTAGTGTAAAGATAGACACTGGCAATGTACAGATACTACTAGGCCTCCTGGACAGGCACCTGTGCTCCTACTGTAGTTCACCATCTTCATTCTTCAAGTTGATCAGGTAGAGAAATCCTACTGTAGGACTGACATTTTTTTTTTAAAGTGGAAAATAATCCTCACTAAACCATTATCAAGTGACAAAGAAACATGTATTAGAGTCTGAAATGACAGATCTGGTGCTAACAAGTAATGGTCTTAGATGACCATTCTTCAGGCATTCTGTAAACTGAAATTCCATTTTGGAACCACTATTGAGATTATGGCTCTTGCCATATTTCCCAAAACGTAATCCTTTGGTTACAGTTGATAACCAGCTTTTACTTATATCACTGCAATTGGGAGAATTTGATATTTTAATATTTGCAATTTTCAAAATGGCAAGCTAAACTCCAAGGAGGCATTCGGCCAAGACTTTAAATTACAGCATGATTCCAATACAATGTATTATACAAAATTACTTCTGAGAACAGATGACATAATTAAATGTTTCAGTGGCATAAACTATGTAATAATTTAAGAAACAGTCACTTTCTAAGTGAGGTAATGCAGGGTAATAGCAAAGTGAAAAGATCCTTAATCTAGCGAGGTGGACAGTAACAGACAATTGACCTGGACTTCCCATAAACCAGCAGTCGTGAAGCTGATGGGTTGCTGGTACACTGTGCTAAGATTGATTTACTTATTGAAATGCTGCTTCTGGAGCTCCAATTTATTTAAATGATGAGTCTGATCATTGCTACAACTATTGCTGAAACGGCATAATAAGTATTTTTTCTAGCAAATTACTACTCATGTGTTAAGATCTTAGGAGTTAGCACATTGCACAAAAGTAGCTGTAAGTCTAATTTGCATGAGAATAACCTCATTCCAGAGCAGGATTCATAAATTAATAGAATATAATGCTTTAAGTCTACACAATAACTTGCACAGCAAAATTTACTTAACCCGATATATGTAAAGTAAGACATTTTTCTCCAAATGACTTCATATACGGAATACATTAAATATGGAAAATCACATATTGAGTATTAAAATGAACTGTGAAGTCTGATATATGTACTGACCACCAGGAACGGTTTGGTTTGGCAATACAACACTTTGGAACTAATACAGCAAAGTGTTTTTCCCAAAAAACTTTGAATAATTGGTAATTTTTTTACATGTAGTTGTGCAAAAATTTTGAGACTTCTGCCGTTTTCAAGTCAGTTTGCAGTAGGTCTTCCAAAATGGGCAGAACTATGAGGAGCCGGGAAGAGATGGGGAGTGGCTACACCTACCCGGAAAATACAGCAAAACTGGCAGCATTTCTGACAACAGAAATGTTACTCTAGTTATTGACTGGAGTAAATTTTCTTGTAAGGTGCATAGCACTGATAAGATGCATGGAATCCAATAAGTGGAGTGCACTTTTTAATTAATTCAGTGCATCTCATTCCTGCACACCCATTATTAAGACTGGCCTACGATACATCAGTCTTAATAAATAGGGACCTATATCAAGATAAATGGCCAATGGCTGGACTATGTAAGCAGTGTAAGAAATAGTGGTTCAGTACAAAAGTGTATTTTTCTCACAGTATCTATAAACTGCCATTTCAAGCTTGTGCCAATCCATGGTTTGCGATGTGTCAGTCAGTGATTTGTCATGTGTCCTACTAGCTTGTTATCAAACATTTTCATTCATCGTCAAGCCTTATAAATAAGTATGTATAAACTGCGTGCACAATTATTAAGCAATTTGTATGCTTGATGATTCAGTTTATTATTGAACAACTACAGAGCTGTCAGTCAAGCTAAAAGGTTAATGAACCTGAATTTAAGAAAGTAAAAGTGAGGTTTTGTCTTTCTTATGAGAATACCTATTTGTGCAGAATTATTGGGCAACTAAATAAAAAAAACATACCTATTCCCATCTCAGTTGTTTATTTTCATCTCTTAATGTGGGATTACGGTTTTCATCTGTGCAGGTGTAGATTTTTGTATTCTGGTATTTTTGAATGACAATATATGTGATATTTTTTCACAATTATTCCATTGTCGCCAATTTTCTCTGATCACACGTTGTCATTCTTTTATTTACAAAATCAATATAGTGATTTACCAATAATTATTTTAATTGGCAAAGTGTATTCAAGTTAGCTCTTTATTCCAGATGAATACATTTCCCATTATTTACATAGCACTGACATATTCAGCGCACACACTCTTCTAACAATCTTATATAATAAGGCCAAGTTTCCTGGGAAGTCAATTAATAACCAGTCATACAAAACAGATTCTAGATGCCCATAACAGCAGCTTTAGATCAATTTCTGCCAACTGCTTGTGACATGAAAAAGCAGGACAGATGCCGACCGTAAACAGATATCTGTGGAAAAGTCAATCTGCTGTGTTGGATTTATTTGGTTGCTGTTGGGTGCAGTCATTAGCATACCTGGAAATGTATTCATGACAAACGGCACATGGGCAGCACAAGGCTCAGGTCGCAGTGCGAAGCAGAGATCGATCTGCCTAAAGTCTGCAATTTATCAATATTGTCATCCAGAACGTCAACAGTCACAGAGCTACGTCTACGACGGCTTCAATTCATCTGAAAAAATGAAGTCTAAAATCTCTTGAATATGACTACTTTAATAAGGAGTATGCCGCTAAATGGTTCAAACCCAAGATCTCACACTATTGCGAGGACCAAGATGTCAGTTTAAAATGCTATTTCCATCTCAGACAATATGGCTCATTGACAGCATATGTCCTATATGTCTGATAGATGGAGACCCATACCTCTCTAAAAATGGGACTCAACTGGGAACGAAGAGGTTTCACATATGGACGTCTCTAGGTACTGTATGTCGAAAAGTACCAAACTGCTGGCTTGGCATTTTTTCGATGTGTATGTGAATAGCTGACTATGCACAAGTAGGTGTTTACCAATTTTAAGCATTTCAGCTTTGAGACAAAAGTCATAGGCTACACATTACTACAACCTTAATTCCCACTCCTTTAATTTACCAGATGGGAGGCTTTTCTCTACAAAACCAAGGAGCGGCTGATTATATAGCATCAATACGATTGTCAAGCAATGTTCTATGCATCGCTATGATTGGGAGATGAAAATATTTCTATATCTTTTTTGTTTTGACACTTTGTGACAGGTAACATACAGTCTGATGGAAAGAAAAATCCTATTAAGGAGGCTGACAATTTAACAAAAGTTGACTAAAGATGCCGTCAAAAGTAAACGGCAAAATAAACTGACATGTAATCCTCTTCAACTTTTATTAATTACTTTTTGGCTTGCCAATGACATTGTCTGATCTTACGCAAACAGAGCGCTGCAGTGGATTTTCCATGGTGACAAGCCTCAGCTTTTTTTTGCCCACGGCATAATTGCGCACTACAAGTGAGATATAAACACCTCTATCAACATATGCATTATAATTATTTTCCTTGTTTAGTGAGTCAATACAGAAGAAATATTATGCCCATTTTAGTGCTAGCTTGTGTTGTCAGCAGATGTGACAAAGAAAATCTAAGCAGATGGGCTACATCTGTTAATCATAAACATGCTTTCATTAGCGCCATCGTCACATTTATTTGGTTGCAAGTTTATTTTTTAGTGTATCAGCTAATGAGAACATTGGATTTCCACCACATTCTGCATCGCTAATACCACTACTTTACAATATGTTTGTTTATTCATCACAGAGCAAACTGTGAAACTAGTTTCTGATATGGATACACAAGAGATATATACATATAAAAAGCTATTTACATATTGTTGGGCTGTGACAGTCTAGTTCCGTGACTGGACAGTCAATCTAGGCTTTCCATAGGGTGGGTTGGGTAACCAATTTTTATATTACTCCAAATAATCCATCTAAAATGGAAAATCATTCCAAAATTTCTACGGTATCAACATCTTCAGTCTAGAGAGTTTACATGTCTCCATGGTAAAAGACAATAAACCATTATGGTCTGACCTATGGTCATAATCTTTTCGATATGCCCCCCATCTACCCCATATTTTTGATTGCACACAATCAAGTGTTCGAGAAGTATATGCACACTCCTCAAATAGGGCAGAAGCCAGCATGCAAGAGCACGAGACAATGTTTAAAAGGGGTTGTCCTCTAATAGGACAACCCCTTCGTGGACTAAATTTTTGGCCCCGATAAAATAAAAAAAATGATACTCACCTGCCGTGCCGGCGCCGTTCCAGCGGTGTCAGCACTCGTGGTCCCGGAGTCCTAGTGCAGTGGAATGGCACATGGTGCAAAGCGCCCAATCTTTGCTGGCGTCACTGTCTCCACCTTTGGACGGATTGAACATGAAGAGAAAGTCAGAGATCAGCTGCAGTCGAGACTTCCTCTTCATGTTCAATCCATACAAAGGTGGAGATAGTGACGCCAGCAAAGATTGGGCACTTTGCACCATGTGCCATTCCACCGCTCCAGGGCTCTGGGACCCCGAGTGCTTACACCGCTGGAACGACACAGGAGGTCAGTATAGTCTTTATTATTTTATCGGCGCCAAACATTTAGTTCAAGAAGAGGTTGTTCTAGTAGTGGACAATCCACTTAATGCTGTTGCTAGTGGGTTGCCCTTGCTGTAAGCAAATAGTTCACATATACTGCGCCGAAAAAATATCGTGAATTTGTAAGGTATCATTCAGAGATCCATTTTTCTGATATGTATTCTTCCTGTGATTTTTATGTGTAGAACTTACCCATTACCATTATAGCCTGTGATGCTGTTCACATGTGTGTGATTATGACAGAACTTCAAACAAGACACAATATGTGGTGACAATCTGAGGAGCGCAAATAAAACGTATGCCTCATTCAGATGTCTGCTGGGTTCTGCCTGTGCTTTTAATGGATGGTACGCATACCAATCATAGTCTGTGGGAATGTTCACATGTCAGTATTTTTTTCCAGACTGATTGTACAAAAAAAAAAAATATGTTGGTTGTTGATCTGAGTCATAGATCAAATTTGACCATTCGAATTAATGGGTCCGTAGAAGAAAGAACAGCATAAGGGGCCATCTATGTGTCATACTAGTGATGTAATTTTTTTTAATCTTTAATGGCTAAGAGAATTTAAATGAAAAAAAAAATCGGAATAAAAAATAAATGGATGTTTTAAATAGGCCTAAAGCATACACACGACAGACAGAATCATTTGACATAATGAGATTTGGCAGGGTTGTGGGATGACATATGTACACATTTAGGAGGAGATAAACCTAAAGTGAGCACAGTTAATCATAGACTGGCTGGGCTGGATACATACGTATTAAGGCATGAGGTCAATAGAAGGTAAATGTCTAAGATTATAACCGACAGCTGTTGTGTTTTGTGTGTTGGGATAATCTGGATTTAATTATTATATTTCATTGTTATAGTCTCCTTGGCTAAAGCCAAACACTAGGAAGAAACCTATAGCATATTACTGATACAATGGCAGGATAATTCCATATGGGTCACTCTGATGGTTACATGGCATAGGTGGTCACTATTTCATGCGATTTTCAAATATGTCATGTTAAAGAGGACAATTAAATCCAAAGCTTGGGAAGGTGGAAGATAAGATGCAAGAGTGTAGGAACACGACGCAATCTATATTTATATGGCATTAGATCTATTATTTGCATTGCACAATATCTCACACAATAATCAGCAATAAGCAGAGGTTAGGCTCATGGACTATCATAGTGCAACTTAATACAAGTCTACAATATGAGATATGAACTATACAATAAACAAATGTTATAGAAAGTTCCAATTTACACAGAAGTCTTTATTAATACACAGGTACAGTACTAGTGGGCTGACATACAAAAATCAACATCTTATACATTAAAAGATGAAATAAAGTCAACATCGCTAGCCCTCCATAATTAAGACTCCTGAAGACAAGTACAAGACAGTCATGTTTTGTTTCATGTGTAACTCCATGAAGACATTAAACCTTTTTTGGCACAAGGGCTCTTTACTCGCTGGCGAAATTTCAACTGCCTATAGCCTCCACAAGGGGGCGTGATTCATCCTGGGCAAATGCAGACAACAACTTCTACTGATGTTGATCGATATCAAATACAAATTATACCTGTTATTAAATATATGCGGTGGAATGTGTAACTGGGAAATGGGGCCAGAAGTGCTCCAACCTCTTAACTTGATAGAAGAAATTCTAAACATAAATTGGTAATAAATAGAAAACTGTAATAATCTTATACCCCTTAAAGGGAACCGGTCATAGTCTAAATGGTATCTGAGCTGCAGACAGGGTGTTATACGACAGGAGGAACTGATCAGATTCATATACAGTTTTATGGGAAAAATGGTAGTAAAACTTGTATTTTATTCTTTGATATACCTGGAGTTTGTATACATATGAGTCCAGTGGGTGGTCCTACTCAGTGATTGACAGTCTTCCCTATGTGACCGCCCACTGGACTCATACATACAAACACCAGGGATGTCAATGAATAAAATACAAGTTATACTGAATCTTTTCCCACAAACCTATATATCATTCTGCTCACCTTCTCCTTCTGTATACCGTGCTGCCCACAAATTGGACTGTAAGGAGAACGTGATAGGTTCACTTTAAGGATGCAGCCATTTTTTCCAATTAAAATTTTTCCTCTTCTTTTTCGTGAGCTTTTTCAATCACTTTAATTTTCCATTTACATAGCTATATATGGGCCTGTTTTTTAGTGGATTGAGTTGTAGTTTTAAATTAATCTATTCACTTTGCCATACAATATTTAAAAATGGGAAAAAACTTCCAGGTAAGGTGAAATGATGAAAAACTGCAGTTAAATCACTGTTTGTTTTTATTTATTTTCTTTTTACATCTCTCTCCAGCTCAGGACAATTACCATACTTGTATAGTTTTAGTACATTTTGTAGTTGCTTAAAAATAACCAGATATTTGGATAAAAGAAACAAATTCAGTTTGACATTTTCAAAGACCCACTTTTTTGTATTTTTACATCAATATAACTACAGTATATAAGGTTTTTTTTTTGCATGCTGAGGTTTTTTAATTGTACAATTCTGCAGTACATATAATTTGTCAGGTGCTTTTTATTGCATTTTTTTGTAATTGGAGCAGCAATAGGATTGGAAATGTTGGCATTTTGATTTTTTTGCTTTACAATGTTTACCATATAGGTTGAAGATTTCAATTAATATTTTAAAAACTTTTTTTCTTAACTCTACATTCTATTTTTGTCCCCATAGGGGACTTGAACCTGTGATTCCAATCTGCAGTATTGCAGTATACAGAACAAGCCATGGTCTCACATCAAGTCTAGCTGCATCACATCGTGGGGGAGGTGAGGGACAGGGGCCCTTAGTGCTCAAAGGACGCCCTGAAGAGCACTGACAGCATCATTTAAGAGATATGACAGCAGCAATAAAGGAGTTAATAGCAGCATCAGAGCTGGTTCTGACTGCTGCCTTTATAAGAGGCCGAGACCGCATATATAACACGGCAAGCACTTTTCAGTGTGGAACGCTTGCTAGCTGTGACCTGGCACATATATATGTCCATCGTGCAGAACAAAGGTTTTAAAGAAGTGTATGGCTTCACAATCCCTTAAAATTATGATCCTCCCTTGCTTCATTGTACTTCAGTGAGCAATTAAAAACACAAGTGGTCGCCACCAGAAAAGCCCAACAACCACACTAAACTTATTTTTGTTTTACTTTCATGTAATAATCTGTATAGTTTACCCACCGAGTCTAGCGTGCAGCGTCCATGCTGGAGCGACTGATTTGAGAGCCCCAATGTTCTCTATCTTGGGGATCGGGAGAACTGCAATTCTTTTATTTCTCCCCTTCCCCTGACATATTCTCCTGAAGAACCTCTACATTAATGAAGGAGAAACTTGTTGAGGTAGATGAGTATTTCTCTGACCCATTTACTGTATGTGATCAGAGATGAAATAAGCACTTTTGATTGCATAGCATTTTTCTGACTGTTCACAATATATAATGAGAGAAAGCTGCTAACCAGTGGTCTGGGGTGGTGTTTGGACTAGGATGCACGGGGCCAGTTGTCGTGTATTGAAACTGTTCTGAGAGTACATAGCAAACACCTGGTGACCTCTTACCTGTAGGTAAATTAGTGTTCACCTTATTTTCCATTTAGAGTAGCTACCACAATAATATTTTACCTCATAGAGAAGGGATTAACAATTATTTATATAGTTTCTTCTTTGATTGGATAGGGTTCAATAGGGAGTGCCTAAAAGGAGTGGGGGCACAATATGTTGTCTATCCTTCAGGGTGCCAACCTCGGCCGTTAGGTAGGTGTCAGCAATGATGGAACATTAGGGACTTTTTATAGGGCCCTGTTTGTGGTGTCCTCTTTATTTACTATTATTTTTCATGTTTTGGTGTTTTAATCACACTCCTTTTTCTATATTTCCTCTGTATTATTGACATGTGCAATCGCATTGCATTTGATACCTTTTAGATTTGTGGTATATTTTTCTTTCCATACTTATTGGTTAATTTTTTACATATCTAATAAACTTTGTTTTATATTTGGGGCATTTTCTGTGAATTACTTCAATGACATATTAAAACATACCGTATTTTTTGGATTATAAGACGCACATTTTTTCCCCAAAATTTGGGGGGAACCAGGGGTGCGTCTTATAATGTGGATATACCTTCCCGGCCGCAATGGAGCAGGGTCCCAGGGTCGCGGCTGTAGGAGGAAAGAGTGAAGCGTTGCTGCAGGCCGCAGGGTGGGATGAGTGGGTGTTCGGATGTGTGGTGCGCTGCTGCGGGTGTCCAGTGCTGCTGCGGGGGCTCTGCTGACATTTTGTGAAAGGCCAGAGCCCCCGCAGTTCCATGATTTCCTATGCGGTGGACTCTGGGAAAATGGCTTCCTATTTTGGCCTCAAAATTTGGGGTGCATCTTATAATCTGGAGCGTCTTATAATCCGCAACATACGGTAAGTCACCAGCACCAAAAAAAACACCATCAACCACAATAATTCAATTTTTTTTCTTCCATATATTAACCTGGATGCTTCATATCTGGCACAGGATATTTCCAACTTGAAGGAGTTTGTAAAACTAAAAGGAAAAAATTACCTGCAGCCAAAGCCTGTCGCTTGGGGTTGTCTTTCCATTTGCCACACACGTGAATGTTGCAAACTTCCCTGCATTAACATCCTCATTCTTTACCCGTATAAAATGAGGTGTTTTCGCTGAAAAAAAAAAAATATAGCACATTAACGCCATAACAGTAAACCAATGGAAAAGCCTTTACATCTAGTCCATATGACCAGACACAAAATAAGTTGTGTTGTGTAAAATGTACACAGAGCACAAGATAAGGCAATGAGAAGGATAATTTGTTATCATGTCCCTCACTACGATATGACTGCTGATGGGTAAACCTTTATCGCTCGGTGGTTATTTAACAATCTATTTACACAGCCAGACAGAAGTAAACTATGAGCAATCTGTAACAGATCGGTCCGTGTGTATAGGCTGCCATGGTTCTCAGCAGTGCGAGTCCTGGTCACACAGGTCGATGCACCAGCGAGAATGATGATTGCTTTCAAGAACGCTTGTTTACGATTAACTTTCAGTGTAAGTGCAAGTTTAGTTGGTATTTACAAGAATTACAGATCAGATAAAGTAAAGGATGATTCCACTGTCATTTTTAAAGGGAATCTGTTAGGCCGGTTTCACATTAGCGTTCCTCAGAGCTGCGGACTTCCTCAGTGAAGCTCCGCCCACCTCCGCACCTCATCCGGTCAGCTCCGCCTATGTCTGCATGTGGCCTGTGTACCTATCTTTAACATTGGGTACGCTGGCCATGCAGCTGTATGCGGATGCGTCCGCATCTGTCGTTTTGACGATGCGTTGACCCGCGTCGAACGCACAGTGTTGAAATTTGTTCTGTTTGCCGCATCATCAAAACGACGCATGCAGACGCATCCGCATACAGCTGCACGGTCTGCGTACCCAATGTTAAAGATAGGTACGCAGGCCGCATGCAGACATAGGCGGAGCTGACCGAGGAGGTGCGGTAGTGGGAGGAGCTTCACAGAGGAAGTCCGCAGCCCTCCACAGCTGAGCAACGCTAGTGTGAAACTAGCCTTACCCACATACCTGCAGACACAGTGGTAATCTGATAGTGAATAGAGTCTATATTATGTTAAGCTGCATAACTGGAAAAGCAGCTACAGGGAGAAAATGAACTTATATTCTCATTGCAGCCGCTCACTTCCAATTATTGGGGATGAGCAGGGGGCAGTAACAGTCACAGCTCAATACACAATGAGTGCACTGTTATCACTTCCCCTGCATCTTGACGGACAGCCGGCACCAACTATGAGAACAGAGCAGGTTGTCAATCAAGATGTGGGGGGGAGTGGTTACAGTGCGCTCACTGTGTACTGAATGAAGACTATAACAGCTCCTGCACCGTCCAATGACTGGAAGGGAGCAGCTGCAGGGAGAATATAACTTCATTTTAGTCTGTAGTCGCTGTTTCAGTTTAACTACCTAAGAGGATTTAAACACTACAGTATTTACCTGCAGATTACCTCTATATCTTCATGTAAATATCAGGTTCTTTTCAACAATGATGTCTGGAAGTGAGGATTCTATCCTGTTACATCTAAATGGGGTTTCAGAAACCCCTTCAATTTACAGAGAAGTTGAATTTGATGCTGAATTGGACATAGAATCTGTGCCAAAATCCATGTCAAATTCAGAATATGTGAATTAATTGATACCACTTTGGCAGCACATTTTATATATGGAAGTAGAAGCATGACTATATACTTGTCCTACAGCAAAACTGATACCTGACTACACATAAATGGGGAATAACCACAGATAGATATGGTAAATATATCATAAGATATATAATTTTATCAGTACATCAAAATCACTAATATTGAATTAATTAAAAATATGTTGGAAAACTAAGAAACTAAGAAAGTGCAAGAAGAACATATCAGAAATGGATATTATATAAATAATGGAGTTAGGTTCTCAAAAATAATGGTCTGTGTATGAAGGATATGGCAAAAGTGTACAGTAGAAATATATATAGCTAAATATACCAAGTGAATTAATAAATACTCCTTTATGAGTTCTTACTTATGGGTTGCTCCCTTTCATGGTATGTCTGTTTTTTGTACATGCAGTTTATTTAGATTGTACAGTCATGGTCAAAAGTTTTGAGAATGACACAAATATTAATTTTTACAAAGTCTACTGCTTCACTTTTTCTAATGGCAATTTGCATATACTCAAGAATGTTATAAAGAGTGATCAGCTTAACAGCAATTACTTGCAAAGTAAATATTTGGCTAGAAAATGAACTTTATCCCCCAAAACACATTTCAACATCATTCCGCCCTGCCTTAAAAGGACCAGCTAACCTCTTTTCAGTGATTGCTCCATTAACACAGGTGTGGGTGTTGATGAGGACATGGCTGGAGATCAATCTGTCATGATTAAGTAAGAATGACACCACTGGACACTTTAAAAGGAGGCTGGTGCTTGGCATCATTGTTTCTCTTTTGTTAACCATGGTTATCTCTAAAGAAACAAGTGCAGTCATCATTGCAATGCACAAAAATGGCCTAACAGGGAAGAGTATCGCAGCTTGAAAGATTGCACCTCAGTCAACAATCTATCGCATCATCAAGAACTTCAAGGAGAGAGGTTCCATTGTTGCCAAAAAAGCTTCAGGGCGCCCAAGAAAGACCAGCAAGCGCCAGGACCGTCTCTTAAAAGGGTTTCAGCTGCGGGATCAGGCTACCAGCAGTGCAGAGCTTGCTCAGGAATGGCAGCAGGCAGGTGTGAGTGCATCTGCACGCACTGTGAGGCGGAGACTCTTGGAGCAAGGCCTGGTCTCAAGGAGGGCAGCAAAGAAGCCACTTCTCTCCAGAAAAAACATCATGGACAGACTGATATTCTGCAAAAGGTACAGGCAGTGGACTGCTGAGGACTGGGGTAAAGTTATTTTCTCTGATGAATCCCCTTTTCGATTGTTTGGGACATCAGGAAAACGCCTCTTTCGGAGAAGACAAGGTGAGCGCTACCACCAGTCTTGTCTCATGCCAACTGTTAAGCATCCTGAAACCATTCATGTGTGGGGTTGCTTCTCAGCCAAGGGAATCGGCTCTCTCAGTCTTGCCTAAAAACACAGCCATGAATAAAGAATGGTACCAGAATGTCCTCCAAGAGCAACTTCTCCCAACCCTCCAAGAGCAGTTTGGCGATCAATAATGCCTTTTCCAGCATGATGGAGCACCTTGCCATAAAGCAAAGGTGATAACTAAATGGCTCAGGGAACAAAACAAAGAGATTTTGGGTCCATGGCC
Source organism: Oophaga sylvatica (assembly GCA_033576555.1). Classification (NCBI taxonomy): domain Eukaryota; kingdom Metazoa; phylum Chordata; class Amphibia; order Anura; family Dendrobatidae; genus Oophaga; species Oophaga sylvatica. Next base: position 314,785,476 of record JARQOD010000006.1, read on the forward strand.
TGGAAACTCCCCAGATCTTAATCCCATTGACAACTTGTGGTCAATCATCAAGAGACGGGTGACAAACAAAAACCTAAAAATTCTGACAAAATGAAAGCATTGATTGTGCAAGAATGGACAGCTATCAGTCAGGATTTGGTCCAGAAGTTGATTGAGAGCATGCCAGGGAGAATTGCAGAGGTCCTGAAGAAGAAGGGTCAACACTGCAAATATTGACTTGCTGCATTAACTCATTCTAACTGTCAATATAAGCTTTTGTTACTCATATGTTTGCAATTATATTTCTGTCTGTGATAAAAACATCTGTCAAACACACATAAAAACCAGAGGGCAGCAGATCATGTGAAAATATAATATTTGTGTCATTCTCAAAACTTTTGACCATGACTGTACTAACTAGTCATTCACTTGGTATATTTATCTATGTATATTTTTATATTCTTATATACTATACACTTTTGCTATATCCTTCATATAAAGACCATTATGTTTGTGAACACAACACCATTTATTTATATAATACCCATTTCTAATATCTTTTTCTTGTATTTTCTTAAGAGTTTTGCCCCCTATATTTTGAATACATTAAATTTTATTGATTTTGGTGTATTAATAAAATTATTTATTTGTATGCTATATTTATCTATCTGTGGCTATTCACTCCCCCTTTTTGTGTAGTCATCCTATTATTGAGAATATCCACCTCTACCAATGATTTATTATTTAGTTTGGGGTGTATGATACTTGATCTGATTTGCTAGTTTTGAGAAAAATAGTGAAAAATTAATTAGCAAATCAAGCTGGAAATGCACTAGGGCATATCAATGCATTTGGAAGAAGCCCATCAAGTGCACTGCCACACCCCCAATGCACTTTCAGTCTGATTTGCATATGATTTCTACACTGGATTTCTCATGACTGGGACATCAGATCTCTACTAATGCCTAAGCAGTATTGTTGGGGAAGTGCCTATGCAGTATTGCGGGGAAGTGCCTATGCAGTTTGCGGGGAAAGTGCCTATGCAGATGGCAGGGGAAGTGCCCATGCAGCTTTACAATTACTTCTATATGTAAAATAATGTAATAACAAGTTCCTTTTGAGAAGACCTGGGCAGTTATAGCTATCAAACATGTCTGGACCCTGCTATTCTGTGCATTATGATAATGCTTCTGAACTATAATATGAATATACAATGATGTTTTGTGTTACAGTAACTGTTAGTTAGAGGTCTTTGTTTGGAGATATTGTCAAGTGTCTGTTCAGCATTTACACCGATTAACAACAAAGACGATGCAAGTCATCCGAGCCCAACGAAGGGCAAGGAACAAATGCTGAATGTTTATCAGGACAAAACTGAAGCCTTCCCTAATGCTAATTTATAAAAGATTATTGACATGCTGGAATAAAAGAAGACCTTGGTAATTCCAGCACTAATGGAATAATTCAATTGAAGTTCTGCATTTGTGATTTTAACATAATCATTTATTGTATTCATCAATAGAAACTCAACTCTACCTTTCGTTTGTTGGGTATACCTGTCTGTTACCGGGAATGATATGGCTTTTTCATCAATGGCAAACATTATTATTCCTCTCGGGAATGGTCGTTGTGGAACAAAAGGCCTCAAGAGTTTCTCAAATTATTTTAATGTCATTTTAATGTTTATTGTTAAGATCTCAATAGTAATACAAACATAACTCACCACAAGGATGTCTTAGGACTTTCACTTCATCTATTGCTATGTATCCGTGTTGGTCAAATGCAATCACTTCAAAATAGACCTGTAAAATGAAAACACTTTTATGTGACTACTGTGAGATAATGAGTAATAATACTTAGATTACATGTAAAAAATGTACTTAAAATACATTGCACAACATAGAGGGGTGGTGTTATCCAGAGATACCTTACTGAAGGCTTTATCAGACAGAAAATGTGTGAAAAAAAACAGATTTAACAAATTATAAATGACATTTCAATGGGAGGACAACAGTTCCACAAACTATTAATATTGTCCAAATACTATGGGTTTGCTCTGAAAGCAGCCAATAAATTATGAATAAATTATAGTACTCATCAATGGAAACCATGGCACATAGCAAATGTCCTTTTTACCTTGTCAAGCAAACTTCAGCTTTAATATCTAGAATTGATCTTGGAAAATGCAACCTGAAATGTGATTACCTGGTTGTTTATTAACCCTAACCTTATTTTCGTATACATGGAATTAAATAATGACAGTGCTGCCGGTTTAAACCTTTATAATTGGCCTTGATAAGACTTTATTACTGGAGTACAAAAAGTGTGGTTCCTTCACTATGTAGGATAAGCTAATAAACGATGAACTCCGGCACTCTAAAAACAAGTTTCTTCAGTTTATTTGAACCAAAATTAACAAGATTGTTGTAAATGGCAGACCAAAAGAAAAAATGATACAGACACGTATAATTCAACATTTCGGTAAAATCAAGCATGTTAGGCCTCAAATAATACATGTCAAATCACTGTAAGAAAAATAGTCTTTTGGGAATCCTGAGCACATATAAGAAAACCATATAAAATGTATACTTATGTGATGTATCTTCTATAGGTAATGGTATATAATGCCACTGTAAGTAAAAATAAAAAGGTAGAATATAAAATTCATGTTGTATGAAAAAATGAGCAGAGTACCATGTCATATATATAGAAAAAAGCCATGGTTGAAGGTATATACCTGAGGGTCTCCGGGTAAAGGTCTCTGGGTAAGGGTCTCCGGGTGAGAGTCTCCGGGAATCTGGGAAATTAATCCATGTGTGGAAGATCTGGTGCGCAGGTTTTTTTTATCTGTGCTTGGTGCGTGTGTCGGCGAACTGAAACCCGGAAGTTCCTTCCGACACACACGCACCGAGCACAGATAAAAAAAACCCGCGCACCAGATCTTCCACACATGGATTAATTTCCCAGATTCCCGGAGACCTTCACCCGAAGACCTTTACCCGGAGACCCGCGATCAGAAAGAATATAGCGACCAACAGGTCATCCAACAGACATGGATAAACAGAGAAACTATACGTCAGCGCCACCAATGAACATCACGAGGACAGCGGGGACTTAGGAGAACCAGAACCAGACCTAATGGAAACTAAGGAGGATTGGGTAGTGAGGCAGCTGCCATAGAACAAGGCACATAGCATTGATTGGATCCCAGCAGAGCTGCTCAAACCAGTCCTCAGAGCAATGTCAGACATGCACATGGCCAAAACACTAGAAAAGGTCAGATTTCATCCCACTGCTGAAGAAAGGCGATGCAAGGGACTCTGAGAAATGTAGAACAATCGTCCTAATCCCTCATTCCAGCAAGGTGCTTCTAAGAATTAAGAAGAATTAAGAAGTAATTACTTGAGCAATATCCTTGATAGAGAACTTCCTGATGCACAAGTTGAATTCCATGAGGGCAGAGGGACCAATGATCACACTGTAAACCTGAGGTGGATCATAGAAATGATGACGGAGAACCTGAAGAGGCTTTACATATGCCTATTTGATCCCAGGGCTTTTGATTGCGTTGAGCACAATAAGCTCATTATAAATTATTTTTTTCTCACAATCCGATCTTAACCTATCAGTAAGTAAGGCCATATACTAGCTTTCCTGGTGGAAAAACTCTTTCAGTTATATCTTTAATGGGACATTAAAGACAGAAAGGTATTCACATAGATGTAAAGTAGATCTGAAGCAGTTCTAAAAAACTGTGGGTATACAACTAAATATTAGGTTAGTGATTCACAGGAATGCTAAATCCTCATAAAAATATTACATATTGTGAGCTTGTAAAGACAAATGCAGACACTGTGGTATTTTAGAACAGCCCAACGTTCATTTTTTGTTATTTTCTGTAGAGTAGTTAACAATTCTATACATTTCTCCATATTTTGAATTAGAAAATAGTGTGCAATGTTCTCAATGCATGGAAATAAAAACTAGTCTAAAGATTTTGTGATTAACTCATGTTTATGAACACAATGCTGTTATTTTAAACACTAATGTACATGCAGTGATGGGAGCGCTACTGGCAATGGTTTTGTGTGAGTTGGCTTCAGAGATCCGGTTCCTTCTGAAAATTTTCCTTTAAAAATAAAAATCTTTGTATCATGGAATCAAAGAATGTTAGAGTTGGAAGGGACCTCCAGGGTCATTGTATCCAACCCCCTGCTCAATGCAGGATTCACTAAATCATCCCAGACAAATGTCTGTCCAGCCTCTGTTTGAAGACTTCCATTGAAGGAGAACTCACCACCTCTCATGGCAGCCTGTTCCACTCATTGATCACCCTCACTGTCACTAGTATCAAATGTATCTCAATATCATAATAAAAATCTATAGATTTTGGCTCCCAAAGACAGGAATCTACATATTTAATTCAGAACAGATACAAAATCTCATATAAACAAAATAGAACTGTAACGTCTCCAAAAACAAGTCTTACTACCATTTTACAGCCCCTGGTTTTAGGACCAGGGACTGTCCTAGTTAACTACCAAAGCATTGACACTAATCAGCTGTCACAACAGGGGCCTTATCAGCATGTCAGTGACAGTAAAGTGGGCAGATCTAGCAGACTAATATTAGTGCTTTCTGCTCTGTTTATCTGTAAAATAAAATATGCAAAAAAACCTCCCCACGTTTGCCAAGAATCTACTAATGAAAGTCCAGGGACAACTGAAGAGTGACTAGGGACTTCACTGTAAGGAGAAACTGTTGGTACAGATGCTTTAATATAATAAATGTACAGTTGTGCACAAAATTAAATCCCCCCCAGTGCTCAAGGCCTCCTGTTGTTCAGTTAGTTTATCAATATCTGGAATATTTAATGCTCCATCTGCTTGATACAGAAAAAGTCAGATAGGAAAATATGAATGTCCCTGCTGTCAAAAGGGAGTCAATAGCATGGGGTTTTTCTGGGATGTGATTTTCTATCATAGCGAATATCAACAGCATAGATTACTCTACATGACGAGCATCTGGTCTTCATTCCCAGCGTGGCTAATGGAGCAGTTCAATAAATGCTATGGTTTCAGAAAAATTGGGCACAAAAACTACTGTACATGAGCACACCGAAGTTATAAGGCAAAGCTACATTGAAACTTTTGTAATAAGACTTTTTTTCGATAGAGTAATAAAAATATCAATGGGCAACTTCAAGAAATTTGTAAAAAATGTAAAAAAAGCAACTACTACTTCTTGTACTCACTAATAAATCCAAGCATGTAGTGGTTAAAGATAAAGAGTGATAGCAACTGCGGAGATGCTGAAGAGATTTTCAAGCTACTTATAGGGGTTTTCCTGGCCTGAGATATTTATGATCACCTAGTATAAGTCATCAATATTAGATGGGTGACAGTTAAAAATGAGCGGATCTTTTAAAATTCAAATTCGCAGAATTTTCCCACAAATATTTGATTAGCAATTAATAAATTTGCGTGAAACTCAATACTGCAAAGCTTGTAATTGCTTGGAAAATACACATTGGGGAGAGGAAAAAGAACCTCATTGAAAATAAGATCCTACAATTTACAGGCAATAGAGTGCGAGCGGACCCGGTGACCATAAGAGCTTACACTCTACAGGAGAGAGAGAAGACACCGCTGACCATAAGAGCTTACACTCTACAGGAGAGATAGGACCCCGATGACGATAACAGCTTACACTCTACAGGAAAGAGAGGACCCCGCTGACCATAAGAGTTTACACTCTACAGGAGAGGACCCCGCTGACCATAAGAGCTTACACTCTACAGGAGAGAGAGGACCCCGCTGACCATAAAAACTTACACACTACAGGAGAGAGGGAGGACCCAACTGACTATAAGGGTATGCTTCCACAGTCAGGAAACCATCAGTATTAGCTATGGATTGAACGCTACGTCCTACCGCAGTGTTTAATCCGCAGCGGCCAGATGTTCCAGTGGAGGAGATTTTATGAAATCCCATCTCCACTATGCGTCCTATTATGCAGGTGACACATCCGCTAAACCGGACATGCGGCACGTCTTTTTAGACCGCAGCATGTCTATTTACCTTGCGGCGACGCTCCGTCGCCACAAGGTAAATATCAGAGTTCTATGTATATGGTGCGGCGATTCCGGATGCGTTCAATAAACACATCCGGAATCACCACGCGTATAGAAGGAGGCGGGCTTTGGGCGGAGCGGGGTTTCCGCTCCGTCCAAAGCACAAACATTACGGTACTTGGAAAGTATCCTAAGAGATTATACTCTACAGGAGAGAGAGAGAGGACCCTGCTGACCATAAGAGCTTACACTCTACGGGGGAGAGAGGACCCCACTGACCATAAGAGCTTACATTCTACGGGAGAGAGAGAGAGGATCCCACTGACTATAACAACTTACACACTACAGGAGAGAGAGAGGACCCCACTGACTATAAGAGCTTACACACTACAGGAGAGAGGACCCTGCTGACCATAAGAGCTTACACTCTACAGGAGAGAGAGGACCCCACTGACCATAAGAGAACACTCTACAGGAGAGAGAGACTAACCCAGTGACTCTAGACATGGAAAACAACTCTGGCATACAAACAGTGCTCCACTGATCTGTGATGGCCCAGGTACTGACCACCACTGTACAAGCTATGATAATCTGTAAGATGTCATATCTGCAGGGTATTATGGGGAGGTCTGCGCAGCAACACAACACAATGTTAGCCCATTCTGGTACTTCAGCAGTGTGGGAATGGTGCAGCAAAAGTTTTGTTTTCTAATCTCAAAATGTTTGAATTTCAGGAAATTCGGCTCAAATTAGATCCTCCGTGAATCGATCTGCTCATCTCTAGTGGCGGTCTGACAATTAGCACCTCCACTCACCAGCTGTTTTCAGTGCGGGCTGCTGCTGGATGTAAACAGTGAACAGAACTGAAAGCTCAGGTCGGTTCACAGTGTAGTGGCTATTTCCAGGCTCTTCAGATCAGCCTCTATGCACCTAAGGATAGGTCAGATCAGTGTCTTAAGTCCAGAAAAAGCCTTTAATATATTCCCTATGGAAGGCAACATCAGACACCTAGATATTTTATCTCTCCCTACAACAAATGGCCAAGTAAAAAGTAGTAAGGATTACAAGGAGAAGAAGGCTGGCCATAAAAAGAGAAGGCTGACCATATATAAATACTTGGGTTTATTATGCATTTTTCCTGAAGGAACTTGCTCCCATGATATTTAGAAAAAGAACTGCACTTCACCTTTGCTTCCATTTTATCTTTACATTAGTATTTTTATGGTCCAAGAATTTCAGTCTCGATTGATCCAGTCAAGAATTTTCTGTACATGAATAAGCAACAGGATGAAGAGAAAGTGAAGAGCTTCTACCAATGCTGACCAGGAGGCCATGCCGGAGGTAAACAATCTGCACTCTCTCCACCTGTCCTAGACCCCTAAAGCAAGAAGCCTCTTTCTCCAGATCTGCTCACCCCAAGTACAGTTCATTTTCCCTGCCGCTATTATAGTTGATCTAATAGCAATTTATGGGAAGGCTCGACCACAGTATCTGGCTCTCTATGGGCAGATCACGTCAGTAAGGGGGTCATGCTACATTTTGATGGCTCATGCTCAATTTTCCAATTCTTAAATACAACCCCTCTATAGATAGACAACACCTCACAGTATGGTGGTAGCCTCCATGTCATGTCATATAAGGCATCTCCCAAATACAGTGACAGTAGCCTCAAGCAACATGGCATGGGGGCCGATTCTCCCAGGTACCACTTAACAGGAAAATCAGCAATTTTGCCTATGCAAACAAATTGCTCAAGGACTATAAATCTGCGACTAGCCTCTGGCACTGCCAATTAGTTTAGTTGTAACATACTTTATCACAATGAATAACATACATGATTTTACCATGAAACTGAAATGAAGTCCTATATAATTGATATATTTTGTAGTTTAATCTAATTAAAGGAGGGAAAAAGATTCATCAATGAGTAAATAAAATGTGAAATGTCACAGCGGAATATATAGTCCTTTGTACAAGAGTATATTAAATTAATGCATGCTTGCAAATGTCTGCAGTACCCCCAACTTAGATGCAATTTTCATTGCTTACACACTTAGGAAATCAGGAAAGAAAAATGACAGTCATTACAGTGACATTCTGATGCCGTTATACTAAAACAACGCTGACAATTCCAATATATCTCCAGAGAGAAAATGTGTGACTAAAACACTGCTACGTTTTCCATCATTTATGCTCGGTGCCTTTTCAGCTTGCCAAATGATATTTTTATTCTATCCTCATTTGCGCACCTTTTATCATCCCAGACTTGTCTTCACCAGGTACAAGAAGAATTAAGAGACAGAAATATTTATTGCGGGCAATTTAACTAAAAAGAACTTTTTTTTTTGCTCAAGAAGAAGCATTTATTTTCGGAGAGATATGCAGAGTTTAGTAAAACTGAAGACCCCGCAGAAAACTGGAATCAACATCCTATTTTATGGATTATTAATTAAATTAAATGTCTTTCCGGTTTCCAATTCTTATGTTCCTATCCTTTGTTTTCTAGTCGTTCAAATAATTAATAATTCTAGAAAATGAAACTAGTTATACTACGACATTTACCATAATGTGATGGTTTGAAACTTCTGCATATACATGAGATCAGCCGCACAACCAATTACCGTACTCCATCTTTACTTACTGTGAGGTATGCTGAAGTCATACAATCCAGATCCACAAAATTCTTTAGAACGTAAAAAACAGCAGAACTCCATATGGAGGGTTAACTGTGGATCTTTATTTATCCACCAGCATAGAGAATAAACAGACTCAGCTATTTCTTTGGAATAAGACCATTATACCTTTATATGAAAGCATACAGTGGCATGTAAAAGTTTCAGCACCCCTGGTTAAAATTACTGGTATTGTAAACAGTTAACCAAGTTGAAGATGAAATAACTCTAAAAGGCCTAAATTTAAAGATGACACATTTCGTTTGTATTTTAGCAAAAAAAAAAAAATCACCTTTTACATTTTAAAAATGACAAAAAGGAAAATGAGCCAATGCAAAGGTTTGGGCACCCTCCATTGTTAGTACCTATTAGCACCCTCTTTTGCAAGTATCACAGCTTGCAAATGCTTTTTGTAGCAGCCAAGAGTCTTTCATTTCTTGTTTGAGGGATTTTTATCTAATCTTTCTTGAAAAATTCTTCCAGTTCTGTATGATTCCTGGGACGTCTTGCATGCACTGCTATTTTGAGGTCTACCACAGATTTTCAAAGATGTTCAGATAGGGGATTGTGAGGGCCATTGAAAAACTTTCAGCTTGCGCCTTTTGAGGTAGACTATTGTGAATTTTGACATTTGTTTAGGATCATTATCCATTTGTAGAAGCCATCCTCTTTTCAACTTCAGCTTTTTTACAGATGGTGTTTTCTTTGCATCATGAATTTGTTGAGATTTCAGTTAATCCATTCTCCCCTCTACCCGTCGAATGTTCCCCGTGCCATTGGCTGCAACACAACCCCAAAGCACGCTTGATCTACCCCAATGCTTAAAGATTGGCGTGATGTTCTTTTCCTGAAATTCTGCGCCATGTTTCTCAATGCATCATCATTGTGGCCAAAGAGTTCTACTTGTTTCCAAAATGCATCAGGTTTCTTTAGATGTTCTTTCGCATACTTCTGAAGCTGAACTTTATGGTGAAGATGCAGCAGAGGTTTCCTTCTGATGACTCTTCCATGAAGGCCATCTTTGTGCTGGTGTCTCTAAACAGTAGAACAATGTACAATTACAGAGTCTGCTAAATCTATATGAAGGCTTTTTGCAGACAAGTGCGGGATCTGATTTGCCTCTCTAGCAATCCTACGAACAGATGTCATGAAATTTTGCTTGGTCTTCCAGATCTTATCTTGACCTCCACTGTTCTTGTTAACTGCCATTTCTTAATTGCATTTCGAACTGAGGAAAAGGCAACTTGAAAATGCTTTGCTATCTTCTTACAACCTTCTCCTGCTTTATAGGCCTCCACCATTTTCATTTTGAAAGTATTAGGCAGCTGCTTTTTTGGCACAAGGTTAGAGGAGGCTGGGTTTTTATGAAGCTAGGAAACTTGTATCACCTGGCTTTTCCTAACAATGCCAGTGAACAAGCCATAACCATAACAGGCTAATTAGTCTGAAACCTTGGTCAAAGTTATCTGAGCATACAAATCTCCAAGGCTGCCCAAACTTGTGCGGTGACCTGTGGAAGCGCAGTGTGCGTGAAACGATCGTCGTCACGTTGCTACTCCCCAGCTCCCGTTCTCCCACCGCATATGTCTGAATAAAGGCTTGAATTTTACCCGGTGAGTGCTTTCCATATTTCTCTCTTTTGTGCTGCATTTGGATTCTTTGTTTTTGGATTAGCATCCGTGGGTTTTGGATCCTGGAGCTGGCTGCAGCTCCTGCAGTATCTGTTTAATGGCACAGGTGATATTAGCGGTGCCGTCCGCTTTTCTTTGTGAGATATATATATATATATATAGGGTGGGTCATTTACAGTGCCTTGCAAAAGTATTCGGCTCGCTGGAACATTTCAACCTTTTCCCACATATCATGCTTTAAACATAAAGATACCAAATGTTAATTTTTGGTGAAGAATCAATAACAAGTGGGACAGAATTGTGAAGTTGAACGAAATGTATTAGTTATTTTAAATTTTTGTGGAAATACAAAAACTGAAAAGTGGGGAGTGCAATATTATTCGGCCCCTTTACTTTCAGTGCAGCAAACTCACTCCAGAAGTTCATTGTGGATCTCTGAATGATCCAATGTTGTCCTAAATGACTAATGATGATAAATATAATCCACCTGTGTGTAATCAAGTCTCCGTATCAATGCACCTGCTCTGTGATAGTCTCAGGGTTCTGTTTGAAGCACAGAGAGCATCATGAAGACCAGGCTTGCCTGCAGACCAAGACAGCTGAAGGGTTGAAAACACTGGCCCATGGGCTACACTTCAGGATGCAGATAGCAGAGAATACAATGGTGGAAAAGAGAGCCACCATCTCCTTCTTCCACCAATCAGCATGTGCGACTGAGTCAGTAGAAGTGTCTATCACTACATCGCATCTGCTGTGCTGAGCATTAGTGCACACAACAGCGACCAGAGCAGAGTGTCATGGGAACAGGAGCATGGTGAGTGTTTTCTTTTTTTAAACAGTGGGTTAAATGAGTAATGAACACGTCACCAATTTTCTAATTACCGGTAAATATATTTCTAAAGGTGCTATTGACATGAAATTCTCACCAGATGTCTGTAACAACCCATCCAAGAAATCATACCATAGATGTCCATAAATTACAGTATTTTTCAGACTATAAGACTTATTTTTTCCTTCAGAAATGTGGAGGAAAATGAGGGTGTGTGTCTTACAGTCCGAGGTACCTGCTCTGGCTTGGTAGGGAGGTTGGGGAGCGGTTTCAGCGGAGCAGCGGGTCACAGAGGCAGGAGACGGCGGCTGCAGCTAACTCCTGTGCCCACTGCTAAAGAGAAATGAATATTTATTGCATGCATACCAGGATGGGGATGGGGGTCAATCATATCAGGATAAAGATGGGACCATGCATGCTAGGACCGGAATGGGGGCCAATCATAACTGGTTAAGGATGGGGCCCTGCATACCAGGATAGGGATGGGGCCATGCATACTAGGACGAGATGAGGGACATGCATACTAGGACGAGATGGGGACCCTACATAGCAGGAAAGGGATGAGGGCGATCATTCCTGCCAGGATAGGGATGAGGGGGACCATTCCTACCAGAATAGGGATAAGGGGGCATGCCTACCAGGCTAGGGATGTGTCATGGGTGCATCGCCACGAGGATCGTCGCGATTGCACATTCTGACTTCTCGCAGCTGAGTTTCTGTTACTTTGTGTTTGGTGGTGAGGGAGTTAATTTTACCTAGCTCTTTGCTAAGACTAGGTCCAGCCTCGCCCGGCTGCTTTTGATTATGTTCTAATTAGTTTCCTTTATATAGCTGCCAGTCTGCTGGTTAGATGCCGGTGAAAGCATTCATGTAGTCTAGCAGACTGGATCGGTTCTGAGAATACTTAAGCTGAGAGTTCATTAGTTGTTTTTACTCTTATAGCTTATAGTTTATCTCTGAGACCTTAGGTGTTCCTACTGTGTGTGAGTGTTGTATGTAAGACTTTATTTACTTTATTTCTTGTCTTTCTTGTATGTCTTTCTGTTCATTAACCGTTACCTGTTCATTCCCTTTGGTGGTAATCAGGGTCCTTCTTAGGACTAGATTACAGTTGGCAGGGATTGATAGGAGACAGGGTTTACGCTGGTGGCCTGGACCTCTGTACCTTTAACAGTACCTCCAGGTAGAGGGATTAGTTAGGACCCCAGTTTAGGGTCAGCATAGACCCCAGTAACCCTCTAGCCGGAGACAGCGTATAACGGATTCCGTAGTGACCCACTGGACATTCTGTCAGGTAATTCTATGTTATCATCTATCTATGCGCATGTTATATAGTATGTTGCCCTTTTGATATAGATTACTGTCATCACATATATATATCTGCTATACAGCGTGACATTTTCACCGGCCCATACTAAAGTTTCTCCCCAGCTGTCATGAATCCAGTAGCCCAGCTGGCCCGGCAGTTGCAGGGGTTGTCCATGGAGTTGGCAGACATTAAGTCCAAGGTTTTGTCCCCCCCGGAGCAAACCGGATCTGAACCTAAGGTTGCTCTCCCGGACAGGTTCACTGGTGGGCGGGACAAATTTTTTACTTTCCGGGAGGCATGTAAATTGTACTTTCGGCTGCGGCCTCGGTCATCTGGGAGTGAAGAGCAGAGGGTGGGAATTGTTATCTCGCTCTTACAAGGGGACCCTCAATCTTGGGCGTTCTCTATTCCTCCAGGCTCCCCAGATCTCCAGTCAGTGGATCGATTTTTTACTGCCCTGGGTCTGGTATATGATGATCCGGATCGAGTTTCCCTTGCTGAAACAAAGTTACGTAAAATACGGCAAGGAAATCGTCCAGCGGAGGAATATTCTTCTGAGTTCCGTAGATGGGCAACAGATACTCAGTGGAATGATCCAGCTCTTAGGAGCCAGTTTTGTCAAGGGTTGTCTGACAAATTAAAAGATGTGTTGGCTCAGTATGATTCTCCTCCATCACTGGAGGCTGCTATGGCCCTCGCTATTCGCATTGATAGACGAATTCGGGGAAGACGCGAGGTAACTCCGCCTCCCGTGATGACTCCACCTACTACTAAAGTCCCTTTTACTGAGGTTCCCCTAGTCTGTTCTGAGGAACCCATGCAGTTGGGAGGGACATCTTTTTGTAGGAGGGAATCGGCGGTGCACCGCAAGACTAGAAGGTGTTTCTTTTGCGGGAGAGAGGGACATTTTGTTGGGGGGTGTCCATCCCGGGCCTCTTTGAGCAAAGGAGTTAACCTGGGAGTGTGTATTTCGTCCCCAAATCCCTCTCAGTTTCTCGTGCCTGCGGAGGTGGTGATTGGTACTAGAACTGAGAGGATTTCTGTTTTTCTTGATAGTGGGTCCGGGGCTAATCTGGTGGACGCTCGGTTTGCCCAGGTGCATGGTATGCAACTGAGTGTATTGGCCAAACCGGTCCCTATAGTCTCTATTGATTCTAGACCTCTCGGTCAAGGTAGCTTGGTACAAGCTGTTCATAACATAGATCTTCGTGTAGGGGCAATACATAAAGAGCAATTGTCTTGTTATGTGTTGGAGGGTCTACCTACTCCTATTGTGTTGGGACTTCCTTGGTTGGCTAAACATAACCCAGTGATTGATTGGCAATCCAGAAAGATAAGCCAGTGGGGTGAATTTTGCAAGAATAACTGCATGAAAACGGTCATCGGTGCGGTCGTGCCTAGGACTTTGCCTCCTTTTCTGGAGGACTTTGGGGAGATGTTCTCAGAGGAGGGGTGTCAAAAGTTACCTCCTCATCGCACGTATGACTGCTCAATAAAATTGCTTCCTGATGCCTTATCTCGTAGTTTCCCAGGGGCCGGAAAGACGGATGACCCGGTTCCTATCCTTCAGGAAGGAGTGCTGAATGGTCTGAGTGCTATAGGGAACTGTTTCAAGCGGAGGTCTGATAGGAGGAGAGTGTCTGGTCCGGACCTAGGTGTGAACGATCTGGTGTGGTTGTCTACCAGGAATATAAAACGCAAAGTTCCCTCCTGGAAACTGGGTCCCAGGTTCATCGGTCCATACAGGATCAGTTCTATAATTAATCCTGTGGCATTTCGTCTGGACCTCCCACCTACGTTTAAAATCTATAATGTGTTCCACAAATCGTTGCTTAAAAGGTACGTGGCGCCAGTTATACCGTCGCCTCTGCCTCCCCCTCCGGTGGTGGTCAATGGTAGCGTGCAGTTTCAGGTGTTGAAGATCATTGACTCACGTCTGAATCGTCGGTCCCTTCAGTACCTGGTTCATTGGAAGGGGTATGGTCCTGAGGAGAGGACGTGGGTCCCTGCGTCGGAGGTTAACGCAGATCGATTGGTTCGGACCTTCCACACAACTTACCCGGGCAGACCTGGCCCTGAGGGTCCGGAGGCCCCTCGTAGAAGGGGGGTACTGTCATGGGTGCATCGCCACGAGGATCGTCGCGATTGCACATTCTGACTTCTCGCAGCTGAGTTTCTGTTACTTTGTGTTTGGTGGTGAGGGAGTTAATTTTACCTAGCTCTTTGCTAAGACTAGGTCCAGCCTCGCCCGGCTGCTTTTGATTATGTTCTAATTAGTTTCCTTTATATAGCTGCCAGTCTGCTGGTTAGATGCCGGTGAAAGCATTCATGTAGTCTAGCAGACTGGATCGGTTCTGAGAATACTTAAGCTGAGAGTTCATTAGTTGTTTTTACTCTTATAGCTTATAGTTTATCTCTGAGACCTTAGGTGTTCCTACTGTGTGTGAGTGTTGTATGTAAGACTTTATTTACTTTATTTCTTGTCTTTCTTGTATGTCTTTCTGTTCATTAACCGTTACCTGTTCATTCCCTTTGGTGGTAATCAGGGTCCTTCTTAGGACTAGATTACAGTTGGCAGGGATTGATAGGAGACAGGGTTTACGCTGGTGGCCTGGACCTCTGTACCTTTAACAGTACCTCCAGGTAGAGGGATTAGTTAGGACCCCAGTTTAGGGTCAGCATAGACCCCAGTAACCCTCTAGCCGGAGACAGCGTATAACGGATTCCGTAGTGACCCACTGGACATTCTGTCAGGTAATTCTATGTTATCATCTATCTATGCGCATGTTATATAGTATGTTGCCCTTTTGATATAGATTACTGTCATCACATATATATATCTGCTATACAGCGTGACAGGATGAGGAGGCATGCATACCAGGATGGCATGAAGGCCAAGCACACCAGGATAGGGATAAGGGGGCCATGAACACCAGGATAGAGATGAGAGGGCCATGCATACCAGGGTAGGGATGAGGGGGCCATGTCTATTAGGATGGGTATGAGGGGACTATATATACCAGGATAGGGGATATTAAGCACAGAATTGACCGCATTTTTGCTTCAATTTTTTTTTCTAATTTCCTCCTCTCAAACCTAGGTGCATCTTATGGTCTGGTGACGCCTTACAGTCCAAAAAATACGGTAAGTTATGTGTAATAATGAGAAATGACACAGGGAAAAAGTATTGAACACATGAAGAAAGAGAGGTGCATATAGTCATGGAAAGTCATGACACCAGCGGAATTCTATCAGTAATTAAAAAGTAATCCTGACACTTAGTGAAAAAATAATATCAGCTGGTTTAACTGATGGCCTGTAAAAAGGTGTCTCATTACCAAGGTGCCACACAAGAAACATCTCATGATGAGTAAAGGCACTGTCACACTTAGCGATCGCACCAGCAATCACGACAACGACACGTATGGCGAGATCATTGGTGCGATCGCTATATGATCGCTAGTTAGATTCCAAACACAAAGATCTCATCAGAGATCAGCGATCTGTATAACGACCTTTGCGGTCGTTGGGAAAACCTAGTCCCACCTGCGACGCTGGTAAAGTCGTTCATAAAAGGTGTCACACTCAGCGATTCAGGCTCACCAGCGGGACACCAACGACCAAAAAACGGCTCAGAACCCTCATAAGCGATCAGCGACATCTCAGCAGGGGCCACATCGCTGCTACATGTCACACACAGCTAATTCGCTAACGAGATCGCTACTGCGTCATAAAATCGGTGACGCAGTAGCGATCTCGTTAGCGATCTCGCTTAGTGTGACAGTACCTTAAAACCAGTGAGCTATCTCAAGACATTCGCACTCTATGTTGCAAAACACACTGATGGCATTGGTTACAGAAGCATTTATAATCTACTGAAGGCTCCAGTGAGCACTGCTGGGGCCATAATCCGAAAGTGGAAAGAACACAATTTCACCATAAATCGGCCAAGACCAGATGCTCCCTGCAAGAATTCAGACAAGGGAGTGAAAATAATTATAAGAAGGGTTGTCCAGGAGCCAATGGTCACCTGTGGAGAGCTACAGAAATACATGTAATCAGCAGGTACAATTGTTCCAAAGGGAACTATAAGGAATGCACTCAACCTCCTTGGCCTGTATGCACGCTCATCATGAAAGAGCCCATACTGAACAAAAAGCATGTTCAAGTGGGTTCAAAGTTAACTCAACATCATTTAGACAAGCCTGTGAAATACTGTGAGAATACAGACTGATCAGAAGAGACCAAAATTGAACTCTTTGTATGTCATAATACACATCATGTTTGGAGGCCAAAAGGCACTGTGTATCACACCAAAAGCAACATACCAACAGTGAAGTTTGGAGGTGGCAACATCATTCATGGTGTGGGCTGTTTATTCAGCATACGGACTGGCAAACTTCATGTAATTGAAGGAAGGATGAATGGACAAATGTACCCAGACATTCTTGATAAAAATCTGCTGCAATCTACCAGGATAATAAAGATGAAACGAGTATGGACTTTTCAGCAAGACAATGATCCCAAAAACACAGTCATGTAAACTCTGAATTGGTTTCAGAGAAAGAAAATAAAGCTGCTAGAATGGCCCAGCCACTCACCTGACCAGAATCCAATAAAAAGTTTAGAGATGAAACTAAAGCTCAAAGTTCATAGAAGGAGCCCACGGAACCTTCAGGATTTGTAAAGTGTTTGTTTGGAAGATTGGGCAAAAATCACCCCTGAGCAATGCATGCGACAAGTTTCTCCATACAGAAGGCGCCTTGAAGTTGTCATCACCAACAAAAGCTTTTGTATGAAGTATTAAATAAATTTCAGCAAGCGTGTTCAATAATTTTTCCCTGTATCATTTATTATTACACATAACTTAATTTATGGACATCTATTGTTTGATTACTTTGTCTGTGTGGATTGGATGGGTTGTTACCAAAATCTGGTGAGAATTTTATGTCAATAGCAGCTTTAGAAATATATTTACTTAGAAAATTAGTGACGTGTTTAATACTAATTTCACCTGCTGTATGTGTGTGGGATGTGTGCTGTATATAGGAGGCTATGTTAGGGCTCATACTGTATATAGGAGGGCTCAATCTTCATCGCAGAGCTGTGTGGGAGGAGCTCATGCTGTATATAGGGAACTGTGTATGGGGGCTGTGTGGAGGCTTATACTGTATATAGAGATCAAGGGTGGACTTTGTTTTGGGGGGTGTCAGCATACTTAAAGCACCGATACAGCACTTTATTGCATCGCTGGAGTGGTGCTTTAAATGTAATTCCACTGAGGCCACCTTCATCGCTTTTCAGCATCGCTCCAGTTGATCTCTGGTGAAAAGTGACCTGCCTGCTGCTCTATTGTTTCATGGAGCTGCGGGGAGGTCACTTTTTAATACAAGTGTATGAGAACCTTGTTCTGGCTCTCATAGACTTGCATTGAGAGCTTGCGACGTAGCTTCTGACTTCCGGCCTGTCACAAACTGCGCTCACAAGATGGGATCGTGGGATCAAAAAGCAGTGAAGACGCAGGAGGGTAAGTATAAGACTGGGGGGCAGGGTACTTACATTTAAAGCGCCACTCCAGTGCTGAAAATAAACAAAATGCTGGAGTGGTGCTTAAGGTCTGCTCAATATTAAGTGAATAATGTGCTCAATATTAAGTGATGCAATTAATATTAATATACGGTAATATAAAAATTATAACTCATTTGTTAATATTAATATTGAGTAGAATTAATGTCAGCCTATTGATTCAGGCCTCTATAACAGTCATGGTGTCTCATGTGGCCCTTGGGGAAAAAAAAGATTCTAATGCACCATAAAATAATAAATTACAAATCAGATACATTAAAAACAAAACCACGGTAAGTTTCCCATTGTCACTCAACCTGAAACCTGGCTCTGCCTGTGCTCAAGTAATACTTATGACATTATTTATCACAAATACACATATAACATCAGCTCAACAACTGTGAGAAAGGTGCTTGGTTTCCTCGGCAGTTGGTTAGGCTCAGCGCCTCTTTGCAGAGATACATGAGGTTATTCATCAGATAAGTGACAAATGGGAATCCGTGAATCAACGTACCACAGCGATGATCCTCCCTGCATCACTGAAGAGCAAAATTAGCTTTCATCCTCACAACTTTCCCCAGCTGCTTGTGCTGGACATGCTGAACATTATCATAACCCATCCAACCAGGAGCCCAAAGACAACTTGTCACTGTTCAAGAGTCATGGAAATATTTCTCCCTCTCTAAAAGAAGCAATGCATTTATGGTCCTAAGAAAAAAAATACTTGCAGCAAAGTATGGGGTTCATCAAAAATCCATATATGTAACTCAGTGCATCCAATAGGAGAGTGGTTGGGGTTAACACTAACCATAAAGCTTTGGTTTCAATTCACAACTTTCTTGAATAAGAAAATATATTCTATAAAACACAAAAAATGCACAAGAAGTCAGTCATCAAAACAAGAGATGAAAACCATGGGTCTTTGCAGTAGGGTCAGACCAGCAATCAAACCAGTTAGAATGACCAGTGATGTCCCTGAATATGCTCTGGCGAATGATATATGCTTCATTCTAGTACTTAACTTGATATTTCAGGGGTGAGATAGGGGCAGACTCCAATGAGCAGTGGCTCTAGTTGCATTTATCTTTAGGGTGCCAACCGCCATGGTCAGGTATTGCTCTGCTACGGACAGGTAGAGTTTACTTTAATTATCTGCTTGCCTGATAGCTCCTTGAATATATAGCTAAGATAGGATATCTTCACATTATATGTGTTCCTGTTTTTTCCTAATACGTGCTTTTTTTTAAATTTCTTTTGGGGTTTTAAATTGTATTTACTAAATATTAATAGTGTAGGGGATTTGCTTGTTAGCCTTATATTTGATTGATCCTCTTCTTACTTTGGTTAGCCTAATGTCCCAGTTGGCCTGGGACCACATTTATATGTTTGTAAAAAAAAAATATTTCTCCAATCGCCATGTGCAAATGACCAAGGACTAGTCTGGGGGTCAGAATCTGTAATCACGCCCCCCACACAGCGTCTATTCCTGAGCATTACTACGGCCTCCTAGGTACTACATTGATGAAGTACACCCGGATTCTCTGCACATGGGAATGGATGCTCGGAGAGGACTGACTTACATTGGTACAGGAATTATTAGGAGAAAAGGGAAGGACATCAATCATAACCAGGGGTGTGATTACAGCTATTGAATTCAGACTAGTCTGGGGGAAGAAGTGGTAGTCCTCGGTCATTTGCATATGGTGAGAGAAGAAATAAAAGGTATTTTAGAAAACTTAGGAAGAACAACCAGGACATTACTAGAATGTAGAAAGTATCCATTAAAGTGATGCGTTGGGTTCCGATTAGGTTATCACTTCCAAAGGGTTTAATACAAATCATAGGATAATTGATAGACCAGAGCAAAAATTCAATGATATTCTGGATCTTACTATATAATAATTTATTCTAACAACTTTGGACTTATTAGCAATGTTGTACCTCAGTATATGCTATTTGGTTCCTTTCACCATACCAATCTTTATATACTTTTACTGGATGCCCCATAGTGAGAGATCCAAAGGTTCGTCAAGTCCCAGTTTATTCTATTTTTATAATTATACATGTGTGTTTTCTCTTATCCTATTTTTAATTAGTTTGCTTTCTAGCTCTATATGACTAATTAGCTTTGTTTATCCTGATAATCCATACCTCAATCCATCCATCCATCATTTATCCATTCATTCATCCATCCATCCCTCCCTCATCCATCCATCCATCCCTCCCTCATCCATCCATCCTTCCATCCACCCATCCCTTTTTATCATTATCATCAGAACATTTTAGGTAGTATGAATAAAATGATTATTATTTTTTCCAAAGAAAAAGATGTGCTAGAACCCTTACACCAATGTGACACTTTCAAGGTCAACTGCAAGGTCTGTCTTTTCTGCTCCCTCTCGAACACAGGGAAAATAATTTTAAGCCAATCCGTGGCTGCAGTGGTGGCAAGCCTAAGCCAGTTATTGGCTGATGCTGGTCACGTGTCACTGTGTCAGGACATCACTGCTGCAGCAGGAACTGGAGACCAGAAGAGATCAAGCAGCATTAGAGAGGTGGTGATGTATCTCTTCTTTTAGTTCCTTTCTGACCCTTTCCCACCCTTGTTGTAAATATAATATTGTAATTATGATTGACAATGTTTACATTTAATAGATATCTATTTTGCATTAAATATTTTACAATCTTAACTTTGCTTTGAAACCTGTAACATTTACTTTCAGCTCCACCTTGTGTATCTTGTTATTATGTTTATTATTTGAAAACTTAAAAAAAAGACTTTAAAAAGAAAAAAAGACAATGAAAATTTGCAAAAGAACATCCCCTTTAGTATGAACTGTAAAAAGAATACTATTTCAACAGCAACTAACTCAGATCAGGTAGAAATTACTGTTTGCAATATTTAATTTAGAAAAGCAACAAATATTTACCACCAGCTCAATTATGTTTGCATGATTTATAATCACCATTATGAAAAACATAAACTCGTCTCATATAACTCCTGCATTACTGCTGCCATACACTACATCTAACAGTGAAGCACTTGAAGGTTCTCTTTCTCTTTTATGTAAAATTATATAATATACAGTCATGAAATAAAAGTTGGCATTAATTAAATACTGAGCTTGCACCTAATCAATGGATAATTTCATTCTTAAATTGCTGCAGATGATAATTATCCGGCAAATTGTTGTGCTCTCATAATGGTCTTGCATACGGTGTATGCAGGAGAAGCGTCAGTGATTAGTGTGATGGTGACGGCCGCCTAAAGTTCACAACGGCTTCCAGTTTAATTATATGTTCAAGAGCATTTAAATGTAAACGACATTCATCAACTCCCACTCCTAGAATATTTAATGTGAATATAACATCTGAAACTTACTAAAAGGGCAATCTGTATTCAAATATGTGATATAGGTAAATTACATACAAGTTAAATTGCTGTGTGGGGTGGGGAGGGCGCGCTGACATACAGATAACGCTTTATGAGCATGATGGAACTGGTGTAAAAGATTTAAAGGGTATTTTTTTTTTGCTAACTACCTGCCTGTTCTACCCGGCACCAGCATTGAGCGTTCATTGACAGCTCCTGCTGGTGATTCAGCTGTTCCATGTCAACAGAACAGCTCTTCCTCATTCAGGCTGCTTTGTCGAAGGGGCGTAGCTGCCGACATCTTGATAATTGACAGTCGACCCATCGCAGTTAGGCAGTGTGGAGCCGGTTGTCAATCAGTATGATGTTGGTAGTGTGACGTTCCACACTGTGTGTGGACGGGGATCACTTGCTTTTCTGGTCTTCGAGGTAAACACTGGCACGCTCAGGGTTAAAACAATAGTCCATTTCGTTTATTACAGCAAACTCAACACAAAAATACAGTCTTTCTCTCAATAAAACTTCTCACTGATCCCGACCAGCATAACACGGTTTTCAAGACCGTTACCTGTTGGTGTCAGCCACACAGGTTCCTGGAGACCTCCTGTCTCAGAGGTATCCAGCAAACACCAAACACAGTTATTCTCTCACGAATACTTCACTCTGATCCCGATCAGCATACCACTGTTTTCAAGACCGTTACCTGTTGGCATCGGCCACACAGGTTCCCGGAGACCTCTTTTCCTCAGAGGCTTCCAGCAAACACCACTCTCTTTCTTACCAATACTTCTCACGACTTGAACACATTCTTCATGACCCCGGTCATCTCACCACAGACTCCTGTCTGTCACCTGTTGGCCACGCAGGTTCCCGGATCCCTCAATCTCAGAGGTATCCAATCCACACTTCTCACTTCACTCTGATCCCGATCAGTGGCACCACGGTTTTCAAGACCGTACATTCCACTGGCTCAAGCTCGCCAGCCTTGCTTCCTCAGTCTGTGCGACATCCAGCCTGGATGTCCAGGAGCTCTGTCCAGGCTGACAGACTCCCAGCACACTCACAGACTCTTCACAGTCTCAGACTACACACTAAGACAGACTCTCACCATGTGCAAAACACTTCCTTACATACCTGTAGCCACTCCCACAGCTGAGGTATGGAGCACATGGTCTGGTCACATGCACATGACCTCATCACAGGTCCTCAACAAATTCACAACCACCAGTGGGTGGTGAATGTGTGGTTAGCCAGTCCCACCCAGCTCACCAGCTAACCCTGTAGGCCACACTCGAAAATACACACAACTCTTATGGGACTACAAGTCCCAGAACAACATTACTTTGGATTACAGTGCAGAGGAGCTCTGCAATACATACCTTCCAATCACAACCATGCCGGGGACTGTTTTACCATCCAAAACATGCCTCCATGCATATCCCGAGGAGCATACACAGCGCCCCCTAGCTGTAGCATGGGTCATTACACCACATACCTCCCCCCTCTGTTCAAACTTGTGGGGTTGAACACTTATTCTAAACCGAGGTCCTCGAGACAGGGCACCCATGTCACCTTGCCCTACAAGTCGAGGGGACCGTCTCAGTCGCTTTTGGGCATCATTCACCATCACCCCTTTGTTAGACCTCCCCCGCACCCACGGTCAATATGTCGGCCTTGTTTTTCTGTCTGTGTCACCAGACCCTTTTTAATCAACCCACTTTCCACTTGTGCCCCTTCACACGACCTTTCTTTCCATGGCCGCCTCCTACGGTCATGAGTCCATCGTCCAGTTGAGCCTACTGGTTGATCTGAGTCTGACCCTCTGTCCTTTCGTCCGCTACAGGGTCTCCCACTTAAGTCACTCAGCCCTGAGCTAACAGAGAGGTTATCTCCTCTAACCCTTATTGTTTCAGATCACCTACTGCCAGTCCCCAGAGAAGCCTCTTGTCTCTCCATATCTTGGGCTGGAAGCAGTCACCCTCTTCGTTCCAACTCCTGTAGCTGTTCCTTCATCTGCTTTCTTTCCCAGATCAGCTGCTCTACCTCTTGTAGGTACGTCACTCGATATTCCAGGAGCATTCGGATGTTCTTCAGACTCTCCACTGAGCCAACAACAACAAATGGAACCATCTCTTCTTCACCAGCCACCTTGATCTCGCCATCAGCTGGAATCCTCACTCTCACCACACCAGAAAGATTCACTAGTTCCTGCATCACCTTTCCAAGACTCCCAATGACTTTCCCCAGCAGATTTCTGGGTCTCGGAATGTCTTCTACAAAGCCCAGCTGACGTTGAGCTTCCCTCGCCAGCTCCAGGCGTCGAGTGGCTTTCATATTACCCATCATGATCATCTGTTTCGTGCGGAGACATTGCAGATGCATCTCTTTCAGGACAGCCACCCGCTTCTCTGTGACTTGCCTATCTGCCAGTATCACCAACTGGTTCGTCTCTGGTGCCCAGTTTATACTATAGGACTTTACTGCCTTTTTAAAGGACTCATGCACACCCTCGCTGGCACAGACTTCTCGCATGTCTTTGGGTACCTCCATCAAATGTTTAACGAGCGAAGCCTCATTCTCTTCCTGGTTCACCTCTGACACTTCCCTCAAGACATCTGCCAAGATGGGCACTGGCAGCTCCGCCTTGTTATCACTCGGGCACGGCCGCTGTAAGTCGTCGACCACCAACTTCTCCTCCTGCAGAAGACCTCTTACTGCTTCTCTAAGCACTTCTACGTCTTCTCTTAAGGCCTTATTCACACTTTGCCACGTTGACAGGTGACATCTGAGCTCAAAAACTTCCTTCTCCAGCTCATCCACTCTATGCTCAGCAGTTTGTCTCAGGGCCTTCTCTTGTTCGATATGCTCTTTAATGGTCTTTAGTTCGGCCTGTAAATCAGCAGACTTTTCCTTCTCACAAAACAACATTCTAGCAAGGACCTGGCATTCCTATGCTTTCTCTCCAAACTGAGCCTTGACGGCCGCAAACTCGGACTCCAGGTGGCGCACCATCACTTCTTTAATAAGATCTTCAGATGGGCTCTCTGCCTTACTGTACTCCCTTTCTTTAGAGTCACAGTCATCCCCAGTGTCTGTGTCACACCCCACAGTATGGTGAACCCCCAAGTTACTCTCTATCTGGGTGTTCCCTCCACTATGTTTAACTACCACCTCAGCATGAGCCATACTGTCATACACTTCAAGGGACGTCA
Source organism: Oophaga sylvatica (assembly GCA_033576555.1). NCBI lineage: Eukaryota > Metazoa > Chordata > Amphibia > Anura > Dendrobatidae > Oophaga > Oophaga sylvatica. Next base: position 314,810,119 of record JARQOD010000006.1, read on the forward strand.
GGTAAGTAAGTTGGCCAGACACACGCATTCCTCCGGTCACCCCTACGTCTGACTCAGTTTTGGTAGGTATTCCCGCCTCAATGCATGCCACCCCAACAGTAGAGAGGCTTCCAGAGCAAACTCACACAACATCAACTTCCCACGCATCTTCAAAGAACACAAAGTCCTGGTCCCTCTCAAAGGGGTACACCAAGTTCGGTGTTATACCGCCATCTTGGCACTCGACATTTTTGTACATATTCATCATCACTCTATCCACAGTATAGTCCACAGTGACCCCATGGATGCAGTGAACCTTGTCATTTTTCTCGGTCAGACAGAGAACGAGAGGATTTCCCCTCAGAATCACCTGACTTTTTGAGTCCAACCGTCTAGAGACTCCTTCCCGAAGTAGCATCACGGTACACACTTGCGGCCTGTCATTAAACGGGAAGTCTATTCCGCACTCAGAACAGGTATAACATGAACATCGCTGTTGCTCAGACATGTCCACTGAGGTAACCAGTACCACCCGTTTTTGGGTCACCGCCCCCTTTCTGGGCCACCACCCCCTTTCGGGACTCCACCCCTTTTTGGGTAACCACCCCTTTTAGGGACACCACCCCACTCTGGGATACACCCCGTGGACTCCCCCACAGCTTTCTTAGGCCCCAGTCCCACAGTACAGTTTATGTCTTTTCGGGCTTGTACTGGCCCGTTAAGAGTTTGTGTGACCTGGTTCACACTGTCCTCCTATGATTCCTCACCAGCTCCTGCTGGCACTGCCACCGCTTCTGTTGCAGCCACAAACCAACGGCACCTCCAGATGCCGCTCACAAGCCGCTGCAGCTGTCACTGCAGCTCCTGCTGCTGCAGAACCTCTTGCTGCAACTGTCACTGTAGCTCCTACTACCACAAGTCTCTGCACGGCTCAGCACCACAGACTTCGTGGACCCGCCGATCCACAGCAAACTTTCGCAACCCTGCTGAGTTACAGCCAGACGTCTTCAGCCCCGCCGAGCCACAGGAAGTTGAAAAAAAAAAAACAATTCATGGACTTGCCGATCCACAGAAAAAAAAACCTGCACACGTGCTCCCTGGGCCGCTGCCAGCATTCTAACACCAATTGTGAAGTTCCACACTGTGTGGGCAGTGTATGTGTGGTTAGCCAGTCTGTTGTGAACACGTTGGAGGCGACTTCGGAGCTGGGGCTTCCTCCGGTGGTTGCTGAGGGTAATGAACCAATTGCTGAATGGTTTTCAGCTGGGTCCGAATAGTCTGATATAAGTGACCTGAACTCCCATCAGCCTTGCCGGTAATCAATTGTTCTTCCAGGTCTTGGTTGGAGCTCAGATTCCATTCCTGCTATCATTCAGATAAGTGACTTGTGTTTTTTTTCCTCTGGTTAGATTTTCCTTGCTGGTTTGCTGCCTTGCAGTGGACTTCAGCCTGGTCCCCTTTTGGGGCCTGGCGCTGCATTTGTGCTCAGTTTGTGTTTGCACTTTTGCTCTGTTCCTGTGTCACTTTTTATTTGCTGAATTGCAGTGTGTTACACCAGAGATCTGATTTAGGTGGTAGAGATCATATGATCTCAGGTTTTTTTGTTAATCAGAAGTGTTGGTATTTTTGTCAGGGTTTTTTGGTTGCAGTCAGAATTCTTTCCTATACTTCTCTATCTAGACAGAATTGGGCCCCAGCATTTGCTCATTCTATTTTCTGTCTGTGTTCATATTTTCTTCTTGTCTAACCGCCATTACATGTTTGGGGGCTTCCTATTTCTTTGGGGGTTCTGCTACGGGGCAGTTAGCTTTCATCTTTCTGTCTTTAGGTGTAGCTATCTCTCCGGCTGTAACGAGGTGTCTATGATCACCGTAGGTACGCTCCACGGCTACTTCTAGTGTGGCGGTTAGTTTAGGGTTCTGCAACCCAGTAGTTTCCAACCTCTCTGTAGTATTGCTTCTTTGGCTATTTTTGCTATTTCTCCTCAGCTACCGAAAAATAACACCAGTCCCACCCAGCTCACTAGCTAACCCTGTGGATCACTGTAGGTACGCTCCACGGCTACTTCTAGTGTGGCGGTTAGTTTAGGGTTCTGCAACCCAGTAGTTTCCAGCCTCTCTGGTGTATTGCTTCTTTGGCTATTTTTGCTATTTCTCCTCAGCTACCGAAACATAACACCAGTCCCACCCAGCTTACCAGCTAACCCTGTAGGCCAACCTAGAAAATACACACAACTCTTATGGGACTACAAGTCCCAGAACAACCGGGGACTGTTTTACCATTCAAAACATGCCTCCATGCATATCCCGAGGAGCATACACAGCACCCACTAGCTGTAGCATGGGTCACTACACCTCAGTAGTCATACCCTGTAAACAGAGCAATGCAGAAGAGAATCCAAGGCTCTGTCGGAATGTCAGTGGAAGGCACTGAACTGTCGACAGGAGCAGTCTTTGTGCTTTACTGTATAGCATATTCTTTCTGGGTATCCAACAAAAAGTTTCCTGCAAATCTGTATTATTATTTTATAAGCTAATATCTCAACTCACATAAAGAAATTCATCATCATTCAGATTTACTAACATGCATTGTGATAACAATCTGTAGAAGTAGAAGGCTATCAGATACTTGTATCTATCTAGTCATGCTATAGCTCTGTTGGTCATAAAATGTAAGGCACAGAATTGTGATAACCATAAGTGTTTCTAATACCATGTTTATTTAATTTTTTTTACATTAGTCTTTGTCAATCTAAGGGTTTGCATGGCCATTATTATTTTCTCACATAAGTAGATTATCCTACCTGGTAGAAATTGGGCCAGAAGGTGCTTATTGCCAGTTCTGCTCGATTCCATGTACCTGATGCTGGTCCTGATACATTCCAGATTGAGCTCCCTTTTTCCCCATTGTTAACTGTCACATAAATGTTCATGGATCCAGGAAGAGCCCCACTCTTGCTGGACACGAAGTAATGGAAGTCAATGCAGTGAGTGTCATTCTCTTTCAGCTGAGGTAAGAGCAGGACAGCCTTCTGCCCAACACGTCTTCCAGTTGTATTCACCATCATAAAAGACCCTGAAATGCAAAGCATTACACAGTTAGTACAAAGCAACAGAAAAAAATTGTCTATAATTTTTATATAGTTATGTAACAAAAATATATATATTTATTTTGTGGAAAAGTCACTGGCAAAGTACTGGAGGGGGATACGTTTCACTGTGGCTATTAGCTTCAGTGACGTGAAACCCAGATGTTTGCTCAAGCACACTATGTGTTAATAGGGCTAAGGCCTGGATTTTTGTGGATAACCATAGAGCGGGTGGGAGGTTGTCAGCCTTATCTCCACTTCAGGGGGTCGGCCTCCTGAGGCATTCAATGTTCAGTGTGTCTGTAGAGGCTAACTCCAGGGAAGTGTTCGTATTTGTGAAAACCTGAACAGTGCGCTTTTGCTAACCTTAAGAGGGTGGATCCCCACTAGCACTAGGTCTGTGCTTTGTGTTACCACTTTGTTTTGTTTCCCTGTTTTTGCACAAAAGGCCGTGTTTATTTTTACTTCATCATGGTTTATGCCACATATATAATAAACCAGTGAAGATCTTAGAGACAGTGTTCCCGTGTCTACCTCTGTGTACAGCTGAGTTAGCCGATCTATCACAATATATACACACACATTGTGTGCAATTATTAGGCAAGTATTTTGACTATATAATAATTTTTATGCAGATTTTCGAACTCCAACCTGTATAAAAGTGAATGCTTATTAGATGAAGCAGATCAGGTGATGTCTATTTGTGTAATGAGGGAGTTGTGGCCCAAGGATTGTAACACCCTTTATCAAGGTGTGTAGAATTATTAGGCAACTTGTTTCCTTCCTCAGGCAAAATGGGCCAAAAAAGAGATTTAACTGACTTAAAACAATCAAAAATTGTTAAACAGATGCAGCACCCTTGAAATTGCTAAAATATTAGAGGGCGATCACAGCACCATCAAAAGTTTTGTTGCAAATAGTCAACATGGTCGCAAAAAACGAGCATATTAAATGCCAAAAATTTGAGAAGCATCAAATATGAAGTGACCAGGAACCTATTATACTCCAGTGCTGTCATATTCCAGAACTGACACCTCCCTGGTGTACCCAAAAGTACAACATGCTCAGTGCTCATAGACATGGCCAAGGTAAGGGAAGGCTGGAACTTGACCACCAGTAAACAAGACACAGAAGTGTAAATGTCAAGACAGGGCCAAAAAATATCTGAAGAGTCAGACACATTTTTCAAAGGTTCTTATAGACTGATGAGATGAGAGTGAATCTTCATTGACCAGATGGATGAGCTCATGGATGGATCAGTAATGGGCACAGACCTCCAGTTTGATTCAGCAAGGTGGAGGTGGGGTAATGCTATGCTAAATTTTGACCTTTTGAGTTAAAGATGGATTAAAAATCAGCTCCCAAGCCTTCTGCCAGTTTTTAGAAGGTAGTTTCTTCAAGCAGTGGTACAAGAAAAAATCTGCATCTTTCAAGAAACTATGATTTATCTGCAAGACAATGCACCACTGCATGCATCAAAGTACTCAACTTCTTCGCTAGCCAGTAAATGCCTTAAAAGATGAAAGAATAATATGACCCTGTCTAAAACCCTATTAAGAACTTGTAGACTCTTCTTAAACGGAAGATTTACTATAAAGGAAAACAGTACACCTCTCTGAACATTGTCTGGAAGGCTGTGGTTGGTTTTGAGCATCATCAGAATAAGAAACTGTCAGACCTCATGGATGGAAGGCTTATGACTGTTATTGAAAAAAAGGGTGGCTTTATTGGTCAGAAATTTATTTGAGTCTTATCTTGGTGCTCTAGGCCAAAGAAACCAAGAAGATACCTGCCCACGGCCGTCCCGAAGCACAAACAGTCTGTCTCTGTGATGAGGAACATGTTTGTGCTGAGGGGCAGACTGTGGGCAGGTTGTTAAATAATAACATGAATCATCAAAGACAGAAATTACCTAATTATTGTGCACCTTGTGTATGGTGATTAAAAATTATAGCCTGGATATTCATATTCATCAGTAGAGCATACTTAACATGATTAATTTTTGGTGATGTATTGTCTCAAAAGTCAATTCATTGATGTAACTCCCTGCCACTTCTTTCTTTAGGAGTACATGAAGGACTTGATGCATCTGCCCATCCCTTCACCCAGCCAAAGAATCCAAATGACCTCAGGCAATGCATTACTGAAACAGTGGAGTTGAGCACCTAGAATCCTACAACAGACAAGAATGGGACAACTTTTCTTTCCCAAACCTCCAGCAATTGGTCTCTGCACCTTCTAGACATTTATAGACAGGTGTAAACAGAAGGTGGGATGCTACACGATGCTGAACATGGCAATGGCTCAAATCTTTTTAAATGTTTTGCCATCAATTTCTAAATTGTTTAATTTTTTTCCAATGAAATGGATGTCTAATTTTCATCTTCTGATCTGTGGTCTTTGTTCTGTTGCGAATAAAATATGCCTACAAGAGATTTAACAATGGTGGCATTCTTGTCTTTTTACATTTTACACAGCATATATATTTTAAAAGCCAAAAAGCTGACCAGTACACTGTGTGCAGAATTATTAGGCAAATGACTATTTTGATCACATTATCCTTTTTATACATGTTGTCCTACTCCAAGCTGTATAGGCTTGAAAGCCAACTGCCAATTATGTAAATCAGGTGATTTGCATCTCTGTAATGAGGAGGGGTGTGGTCTAATGACATCAACACCCTATATAAGGTGTGCTTAATTATTAGGCAACTTCCTTTCCTTTGGCAAAATGGGTCAGAAGAGGGATTTGAAAAGTCAAAAATTGTGAGATGTCTTGCAGAGGGATGCAGCAGTCTTGAAATTGCAAAACTTTTGAAGCATGATCACCGAACAATCAAGCGTATCATGGCAAATAGTCAACAGGGTCGCAAGAAGCTTGTTGATAAAAAAGGCTCAAAATAACTGCCCATGAATTGAGGAAAATCAAGCGTGAAGCTGCCAAGATGCCATTTGCCACCAGTTTTGCCATATTTCAGAGCTGCAACGTTACTGGAGTATCAAAAGCACAAAGTGTGCCAAACTCAGGTACATGGCTAAGGTAAGGAAGGCTGAAAAACGACCACCTTTGAACAAGAAACATAAGATAAAACGTCAAGACTGGGCCAAGAAATAAGTTAAGACTGATTTTTCTAAGGTTTTATGGACTGATGAAATGAGAGTGACTCTTGATGGGCCAGATGGATGGGCTCGAGGCTGGATCAGTAAAGGGCAGAAAGCTCCACTCCGACTCAGATGCCAGCAAGGTGGAGGTGGGATACTGGTATTGGCTGGTATCATCAATGATGAACTTGTGGGACCTTTTCGGGTTGAGGATGGAGTGAAGCTCAACTCCCAGACCTACTGCCAGTTTCTGGAAGACACCTTCTTCAAGCAGTGGTACAGGAAGAAGTCGGTATCGTTCAAGAAAAACATGATTTTCATGCAGGACAATGCTCCATCACATGCATCCAAATACTCCACAGCGTGGCTGGCCAGTAAAGGTCTAAAAGAAGAAAAAATAATGACATGGCCCCCTTGTTCACCTGATCTGAACCCCATAGAGAACCGGTGGTCCCTCATAAAATGTGATATCTACAGGGAGGGAAAATTTTACACCTCTCGGAACAGTGTCTGGGAGGCTGTGGTCGCTGCTGCACGCATTGTTGATCGTAAACAGATCAAGCAACTGACAGAATCTATGGATGGAAGGATTTTGAGTGTCATCGTAAAGAAAGGTGGCTATGTTGGTCAAATTTTTTTTCTTTTTGTTGGTTTTTGAATGTCAGAAATGTTTATTTCTAAATTTTGTGTTGTTATATTGCTTTAACTGGTGAAAATAAACAAGTGAGATGGGTATACAGTACAGACCAAAAGTTTGGACAACACCTTCTCATTTAAAGATTTTTCTGTATTTTCATGATTATGAAAATTGTACATTCACACTGAAGGCATCAAAACTATGAATAAACACATGTGGAATTATATACTTAACAAAAAAGTGTGAAACAACTGAAAATATGTGTTATATTCTAGGTTCTTCAAAGCAGCCACCTTTTGCTTTGATTACTGCTTTGCACACTCTTGGCATTCTCTTGATGAGCTTCAAGAGGTAGTCATCGGAATTGGTCTTCCAACAATCTTGAAAGAGTTCCGAGAGATGTTTAGCACTTGTTGGCCCTTTTGCATTCACTCTGCGGTCCAGCTCACCCCAAACCATCTCGATTGGGTTCAGGTCTGGTGACTGTGGAGGGCAGGTCATCTGGCCAACTAAACGCAAACCGAATGGAATAGCATGCCGCTGCAAGATGCTGTGGTAGCCATGCTGGTTCAGTATGCCTTCAATTTTGAATAAATCCCCAATAGTGTCACCAGCAAAGCACCCCCACACCATCACACTTCCTCCTCCATGCTTCACTGTGGGAACCAGGCATGTAGAGTCCATCCGTTCACCTTTTCTGCGTCGCACAAAGACACGGTGGTTGGAACTAAAGATCTCAAATTTGGACTCTTCAGACCAAAACACAGATTTCCACTGGTCTAATGTCCATTCCTTGTGTTCTTTAGCCCAAACAAGTCTCTTCTGCTTGTTGCCTATCCTTAGCAGTGGTTTCCTAGCAGCTATTTTACCATGAAGGCCTGCTGCACAAAGTCTCCTCTTAACAGTTGTTGTAGAGATGTGTCTGCTGCTAGAACTCTGTGTGGCATTGACCTGGTCTCTAATCTGAGCTGCTGTAAATCTGCGATTTCTGAGGCTGGTGACTCAGATAAACTTATCCTCAGAAGCAGAGGTGACTCTTGGTCTTCCTTTCCTGGGGCGATCCTCATGTGAGCCAGTTTCTTTGTAGCGCTTGATGGTTTTTGCAACTGCACTTGGGGACACTTTCAAAGTTTTCCCAATTTTTCGGACTGACTGACCTTCATTTCTTAAAGTAATGATGGCCACTCGTTTTTCTTTACTTAGCTGCTTTTTTCTTGCCATAATACAAGTTCTAACAGTCTATTGAGTAGGACTATCAGCTGTGTATCCACCAGACTTCTGCACAACACAACTGATGGTTCCAACCCCATTTATAAGACCAGAAATCCAACTTATTAAACCTGACAGGGCACACCTGTGAAGTGAAAACCATTTCCGGTGACTACCTCTTGAAGCTCATCAAGAGAATGCCAAGAGTGTGCAAAGCAGTCATCAAAGCAAAAGGTGGCTACTTTGAAGAACCTAGAGTATAAGACATAATTTCAGTTGTTACACACTTTTTTGTTAAGTATATAATTCCACATGTGTTAATTCATAGTTTTGATGCCTTCTATTATGAATTTACAATTTTCATAGTCATGAAAATAAAGAAAAATCTTTAAATGAGAAGGTGTGTCCAAACTTTTGGTCTGTACTGTATATTTGGTTTTTATTAAGTTGCCAAATAATTCTGCACAAACAGATATCCTCCTAAGATAGCCAAATAAAAAAAAAAACACTCTAACTTACAAAAATCTTAAGCTTTGATATTTATGAGTCTTTTAGGTTGATTGAGAACATAGTTGTTGTTTAATAATAACAAGAATCCTCTCAAATACAACTTGCCTAATAATTATGCAAACAGTGTACCTCTGAACATTATAAAGCAAGTGTGAACAGGTGCAAGCTGCTATGACAGCCTAATATAGAAACCATAGAATACAGCAGCACTCTATAACCTCTAATATATATGCAAACATCGAATATATGAAATTTAAACTCCATTACCGCTATATGAATATACTTATAAAAATGAAGGTACTTAAAGCATAAAATGGCCAATTAGTGCTTATAGAGTGCTGCTGTATTCTCGTGTTTGTATATTATGCAGTCATGGCAGCTTAAACCTGTTCACACTTGCTTTATTCTGTTCGGAAGTCTTTTGTTTTTTTGTACTTTACTATCGGAGGTTGTGACTCTGCACACCTCCCATCAACCTAAGTCTCCGTTCACATGCCCGTATAATACCAGTACTGGAAAAAATGGTATCGGTGTTATCATTGTTTTGGATCAGTGTGTCATCAAAGTGCATTTAATTTTTTTTTGGTGTGGCTTCAAACAAAATCAATTCCAAAGCTTCTCCTATACTTTGCAATGTTAAACACGTACAAAGAAGGTACATGAATGACACATGGACGCCATCCGTGTGTTGTACGTGTTGTATTAGCCCTTGTCATCCGTGCTGCTGGTAAAAAACGGACATGACTTTGTGTAAACACATGGACATGTGTGCAGCACCATACATTATAATGGATACGTGCGGCATCCGTGAAAAAACGGATGCCACACATACTGGTAACATGTACATGGGAAGGAGACCAAATGTTGTTTTTAATCAATGTTGGGTCCTACCTGCCCTTTAAATTTGCAAGCTTATAGCCCAGGAGAGGAATACTGGATAAAGATTGGATTTAGGGTCCCATCAAAAAATTGGCACCTTGGCATGGCTGACAGGCACACATGAATTTACCAATATATTCAATGTTTGCACACATCTTACAGAGTTCTGCTATATTCTCTAGTTTGTATATTCAGTATACATACATACTGTGACAAGGTCATTGGTAAAGTACTGGATGAGTGATGTGTATCACTGAGGTTGTTAGCTTCAGTGATGTGAACCTGGGGAAAATGCTCCAGCATGCTAAGTGCTGAGACAGATTAATTGGCCTTTTTAACGGCTAGGTTTCTTTGTGAACAGCAGAAGAGTGGATGGGAGGCTGTTCACCAAATATCCACCCTAGGATGTAGTTTAGGATGTAAATAGTCAGCTTCTAAGTCATTCAGTATTCGGTGTACCTGGAAGAGAGAGCTCCAGAGCTATGTTATGATAAACTCTGTGGTTGTGAGCGGGCGGACACCTGCAACCACATGGTTTTCCTGAGGTACTTTAATAAACCAGCAGAAGTTTCAAACAAGAAATGGTCCTGTGCCTACCTCTGTGAGCAGCCATGTGAGCAAGTCTAACACAATACGCATATTATATATATATACGGTATATATATATATATATATATATATATATAAATAAAAGTGTCATTTTTTATTCAATGACTGCAATGTTTCACAATAAAAGAATTTAAAAAAAGACAACGAAAATACTAGAACAAATCTGTCAGTAATCCGCTGCACCTTCTCATACTTATCCCCCAGCTCGCTAACCTTTGTCCAGGGAGACTTAGCAGGGTAGACATGCATTAAAACATACCATGAATTCTCACATATTTTTAGAATATTGCAGCATTTTAGATTTCCACAGTAAATGGCGATAAAATATAAGCCCAGTACACTGTTATCTCTCATTACAGCTCTAAACCTCTATGCTTGTCAGACCTATTAGATGTACATAGAGTGGATTTTGAAACTTTAGGATGGAAAATAAAGACTGTAATAAAAATAATGCATTGCATATTCAGAACAAACGCTTCAGATGGATTAATTTTCTAAATGCCTCTAGCAGCAGGAGTGAAAGCTTTATTTTTTCACAAGAAACAAAGTCTTTGTATATTATTGTGGACCATACTAAATCTGTATATTAAAAAACATTAAAAAAAAAGCGTCTAAAGAACAATATGCTAAGTACTTCTAAATATGGAGCATATTTTTTTCTAAAAACCTTCTATTATTAAATGCATGTGGTTTTAAAATTCTCCATTATTTTATCCATGTCTAATGTGCAAGGTACGATACATAATAAAAACTAATTATATACTAAGATCCATCAGTGTGAATTCCCAGACTCCGATTATGTTCATGATCTGAAAAAAGTCATCTATTGTAACCTGCTACTACTTACATGACACATGGGATATAAGTTGTCATTTGCTCAAAAAAACTGAGTTATATACTTTATAAAAATCCTTGCGCTCCTTTCATTCTGTCACTCTTTTACATTTTGTACTGTGTTACTTCGTAACAGACATATTCACATTTGTTTCTTCATTAGCAGAGTATGTGAAATGTGAATATCTCTGCAATGGAGTGACGCAGCACAAAATGGAAAATAGAGGCAGAATCAAGAAAGGTTATAAGTAGTGCTTGGGTAAGGTGTTATCCGAGCATGCTCTCGTGCTAAGAGTATCTTCGGTGTGGTGGAGTTCAGCACGACCATCCAAGCAGGAAAAATTAACTTTTATTGAAAATCAAAACAAAAAATCTTAAAACGTGATTAGTCTTATCGCCAGTTCTATGATCCAGTTGTTATTTTAACCATATATTCAAAACTATCCAAATTCAAGGTAAAACTAGAATTGTGCAATGATTGAGTGGTGTGGGTGGCAATATAACATACAGATATTTTGGGTTGTCATTTTGATTTAAAAAGAGAAAACACTGTAGTTTGACAATAAATGGCTTCACCCAACCACTAACCATGAGTGGAGAAAAAGTTTTGGTGTTATCATTCATATTCTCTGAAAAAAGGCCAAGAAAGCAAATATTCTGCCAGGGTACGTTAACTTTTGAGCACAAATGTAAATCTATCAATTTTCAACAAATACAAAAGATCTCCTGTTTCTCCATAAGAGAAGAACATCTAGATGTGGCCAGGCACCGTTACTGTTGTACGGACTATGCCCTCATTTGGCACAATCTGATTATAGGTCATTCATGACGCATTTAGCTGGGAAAACGTTTAATCTAAAAATGGAAGCCTTTCTTGACAACATTTTTGTTTTACCATTTTATGAGTCAGGTTTTTGCAATTTCTTTGTTTTTTTTAGCAATAACATTACAGGCACAATGAAAACCCCCCAAAATCGTATAATGCATCAAAACTTCATTCTGATTTTCGAAACATATACCGTAATTTAGTAATAATTTAAGCCTTTCAAATAAAAAAGTTCAGTTTTTTATGTTAACAAATCCAATAAATGACATGTGAACCCTAAGGCTGTCAGTCTCCGCCAGTGAGCCGTGGGCGTCTCTGGACGCAGAGTGGGCATGGATTTCTTGAAATCCCATGTCCACTATACTGTAACAGCTGGACACTGCGGGTTAGACGCTGCACAAGCTCACAGTGACCAACCCGCAGCGTTTACTGATCGTCTACACCAACCTACTGTCTCCTTCCCCACCATCCTGTAGAATGTAAGCCCACAAGGGCAGGGTCCTCTCCCCTCTGTATCAGTCTGTCATTGTTAGTTTGTTTACCGCAAGTGATATCTGTAGTCTGTATGTAACCCCTTGTCATGTACAGCACCATGGAATCAATGGCGCTATATAAATAAATATTAATAATAATAATAATAATAATAACCTGTGAATTTGCAAAGCCACTTTCAATTTGGCAACGAGACCTGTCCTTTGCTATAGAAGTAATCACACAATCTTGGTCACACATTGACTTTTTTCTCATACTTATATACTACTGGCAATTAGGATCATCGGTCTGTTTACAGATCACATTTAATTTGCTTCTCAGGCTGCAATTATCTATTACCTGGCGCTCAGTAGATGGCACCTATGTGTTGCATTAATAATGACAGATCACCCACCGCATTCAGGAACATATACAATTTCCACGCCATGCAATGTGCATGAAGCTTGTGCCAAATAAAAAAGAGTCATTTCCATATTCCCCTCCAGCGATGTGTATATTATATTGAAAAGAACTATGACTTAGAAAATGCTTGTACTCAATTTCACAGAATGAGACCCAGAGGCCAAAGCCCCCTACTCCCTGCTATTTTAAATTTTGATCACATTTTTGTGTAACTTGCCATATCCATTACACAGGTCTTATACATAAACCTATGTCATATTTTATATGGATTCGATTTTCCCTTGTGTTGATCGGCATGTGATGGCTTGCAAGGAATTTGCATAAACAGATAATGCCGTAAACAAATGTATTTTCGAGGCGCTTACACACTGAACTCAGCGTTCATCAATCATGGCAATACAAATACAAATGGGTTTGCCCTTTCTTAATGGTGTGAAGTCGACTTCTATCAATCCAGTGAACTTGCTAGACATCCAATCGGCATTAATGAAGGCGCAGAATGCTATCAGAGTCAGCGGAAGACAATCACATGTCTGCCACAGTTACACAATCTGTCAATCATTACAAACATGACTGACATATCACCGCGGTAAATAGATAAGAAGAAAATGACACAGGTATAAAAACCACTGTCTTAAAAGTCTTAAGGAAGCCCATAGATCATGACTTTATGAGATAATGGACTTGAAAAGGTCTCCTAGTTGTGTGCAAGGTATAATGACTGGCATCTCCACAAAGCGGCAACTCTACAATTGGGCAGAAAAGTCTTCTTTCTATGGAATGAAAACTCCATAGAGGATTGAACAATGTGAACCCTTCAAATTATGGATGCTAGATAGCCTTACATACTCCCCAAATACAAGCACATTAGATATAATCACATACAGAATCGGAAAGTGAAAACATGAATAACTAATAGAACCTTAAGCAAAAAATATGTATGCACGAAAAATCAAAATGGACTTGTATAAGCACCACACCATACTGCTGCTTTTATGGTAAACCTTTAGACAAGAGGGATGAAGTGTTTTTTAAGCATGTCTCACAGAATGAAGAAGACCTTAACTTTCTCCATCTCCCTTTGTGCACTTGCTACTTTGAGTCAAGGACAGGTCTGCTGTGCTGCAATATTACGAGAAAGCAAAATCTGGGTATCAAAAATATGGGAAACGCTTCAGCCAAGTAAGTTCTCTGGAAATATAATATTGAAGTAGTAGACATGTTTTTACAGACCACATTAGTAGATGGAGTATCTGCCTATGGCTGGAGTCACACACAACGTATAAAAATACGGTCCGTTTTTCACGGACCAGAATCACACAACTGTTTCATGAACCACCGTGTCTTTGTGGAACGCAAAAAAGGTGAACGGATGGACTCTACATGCCTGGTTCCCACCGTGAAGTATGGAGGAGGTGGTGTGATGATGTGGAGGTGCTTTGCTGGTGACACTGTTGGGGATTTATTCAAAATTGAAGGCATACTGAAGCAGCATGGCTACCACAGCATCTTGCAGCGGCATGCTATTCCATCCGGTTTGCGTTTAGTTGGACCATCATTTATTTTTCAACAGGACAATCACTCCAAACACACCTACAGGCTGTGCAAGGGCTATTTGATCAAGAAGGAGAGTGATGGGGTACTACACCAGATGACCTGGTCTCAGTCACCAGACCTGAACCAATCGAGATGGTTTGGGGTGAGCTGGACCGCTGAGTGAAGGCAAAAATGCCAACAAGTGCTAAGCATCTCTGGGAACTCCTTCAAGATTGTTGGAAGACCATTTCCAGTGACTACCTCTTGAAGCTCATCAAGAGAATGCCAAGAGTGTGCAAAGCAGTCATCAAAGCAAAAGGTGGCTACTTTGAAGAACCTAGAATATAAGACATATTTTCAGTTGTTTCACACATTTTTGTAAAGTGTAATGTATAATTCCACATGTGTTAATTCATAGTTTTGATGCCTTCAGTGTGAATGTACAAAAAAATCTTTGAATGAGAAGATGTGTCCAAACTTTTGGTCTGTACTGTATATATATGTATTCTATGATTTTACAGTATACCACACTGAATTACCGGCTTTTCTAAAGGACACCGAAGCGTTCTTCTCACAAGTCACACGTGTGGTCCGTGTGTAATCCGCATTTTTCTCGCCCCCATATACTTGCATTGGCTTTTTACGGGCGTAATACGGTGACAATCGCAGCATGCTGCGATTTTCTCAGCCCGTTTAATACTGCCGAGAAAAAATTGGATGATGGGAGGTGCCCCATAGATTAACATTGGTCCGAGTGCTAAGAGATTTTTTCTCGCTTAGCACTCGTCCGTATTTCTCACTAGTGTGACTCTGGCCTATCTCTGGCCTTCAAAATTTATTGCTTGGAAATTCGGAGACATGTTGTCAGTAATTTATAGAATAAAAGAGCAATTTACATTTTACTCAAAAATATACCTATAAAGAGAAAAATCAGACAAACTGAAAATTTTGCAGTGGATCTCTTAATGTTTGCCAGAGCTGTAAATACATATACCGTATATACTCGAGTATAAGCCGACCCCCCTAATTTTGCCACAATAAACTGGGAAAACTTACTGACTCGAGTATAAGCCTAGGGTGGAAAATGAGATTATGCCCTATATGCTGCCCCATGTATTATGCCCCCATAGATGCTCCATAGATTATGCCCCCATAGATGCTCCATAGATTATGCCCCCATAGATGCTCCATAGATTGTGCCCCCATAGATGATCCATAGATTATGCCCCCATAGATGCTCCATAGATTATGCCCCCATAGATGCTCCATAGATTATGCCCCCATAGATGCTCCATAGATTGTGCCCCCATAGATGATCCATAGATTGTGCCCCCATAGATGCTCCATAGATTGTGCCCCCATAGATGATCCATAGATTGTGCCCCCATAGATGATCCATAGATTGTGCCCCATAGATGCTCCACAGATTGTGCTCCCATAGATTGTGCCCCCATAGATGATCCATAGATTGTGCCCCATAGATGCTCCATAGATTGTGCCCCCATAGATGATCCATAGATTGTGCCCCCATAGATGCTCCACAGATTGTGCCCCCATAGATGCTCCATAGATTGTGCCCCCATAGATGCTCCACAGATTGTGCCCCCATAGATGCTCCACAGATTGTGCCCCCATAGATGCTCCATAGATTATGCCCCCATAGATGCTCCACAGATTGTGCCCCCATACATGCTCCATAGATTATGCCCCCATAGATGCTCCATAGATTGTGCCCCCATTGATGCTCCATAGATTGTGCCCCCATAGATTGTGTCCCCATTGATGCTCCATAGATTGTGCCCCCATAGATTATGCTCCATAGTATAGGCCTCATACGCTGCCGCTGCTGCTGCAACCGAAAAAAAAAAAAAAAAAAGACATACTCACCTCTCGTTGCTGGGGGCCAGGTGCCGGTGTCCTGAGCAGGCGGGGACACCGGCGCGCTATGGGGGACAGGTGCCGGTGTCACCGCTCACTCAGGGCCCCGGCACCTGAGACATTTACCTGTCACCGCTGCTCACCGCTGTCTTCCGGGTCCTCCAGCAGTCAATGAACAGGCAGAGGGCGCTGCGCACAGTAACCACATCATCGCGCCCTCTACCTGAACATCGCAGCAAGAGGACCCGAGGACACAGCGGAACGGGACAGGTAAATATCGCTTATACTTACCCTTCCGCCGGCGCGTCTCTGCCCTGCTCTTCTCCCACGGTCTCGGCGCCAGTGTTCAGCGGTCACGTGTTACCGCTCATTAAAGTCATGAATATGTGCATATTCATGACTTTAATGAGCGGTACCAGCTGACTGCTGAACACTGGCGCCGGGACCGTGGGAGAAGAGCAGGGGCTGCAGAGACCGCGCCGGCGGAGGGGTGAATATATAGGACAGCTGCACTCCCCCTCCCCCGCCGACCCCCTGGTATATGACTCGAATATAAGCCGAGAGGGGGACTTTCAGCCCTAAAAAATGGGCTGAAAATCTCGGCTTATATTCGAGTATATACGGTATCTATTCTATGTGAATATACTGTATGTAGTCCATGTATTCTATGCTGTTGCTCCTGCTGTGATTTTACAGTACGTGGCTGCTGAATTACCGGCTTTTCTTCTATGTAATATATATAATACATATATATATATGTGTGTGTCGCTGACATTTATATACCTATGTATTCTATGTGTATATATCTATTCTATTCTAACCTGTCAGTGTGATTTTACTGTATGCGGCAAATGAACTCCCGGCTTTTACAAGATCGGTGTGTAAAAATCGGACAGCACTCACATGGTCCGAATGCTGTGCGATTTTTTTTCTCGCATCCATTGACTTCTATTGTGGGATGTGATCTGATTTCTGATTACAATCGCAGCATGCTGCAAGTTTTTTCCAGTCCGATCATGATCCGATCCGAGCTGGAAAAAACCCCACAGATGAACACATAATGATAGAATAATATTGGTCAGAATGCAATCGGATTGCATTCGTCTGATTTCATTGCAAGTGGGAATGAGCCCTTAAGAAGAGATTGTCCAAGTAGTGGAAAAAACCCTAAGGCTATGGTTCCACGGTCCGGAACCATAGCGCTTTTGACGGAGCGGAAATTCCGCTCCGTCTAAGCCCCGCCCCTTTATGACGCGCGATCTTTCCGGAGGTGTTCAGGACACCTCCGGAACACCTCCGGAAAGAGCGCAGGGCTACATAGCCCTGTGTTAATTATGTTGCGGCGACGCACCGTCGCCGCAATACGCGAGGACATGCTGCGGTCTAAAAAGACGCGCCGCATGTCCGTTTACGCAGGTTTGCCACCTGCGTATTGTTACGCATAGTGGAGACGGGATTTCTTGAAATCCCCTCCACTATGCTGTAACATCTGGACGCTGCGTGTTTGGCGCTGCGCCAGCGCACAGCGCCAAACACGCAGCGTTTCCTGACCGTGGAAACTCACCCTTATTGCCTTCTCTTTTAATTTCAGTGGTGTAGTTTTTTCGGCTAGTTCCAAGAGCAATAACTTTTTTTTACTTTTCCATTGCCATTGACATATTAGGACTTGTTTTTTTCTGGACAAGTTGTAGCTTTGAATGATGCTCTTCATTTTTCCACATAATGCACTTAAGATGGGAAAAAATTTCCAAGTGCGAAAAAAAAAATTCAAGCGGATGAAAATACTGTAAATACATTTTTGATTTTGAGTGTTTTGCTTTTACGACATTATTTGTATGGTAAAAATGACCTGGCAATATGATTGTACAGGTCAGTATCATTACAGCGATACCAAAATTCTAATTGGTTTATGTCAACAATTTCGGAGATCTGTTTTTATTAATACAATATTGGGGTACATATGACATTTTTGTAACTTTTTATTGAAGTTTTTGCACAGGTGCCATGACTAAAAAATGTTAATTGTAGTGTTTTGATTTTTTTTTTTGCTTTATACAGATTAAATGATTTCATATTTTGATATAGCTGACTTTTAAAAATGTGGCAATACCAAATATGTTTATTTTTTTAGATTTTTGTAATATCTTTTATCTTAGTAGGATACATTTTTAGCTATTTTTCCTTGAACATTTTAAAACCTCTTTTATCTTTGTACTTTTTAGTCCTATTAGGGGACTTGAATATTTGATCTTCTGTTGATTGTACTATATACAGCAATGCTAGAACACACATTGCAATATTTATCTAAAATGATGGTCTCCTATGAAGCACAGAATGTGGCTGGGCCCACTGAGCCCACTTTATACACCCACCATGTTTTGTACATCTATGGCTCACAAATAGCATTGTATCCATCTTAACTAGCCTGAAATGTCATTGTCTGGTCCTTAAAAGGAACTTGTCAGCCGATTCATGCTGCAGGAACCACAAGCAGCATGAATCAGACACTAGCTTTTATTCATACCCATGACTGACACCTGTGTGTATAGGGAGAGACCGCCAGTAGAGGGTAGAGCCAGAGACCTGCCTTGGACTAGTCATCTAGAGATTCATTTTCCGTGGGGTTTTTAAAGTCTTCTGTCTTGCTGCTTTAGTCCTGTTTTTTGTACTAAATTACAGAAAATGGAGCATGCAGTTCATGAATTTTTCACAAATTAGTCTTAATTGGTCATAATTTTTTTCTTTAACCTGGTGTACATTAAATCATTCCGGCGTGGGGAGGAGGGTGGTCGGTGGGGGGGACATTTGCAACAAATTTGCAGCAATTTAACAACTTTTCGGAAAGTCGCAAGTGTTGAATGGCATGAAAACATCTGAAAACCCTGAACTCCGTCCAAAATGACGACCTAAAAGAAAAGAAGAATATAAGGGGGAATATAAAACAGAGCTTTAAAAAAAGCCCAAATGGAAAGGTGGATATGGAAAAAGCAAAAGAAAAGGACAAAAATAAAATGAAAACTAGGCAAAAACATAGGCATAAATGTCATAATGAATCGAGTCTGTAATTCCATGTTCACAGCATGTTTTTTTCTGAAATGCCGCAACGTTGGGCTGTAATACCGCAGCCGGTGTCTGGTTCCGTGGCTCAGGCAGCAATAACTAGCTGACAGGTTCTCTTTATAGAAGCCTGAAGACCAATAATTTATCCACTAAAACCCAAACGGGTCACTGATGAGCCTGTCCCCTAATCTGATTGAATGCTGCCAGCCACTGAACTGCAGAGTCCTGTGCCGCTGACGACTTCTAAAAGTAATAATATTAAATCTTGATCTAGTTTAATTTGGCTGCACCGATATGAAATATCATCTATTTCAGAGCTCGTCTATATTACAATTTCATGTTCTGCTTACTTTCTAAGCCATGCAGCTGCAGATATTAAGCACGGTTGTCATGTAAAAAAGATAGAAAGCCGGACCCAGCTCTGATCATTTGCAGTTCATTATCCCCAATATTAGCGGCCTAGCTAATACTATTGTGTTAATGGAGGGCAGGATATCAGTTTGGGCTTAAAGTCTACTGATTTCTCTCATCTGCTCTCTAATCCTGACACAATTTCTTGTATTCCAGTAATAAGAATCACAGAGGTCACACAGAGAAAGAGAAGAATTAATGACTGGAAAATGTCAATGGTAGGCAAACTCTTATTACTTTTGTACAGCTAGGATTTTTTCTAGCTACAGGGGTTAGTTTATAATGTAAAGTAATTTAACTTTCAGGCTGCTAGTGAGGAAGAATAGAGCAAATCACATCCTTTTAGATAACATACTAGCAAACTATTGTTATTTTAAAGGGAATCTGTCACCAGATTTTCGTTACTCCATCTGAGAGCAGCAAAATATAGGGGCAGAGACTCTGATTCCAGTGATGTGTCACTTACTGAGCTGCTTCCTGTTATTTTGATACATTCACTTCTTTCTCTGCTGCAAATCTAGCCGTTCTCTGAAGGCTGAGCTCTTAATAAGCCCATCACTGATTGGCAGCTTTCTGCCCATGCACAGTGTACACAGAAAACTGCCACACAAAATGCGCATTGGGGTACTCGGCAGTGTAGTTGTGTACTGTACACTATGGCACATGGTCTGTTTAGATTAATACGAAATGTTGTCTGGTTGCCCTACACTAATGGTTACATTTTGCAAATAAGGGTATACTGGTACAGAAAGTTAAGCTTGTGGTTTGGGCATCATTATATGCTTTGTATGATTATTCTAATCTGGTATTGCTTTCTGTAAGGTACTATGTATCATTTTGGTTACTAGGAGCCTCTATCTATGACTATGTATTCAGATTGTTCAGAAACGATACCTGTGACTATAATGTATCTTTCACTAACTTGTCACCACACTGCCCTGTATCTGTGCTGCATCTGTGCTTTTAATGGGGTTTTAAGGGGCTTTTTATAGTTAATTTTTGCCTGCTTGTCTGTTTGTATTAATAAAGATGGAATTTCACTTGAGATAATTGTGCTATATATTACTTACTGCTCTACTTGGAGGTAATCGTTTGGATATGATGTACAGTTAAGGTAACCTCAAGATTTATTATTATCTTGATTTATATTGAAATGGGTCTATACAGTCTATCCTATTTTTTGTATTAATATCAGCAGAATTGCCGGGTCTTCAATAAGAAATATAGAAGCACATCTGGCACCACTTTTTAGTTCTAGTTTTAGTGCATCCTCTCAGTGTGACATTTGCTCTTATCTGTTAGCTGACTTAGGGCCCCGTCTCACATAGCGAGATCGCTAGCGAGAGCAGCGATCTCGCTATGTCTAACACGTACCAGTGATCAGGCCCCTGCTGTGAATCGCTGGTCATGTCAGAAATGCCAGGACTTTTTTTTTTATCGCTGGTCTCCCGCTGGCCAGCACGCATCGCTGCGTGTGACAGGCAGGAGACCAGCGATCTCCTGGTAACCAAGGTACACATCGGGTTTCCAGGCGCGGGGCTGTGCCTGGAAACCCGACATGCACGTTGGATACCAGCGCGCTGCTGCAGGGAAGCTGGTAACCAAGGTACACGTCGGGTTTCCAGGCACCGCGCAGCGCCTGGAAACCCGACATGTACCTTGGTTACCAGCTCCCTGCATCAGTGCGCTGGTATCCAACGTACACTGCGGGTAACTAGGCGACGTTACCCGCAGTGTCGCTGTCCTGATCGCTGCCTGAGCTGCCTGTTTGGCAGCTCAGCAGCGATCATGTAGCGACACAACAGCGATCCTGATCGTTGTCGGGATCACTGGTGTGTCGCTATGTGAGACGGGGCCCTTAGTCCTTGCTGTATTGACCCTTTGCTCTTAAATCTCTTTAAAGGGTTCACCCAGGACTATTTATTTTTGTTACTAACAGTATAAAAACAAACAGGCAGGTAGTTGCTATCCACCTGCCTACTGTGCTAGGTGCCAATCTCTGATGAGATCACGTTAACAGAGCAGTGGCTTATTTTCCGCTTTGCTGAAGGGGTGTGACTACCAATGTCATGCTGATTGACTGCGCAGAGCCAGCTGTCAATCAGCATGACGTCAGTAGTCACGCCCCATCACCAGAGCAACCCGGAAGAAGAAGAGCAGCTCTATTGATGTCGTGCAAATGAATTGCTCTGTGCCGGCTACAGGTAGAACAGGCAGGTAGCTGTGTCTGTTAGCATCTACCTGCCAGTTAGTTTTTAGCCTATAATAAAAAAAAAATAGTCCTGGGTAAACCTTTAATTACCAATTTTATACCTGGATAATATGGGAAGGTACCTGTAACAACCCTGCTGGCATCACTGCATGGCCTCCCATCTCCCACACACCAACATACTCACTGCTCCAGGTCTTGCTGTGATTTCTGTCTGCTGGCAGCTCCATGGTCTGTGCTACTTGTCTCCTATCTGCTCTGTGCATGTTTCCTGGCTGTGTGCATAGGGGGGTGGTGCCAGAACTCTGGTTCTTATGGAGTCAGGGTGCACCTGTCTAATGTGTCCCTGACCAATTACCAAGAGCTCTCTAGTATTTAGGGCAGTGTGGATCTTGCGTTTGCAATGTGTTAACTCAGTTAGTTTCTTGCTACTGAGCTGCCAGGTCTTGCTCTGTGTTCCTTTTACTTGGAGGCTTCACTCCTAGCTTTGCCTTGCACCTGTTTGTCCGCCTTCCAGGAGGCAGAATATCCTGGTCTCTGTACTATTGCTCCTGACCTTGTCTTGTACTTGCCGCCCTCCAGGAGACAGAATATCCTGGTCCCTGGGTCTTTTTCCCTGTACCTTGTCTTGTGTCATTACCTTGTCTGAACTCTGTCCTACCTCTGTCTCTTTAGTCTCCTTGTCTGTGGTTTCTTTCCCTGCTGTGTCTTGCCTTGTGTTCTCTCTAAACCACTTTCTGCCTCTTCTCCGCACTCCTGCAGTTTTGCTCCGTTCCACTCTGCTTTGCTCCTGCTGCTGCAGAAATCTCTTGCTGCAGCTCCACTCTGCATATCTTGCGGTTCCACTCTGCTTTGCTCCTGCTGCTGCAGAAATCTCTTGCTGCAGCTCCTCTCCACATATCTTGCGGTGCCGCTCTGCTTCGCTCCTGCAGAACCTGTTGCTGCAGCCCCTCTTCGACATACCTTGCGGTTCCGCTTCTTCGCTCTCGCTAGAACCTTGCCGCTGCGAACCTCTTGCTTGCTCTCCTCTGCAGCCAAACCTTGCTCTCACTTCCTGCAGTCTTGCCGTTCTCCTCCTGTGTGAACAGGTCCAAACCTGTGCCTACATACACCATTCCTTCCAGTCAGTACCAGTATCTGCACCTCCTGTGTGAACAGGTCCAACCTGTTCCTCCAAACACCATTCCTTCCAGTCAGTACCAGTATATGCACCTGCTGTGTGAACAGGTCTCCACCTGTTTCTCCATACACCATTCCTTCCAGTCAGTACCAGTACCTGCACTTGCTGTGTGAAAAGGACACTACCCATTCCACACACCACTTCGTGTCCCTGTGCCTTTCCAGTTGGTGCCTGCCTGCTCTTTGTCTTAGCCATGCCTACCTACCCTGTGTCTCAGTCGTGCCCACCTACCCTGTGTCACAGCCGTGCCTGCCAGCCCTGTTTCCCAGCCGTGCCTGCCTATCCCGTGTCTCAGCCGTGCCTACCTACCCTGTGTCTCAGCCGTACCTGCCAGCCCTGTGTCTCAGCCGTGCCTGTCTGCTTTGTGTCTCACCCGTGCCTGCCTGCTCGTGTCTCTGCTGTGCCACCATCTCTCCAAGTGAGATCAGCAGACACAACCAGACACCAACCTGGAGTGGCACCTGGCAGCTGCCTGCCGCACAAGCCTGACCTCACCATCAGAGGTTCCAGTGAAAACCAAGGCCGCTGTCCTAGGCACGCCCCTTCCAGGGTAGTCTGGTTTGTGGCACAGTGCGGCCACAACCCCCTGGCTCACGCTCACCAGTCAGGGCGTGAGCATGACAGTACCTATGGGATGATCCTCATATAAACAGGCAAGGCTAAGCTTTTACTGTAATCTTGGCTCTAAACCTAGTTTATATGCTGCAATGAAGTTTTGTTCGTCTAGTCCACAAAAGTCCCACAGTAGTTTTGGTTTACAACCATAGGAGAAAACAGCGTTTAGCGGCCTTGAAGCAAATAGTGATCTGGAGAAAAATTTAGCTAATTATGCCCTATGCTTGCAATTACTTCTAATGCTTTTTATATTACTGTTATCTCTGCTTGGGATTAAAGCCAATGAAGCACACATCAAGGTCATTCCTACCTTAATGTAAAAAACTTACTAGGAATTAACACAGAGGCGAGGAAAGTAATAAAATGTTGTTTAGCTTTCCTTACTAATCTGTAACAACAGCACTAGCAGAATATACAAGTTTTGGTGACTACTATTAATACTTAGTATGGGACTGTAAAGTAATCCATCAGTTATACCATGGTTTATTTTTACAGGTTTTGCTGCCATGTTTCTTTGTGATCTTTGTTGTGCAATTATCATTTTTATTTATTCTGTACAAAATATGTTAATATGGAAAAACTTAATATACAATATGCAGAAAAAAGAAATCTTCAACAAGGTGATCACCAAATGGTTTTCAAAATACTAAAGATTTGATCAGACAGTATTAGCTTAAAGGGGTATTCCAATTTCCAATATCCTATCCCAATATGTAGTAGGTATAATAAAAATAATAAGAACAAATACCTCCAATTAGAAATGTAGTATAGTTTTTCTGATTGCCTACGTCTCTTTCCTCATGTGCAGGCATTGCAGGACATTAGGTATCCATGGTTACGACCACTGACATAGTGACAGTTAGCTAGTAGCTTGTGGTCGTAACCTTGGATATCTAAGGTCCTGCAATGTCTGCACATGAGGAAAGAGACGCAGCAAATCAGCAAAACTATACATTTCTAATTGGTATTTGCTAATATTATTATTATTACACTTACTACATATTGAGATAGGGTCTTGGAGATGGGAATACCCCTTAAATATACAATAAATTATCAGCACTAGAAGAAAATCTGTAACTTTAGGCTGAAGCCATGAAAGTTGCACTAACAGCTATGATATAAAATAGGCCTATATGTTGGCTGCAACAACAGGGTTTTATTTTTTAACTTCTGGTAGAGATGAGCAAAAATAATTGCAGGATCCATATTGGTTCTCCATGGTAGCCACACTAGGATTTTGCGAATGTCCTTGGGTGGCATCCTAGGCACCTATAGTGTTTACAAGCCCCTTGCGACATTATGACGTCTCGGTTCATGACTTTGTCGCACCATCATTAAATTAAATCAAAAGAATCATGTAAGGGCCACAGGTGCCTAAAATCCCAGAATGTGAATACTGGCCAACGAAGTTCACAGCAGCCTGGCCTGGCATCCAGTTTGGTGCTTTGTGGCAGAGTGACCAAGGCCACTAAGTTCTATTGAAAACTGGTTGAACAGATTCACCTTCCAACATGGCTGGATGAGAAACATGGGCATAAAAATGGGCTAAATCAAAATGGCTGCATGTATATTGTGACGTAAACTCATAAGATGGAAATTTCTACACTGAGAAGTGAATATTACCCAAATCTGTCCATTACAAGTAGGGCAGCAACGACAAAATGTAACTTCCCTGTATCTTTTTCTCGATGCATCACAATACACCTACAGTTGATGCTTGAAATTTTGTGAACCATTTAGAATTTTCCATATTTCTGCACTAATTTGACCTAAACCTAAAACAGATTTTCACACAAGTCCTAAAAATATACAAAAAGAAGCAAATCAATCAGTTGAGTCAAAAATATTACTTTGTAATTTTTTTGTATTGAGGAAAATGTCTGTGATTGGAAAAAGTATGTGAACCTTTGCTGTCAGTATCTGCTGTCATGATCTCGTGCATCAATAATTGCATCTAAATATGTCAACTAATTGTACATAGGCTTGGAGGAATTTTAGCCCATTCCTCAAAACAATACAACTTCAACTCTATTATATTGGTGGGTTTTATCCAATGAACTGCTCACGTAAGGTTTTTCACATTCCTATAGGATTAAGGTCAGGAATTTTATTTCTAAAACTTAAACTATATTATCTTTCAATAATTTTTATGAAGAACAACTTGGGTTCTTTGGGTCGTTGTCTTGCTGCATGATCTATGTTCTCTTGAGATTCAGCTCATGCACAGACATCGTGATATTTTCCTTCACAATTTGCTGGAGAAATTCAAAATTCAATGTTCCCTCAATGAAAGCACGCTCTCCTGGCCCAGATGCAGTAACATAGCCCCAGACCATTACACTAGCACCACTTTGTTTCACAGATGGTAAAATAGTTGTGTGCTTTTATACTGTAATGTAGTGTTTTCTTTCTCCAAACAGAACGCTTCTTACTTCATCTAAAAAGTTCTACTTTGTTTTCATTCGTCCACAAAATATTCAAATGGCCTTCTGACTTGCTCATCTGATCTTTAGCAACCTGCAGATGGGCAGAAATGTTCTTTTAGGAGAACATTGTTTTTTGCAATCCTGCCATGCACACTATTGTTGTTCCATGTAACTTAACAAAAAAAAAATTACAGTCCTTCTTCAATGCAGGTAAAGCAATACCATGGTGTCATCCACACAGCAACTTAGGTCCTCCTTTAGGCTTAGAGGGCTCACATTCATTCACTGGTTACTCAAATTAGGCTGAGCCGGACACACAAAATGGCTATTGTCCATAGCAAACAGAGATACTTGCAGTTGGTGCACACGACCTGTGCAGTCACCTCTCAGAGAGACTCTGACTTGTTTCTCTTCAGCTCCAACACCAGCCTCTCGGCTCAGCTCCCCCAGCTCACTGCCTCAAGTGAACACATGGCCTGGTTCTACTCATAGCTAGTCAGTGTCTTTAATAAGCACCTTTAATTCTAGGTTTTATCCCCATCTTACCTGGCTTTTCTACAGCTGTTTATTGCAGCCTGTATTCTAAGGGCAGTATATAGCTGTAATATACTGTATACTAGGGCAAGTTTACCAGTACTGCAGTATCATTGAGAGGAACTTTCGAATATGGTGCACACCTGATGGGTGTTGTTCCAGGCTTTGTTTGCATAAGGAAAAGAACTGAGACTTTGCATTTAGCATCAATAACATATCAAAAAAAGCCACCAGCAAAATGTTCCATAAAATGATAGTTTACTTCACAGGTAAAATGTAAAAAACACATTCGGAGTCAAAGTGGAGAAAAAAACATTTCATAAGGTCCTTACTAATATTCCATATGGATTGTGACTATGTTTTAAAACTTTGCCTATGAATAAATAAAGACTAGCATCGTATGGAAGATTGTGCTTGTGTTTTTGGGGACATATTACTGGTGCTGGAGGGAAAAGAGCTGATGGACTTTTTCTATTTTATATCTGCATTTAGCATGTTATATGAAGCATTTAAACTGAGAGAATTAAATGAGTTACAATTATCCCACAATCCGTGACCTACAACTGACTTTTAAACATTTTTTCTCCATAGCAACCCACACTGTGTTAATTTCATGTTACATACACGCACAATGACTACAGATTTTTTTCTTCACTTAACTACCCATATGTATAAATGTGCCACCCACTTACCATCATAAAATACAGGTTTTTCTTTCTGCTGCTTCATGGGGAAGAATAGACTAATATTTCCTTATCTAGTAATTGCTAGCCTCCTAACTCTGAATAGTACCACTCTGACATCCTGGAGTGCTCTTTCATATACAGTTTTTATTATTATATTTAATATGTAATTATGTTTCCTATAATGCTCTTCTTATGTGCTCCCACTGGAAATATGTGGTTTATTATTCAGAAGAAAAAATAATATATTATTATCCATTAATTTGTGGAAAAACACCAAACAAATGAAATCAGCAGAGTTAATAAATGATGCACTTGGCAAACAGTTCTTTATGTTTCTTACAAAATAACTAAATAGTATAATGAACTGTATTTATTTACTAGGCTTATACCCTTACCAACCATTACTCTAGTATTCCAGTGAGAGTCAGCCAATCCAAGGTAATATTATTCTAGACATCTCTGAAGAAGGCATTTTATGAATCAGAAGAACATATCAGATAATACTATAATGACATGAAATCTTACTATCCTGCTGTCCATATGTCCGGAGTTATCGATTGGGATCATCATTCCCAACAGAAGCCTTGGGTGCAAATCAGCGTTTTACCACCATCTACCTTCCTTATTCAATGGTGATCTCGTGACCATCTTTTTTTTTAACTCCATAACCATCCATTTCATTTACAGTGCTTGACATTTCATTACATCTCTGTCACGGGTGTGTCAGAGGCTGGAGACAGACGCACTGCATCTGGCTGAAGAAGGTCTCAGCGGATGGCCTGCAGACTAGTGGCCACCTCCCTTGGCCTTAATGGTGTCACCTGGATCTGGTGTTTTATAACTCCCAACTTACTGTTGGGAGTTGAGGGTGTAATTTTCTATCTGCACTTCCCTGTTGAGACTTGGAGCAGTAGCAATCGGCTAGCGTCCTCTTTGGAGTTTGAAGGACAATGGTGTTTCTCTCTATGTCTACTCAAGCTAAGTGTTCCCCTAGCTGTCTTTAGTGTTAATGAGGTTCGACCAGTGTTCACCCTTTCCTTCCCTAGTCAGGGCTTACCGCTAGGTCTGACAGGGACTAGATATCTTGCTCAGTGATAGGTGCGGAACCTATTTATGGTCTCTTAGGGCAGACAGGGTGATGTTAGATCTGCCTAGGGGTCGCCACTCCCCATTTCCTTAGTGTTGGGCCCCACTTCCCTTTATCCATTTGTGTTGCACTTAGTCTGTCCTACACTGTGCGTGACAATCTCCTTCCCCTTTACATCCCATATTGGTAACTCATCGGTTCCCTAGTGATTGGAGGATCGCGTGTTTAATCTATGGATGGAGAGGGACTGTTTTTCATGCTTTTCATTTCTCTGAGGGTTCACATGAGTATGCTAAGTCTCATACTTATGCTTTGGTAACTCAACATTTAGATCAACTTCCACCCAAATTCCTTCTTCTGTGGGTAGAGGAATTAGAAAACTCACTTTTTTGAACATGAAGAGGAGTCCGGGCTTTAGCTGATCTCTCACTTCCTCTTCATGGTCAGTCTGTATGTAGGCAGGGCCAGTGACGCCAGTGCCGACTGGGCACTGGGGTCAAATGTCACAACACCACATCACAGCCCCAGGACGGTGGGTGCCACTTCGCGGGAACAGCGCCGGCACGGGAGACGAGTACAGACTTTATTATTTTATTGGGGCCAAACATTTAGTTGTCCTAGTAGTGGACAATACTATAATGAATCCTAATTGCAAAAATGATTTTTAGCCCAAAATACATACATATAAATAAAAAAAAAATGTCCCAATCGTGGCCATGTTTTTACCTCAGTTTTAATTCTCTTGTCACTTATTGAAGCTTCCACATGAAAATTAAGGCAAGAAGTCATGTGAATTACACAAACTGAATGGAGCTCATCCACGTGAAGTCTTGTGACAGCTAAACCTACAAATCTAAGGCAGAAAATCTGCCACATTTTACACCGCAAATACTACAAGAAAGGGCTCATTCACACGACTGTATTTTCGGACAGCACTCGGTCCAAAGATATTCAATGGGATGGTGCAGATGAACGATTCTTTTCACTGACCAAATCTCTGTATGAAACAAAATCGCAGCATGTACTAACTTCTTCCGTAAATCAGATGAGACTCATCCATAAAAGTCTATGGGTGTAAAATAAATAATCGGATGCCATAGGGAGCCACAGTACAGCATCCGATTTTCACAAATGCCTTTCAGTTCTGTAAATGGTCTCCTAAATAATAGCTGCTACTGTATAAAAAAGATTGCATACAGACTGAACACAGATGAAAAATTAGAAAAAATTGTTTAGTTTTCTGGATTAAATTTTTTTAAACGCCCCTGTGAACCTACCCATAATGGGTGCACACACCCTGGAGGAACAGTAGCTACTATATCTTCTCTTATCATAAATTTTCTAAATGCTGGTAAATTAGTATCAACCCTTCAGTCTCCAAAATATACGGTATATGAGGCACGCTCAGCAAGCACATGGTTATAAAAGAATAATTGATCCATTTTAAATAGAATTTTTTTTATCACAACTTCCCATAATGTAAACTTCTTTCAAACTTTGCTGACATGACCTAATTCTCCATTACATTGTATTTCCCTGCAAAACCATAGGAATCCTTCTGCTAATATTTATATCGCAAGGATGCATAGATTCTAAATTGTTTGCTGATGCCCGCCAAATATGAGCAAGAATTAAAGGCACCAGATGCAGAAACAATTAAGAGATAATATAAAACCTGGGATGCCCCTAGTGCAATAAGAAAAATCTAATCTACGTGACAGGAGCTTTGACCGGTCAGGACAGGTTACGTTACTACAAGAGATGGATAATATGAGGGCACTTAGGTCATTGGTCTAGACAAGCGCTGGTTTAAGATTGGTAGAGACATATGGAAACTTCAAGCACATAATGAACAGATGCTCTTAATGCATAATGTAGATGGAAGGTGAAAATCGTATATTTCTTAACTCGTTGCGGTGCCCGGCGGTACTTGTGCCACATAAGAGAGGAGCATGTTGGTAAGAAGCAGCGCTGTGTCTAACTACACAACAATGTAATCACTCCAAGTGAGAGCTGCCGTATTACGCAAAGGAGCACATGACCGCTGAGGTTAGTGATTGTCTGCAGCGGTCATATGTTTATGGACAAAACAACACAACTGTAGAACTGTAGAACTAAAGTGGAGGGAGATTCAAGGAGAAAGTAAAGGCAATTTCTCTATTCTACAACATTCCCTTTTCTACTGCAAAACCCCTTTAACATAACACAGAAAACCACATAATTATCAGTGGTTTAAGTAGATATTCATGTCTCATGTGTTAATGGCTGAGATAGGAATAACCCTTTAAGCAGTACAAGCGTCAGTAATAAAATATATCCAATTACTTGCACACAAGACTGTCCATATACATCCATAACATTATATAATATAGTCGGCCACTGATGTCCAGACAAATTGCCTTCTACATATGGCATTAAATGTGGAAAATGTCTTCGTACAATGAATGTCTTGCAGAATTTGGTACAGAGCTGAACACTCTTCGGCACGGCTGTTAAGCTGGCAGTCGCTCTCTATTTGGATATGCCCTAAGGCATGCATCATATAAACTTTATATCTTTGTGGCTTCATGAAAAAAATATTATCCTTGGGTATCTTAGCC
Source organism: Oophaga sylvatica (assembly GCA_033576555.1). Taxonomy (NCBI): domain Eukaryota; kingdom Metazoa; phylum Chordata; class Amphibia; order Anura; family Dendrobatidae; genus Oophaga; species Oophaga sylvatica. The sequence continues at coordinate 314,840,907 of JARQOD010000006.1, forward strand.
AAAGACGTAATATATCTATATAACGGAAATAATGAGACGATAAAGCTAGATGAATGATTTTACAACCCAAACTATTAGAAGCCAAAATCATGTATTAATGATAGCACTGGGCAGTTCAAGTTGACTAATCACGTACTAAGATAAAAAGCTACTGATTTCCGTATGTTGGACTGCTCTCCGTCACAATGTGTCCACTCGCTTCATTTTGGATGAACATTTGTAAATGATTTTGTAGCTTTCTTTAGTATACAGGTATTCGCTCTGCGAACAATCTCCAACCTGATGCAACACCAAGCGCCTCTTCAGATCCTGAGTGATGCATGTCTGACTTCTTGGTGGACCTACTAATCACAAGAAGCGCTAGGGATTCAGACAGGTAGGAGGTAGTTCGCATGGAGCACTGTTTAAAGCCAAGACACTCGAAACTCGAAGGTCAGCCCCTGTATACTGTAAATCCAAAGAACTAGGTACTAGTCGTGAGCGAACCTGCTCGGATAAGGTGTCATCTGACCATGCTCGTGTACTAACCGAGTGTCTTCAGAGTGCTAAAAAAATATGTTCGAGTCCCCGCGGCTGCATGTCTGGCGGATGCTAGACAGCCACAACACATCCAGGGATTACCTGTTAGGCAATTCCTGCATGTGATGTAGCGGTCGAACAGCCGCAAGACATGCAGCCGCAGGGACGCGAATATATTTTTCAAGCATGTCGAAGTCACTCAGATGACGCCTTATCCAAGCAAGTTCGCTCATCACTACTAGGCACTCATAGGTTTGAGACAGGAAATTTATGTGCAATCCAAAAGTGAGTGTACAACGTTTCAGTCATTGACTCTGACCTTCATCAGGTACAAGATATTTTTTTTCGCACCACATGGATCAAGTTGCGATAAAGCACTATAGGAAAACACACAGAAACCTACTGAACTCCCACTTTTGTAATCTTCCTGTGTTTCTCCTATAGAGCCTCATCATAACTTGATTCATCATTCTCTGCAAAAGCCATCTGTGCACCTCATGATGATCAGAGTCAATGATCGAAACGTTGTACACTCACTTTTGCATTGCAAATAAATTTCCTATCTTATATCTATGACTGCCCAGATCTTTTGGATTTATGGAGTACTGACCAGATCGCTGGACCAGGGTCTTGTGAATCAGTTCTCTCATCTCTAATTAGTGCCTTGCTATATGACTATTAATCAGAAGAGTTTTATGGCATTTGAGCACACTGAAACACAGTTAGTACTACCTTGGGCACATATTGCCAGCTATATCAAAGACAAAAAAAGTACAATGTTCTTATTTCTCTATTATCGCAACGTTTTGCACAATAATGAGCAGAATCAAGATAGGCTTCCACTTAATAGGACAATGTTCTTATTTCTCTATTATCGCAACGTTTTGCACAATAATGAGCAGAATCAAGATAGGCTTCCACTTAATATTTGCAGCTGGCACAAGATGGCAGTCAAATGTGCTTATTTCAGAGCTAAGTGGAAATGAAGGGCATCGTTTTCACTTGTTACCTTATAAAATGAATTGGAAGGCTATTTTGTCAGCTTCATACTGTGCTTTGTCGATGGCAACAGCAGCACTTCATCAAGGTGACAAATGACATTTGGCCAATTGCAGATTCTGTGACTTTCATTGGTTTCTCCTAGTCTAGAAGTCTGATTATTATACTGATCTTGGAAAATCAGTACAGTAAGACACATTAAAAAGATCCTAATAAATCAAATGTTTATGAATTCTACTTTTAGTCGCAGACCCATGACTAATCTCCAGGTCTAATCTGCAGATACGGTATCTGATTTCTTTACTGACACCAGTAAACACACATACAATTAATCTGATCAGACAAACGCTTGACACGTAATTTTCTATAATTCCATTGGATGGTTATTGAGGCTCCCTACATACTGACTTAATACCAGAAATGAATGCATAACCTCACTTATGTGACAGATGTAAAGTAATGAACAAGGATCTAATCAGCAATTTAATAAACGGTGGAAAATAACATTTCTGCTCTGCGTAATAGCTCAAATGGATATCACACTCAGTTCTATTTTATCGTTAATACATTGGAACTGAAAAGTATACAAAAATACCATATCTACATGCATGATAAAAGTTATATCAGTTCTGCTGAGAATAATAACATTAACTCCTTTTGAGACCATTGTAGGTCATAAAATGTTCATCCTGATATGCGGGAGAAAAACTTTCAAAATGGAACTCAAAGTAACTCAGATATGAATTTTCAGTTAAATTACACCAGTTTCATCAGGTCTAAGATCTTTTTAAAGTGGATCTGTCACCAGATTTCACAATATAAACATCATATATTGGAACAGTGTCCCCAACCTGCATCACATGTGGCACGCAGGTCCATGATGTGTAGCTCACGGATTTCTGACAACTTGGTGCTTTAGCACCAGATCTAACAAAGAGTTCTAAGGAACAGGTCTTCAGATTATTACACCAGTATTAGGGGCTCTGGGTATCACTACTGTGGTGATAGTTGGGGGGGCAGGATCTGGATTTCATTGCTCAAGGGGTGGGGGGCTCTGGATGTAGTAGACATTGCCCTGTCCCAACTATTTTGAGATGCGTTGCCATCAATTTCTAATTTTTTATTTTTTTCCAAATAAAATGAAATAAATAAGGAGAAATAACTTTCTACTTCTGATCTGTGTTCTGTATTTTGTTATGAATAAAATATGGCTATAAGAGATTTCCAAATCATTGCATTCTTGTGTTCTTTACATGTTACACAGCATCCACACATTTTGAGAATGGGGTTGGTTAATATTAGCTAGAGCAGAAAAAGTAAAATGCTTTTGATTATCAGGATTGTAAAACCTTTCTGACTTGGAATTTCAAAGTAAGTACACTAACCTCAAAAAGACTGAGATCCATTTATTAATATATTACAGTGGTCCCCAACCTTTCTTACCTTGAGGGCCATATTCAACTTTGAGAGAGGGTCACTCACAAGCCACATCCAGAGCCCTCCCCCGAATAGTGCCATCCGGTTCCTGTTACTCCCCAGGAGAGCTCCTATTATTGGTATAATGACCGCTAAATCTTCCCCTCAGAAATCAAGCTAAGGAAGTATAGTTACATTGATGGGTTTCCCTTCCTCCCCCTTGGTATCCATGCATCAAGCACTCCCACCATACAGCTTCAGGCACCTCCTCTGACAGGATGACAGACATCATCATCCTATCTCCAACAGCTTATTATACTTAATTTATCTCTCCACCCCCAAGGCCAATATATACACATCCATATCTGCTGTTCTGTGCACGGCTACCCACACATCTCCATCTGGACACCTGCTCTTCACAGCTGTTTGCTAGACCTGGTACTAATGCACCAAGCTAATAGGTCACAGGTCTGCAGGCCACATGTGGCTCCCGAGCTACAGATTGGGGACACATGATATATATTGTATTTTGAAAACTTGTGACACATCCACTTAAATAATGTTTACTGCTCATATTATGTTATCTGGTGACAGATTATTTAGAAGAATTTACCCACTAGAGCATTTCTCAGCACTCCACAAGAGAGATGATAAATGTGCAACCATGTCTACCTCTTTATTTGAGTGGGGACACAGAACCCTCACTTGAGATCCATAGGAAACCCTGAGATACAGCTATCGTGTGCTCAGGTGATAATTGATGTTAGTGGGTCAACCACCTTAATGTGACCACATTTTATAAAGTCACACATTCATCTAAATGGGTGAAAATGTTCCTATGTGGCAGACAAACTGGAATCATAACGGTCAGCTAAAGACTCGGATGCGTCATTCAAAAGGAAGGTGTCCTATATAGGACAATCCTATTAAACCTTGTAAAAAAAAACAAGACTGAAAGGAAGTACACATTTATTTCCAAGAAAACCTCTCTGTATTTTTATATAACATTTTATTTCCAGGAAGAAATATAGTACAATAAATGGATCGAGCACAGTGACTCACAGCTACAGCAGGAAGCAAAGTAAAAAAGTAAAGTGTCGTTAAAACTTTAACCAGAAAAAAAGGCAACAAACTTTGTTCTCTAAAGTTGTTATTCCTTGAAGGAAAAGCTGAGAGTGCCACACACTGCACCTAAGTGTCCATTAAGGGAATGCTTCAGGTTTATACCAAGCACTTGACATGCTTGCCACGGCACGCAACACGGAGCACAGCGATCGAGATGCCTGGAGTGAATACGACTTGTTCTCTCAACACCGTGGATTCCTTAATCATTTACTGATGCCAATAAAAACAAGCTCCATTCAATTTGCCATTTAATATCAACCAATTAATCATTACTGGAGACTGATATTACCTGCGACACCTCAGTATACTTTAAATAAATGAAATTATGGTAATGCAGCTATTATATAATAAAGTATTTATGGCCATACCTGCTCTGGTGAAATGATGTATGCTGTGAAGGACATGATGCTAAGATCAAGCAATCTTCATGACTTCTTCTAGACAGCAAGTAAATGCTCGGGATCAGTCACATTAAGAAGTGCTGGAACATTTGACATTTTTCCTATTGTAACACCTGTCCTACAGTAGATTGTTCACTGCTCATTACAATCCATTCCTGAGCGACCAAGCAATCCAAACTTTCACGATTTCAGCTTTTGATGATAGGTTTTATGACGGGCTAGAGAATCTTCTGAACTATTGGAATTGTTAACAATACTACCATGAAGGTCAGTCCTTTCAAAAGGACTTTTTAACTTTAGTGATGATTATGCTGTGATTTTACTGGGCAATTGGTGCACCCAAATAGTTCTACTTTTTGAACAGAGATTATCTGCTATCGGTAAAGTACTACAAAAGCAGTTTCAGAAAGAATTACTTTAATATGGCGTCCTATAATGCAGAAAGTCTCATAGGCCAGTTACAGAACTGCTTGATAATCCAGATATACTGTATGCTAGAAGATGAAAAGTTGAGAATATCACCTAAGCAAATCTGAATTCAAACCAGAGATTTTTTTTACTCTATATTTGCCTGGAAGTGTTTAGATATTTCAAAAATTGAAATATACAGGGTGGTCCAAAAGTAGGTGGACAGAAAATTATAACCCTATTACACATACTGTCCACCTACTTTTGGACCACCCTGTATATTTATGTGACTATTCACTAATAAGGAATGTGTAATAATCTGGCTAAAATTAAATTTAGGGTTCGCTGACACTGCCGTATATTCTCTCATGTGAGAGAATCGGGCTGATTATACTAGTGACATTCTGCTCAAACTCTGCCAGAGTGCGATCTGAGTGTGATCCGATTCTCTCGCATGAGAGCATCCTATGTTGTGAATGTGTTAGAAATGAATTCTGAGCGGGAGCTCCCTCTGGTGGTTACAAACAGTACTGAACCATTCAATGAAGATTGGCGATCAGGAGTTACAGACTGGTATTATATAAGGGAGGTTCCCTCCCATCAGGGTTGCCGGTGATCAATTGTTCTTGTCTCAACTTTGGTTCCTGGTTCCCTTGGAAGCTTGCTGTGTTTTGCCTGCATCTTCTGCTAACAGATAAGATTTTTACTGTTGTGAATGTGTTAGAAATGAATTCTGAGCGGAGCTCCCTCTGGTGGTTACAAACAGTACTGAACCATTCAATGAAGATTGTGAAGATTGGCAATCAGGAGTTACAGACTGGTCTTATATAAGGGAGGTTCCCTCCCATCAGGGTTGCCGGTGATCAATTGTTCTTGTCTCAACTTTGGTTCCTGGTTCCCTTGGAAGCTTGCTGTGTTTTGCCTGCATCTTCTGCTAACAGATAAGATTTTTCCTGCTTGTATTTTTGTGCTTGCTTTTTGCATTGTTTCCTGCACTCTTGTGGAGGTCAGCCAGGTCCCCTCCGGGGGCTTGTGCTCCTCTCAGTTTATCTGAGCCTCTGTTATTTGTTCATTTGCCTTTTCCAGTTTTTTCAGTGGCTGCAGCTTAGTTTTGTTACACCAGAGAACTAAATTAGGTGGTAGAGGTCGTGTGATCTCAGGTGTTTTTGTAATTAGTAGAGTTGGTTCTTTTTAGGGTTTTTTGGGATTGCAGTAAGTGTACTTCCTATCCTTTTCTTTCTAGGAAGATTTGGCCCCAACGTTTGCTCATACTATTTTCTGTCTGTGTCTGTATTTCCTCTTGTCTAACCGCCATTACATGTTTGGGGGCTTCCTATGTTCTTTGGGGATCTGCTCCGGGGCAGATAGTTTTCCTCTTTCTATCTTTAGGTGTAGTTAGCTTCTCAGGCTGTGACGAGGCGTCTAGGACCAACGTAGGTACGCTCCACGGCTGCCTTTAGTTGTGGTGGTTAGTCAGGGTACTGCAATCCTGTAGATTCCAACCTCTCTGGAGTATTGCCGTTTTTGCATGCTCTCCTCAGCTACCAAAACATAACAGTATCACCGGCCCAAACTGAAAATTATATGGTACTCACAGAAGGGAAAAATAGTGTGAAAAAAAAAAAAAAGGGATTGTCAGAGTTGTCAGAGATTTTTTTTTTTCCCTCTGTTTCTCTGAGTGCTAAGGAGGATTTTTTTTTTCTCTCAATGGAGCTTGCACAGTTGTCTGGCCATGTGGATCAGCTTGCCACTGAAGTTCGGAGTATTGCTACCTATCTTGCAGGGTTGCCGGTTGTGGAACCTAGGATCCCCATGCCAGATTTGTTTTTAGGGGATCGAGCTAAATTTCTGAATTTCAAAAATAACTGTAAGTTGTTTTTTGCCTTAAAACCTAAGTCCTCAGGGAACGCAGCGCAGCAGGTTCAAATTGTCATCTCTCTCCTGCGCGGCGATCCTCAGGATTGGGCTTTTTCCCTGACACCTGGGGACCCTGTTTTGAGTAATGTCGATGCATTTTTTCTGGCTCTGGGGTTATTGTACACAGGGCCGGCGTCAGCACCCGGCACACCCGGGCAAGTGCCGGGGCCCTGAGCAGGCGGGGGGGCCCACTCGCAGTCTGGCACCCCCGCGTCCGTTAGCGGAGGAGAGCGGTGTCAGCGCCGCCACTGGGCCCCCCGCTTGCTCAGGGCCCCGGCATCAGCTGGCACAATACTTACCTCTCCCGTGCCTCCGCTGCCGCAGCTCCGGGCTCCAGGGGGCGCCGGCGCTTCCTCTCACAGCAGCGCCGCTGAATGACGTCATCATTCAGCGGCCGGCTGTAGCAGAGAGCGCGGGGACGCCGGACAGGTAAGACGTGTGTGTGTGTGTCTCTGTGTGTGTCTGTGTGTATGTAGTGCAGTGCTTTGTGTGTGCATGTGTGTGTGTATGTGTGTGTGTATGTATGTGAGAGAGTGCTTGTGTGCTGTGGTGCTGTCTGTGTGTGATGATGGGCAGGCATTGCTGATAATGGGGAGGCATTGATGATGATGATGGGGAGAAGATGATGATAATGGGCAGGCATTGATGATGGGGAGAAGATGATGATGGGCAGGCATTGCTGATAATGGGGAGGCATTGATGATGATGATGGGGAGAAGATGATGATAATGGGCAGGCATTGATGATGGGGAGAAGATGATGATGGGCAGGCATTGCTGATAATGGGGAGGCATTGATGATGATGGGGAGAAGATGATGATAATGGGCAGGCATTGATGATAATGTGCAGGCATTGATGATGGGGAGAAGATGATGATGGACAGGCATTGATGATGATGGGGAGGAGATGATGATGGGCAGGCATTGCTGATAATGGGGAGGCATTGATGATGATGGGGAGAAGATGATGATAATGGGCAAGCATTGATGATAATGGGCAGGCATTGATGATGGGGAGAAGATGATGATGGGGAGGAGATGATGATGATGGGCAGGCATTGATGATAATGGGGAGGCCATGTTGATGATGGGGAGGCAATGATGATGATAAGGAGGCAATGATGATGATGGGGAGACAATCATGATGATAATGGGGAGTCTTTCCACAGCGCCCTTTCCTGAGCCGTAACAGTGCTGAACGCAGTACAGCGCAGAGGAGAGCTCCATATTTTGTATGGAGCATTATATGGGGACCAGTATCCTGTATGGAGCATTATATTGGGTCCAGTATTCTGTATGGAGCATTATTTTGGGTCCAGTATTCTGTATGGAGCATTATATGGGGGGTGACATCCTGCATGGGGTATTATATGGGTGATGAGGGGGAGACTGTGGTGCCCATAATATTGTATGGAGGACTGTACCGTCCAGTCTGTTCTGTGCGCTGTGAGGATTTGGCGGTTTTTGAGCTATTGTACAATTTACAATAGATATCACTCATGTAATGGAAGAAGTGAAGTATTTGGCATTGTACTGTACCTATATTTCTCTGCTGTATCTGTGCATCATGAATCGTGGTCTGTGTTAAAGGGGCCCACTGAGGCTCTTTCGTCCGGGGCCCATAAAAACCTGGAGCCGGCCCTGATTGTACGATGAATAGTGTTGAGCGATACGATACTGCAAATATCGGGTATCGGCCGATATTAGCTGTATCGGGCTTTCGATTCCGAGTACCGATATTTTCGTCATATCGGATACCGGAATCGGGATTGTCACTGTCACTGTCTGTGTCCGTCGGTCGGGTCTGTCACTGTCAGTGTCCGTCGGTCGGGTCTGTCAGGAGTCAGCGGCACTTACCTGGCAGAAGATCTCCGGCGGTCACGGCCTGGACTGCTTCATGGCCGCCATCCTCTTCTCCCCGGCGGTCACATGCAGTTTCTCGCGATAACTGCAGTGACTGCTGGGTAATCCCGGCCGTAAAGCAGTCAGTCCGATGACGTCACCGCCGGGGAAGCAGGTAATCAGCTGTGCTGCGTCGCGATGACAGGCTCTGCCTGTCATTGCGATGTAGCAGAGCTGGATCGTCGTGGGACAGTCGTTACTATGGACTGCGTCGGACAGGTGGTATACTGTTGGTTTGTTTTTTTCTTTTTTTACAGGAGATCGATGGCGTCGCAGGAATGAGAGTACAATAAAAGAAATGAAAACTGTGTTGTCTCTTTTATTTCATTAAAATACTTTTTTCTTGCTGTGTCTTTTTTTTAAACATTTAATAACTTTGGGATTAATAATGGATCGGTGTCTTATTGACGCCTCTCCATTATTAACCGGGCTTATTGTCACCGTGCAATCAACGGTGACATTAACCCCTTATTACCCACCCACTTGCCACCGCTACAGGGCAGTGGGAAGAGCCGGGTAAAGTGCCACAATTGGCACATCTTTTGATGCGCCAAATGTGGGGCTGCTGTAGCCTGGTATTATCAGGCTGTTGAGGGCCAAAATCCATGGGCCTTGACAGTCTTTTAATACCAGGCCGCAGCAGTCTGCATTTTACTTGGCTGGTTAACAAAAATAGGGGGACCCCTTTGCCGTTTTTTTTTTCGAGGGGATCCCCTATTTTTGTTAACCAGCCAAGCTAAGCAGACTGCTGTGGCCTGGTATTATCAGGCTTGCAAGGTCCATGGATATTGGATCCTTACCAGCCTGAAAAACCAGGCCTCAGCGGTCTGCTTCATCTGGCTGGTTAACAAAAATAGGGGGGACCCCACGCCAATTTTTTTCGAGGGGTTCCCCTATTTTTGTTAATCAGCCAAGATATGCAGACTGCTGTGGCCTGGTATTATCAGGCTGGCAAGGTCCATGGATCTTGGCTCCTTAACAGCCTGAAAATCCAGGCCTCAGCGGTCTGCTTCATCTGGCTGGTTAACAAAAATAGGGGGACCCCACGCCAATTTTTTTCGAGGGGATCCCCTATGTTTGTTAATCAGCCAAGATATGCAGACTGCTGTGGCCTGGTGTTATCAGGCTGGCAAGGTCCATGGATCTTGGCTCCTTAACAGCCTGAAAATCCAGGCCTCAGCAGTCTGCTTCATCTGGCTGGTTAACAAAAATAGGGGGGACCCCACGCCATTTTTTATTCGAAGGGAACCCCTATTTTTGTTAATCAGTTCCCTCTGACGTCACTGATTGTGTCCCTGGCTGACCTGAAGTGAAAGTGGAAAGCAATCAATTAAGCTTTCCACTTCCTCTCCTGTCAGCCAGGAGAGGAACTTATTCATTTGGGGGTTTACTGTGAGGCTGCAGCATAAGGGTGAGTTTCCACGATCAGTAAACGCTGCATGTTTGGCGCTGGCGCAGCGCCAAACACGCAGCGTCCAGATGTTAAAGCATAGTGGAGGGGATTTCAAGAAATCCCGTCTCCACTATGCGTAACAACACGCAGGTGGCAGACCTGCGTAAACGGACATGCGGCGCGTCTTTTCAGACCGCAACAGAATTTCACACAGGGCTATGTAGCCCTGCGTTCTTTCCGGAGGTGTTCCGGAGGTGTCCTGAACACCTCCGGAAAGAGCGCGCGTCACAAAGGGGGCGGGGCTTAGACGGAGCGGAATTTCCGCTCCGTCCAAAGCGCTGTGGTTCCGGACCGTGGAACCACAGCCTTAGCTGCGGTCCCTGCAGTAAACATTAACTCTTTCTGAAGGATTACACCGTGGGACCTGACTGTGCATGGGATAGGTAAGAATAATTTTGCTTTTTTATTTTATTTTTATTACAGGAAATGGTTTTTGCAGTCAAATAAAAGATGGTCAAAAACATGTGTCTTTATTTCATTAAAATGATTTTTAATTAAAGTGTGTGTGTTTTATTTTTATTTCATGCAATAGGATTAATAATTGATAGTTGTCTAATTGACAGCTCTCAATTATTAACCTGGCTTAAGGTCACCTTTCAATTGCAATGTGGCTTTAACCCCATATTAACCCATTCGCCACCGCTACAGGGCAATGGGAATAGACGGGCAAAGTGCCAGAAAGGGCGAATCTAATTATAGATTTGTCTTTTCTGGGGTGTCTGGGGGCAGATGTTAGTAGCCAGGGGGGCCAAAAATAATGGTCCCTCTCTGGCTATTATTATCTGCCCCCATTCGCTGGCTTTGTCTGTCTGGTTGCGAAAATAGGGCGGGAGCCCACGCATTTTTTTTAAACAATTTTACACCTCATATATATATATATATATATATATATATATATAATATATATATATACATGTCATTGAATTTGTGACACATATATATATATTTATATTTCATACACTTCTACATAGTATAATAGCCGCTAATTCAATTGCAGGCTTTTGTGAAAATGCAGAACCCGACATGAAATTACACTTGGTGTACATAGGGTTAACCATGTCTTTTCATGTCCTTTGCTATCTGATTTGCACAAACAATTACATCAGTCTATGTGTGCAAAATTTCACACCTGTAGGGTTAATTAAAGGTGTAAATTCGTAGCAAAAAAGTCCGTTTATTTTACAACGAATTTACACCTTTAATTAACCCCTACAGGTGTGAAATTTTGCACACATAGACTGATGTAATTGTTTGTGCAAATCAGATAGCAAAGGACATGAAAAGACATGGTTAACCCTATGTACACCAAGTGTCATTTCATGTCGGGTGCTTCTGTCTTTTCACAGAAGCCGGCTTTACCCGGCAATTGAATCAGAGGATATTTTACTATGTAGAAGTGTATAAACTATACATATATGTATATATATATGTCACAATGACATGTATATATATATATATATATATGTATTCTATGTGTGTATATTTAGTGTTTACAAGGAAATAAAGGTTTTTTTTAGTTGCATATTTTGTTCCCATAGACTTACATGGGACTTCCGGTATCGGAATCGGATATCGCCGATATTTAGTGATATCGGCGATACCATTCCGATCCGAAATTTTTAGATATCGAGCAGTATCGCTCAACACTAACGATGAACCTAATGTCACTGATCAAGCTGAAAAAACCTTGTTGGCATTAAATCAGGGGCTTGAGGACGCTGAGTTATACTGTCAGAAATTTCGTAAGAGGGCAGTCCTGACCAAATGGAATGATGATGCTTTGGCAGCCCTTTTTCGGAAGGGTCTGTCAGAGAATGTAAAAGATGTTATGGTGGGTTTCCCTGCTCCCTCTGGTCTCAATGATTCTATGTCATTAGCGATTCAAATTGACAGACGTTTGCGTGAGCGTAGAGGTATGCGTGGAATAGTGTTGCCTTGTGAACCAGCTTCTGAACCCATGCAGTGTGATAGAGTGGATTCTGGGGCACAGCGTCATGAGTTTCGAAAACGCAATGGGTTATGTTTCTACTGTGGTGACGCCTCTCATGCTATTTCAGTCTGCCCTAAACGGGGAAGACGTTTTGCACGCTCAGTTGTCTTGGGTAGTGTTCAGACTAAATTTCTGTTGACTGTTACCCTGATTTGCTCCCTGTCCACATTTTCTGCTCAGGCTTTTGTTGATTCGGGAGCAGTTATTAACCTGATGGATTTTGATTTTGCTAAACGTTGTGGGTTTCCCTTGATACCCTACGGAAGTCTATTCCCCTACTGGGGATTGATTCTACCCCTTTGGTTGAGAATAAACCCCAGTTCTCTACTCAGGGGATAATGAGGGTTGAACCTGATCATCAGGAGAGTTGCAAATTTTTGGTGCTGTATAATCTGCATGACATAATTGTACTAGGTTTCCCTTGGTTACAGTCTCATAATCCTGTTTTGGATTGGAAATCTGTGTCTGTAACCAGTTGGGGCTGCCAATGTGTTAATGCCAACACTCCTGTTTTTTCTGCCTCTCCCCAGGCTCAGGATGTTCCTGACTTTTTGACTGATTTTTCTGATGTGTTTAGCGAAAGTAAATCTGCATCCTTGCCTCCCCATAGGAGCTATGACTGCACTATTGAATTAGTACCTGGTAGTAAATTCCCTAAAGGTTGCCTTTTTAACTTGTCTGTACCTGAACATGACGCTATGCGGTCTTATATCAAGGAGTCATTGGAGAAGGGTCATATCAGACCATCCTCTTCATCCTTGGGTGCTGGTTTTTTCTTTGTGGCCAAAAAGGATGGTTCATTAAGGCTGTGTATTGATTATCGTCTCTTGAACAATATCACTGTGAAATATCAATATCCGTTACCCTTGATTTCTGACCTGTTTTCCAGGGTCAAAAGTGCTACTTGGTTTACCAAGCTTGACCTCAGGGGGGCGTATAGCCTTATTCGCATTAAGCACGGGGATGAATGGAAGACGGCATTCAATACCCCAGAGGGGCATTTTGAGTACCTAGTGATGCCCTTTGGGCTCACTAATGCTCCTTCTGTCTTCCAGTCCTTCATGAATAACATTTTCAGGGATTTTGTGGATAAATTTCTGATTGTTTATTTGGATGATATCTTGATTTTTTCCAATGACTGGGACTCTCATGTGAAACATGTTCGGACTGTGTTCCAGATTTTGAGAGAGACTGCTCTGTATGTGAAGGGATCAAAGTGTCTTTTTGGCGTACAGAGGATCTCATTTCTGGGATTCATTTTGTCCCCATCTGTTATTGAAATGGACCCGGTCAAGGTTCAGGCCATCTGTGATTGGGTCCAACCTACTTCATTAAAGGCTCTTCAGAGATTCTTGGGTTTTGCCAATTTTTATCGTAAATTTATTGGTAATTTCTCTGTTATTGTTAAACCATTGACTGATTTGACCAAAAAGGGTTCTGATGTGGTGAATTGGCCTCCTGAAGCAGTTTCTGCGTTTCAGGAACTTAAGCAGAGATTCACTTCTGCTCCTGTTCTACGGCAGCCTGATGTTTCTCTGCCATTTCAGGTGGAGGTTGATGCCTCTGAAATTGGGGCAGGTGCCGTTTTGTCCCAAAGAGATCCAGAGACCTCTAAAAGTAACCCTTGTGCCTTTTTCTCTCGAAAATTTTCTCCAACTGAACATAATTATGACGTGGGTAATCGGGAGTTATTGGCCATGAAGTGGGCTTTTGAAGAGTGGAGACATTGGCTGGAGGGAGCCAAACATCAGGTGGTGGTCCTCACGGACCATAAGAATCTGGTTTATCTGGAATCAGCCAAGCGACTTAATCCTAGACAGGCCAGGTGGGCCTTGTTTTTCACACGTTTTAATTTTGTGGTTTCCTTTCTTCCTGGCACTAAGAATGTTAAGGCGGATGCCCTCTCAAGGAGTTTCCTTGCGGACTCTCCTGAGTTATCTGATCCTGCTGTTATTTTGAAAGAGGGTGTAGTTCTTTCCGCCATCTCGCCCAATTTGAGACTGGCTCTGGAAGGGTGTCAGGAGGATAAACCCGAGCGCTGCCCTATTGGGAAATTGTTTGTCCCAGACCGGTGGAAAAAGAGTGTGATGTCTGAGATTCATTGTTCCGCGTTGGCCGGTCATCCCGGAATTTTTGGTACCAGAGACTTGGTTAGTCGGTCCTTTTGGTGGCCTACTTTGTCTCGTGACGTCAGGGAATTTGTGCAGTCCTGCGGGACTTGCTCTGCTCCAAGCCTTGCTCTCGCTCTAGTGGTTTGTTGATGCCATTGCCTGTGCCCAAGAGACCATGGACCCATATCTCTATGGATTTCATTTCCGACCTCCCTGTTTCTCAGAGAATGACCGTTATTTGGGTGATTTGTGATAGGTTTTCCAAGATGATACATCTTGTGCCATTACCTAAGTTGCCTTCCTCCTCTGAATTGGTGCCTTTGTTCCTTCAGCACGTGGTTCGGTTACACGGCATTCCTGAGAACATTGTGTCTGACAGAGGAGTCCAGTTTGTTTCCAGATTTTGGAGGACTTTTTGTTCTAAATTTGGTGTTCAATTGTCTTTCTCCTCGGCTTTTCATCCTCAGACCAATGGACAAACTGAGAGAACAAACCAGACATTGGAGACTTATCTGAGATGCTTTGTGTCTGCTGATCAGGATGACTGGGTCTCTTTTTTGCCTTTGGCTGAGTTTGCTCTTAATAATAGGGCTAGCTCTGCCACTTTGATGTCTCCATTTTTCTGCAATTTTGGCTTTTACCCTCGATTTTCTTTGGGACAGACGGAGGCTTCTGTCTGTCCAGGTGTTGACTCTGTTGTGGAGCGTATGCAGCAGATTTGGGACCAGGTAGTGGAGAGGTTGTCCCTCTCTCAGGAGAGGGCCCAGCGGTTTGCCAACCGGCATAGGACTGATGGTCCTCGGTTTGAAGTGGGGGACTTGGTCTGGTTGTCCTCAAGAAATATCCCTATGAGAGTTGCATCTCCTAAGTTTAAGCCTAGATTCATTGGACCTTATAAGATCATGGAGATTATTAATCCTGTTTCCTTTCGTTTACTTCTTCCTGGGACATTTAAGATCCATAACGTGTTCCACAAGTCCTTATTGAAGAGGTTTGTCGAGCCAGTGGTTCCTATGGCTGCGCCTCCTGACCCTGATTTGGTTGAGGGCAATCTGGAGTATGTGGTTGAGAAAATATTGGATTCTCGTTTTTCTAGACGGAAACTCCAGTATTTGGTTAAGTGGAGAGGTTATGGTCAGGAGGACAATTCTTGGGTGTTTGCTTCGGACATCCATGCTAGGAGACTGATCCGTGCTATCACAGAGCTCATCCTGACCGACCTGGTTGCCCAAGTGAGGGTTCGGTGACCCCTCCTCAGGGGGGGGTACTGTTGTGAATGTGTTAGAAATGAATTCTGAGCAGGAGCTCCCTCTGGTGGTTACAACCAGTACTGAACCATTCAATGAAGATTGTGAAAATTGGCGATCAGGAGTTACAGACTGGTCTTATATAAGGGAGGTTCCCCCCCATCAGGGTTGCCGGTGATCAATTGTTCTTGTCTCAACTTTGGTTCCTGGTTCCCTTGGAAGCTTGCTGTGTTTTGCCTGCATCTTCTGCTAACAGATAAGATTTTTCCTGCTTGTATTTTTGTGCTTGCTTTTTGCATTGTTTCCTGCACTCTTGTGGAGGTCAGCCAGGTCCCCCCGGGGGCTTGTGCTCCTCTCAGTTTATCTGAGCCTCTGTTATTTGTTCATTTGCCTTTTCCAGTTTTTTCAGTGGCTGCAGCTTAGTTTTGTTACACCAGAGAACTAATTTAGGTGGTAGAGGTCGTGTGATCTCAGGTGTTTATGTAATTAGTAGAGTTGGTTCTTTTTAGGGTTTTTTGGGATTGCAGTAAGTGTCCTTCCTATCCTTTTCTTTCTAGGAAGATTTGGTCCCAACGTTTGCTCATACTATTTTCTATCTGTGTCTGTATTTCCTCTTGTCTAACCGCCATTACATGTTTGGGGGCTTCCTATGTTCTTTGGGGATCTGCTCCGGGGCAGATAGTTTTCCTCTTTCTATCTTTAGGTGTAGTTAGCTTCTCAGGCTGTGACGAGGCGTCTAGGACCAACGTAGGTACGCTCCACGGCTGCCTTTAGTTGTGGTGGTTAGTCAGGGTACTGCAATCCAGTAGATTCCAACCTCTCTGGTGTATTGTCGTTTTTGCCTGCTCTCCTCAGCTACCAAAACATAACAATCCTATCACAGGTGTGGAGAAGACTGAGAACTTAATTTCTCCATCTTCTGCATTGTCTCTGTGACATCCGAGTGCAGTCTGTTTCACACGCACACATAGACTTGTAAGGGTGCGTGTGAGCCGAGTCTCGCAGCATGCCGAGATTGTTTTCTCATGGCAAATCAGCTTGAGAAAATAATCAGAGATCTGCACTGCCCCATAGAATAACACTGGCCTGAGTGCTATACGATAAAGCCCCGGAGTGCACTCGGCCGTGTAAAACGGCAGTGTGAGCAAGTCCTGAAATTAATTTTACAATAGACAGTAAGGATGCTACGCATTTGACAGTCACAGCTTGGTTGCAACATGTTCTCAATAGATTTGCATTAAAGTATGAACTTTTTATTCAAGTGGTGGGTGTCCTGCAAGTCTTTTTCCTTGAAAGTATTCTGCACCTGAAAGCCGACAGGATCCTGGGCACTGAAGAGTAGAAAGGTGGATATAGAACTGAGAAGACGTGAGGTGAGAACGACTTCTGATTCTTTTCTACATGTAAATGAATATTCCCTTTTGGACAACATTTTACGGTTAACTATAGGTATAACCTGCATTGGAAGTTGAACATTTTTGTAATTTAGTATTACTTACCTTGTACGTATCCTGAGTTGCAATCTGTATAATAGCCCACAGCTGAATTCATAATTCTGCTGGCTGCTATTGGAAACTGACAACAAGCTAAAGGACTGACACATCAGCCTAGGTCAGGGGTGGGGAACCTCAGGCCCCAGGGCCATTTACGGCCCTCGATGACCTTTTATCCGGCCCCTGGGCAGATTCTCAGGGACCGCAGTGCTTTGGCAGGGAGCTGTATTTTGATTGCCTGCAGCTCAATAATTACTTCTTGATCTGTGAGCACACACTCGCAGTGTTCACTACTGAACACCGAAGGGCATGCAATGCAAGATTACGCCTTGAGACCAGTGCCAGAGTCAGGATGTACTTTGTGGGTGGAGTTTGTACGGCCCTCGAAGGATGGTATAAATATCCAAATGGCCCTTGGCAGAAAAAAGATTCCCTACCCTGGCCTAGGTGATTCTATGAAACAATTACGGTAGCTTTTCTTACATCAGCTTACTGTCCACTGTCTGAACCTCTCAGAAAGCAAACCAACAAGAGGATGCTCTGTACAAATATTAAACCAACAATTTAAACTGGGAGATTACTATGTTGGAGAATTGGGAACGCAGCTCCGGAGGATGCAGGCTAATGATCAGCACAAGATAAGATATACATATAATGGTATTTGCTAATTCACTTAACTTCAACATATGTAACTTATGAGTCCATAAAATCTGAAAGTTTAATAGCCAACACTATTTATTTCTGGAGAAAATGTGCTAATAAAACAGTAGAATAATAAATCATTGCATGACTAGTTTTATAAACTTTTCAAATGAATTCTTACAGACTACAAGGAGAAAACAGGCGCAGTGATCTCGTACTTCACTCCATCTTCTGAGGTTAAGGAACACAATATCACGCAGAGGTCCCAGCTCATTAATCTGACACTGATTTGACAAGCCAATATCAGCGACCGCAAACAAGCCATCATTATTATCTCACATAGGCAGGAGCCGTGTCAATCACAACCTCAGGATACAATCACATATCCTTGGTCCATAAACCCAGGTGTTGTCTTTCTATGATCAAGGGAAAGTAGACGGGGACCTTTTTCAAAGACAATAGGCGGTATCCTTACACGTTTCCAGCTAATTGTGGATATAATTGTGCCATTGTGCAGGTGATTTCCTCCTAAATAGTTTATTTCTTCATGTCAGTGAATTATTAGCAGACAACAAATAGGTATTAAACTTCTGTCTGGAAACAGAAATAATTCTCTTACCATAGATTGCTAACAACGTATCAAAAAGAAGTTCATTCTCTCTATATTAGAGAACACTAAAAACATAAAACAATTCTGGAATAGTGCAAAAAATAAATTTTTAAATGTACAGGGTATAATACAAAGCAACATATATTATACACATAATTTATTTATTTGTACCAAAAACTATGGCCGCCATTAGGGTATTACTGCCCTTACTTTTGTATGGGGACTGGTGAGCAGAAGGAAAGAGGGAGAGCCCAGACCCAATCCCGGTCCTTCCTCTTGTGCTTCTGCTCACAGAGGCAAGTATGAAAAAGTTTTTTCTTTTTTTTTTTATTAAATGGGTTTGTGGGGGAACAAATGATGAATTGAGGGTGTCGGACGGAGGACAGTGAATGATGATGTATTGAGGTGGGGGAGCACATGTATTGATGAATTGGGGGACAGACAATGATGACTTCACGGTGGGGTACAGCAAATGATAATGAATTGAGGGGGGAGGGAAGCGCAAAGGATGATGAATTGAGACTGGGGACAGCAAATTATAATGATTTGAGGGTCGGGACAGTAAATGATGAATTGAGGATGGGAGAGTATATGATGAATTGATTGTGGGAGAGAGAAAATGATGCTGTATTGAGGATGGGGGAGACCAAACGATGATTAATTGAGCGTGGTAAAGAGGACATCACATACGCAATTGGAGAGGAGAGAGGTTTGTAGATATAATGAATCGGGGAGTGGGAGGTACAGAGTGGGAGCCGTTAAGGATGTCGGAGTGTGACTGGTAATGAATTGGGGTAAAAAGTACAGGTGTTAAATAATATATATATTTATTGAGTAGGGACAGTGGCTATGTGTAGTTAGTTGGGGCACAGTGGTGGATTACAATTTATATTTGCAATGGTGAGTTGCATAATAACTAATTATATTAATAATGGGTGCACGTTTATATTCAGCTGCTGTGTAGTGTAGAAGTTGTGGAAAAGTGAGGAATGTACTCTGGAAGCTTTAGGTAACTATGTGCTATGTTATGCAGAGACAATAATATCGCTAGTGATCACTGTATTACCTGTACACTGACACTAT
This sequence comes from Oophaga sylvatica, assembly GCA_033576555.1. Taxonomy (NCBI): domain Eukaryota; kingdom Metazoa; phylum Chordata; class Amphibia; order Anura; family Dendrobatidae; genus Oophaga; species Oophaga sylvatica. The sequence goes on from JARQOD010000006.1 coordinate 314,860,223, forward strand.
ATACAGAGCTCCTGTGTATAATGGCAATGGGGATATCTGTATTACCTGCACACCATACACTATATACAGAGCTCTTGTCTATAATGGCACTACTGGTAATATTACTATCAAACTTTTTATTAATGATCAGTATTGTAGTATTCGGCCACTATGTGGTGGTAATATGTGGTCTGGTCATGATGTGGCGGTATTTTTTCCTTGAATGTGTTATTATTCGGTCACTACGTGGTGGTAATATGTGGTCTGGTCATGATGTAACAGTTTTTGTCCCTTGTATGCGGTATTATTTGGTCACTATGTGGTCTGGTCATGATGTGGCGATATTTGTTCCTTGTATGTGGTATTATTTGGTCACTATGTTGTGGTAATATGTGGTCTGGTCATGGTGTGGTGGTATTTGTTCCTTGTATGTGGTATTATACTGTAACTATGTAATAATAATAATCTTTATTTTTTATATAGCGCTAACATATTTCGCAGCGCTTTACACACATTATCGTCGCTGTCCCGATGGGGCTCACAATCTAGATTCCCTATCAGTATGTCTTTGGAGTGTGGGAGGAAACCGGAGTACCCGGAGGAAACCCACGCAAACATGGGGAGAACATACAAACTCCTTGCAGATGTTGTCCTTGGTGGGATTCAAACCCAGGACTCCAGCGCTGCAAGGCTGCAGTGCTATCCACTGAGCCACCATGCTGCTCCAACTATGTGGAGGTAATATGTGGTCTGGTCATTGTGTGACAGTATTTGTCCCTTGTATGTGGCGTTATGCAGTCACTATGTGGTGGTAATATGTGGTCTGGTCATGGTGTGATGGTATTTGTGCCTTGTATGTGATATTAATTGGTCACTATGTAGTGGTAATTTGTGGTCTGGTCATGGTGTGGCATAGTTGTCCTTGTATGTGGTATTATTCGGTCACTATGTGGTGTTAATATGTGGTCTGGTCATGGTGTGGTGGTATTTGTTCCTTTTATGTGGTATTATACTGTAACTATGTGGTGGTAATATGTGGTCTGGTCATTGTGTGACAGTATTTGTCTCTTGTATGTGGCGTTATGCAGTCACTATGTGGTGGTAATATGTGGTCTGGTCATGTTGTGATGGTATTTGTGCCTTGTATGTGATAGCAATTGTTCACTATGCAGTGTAAATTTGTGGTCTGGTCATGGTGTGGCGTAATTGTCCTTGTATGTGGTATTATTCGGTCACTATGTGGTGTTAATATGTGGTCCAGCCATGGTGTGGCGGTATTTGTTCCTTGCATGTGGCATTATTCAATCACTATGTGGTGGTAATATGTGGTCTGGTCATGGTGTGGTGGTATATGTGGCTTGTATGTGATATTAATTGGTCACAATGCAGTGGTAATTTGTGGTCTGGTCATGGTGTTGCGTAGTTGTCCTTGTATGTGGTATTATTTGGTCACTATATTGTGGTAATATGTGGTCTGGTCATGGTGTGGTGGTATTTGTTCCTTGTATGTGGTATTATACTGTAACTATGTGGTGGTAATATGTGGTCTGGTCATTGTGTGACAGTATTTGTCCCTTGTATGTGGTGTTATGCAGTCACTATGTGGTGGTAAGATGTGGTCTGGTCATAGTGTGATGGTATTTGTGCCTTGTATGTGATATTAATTGGTCACTATGCAGTGGTAATTTGTGGTCTAGTCATGGTGTGGCGATATTTGTTCCTTGCATGTGGAATTATTCAATCACTATGTGGTGGTAATATGTGGTCTGGTCATGGTGTGGTATATGATGGATGTGGTATTATTTGGTCACTACAGTATGTGGTGGTAATATGTGGTCCAGCCATTGTGTGGCGGTATTTGTTCCTTGTATGTGGCATTATTTGGTCACTGTGTGGTGGTAATATGTGGGTCAGCCATGGTGTGATGGTATTTGTCCCTTGTATGTGATATTATTGGTTATTTTAAAAAATGTATTTGACACATTCCCATAAAGAAAAATAAATAAAAATATACTTAGAAAGCGTATTGGATATTTTAAGATATGTTTAATAGGTTAGAGAAGAATAGGGCCCTGCCAAAGAAATCTGCCTTGTAGTGCAGGAGGCTTAAAAACTTTTGGCCAAAAGAAAAGCTGTTGGCTATGTACAGTATGTGATATGGGAACTGTTAATGCATGATTAGTGAGGACATGGTGTAGAAGAGGAATTTTTCCAAGAGTGCGAGGTGGGGCTGTGGAAGATTTGAGGGGTGGAGGCGGAGCTGGGGTGGAGCCTGGGCAGAGTCTCATGGGGCCCAAAAATGTTGCCAATATGGGGACCTAAAATTCCTGGTGGCAGCCTTGCCAAAAACTGTGAAATTGTATGATAGACTAAATCCACCAGATCTGTCATTATATTTTTTGGTGGTGGCCAGCTGACCATTTTTGCAATAGAAGTCAGCTGGTGGAAGTCGCAAATAAGAGTATATGAGGAGCAGTATCTTAGCATATGCATAAATTAAGTCTGTATAGGCATTATTGAAACATCTGGGAAAGCAGATCAAAGGACTTTATATCATATCTTGAAGAATACCACATAAATACCATCGTAAAGGATGTACCACACAATGTCAGCAACGTCTCAGCAAAATTAATAAGAACAACCACAATATCACTGATAGATAGTCCCAGGGGGCTGTTTCATGTATCAAAATCACATGAGAACAGGGCTCATCCTAAACAGACAATCAGTCCACAAGCTGTAGACTCTCTGATAGATCACTTATGACACGCAACAAGTGATGAACTGAAATAGTAATAGTAACTGGTGTACTTATAGACGAAAGGTGTCAAACTCAGCCGAGTAAATGGGCAGCACATAAAAAAAATTTGAATATGAAGGGCCGCTTTATTTGCGGGAGAAGGTAACATTTTCAGTAATATCATTATTTTTCTATATGACTTTTTGATCATCATCTCTTTTTTTGTTGTAATTTTTATTTTTTTAATGGTTTATCATATGGGTTATGGTACAGGTCTTTTCTTTTACTTCAATTTTTACACAAAACAGCATTTTTCACCCCCAATCGGCATCATACAGTAATATAGTTTTAGAATTATCCCCATGTAGTAATTCTGTCTCTAATCCTGATAATGTACCCTGTCCGGTAATAAAGACCCCAATCTACTATATAATCATCTAATTCTGTCTGTCTGTAACAGAAATCCCGCGTCGCTGATTGATCACGCCCGGCCGGACGCAACCAGTCAGCGACAGGCGCAGTCCGGCCGCGAATTGGGGCAGGATTTAAACCACGCACGCCACCGCTATCGTCAGGAGATCAGCGGCTAGCGCCGCTCATCTCCCGACGGTAGCCTCGGGTCATCTCCTAGCGCATGGAGTTCAGCGGCGACGCAGCCGGGAGATGCATATTCTAGAATACCCGATGTGTTAGAATCTAGTCCTTTAATAATATCCCAAGCCTGTAATAATATCCCTGAGCCTGTAATAATGTCCCAAACTTGTAATAATGTTCTTCAGCCTGTAATAATGTCATGTCCCCTGTCCTGTAATAGTGTCCCCAATTCTGTAATAATGTCCCCATCCTGTAATAATGTCCCCTGCCCTGTAATAATGCCCCACGTCTTATATTAATGGTCCCCGTCCTGTAATAATGTACATCATACTATAATAATGTACCCGTCCTATAACAGTATCCCCAATCCTGTAATAATGTCCCATGTCCTGTAATAATGTCCCTAAGACAGTAAAAATGTCCCCTGTCCTGTAGTAATATCCTCATCCTGCTCACCATCTTATAGTAATGGCCCCATCCTGGCCCTATCTTAGAGTAATGTCCCCATTCTGGTCCCATGTTATAGTATTGTCCACATCTTGTAATGATGTCACCATCCTGGCCCCATCTTGCATTAATCTTCCTGTCCGGGTCCACATCTTGTAGCAATGTCCCTGGTCTTGTGACCATCACTTACATCTGCCCATGACAGTGGGATGGGTGGAACACACGCTCTCATTGCATTGCAGGTGCCCCCATGTCGTTGCGTCAGCTAATTGCGGCGCCGTGGGTCACGTGGGGCAGTGGTCCCTGGCAACCTCCAATGCATGCGTGCGTCATGCCATGCCCACACCCGCTCTCATTGGCAATTCCCACTATTTAAACCTCATCCTCCCTGGATAGCGCCACCCCGACGAAGGCAGATGCCAAAACATGGTGTACGCATCCTTGGGACGGACTTGGACCCTCTTCCCTTTCACTACAGTACACTAAAGCTACATTCACATTAGCTTTTCTGTGGGCAGCGTATCATCTACATGTGCAAACGCATGCAAAAACTGATGCAAATGCATGTTTACGCAGCGTTTTTTATTCGCATCATCTTACACATGACGCAAAGAAAAACGCTGCGTGTCTATGCGTTTTTGCATGCGTTTGCGTTGTTTATGCGCATTTGTTCGTTATTTCCAGGTGCTGTAATCAGTTCCTGGACATGCGCAGTCTGAAGTCCGCATGCGCATCGAACGCATCCATGCACATGTCCTTGCGTACCAATGCGATCCTATAGACAGTAATGTGTTTTTGACGCACTCATCCACATGCGCATGACTGCGCATATTTGATGGATTTTTGACACTGCAAAAATGCAACATGTTGAGTTCGCCAGACACCGCAAAACGACACATGCATATGCAAACGCATGCCTCCGCATACTCAATGTTAAAGAAATATACGCAAGACGCATGCAGATCGCTGCGCACACATACGCTAATGTGAACCCGGTCTTACAGGTAAATACTTGGCACTACTTTGGGTGCACTGCTCTGCTTTGCTTTGCAGCCTCATGACACCTAGTACCCCTTATATGTATCAATGTGTTAGCACATGCACTTTACTTGACACATATAGAAGCAGTATTTTGGTAGTACTGTGTCACTCTTGACCTAAAGATATCTGGCACTGACCATATTGTTACCTACTATTATGTTGGCACCTGCACTTTCCTACAATGAATTCCTATTTATAGAGGGTATATCTTTTGTATTTGGTCCATATATATATATTTTCATTTTTCTTGATATATTATCGGCTTCTTTTTCTAGAATCAATTACATATTTGTATTACTTTTTATTTGTGGCCGCTATATTTTTGGCCATTCATTACAATTTGTTCTGTCCCTTGTGATTTGAGTCCTTTTTCTCGTCCCCGTCAATATTCGTCCCCACCCCGCCATTGTTCTGTTTTAATTAAATTAATTAATAAATACATTTTTGTACTATGTTGGGTGTCAAAGTCGAGTTCCTTTTGGTTTATTATCTAGTGTTCACATGTTATGCCAGTGAAATATTTTCTATTTACTTGTTGACTTCTTATTACTACTACCTTTATATTTCACATGTGTATTCTGTTTTTGATTTTTTTGTGATTAAAATCTTGTAGTAATGTCACCATCCGGGACCCATCTTACATTAATCTTCCTGTCCAGGTCCACATCTTGTAGCAATGTCACCATCCTGGTCCCATGTCATAGAAATGTCCCCATCATTATCCCTTTCTTGTAACAATGTCCCCCATTCTGCTGCTCTTTACATACGCAGAAAGATAAAATTCTTTGCTCCTGACTTCGCTCCCTCAGCGAACAGCGTCCTCTTCCTCCTCCACAATCGGGGTGCTTAGCAACAACGTCATGTGCGGCCGCGCTGAGACGCCGATGTCAGCTGCTGGCCTCTGATTAACCAGTGGCTGGTATTGATATTGTGGTGCAGAGAGCTGGTCTCTGCACCACAATACATTTCAATTGAATATATGTCTGAGTACGCATGTACAGTTGAAAATTAGCGCTGGACGCAATTGTCTCAGGGGCCTGAGGGCCGTACAGCAGAGCCTCGGGCTCCATAAGGCCCGTGGACCCAATGTTTGAGACCCCTGCAGTAGACCATAGCCGTGCATAATAAGTAAAGCCTCAGGCATGCTGCAGTCTTATGGCTTCATACTAGTTCCAGATGGTACAAATACCTAACATGAGACCCACAGATACCTCAAAATTCTATACTAAAGCACAGAGAAATGATTAAAAGGGAATCTGTCCCATGATGCTGCTATGTAATCTGAGAGCAGCATGATGTAGGGGAATAGACCTTGATTCCAGCAATGTATCATTTACTGGTCTGCATGTGGTCATTTTGAAACAATCACTGTTTTCTCTGCTGTAGATGTAGCAGTGCTCAGAAAGCTGAGCCTCCTATAACTCCGCCCACACCACTGATTGGCAGTTTTCTGTGTACACTGTACATTGACAGAGAACTGCTAATATCTGGTGATGGTGGGTTACCTACCAGGAGTACAAAATGATTCAAATAGCACGAACCCCTGTCTCTGCCAACATTGTATGTCAAGGAATAGTAACGAGGACCCCCCACACACATCAGATGGTTGCCTGGTGCACGGATATTCTTTAATCCAGTGACTATGAGGATTTTAACACATTTATGTTCTGATGAATTAATTGTTCTGTAATAAGCTCATAAATATTATTTGGATCCACCATGTTTTACTCCAATTTAAAAAAAAAAACATTACACACTTTAAATGCTTGATTAAACTATGTACAGTATATGTGAAAAAGCACCAAATACACTACATGATAGTCTCCCCATTGTGTAAAATGTCAAGAATCCTACATTACATGCTCATTCATGGACCTAGTGAGGTTATTATTTATTCAGCACCGGCAATAAATCTTGTATGTACAAGTGAAAAAAAATAGCCTGCAAATATATTGTAAAATCAGTCATTGCCGAAATGCTGGGGAGGGTGGGTAAGCAGATACTGAAAACTGATGACAGAATCCGGGTCATTAATGGATGATACACACAGTCAATGGCCCAGATTCAGCATTGACTTTGCGCCTGTTTTTTGACTAGTTTTGTGCCTTTTTTTGTTTGCACCCAATTGTATTGTTATTCTATTTGCTCATTTTTAAGTTTATTTTATATGTGCTCCCCTGTTTTTTTTCCCGCTTTGTGGGTGTAGTATAGCAATTCCAGATGTTTTCGTCCGATTCATTAATTGTATTCATCAGTGCATCAAAATTTAACCTAACTTTCACTCTCACACCAGGGTAGTATTTTCGAGTATGCCAGAATTTTGGTGAATTTTCTGCGACTTTTGGTGGAAAAGTGCTACAGTTCAAGGCAGGAAAGAAGTCAATTTTGACTTTGCGCCAAATTCATGAATCACGTGGTCATTTTTAGGAAGGGTGACTAGTACCACAAGACAAAAAATGAAAGTGACTTAAAAAAAAACCTCAAATGATGAATTGGGCCCAATGTGTTTAGTGAAAGGCTTTATTAAGTAGAACTTGTAAAACCTTCCGCATACATTGTGTGTTGCCCGACATTGTTATTTTTATGTGTGTTCCTCAATACTACAGTACTCAGGTATTTAACCTGTATAGGCCACCAATAAAGAGACTTCCTCTTTGTGTCAGGCATAATTAGAATTAAATGCGTTTTACGACAAGTGCCTAAATCCCACTGACTGTCAGCGAGGCGTGTGTGTGGGTTGCTGGGAGTCAGGAACTAATAAGGCAATTAACCTTCAATCTCTAAAAAAAGAAATAATGGTTCCTCTCCTTTGTTTTATTTCTTATTCAATGTGTTTCCTCTTTTTACTTTTTCTCGCCATCTCTGTATTGATTTCATTAAAGCTTTGTTCACATCACATGTGATCCCTCCATTATACTGTATGTATAAATGAGGCTTATTATATTATGTATGTATTATTTGGTTCGGAAAACAATCAAAAGAAGATATTTTTTCTTCGGGCAGCTTCCGCTGGCTCGGAATTCTGGAATGCTGTGCACATATCCATCTGATACATGCCTCTGCATAGCCATAGAGAGGTGCATGTTGCGTCTTAGATACATTGTTAACCAAACTGAAAGCAAGCGGGCACCACCTAAATGTAATATATCAAATTGGGATCACACCCTGCATGTGAAATAATCAACAACAAAAAAAAAAAAAAGAAAAAGGCACATGCATACAATCAGGGATCACCAAAATGCAATAAATTCAGGCTATATAAAGTTTATTGAAGACCAAACAGGACAAGCACACATATTAAAAACAGTTAAAAAACCACTCACGGTATATACAAAAAAAGAGAAGTCCACAAATAAGGAGTCAAATACTCAGAAAATTACTCACATGCCTATAATAATACAATCTATATTAAATATTGCACAAAGACAGTCAACTAGGACTGTATTAGAATCAACTCATATTGTCATCATCATAGAGAGGGGGAGGGGAAGGTTTGTAAAGGAAAGGTCTGATGCTAACCGCATCAATTGACTCAAACAATGGGTCAAGATTTGTATATAAGACCTTATGAGTCTTAAATATTAGACCCAAGCAGAGCCCTAGTAGAAACCAAATCGCTCTAAATGCTTAAATAAGAGGCAAGAGAAAATCCCAATGCACCCTGTAGTAAAGATGGGCATCCCCCTAGAGTCGGCATGTGAAATAATTGGACCCACGCGTTCCGACACAAACAGTGTCTTTGTCAAGGAAGGTCAAATCTTGACCCATTGTTTGAGTCAATTGATGCGGTTAGCATCAGACCTTTCCTTTACAAACCTTCCCCTCCCCCTCTATGATGATGACAATATGAGTTGATTCTAATACAGTCCTAGTTGACTGTCTTTGTGCAATATTTAATATAGATTGTATTATTATAGGTATGTGAGTAATTTTATGAGTATTTGACTCCTTATTTGTGGACTTCTCTTTTTTTGTATATACCATGAGTGTTTTTTTTAACTGTTTTCAATATGTGTGCTTGTCCTGTTTGATCTTCAATAAACTTTATATAGCCTGAATTTATTGCATTTTGGTGATCCCTGATTGTATGCATGTGCCTTTTTCTTTTGTTTTTTTTTTAGACACATTGTTACATATAGAAATATATATTTACTTTTTCTTTTTTTCTAGTGGCCTACTTTATAGAAAAGTGAAGCAGAGTGATGGACAGCAGCGCAACTTTTGGGCTTGTGAGATTAATATTGACTACTGATGAGTGAGTATACTCGTTGCTCGAGTTTTCCCGAGCATGCTCGGGTGGTCTCCGAGTATTTGGGCGTGCTAGGAGATTTAGTTTGTGTCGCCGCAGCTGCACGATTTGCGGCTGCTAGACAGCCTGAATACATGTGGGGATTTCCTAACAAACAGATAATCCCTGCATGTATTCAGGCTGTTTAGCAGCCGCAAATCATGCAGCTGCGACAACACATACTAAATCTCCGAGCACGCCCAAATACTCGGCGATCACCCGAGCATGCTCGGAAAACTCGAGTAACGAGCATACTCGCTCATCACTAATAGAGCCCTATGTTAATATTCTGCAAAGGCTGGTTTCACATTTTGCATCTGTGTGTGCAGCATTTGATGCACATAGATCCGCCTGCATCATGCGTACATATCTTTATCATGGTGTACGCAGGGATATGCGTTTGCTTGCGGATGCGTACGCATGCGTCGTTTCGCGGTGTGCGGCGGGGTCCGGCGAACGCAATATCTTGCATTTTTTGAGGCGTCAAATATGAGCAGCCATACGCATGCGGATGAGTGTGGATGAAGTGCGTCAAAACATCGCATTACTGTCAATGGGAACGCACTGGTACGCAAGCAGATGCGTACGCTTGCGTTCGATACACATGCGCACTTCAGAATCAGCAGGTCCATGAACTGGATTTAGACACCGCATGTCTTCCAGTCATCTAGTCAACACTGCCCAATGGTGACTGAGTGAGTAAATGTGCAGAGCAGGATGTTGCTAAAGGATCCGTGGATGTGATTGCAATGCTTGTGGCTATGGTGGGTGTAATGGCGCTGATAAACAGTACAGACCAAAAGTTTGGACACACCTTCTCATTCAGAGATTTTTCTGTGTTTTCATGAAAATTGTACATTCACACTGAAGGCATCAAAACTATGAATTAACACATGTGGAATTATATACTTAACAAAAAAGTGTGAAACAACTGAAAATATATCTTATATTCTTGGTTCTTAAAAGTAGCCACCTTTTGCTTTGATTACTGCTTTGCACACTCTTGGCATTCTCTTGATGAGCTTCAAGAGGTAGTCACCGGAAATGGTCTTCCAACAGTCTTGGAGGAGTTCCCAGAGATGCTTAGCACTTGTTGGCCTTTTTGCCTTCACTCTGCGGTCCAGCTCACCCCAAACCATCTCGATTGGGTTCAGGTCTGGTGACTGTGGAGGCCAGGTCATTTGGCGTAGCACCCCATCACTCTCCTTCTTGGTCAAATAGCCCTTACACAGCCTGGAGGTGTGTTTGGGGTCATTGTCCTGTTGAAAAATAAATGATGGTCCAACTAAACGCAAACCAGATGGAATAGCATGCCGCTGCAAGATGCTGTGGTAGCCATGCTGGTTTAGTATACCTTCAATTTTGAATAAATCCCCAACAGTGTCACCAGCAAAGCACCCCAACACCATCACACCTCCTCCTCCATGCTTCACGGTGGGAACCAGGCATGTAGAGTCCATCCGTTCACCTTTTCTGCGTCGCACAAAGACACGGTGGTTGGAACTAAAGATCTCAAATTTAGACTCATCAGACCAAAGCACAGATTTCCACTGGTCTAATATCCATTCCTTGTGTTCTTTAGCCCAAACAAGTCTCTTCTGCTTGTTGCCTGTCTTTAGCAGTGGTTTCCTAGCAGCTATTTTACCATGAAGGCCTGCTGCACAAAGTCTCCTCTTAACAGTTGTTGCAGAGATGTGTTGGCTGCTAGAACTCTGTGTGGCATTGACCTGGTCTCTAATCTGAGCTGCTGTTAACCTGCGATTTCTGAGGCTGGTGATTCGGATAAACTTATCCTCAGAAGCAGAGGTGACACTTGGTCTTCCTTTCCTGGGGCGGTCCTCATGTGAGCCAGTTTCTTTGTAGCGCTTGATGGTTTTTGCAACTGCACTTGGGGACACTTTCAAAGTTTTCCCAATTTTTCGGACTGACAGACCTTCATTTCTTAAAGTAATGATGGCCACTCATTTTTCTTTACTTAGCTGCTTTTTTCTTGAAATAATACACATTCTAACAGTCTATTCAGTAGGACTATCAGCTGTGAATCCACCAGACTCCTGCACAACACAACTGATGGTCCCAACCCCATTTATAAGGCCAGAAATCCCACTTATTAAACCTGACAGGGCACACCTGTGAAGTGAAAACCATTTCCGGTGATTACCTCTTGAAGCTCATCAAGAGAATGCCAAGAGTGTGCAAAGCAGTCATCAAAGCAAAAGGTGGCTACTTTGAGGCTATGTGCACACGTTGCGGAATTGCCATGGAAATTTCCACGGAAATTCAGCACCTCCTTGCCGCGGGAAATTCGCACATTATAGGTATGCGTATTCCCGCTAAAAACTAGCGTTTTGCTCCCGGCCAATCCCGTTCCCAGGCGTCCTTTGCGACAATGACCCCGATGACGTAGCATCACGCGAGACAGCTACGTCATCTGGGGTGATTCTCGCAATGCATCACTGGGAACGGGATTGCTCGGGAGCGTCGCTGAGAGGCGGGAAAGCTGCGGGGGCCGCCGGAAGGTGAGAATATCACTATTTTTTATTTTAATTATTGTTTTTACATGGATATGGTACCCAGGGCCTGGAGGAGAGTCTCCTCTCCTCCAGACCCTGGGTACCATCCGCACATGAACCGCTTACTTTGCGCATGGTGGGCACAGCCACATGCGGAAAGTAAGCGGTTCAATGCATTCCTATGGCGGCGTAATCGCCGCGGTTCCGCAAAAAAGAATGAGCATGCTGCGGATTCTTCCGCGATGCGATTCCGCCGCGAAAAAACCTGCAGCATGTGAACAGCATTGCAGAATCCCATAGGCCATAACGAGTTGTGTTGTGTAAGCGGTTTTGCCGCGGCAAAAACGCTAGGAATCAGCAACGTATGCACAGACCCTGAAGAACCTAAAATATACTGAGAATGTGTGTGCAAACTTTTGGTCTGTACTGTATATCAGCGCCATTACACCCATCATAGCCACAAGCATTGCAATCACATCCACGGATCCTTTAGCAACATCCTGCTCTGCACATTTACTCACTCAGTCACCACTGGGCAGCGTTGACTGTTCACTTTGACAAATGACTGGAAAAGAGAGGTTGCAGGGAGATCATAATTTCATTTTCTCCCATAAACATGACCGCATATGGCGACTAGGTGGTATTTTCCTTACCTTGTTACCGCCCACTGATTTTCCCCCACCAACCGCTGGCCCGATCCTCCAAAATAAAAACATTGCAAATAAATTCTTTGGATTATATTGGCCACAGCGGCCATTTTATTAACAAAACATACATAAAAAAACATAACCATAAATGTATAAAACACTTCAAATATCTGAGGGGAGGGATTCTTGGAGCTAAAGATCTGGTTTACTATTAATATACCAAACAAATCCGACCACCATGTTACCCTCAGCCGTAAACCACCAGCTCGAGGGCACCAAACAACCCGTTCAGGGAAGACAAAACCACCATGAGCTCCCAGGGCAAATACCCCGTCCAGAGCCCATACCAAAAAGCCAGATTACCTCACCTCATTTAAATCCCCTCAATTTCCTCAAAATTCCATCCAGGAATCATAACCACTGCAAGAACCCCCACCCCCCGCCCCAAGCCACTGCGACGATGTCCGACTCAACTGCAATCTGCGAAAAGAAAACCACCGAAAAACAAAAACTACTTCCAACTCCATCTGAAAAAACCCCCTGAAAGCTCCCTGCACTTCACGAAAAAAGAGAGGGAGGGTGGGTGGGCTTATCTCTTTGGATTATTTCTTCAGACTGCGCCTTTCCCGCACTTTTTCCCATAAAAAACCTATTGAAACGCCCCTTTTTACCCACTCACACCCATCCCCCCAATCACCTCTTCCCAATTCAAAAAACTATATTCCCCCCCCCCCCGAAAACCCATCCCCCAGCTCCAATGCAGTCATGTGGGGCTTCCACTTATCTCTGCTCGCTGCAGCCCCTTCTTTCTCTCTGACTGTCGCAGACGTATAGAACAGTATTTACCTGCAGGTTAGTTCTTAGGGTTCGTGAGTAATAGCTCTTATCATCAAGTTATTCTATGAGGCGGTGCACATGTCTGATTTTTTCCTCGGATCGAGAGGTTCAAGGAAAAAAATCTCAACATGCACGCATTGCATCCGATTATCAGATCATGCTTGTGCTTGACCAATCATATCTAGGGGTCTGGGAGGAGAAAAAATTGGACCGAACTCGTAAGACAATTGAGTGCGGTCCAGTGTTCATGGACTGACAGAATGGAGAAGGTGGAGAATTTCTTTTATATTCCCAACGTCTGAGAAAATCGGATAAAACTTTGATCAAACTCTGATCAGAGTGTGATTAGCTTAATCAGACCGATTTTCTCGGATGAGAGGAAAAAAGTCTTGTGACCCGAGCCTAATATTGTTTTTCTTATGACAAGTAACACGTGTGAAAAATCTGATGCAAATAATGAAGAGGATGAAGCACTTGCACAAAGAAACATACCTCCACTGATCTAGTAGTGACGGCCTGTCTTAAAGGAGTTGTCCCCTTCCTACAAACTTTTTCCCAAAGGCTCAACTGTCGGAAAAACAAACAATCTGAGCATTACACATCCTTGCTGGGTCCGGTGCTTCGTCTCCGCTGCTCTCCTGATTTCTATTGTTTGGGTACAGGGATGACATCATGGCAACAACCCTGCAATCAATCACTTTGCTGAACGGTTCATATCATCTACATCGGCAGAGACACTGAGCTCAGTGATTGGCTACTGAGCTGCCGACATGATGTCATCATGGCTGCCAACCAATGGAGACTGGGGCAGCAGCGGAGACATAGCACTGGATCCTGGAATAAAGGTAAAGCTTATTTTGCTTTGTTACTGATAGCTGAGCCTACGTGAAGAATTTTGTTCTAATGGGACAACCCCTCAAGGATAAGTCATCACTCTAAGGCCGAGATCAAACTCAGTAACCAATGTTATTTACATGCACTATTGCTTTTACTTATTTACGTACAGCAGGGTGTTTATTTATTTTTTTCTGTCTTGGGCGTTTTGTCTGTTTTTCAGCCAGTGTGAACATGCTCCTATTTTGCATTAATATAAGGGTGTGAGAACATCAGATGCAATATGCTAATGACCCTCGGCTCCAGCTCAGCTGCGAGTGTGGTCTGAGTGTCATGCTATTGTGCGCTAATTTTCTCACATGAGCACATCGCAGCACAGATGCGGAAGAGAGGGAGTGATGTCTCCATTTCCCCCATTGCCAATCTCAACATATATGGGACTGCACTCGGATGACATCCAAGTGCAGTCTGATGTTTCACACGCACCCATAGATCAGTATGGGTGTGAGTGAATTGGGTTTCACTGCCAATCGCAGCATGCTACCGAATCAGCATGAGAAAATAATCGCAGATGTGATCCCATGATCCATGATGGAGTAACACTGGGCCGAGTGCTATGCGATGTTTTGTCACATAAATCGGCCCTAATATACACTCGTGTGACCACGTCCTTAAAAGCCTGGAAAGTGAGAGTAATAACAATCTCTTTACATTGTGGCAGAATATGTCGGCGATACACCCACATAAATAAATGAAACAAGCACTTGGCTTTTTCTGCCTGGTGCCTCTTCTCAAATGAATCGACATAGATCAATAAGGAAACTTTCTGAAACTTTTATCTTTAAAGAGATCATGGATTGCTCCAGCTCAGAGAGTCAGATCATTAGTAAAGACATTGATTTGCACGTGAGGTTCGTGTGATGGACTGAAATAATTATAAGTATCTATGTTGTGAGATGAAATATTGACTGGAAGACTAAAACCAAATGTCACACAGTAGAGGAGAAGACACCAGGGCCCTGGATCCAGTTTACAAAGTTGGAAGGGAACTGCTGTAATCAGATGATATATTGACATGTTGCTCAGCCGTGGCTTCATGCTATGCAAAAGCCGATATGACACAGCATGCAGGATGCATCTAGATGCTCTCATTTCTACTGTCAGAGCACTAAAGGCAATTTGTAATCACCGCTGCTCCATTTACACATAATACATAAAATGAATATTTTATTTCGGAAACAAGGGATGTACAATATTTCCCATCTACGTGTGCGGTAGAACCATCACGACTTACATTAGGCATATACAGCAGTTTCCCCATTGTTGTACATAGAATCTATTGTACCATATACAAGAATTAGTAAAAGGTAGCTGTCCGCCTTAGACTCTCATTCAGACGTCTGCTTTTCACATGATCTGTCCTTAGTTTCCACCGACAAAAAACGTACCATTGTAATCTATGGAGCTATTCACATGATCGCAAATGAACACACCCTCATTTTTGATCCAAGCAATGGACTAAAATTACCCATAGAACATTATGGGTCAGAGAAAATCACAAACAGCACATGGAGGGCATCAATATGACGCCCATGATGAACATGCAAAGGATAGGAAAACCTTTACAATTGATTTATTTCATAAGTGAAAATCACTGGTGGTAAGTGCTGAACCCTGGCTAAACATGGATGGCTCTCAGATCAAAAGCCATAGAAAAAACACAGATGTCTGAATGAAACCGTAAAGAGCAAATGATCCCTTCGACTAATGATCTCCAACTTGTAGCTCTCAAACTGCTTCACCTTATACTACAGGTGCATCTCATAAAATTAGAATATCATCCAAAAGTTAATTTATTTCAGTTCTTCAATACAAAAAGTGAATCTCATATATTATATAGAATCATTACAAACAGAGTGATCTATTTCAAGTGTTTATTTCTATTAATGTTGATGACATAGCTCCCGAAACCATCATTGATTGTGCAAACTTCACACTAGAACATAAGCAGCTTGAATTGTCTGTCTCTCGACTCTTCCTCCAGACTCTGGGACCTTGCTTTCCAAGGTCTAGTGTCAAGTATCCACAATCAATGATGGATTCGGGAGCCATGTCATCTGCTGGTGTAGGTCCACTGTGTTTTATCAAGACCAAAGTCAGCGCAGGAACCTACCAGGAAATTTTAGAGCACTTCATGCTTCCCTCTGCCGACAAGATTATTGGAGATGGAAATGTCATTCTCCAGCAGGACTCGGCACCTGTCCACACAGCCAAAAGTACCAATACCTGGTTTACAAATAACAGTATCACTGTGCTTGATTGGCCGGCAAACTCGCCTGACCTTAACCCCATAGAGAATCTATGGGATATTGCCGAGAAGAAGATGAGAAACACCAGACCCAACAATGCAGACGAGCTGAACGCTGCTATCAAAGCAACCTGGGCTTCCATAACCCCTCAGCAGTGCCACAGGCTGATCGCCTCCATGCCGCACTGATGCAGTAATTGATGAAAAAGGAGCCCTGACCAAGTATTGAGTGCATTTACTGCACATACATATTTCAGTAGTCCAACATTTCAGATTTTAAAATCATTATTTTCAAGATGGTGTTATAAAGTATTCTAATTTACTGAGATAATAATGACTTTTGTGTTTCATTGGCTGTATACCATAATCATCAACATTAACAGAAATAAACACCTGAAATAGATCACTCTGTTAGTAACGACTCTACAGTCATGGCCAAAAGTTTTGAGAATGACACAAATATTAATTTTTACAAAGTCTACTGCTTCACTTTTTCTAATGGCAATTTGCATATACTCCAGAATGTTATAAAGAGTGATCAGCTTAACAGCAATTACTTGCAAAGTCAATATTTGGTTAAAAAATGAACTTTATCCCCCAAAACACATTTCAACATCATTGCAGCCCTGCCTTAAAAGGACCAGCTAACCTCTTTTCAGTGATTGCTCCATTAACACAGGTGTGGGTGTTGATGAGGACATGGCTGGAGATCAATCTGTCATGATTAAGTAAGAATGACACCATTGGACACTTTAAAAGGAGGCTGGTGCTTTGCATCATTGTTTCTCTTCTGTTAACCATGGTTATCTCTAAAGAAACACGTGCAGTCATCATTGCAATGCACAAAAATGGCCTAACAGGGAAGAGTATCGCAGCTAGAAAGATTGCACCTCAGTCAACAATCTATCGCATCATCAAGAACTTCAAGGAGAGAGGTTCCATTGTTGCCAAAAAGGCTCCAGGGCGCCCAAGAAAGACCAGCAAGCGCCAGGACCGTCTCTTAAAAGTGTTTCAGCTGCGGGATCGGGCTACCAGCAGTGCAGAGCTTGCTCAGGAATGGCAGCAGGCAGGTGTGAGTGCATCTGCACGCACTGTGAGGCGGAGACTCTTGGAGCAAGGCCTGGTCTCAAGGAGGGCAGCAAAGAAGCCACTTCTCTCCAGAAAAAACATCATGGACAGACTGATATTCTGCTAAAGGTACAGGCAGTGGACTGCTGAGGACTGGGGTAAAGTTATTTTCTCTGATGAATCCCCTTTTCGATTGTTTGGGACATCAGGAAAACGCCTCATTCGGAGAAGACAAGGTGAGCGCTACCACCAGTCTTGTCTCATGCCAACTGTTAAGCATCCTGAAACCATTCATGTGTGGGGTTGCTTCTCAGCCAAGGGAATCGGCTCTCTCACAGTCTTGCCTAAAAACACAGCCATGAATAAAGAATGGTACCAGAATGTCCTCCAAGAGCAACTTCTCCCAACCCTCCAAGAGCAGTTTGGCGATCAACATTGCCTTTTCCAGCATGATGGAGCAACTTGCCATAAAGCAAAGGTGATAACTAAATGGCTCAGGGAACAAAACATAGAGATTTTGGGTCCATGTCCTGGAAACTCCCCAGATCGTAATCCCATTGAGAACGTGTGGTCAATCATCAAGAGACGGGTGGACAAACAAAAACCTAAAAATTCTGACAAAATGAAAGCATTGATTGTGCAAGAGTCGACTGCTATCAGTCAGGATTTGGTCCAGAAGTTGATTGAGAGCATGCCAGGGAGAATTGCAGAGGTCCTGAAGAAGAAGGGTCAACACTGCAAATATTGACTTGCTGCATTAACTCATTCTGTCAATATAAGCTTTTGTTACTCATATGTTTGCAATTATATTTCTGTCTGTGATAAAAACATCTGTCAAACACACATAAAAACCAGAGGGCAGCAGATCATGTGAAAATATAATATTTGTGTCATTCTCAAAACTTTTGGCCATGACTGTATATAATATGAGTTTCCCTTTTTGTATTGAAGAACTGAAATAAATTAACTTTTTGATGATATTCTAATTTTGTGAGATGCACCTGTATAAATTAAGGTTAGGCACGAGAAAAGAGCTCTACTTAAAACAAAACTTTTATCATATCATACAGTGAACAAAAATCTTTTAAACTTTAATTTCCTGTTTCACGCAAGAGGCCACAGATTTGGCAAAACTTGTTGGGTGCTTTGTTGATCTAGTAGTTGCTATTGCTGAATGTTCTACAATGATTTTTGCACTTTTGCACCAACACTATAGGGCTACAATATACCCTGAGGATTACTAATCCAGAAATAAATGTATCTAATACTTGCACTCCTCTCCATACACTAATATTTTCTGATTCTGTACATACTTTATGGATGAAGCTAAAAGATGTAGCAAATGCTAACAAGCATTGACTTAAAAGGCACAAGGCTCTGCCACGATTGTATTTTTCACAAATTTTGATATTTTTTTTGTTGGTCATAGCTTTATACTTCTCATTTATTTCGGTATAGGTTTAAGACCAATTATGTTTATTGAAATTCTCAAACACAACTCCCATCATACTCCAACAGCTGCACAGTCAACAAATGCTGGGAGAAGTAGTTTTGTAAATGCCGGAGGGTTACAAGTTGGAGACCACTAGCTTCTATAATAACCATAATTTACTGCTTCACTCAAATACACATTTCTATGTGATATGCCATTTATCAAATTTTCTGGGCTACAACATGCCGCTTGAAAATATGTAATTTCTCAAGTACATTTTCTTATTAGTGAAGATGTGTAGTCATTGCGACAGATTGATGAAGTAGAAGATATTTGAGTGACATATGCTGGTGCCAAAGGGGGTGCAATGGCATTTACTCTTCAGTGCTATTGCTGTTTGACGTAAATTATTCATATATTTAGGAAAATCTCTTTAATTTTTGTGTCCATAGTTAAGGAAATTTCTAATTAAGTTGACTTCTAATCATCCTAAATATATGTGATATCTTAGAACTTCATTTCTGGGCTTATCGGTAAATCTACATACCAATCTACAGTGGGGAAAACAAGTATTTGATACACTGCCGATTTTGCAAGTTTTCCCACCTACAAAGAATGGAGAGGTCTGTAAATTTTATCATAGGTACACTTCAACTGTGAGAGATCGAATAGAAAAATAAAAAAACTGAAAATCACACTGTATGATTTTTACATGATTAAATTTTATTTTTATTGCATGAAATAAGTATTTTCTCATCTACCAACCAGCAAGAATTCCAGCTCTCACAGACCTGTTAGTTTTTCTTTAAGAATCTCTCCTAGTCTGCACTCATTACCTCTTTTAATTGCATCTGTTTGAACTCTTTACTGGTATACAAGACACCTCTCCACACACTCAGTCAATCAGACTCCACCTTCTTCACCATGGCCAAGACCAAAGATCTATCTAAGGACACCAGTGACAAAACTGTAGACCTCTACAAGGCTGGGATGGGCTACAGGACAATAGGGAAGCAGCTTGGTGAGAAGGTAACTGTTGGCACAATTATTAGAAAATGGAAGAAACACAAGATGACTGTCAATCTTCTTCGGTCTGGGGCTCCATGCAAGTTCGCGCCTCATGCGGCAGTGTATCAAATTCTTTTTTCCGGGTGTATGTATTGTGAGACAGTGAAGGAATGTGTGTTGAATGGGGTGTGCATTTCGCCTAGGTATAAGGGAAATGTGTGGCTTTGTAAACCTAGTGGTAGAGAAAGGTCACTACACCTCACATTCAGCACACACTTGCAGCACAGGCCTGAAACTACTCAGGTCTTGATTAGGAGACCAGAAGTAGGTGTCTGCAAACACAATCTGAGAGCTCATTCAGTCTGGACAAGGGTCCAGACACAGAAGGTGTCTCCAAGAGTGTGGGAGCTGTCTTTAGCCCGGACACAGGGAGGTGTCCTGGCACAAGGAAGCAGTCTCTAAGAGTGTGAGCTATCTCAGTCTGGGTGCAGGAAGTACCCCGGACACAGGAGTAGTCGCAGTGAGAATCCGTGCGAATAGCGACTGAATAGGAGGTGACCTCTCTCAAGTCTGGACATTGGAGTTGCCTTCGGACATAAAGAGGAGTGTCTGTGAAACTCCATACTGGTAACATATGTGATATGTGTTGTTTTGGGCACAGACTGGTAGAGTCTGGGTCCCGGATAGAGAGGGCCATCTATCTAAGTGTAATTTAGTGGCTAGACAAGCCCAGGTTTTCTGTTTATGATTTGTTTTTATCTGTGTGCTGTGGACTTTAATAAAACTGGTTGCGGCCAGTTTTCACCAAACTGCTGTCTGAATGAACTGTTTCCGTGCCATTCTGTCTACCCAGACAGCGATCCTAGAGCTAAACCCCCCCCCGGAAAGGCTACAATTGGTGGAGAATGCGGGTAGTGCAGGGCCTGGTACAGTTAGTGCTGGAGTGTGTATGCAGCACAGTGGCGAGAGACAGCATTAAAGGTGAAGTCTATTGAAATAGCAACAGAGAAAAAAAAAAAAAAAAGTGTGTGTCAGCAGAAACGTCTGTTTGGAGCAGTCTTGGAGAGACAGTGGCCCTGATAGGGTCTGCAGAGAGAAAATGTATGCACAGCAAAGCTGAACTTGTTGTGAAAATGACTGTGGAATGTGCAGCAGCAAAAGAAAAGTTTGTGGAGCAGTCTTAAAGAGACAGTAGCCCTAATAGACTTTGCAAAGGAAAATAAAAAAAAAAAAAGTGGTTGCACAGCAAGGCTGAATTTTCTGTGGAAAAAAGCTGTGTAGTGTGTATGTCTTGAGTGAAGACTGCCGTTGTTAAGACAGAGAAGTCTGACAGCATGGATGACAGCATGGAGGCGCTGTTTGAACAAATGGCACAAGTTAATGTGCAACATAAAACTGCCGTGGTTGAGACAGATAAGTCCGGCCGTGTGAAGGAGCTCATTGAGTACCTGGTACAGGCCCAGCGAAGCATGGAGCAGCAGCGCCTGCAGCACCAGCAGCACATGCAGCAGGCCCAGCAGCAATTCCTGCAGCAGCAGCAGGAGAATAACCGGTTATTTGTTGAGCAGATGACAGCACCAAAAAAGGATTTCGGTGGCGCGTCCCGAAGTAATGTTGTGAAGGCACCGGCGTTGTCCGCTATAAAGAAGGCGGTAAGACGGTCCTTGAGAAAAATGACACCTCGTGATGATGTGGAGGTATATCTTACTAGGTTTGAGAGACTGGCAGAGAAGGAGAATCTGCCACTATCTGAATGGGTCATGGCGGTCGTACCCTATCTGATTGGGGAACCCCAAAAAGTCTGGGCTGACCTGAGCAAGCAGGACAGCGAAGACTATGCCAAGTTGAAAGCGGCGATTCTTACCCGGCTGGGTGTTACGGTGACAGCCCGTGCCAGGGGAGTTCGTGACTGGAGATACAGTTGGGAGTCTGCAGTCAGCAGGCCTGATTATGGAGTTGAAAAGGTGATAGTGGACCGCTACACCCAAGCACGTCCTCCTGAGGTACAGCCGTCTGAGAGGTCGTCACTTCGGAGTTCCCGGACGCTGAACTCTCGCGGTAAGAGCGTTCCAGCTGTTGGGGACATGGGGTATGCTGATAAGCGGGTTCAGGCCCGAGGGGACATGTGGGTGGGAGAGTGTGATGGACAGTGTTGGAGCTGGCGTAAAATTGCAGCCAACTGTCCAATAGAGGGGGAGCCTATGTGTTGTGATGATGGCAGATCCCTCTCTCTCTGCGCAGAACCTGTGTGTGTGTCCACCTCAGCCGAAGAGACTGGACCACAGGGGTCCCCGGTGGTTGTAAGTGACTGCCCAGCACAGGCCCTCTTGGACTCAGAGAGTCCAGTGACTTCCGTATGTGACAGCCTGAGTGATAGGGACTTCATCCCTGATAAGCACCTGAGTGTGGTGTACATCCATGAAGACACCAAAGTCTACCCAGAGACTGCCGTGGACTTGGTCCCCAAACTCGGGAGGTTTCATATGAAGTGGGGGTAGTGAAGACCCTGGTGCACCCCGTTATATTGGGTAATGACTTTCCCCGGTCTAAGGATCTCTGGGGGAAAAATGATTCTGATGGACAGTGTGATGAAGCCCCTACTGAGGGTACGCAGTCCCGAGGGGCGGAACACGATGCTAGTGGGATGTTAAAATTATGTGATAATGATGATGATAATGCTAATGATGATGATGAACCTGATAATGATGATGACCATGAAAATGGTGCTGATGCTGGTAATGATAGTGATGATAATACTGATCATAGTCATGATAATGATGTTGATAATAATGATGACTGTGATAGTGATGAAATTCCTTTGCAGGTGATGTTGGGAGACGAGGATGGTGGTTCTCGGGAACCGAGTGTCCCTGACTTGCCTGTGTCCTGTGACGGTTTTGAGAGTGAGCAGTGGCGAGAACCCTCTCTTAAAACAGCACAGGAAAATATGATTGTTCTAAATGAGGTTTCCCAGGAGCCTGACTCTGAGGAGAGGTTCTCTCATGTTGCCATAAACACTGAAGTCCAGGGAGAGGTTGTGAGTCAGCTCCTAGTACCTGAACTATATAGAAGTGTAGTGCTGGGTTGTCACATAGTCACATACTTGAGGGACCAGATGATGAAGTTAATGTTGTGGATGACATGTTAACTAAGGTTCCAGATCAGGATGTGAATGAGAATGAATTCTATACTCCTGAAAGTGAGCAGGATATGAATGAGAATGAATTCTATACTCCTGAAAGTGAGCAGGATATGAATGAAAATGAAGGGTATAGCCCTGACAGTGAGCCAGATGTGACTGAGGAAGTAGAGTGTGGGATGGACGGTGGGGCTTCTGGGCATGTCTTGCCAGAAGAGCCTGAAAGTGGGGAACTGGAGAAAAGTGAAAAACCCCCTATACCTTCTGTGATAGTTGGTGACACAGGGTCAGTGCACCAGGGACAGGAGGTACGTGAGTTTCTGAGGAAGAGTCAGCAGAAGTGTTCTGATGTGTCGGGTCGTACTTCTCTGGCCAGGCACTATATCAAAAATGAGCCCGGCCCTAAGGTCAAGATGAAACCGTGCAGGATACCCGAGGCCCGCAGAGAGCATAGGCCTGGGAGGGTACAGGGTAGTGCGGATGCTTCAGATGAAGAGAAAGCTGATGTTGGCTATGACAGTGGTGAGGATGAAGTTGATGAGGGCCATGACTGGTCCAGAGGTCACTGTCTCTGTTGGATTGTTGACCAGCCCTCCGGTCTGGATGACCAGCCCTCCGGTCTGGAGAAGAGGGAGGGGATATGTGAGACAGTGAAGGAATGTGTGTTGAATGGGGTGTGCATTTCGCCTAGGTATAAGGGAAATGTGTGGCTTTGTAAACCTAGTGGTAGAGAAAGGTCACTACACCTCACATTCAGCACACACTTGCAGCACAGGCCTGAAACTACTCAGGTCTTGATTAGGAGACCAGAAGTAGGTGTCTGCAAACACAATCTGAGAGCTCATTCAGTCTGGACAAGGGGTCCAGACACAGAAGGTGTCTCCAAGAGTGTGGGAGCTGTCTTTAGCCCGGACACAGGGAGGTGTCCTGGCACAAGGAAGCAGTCTCTAAGAGTGTGAGCTATCTCAGTCTGGGTGCAGGAAGTACCCCGGACACAGGAGTAGTCGCAGTGAGAATCCGTGCGAATAGCGACTGAATAGGAGGTGACCTCTCTCAAGTCTGGACATTGGAGTTGCCTTCGGACATAAAGAGGAGTGTCTGTGAAACTCCATACTGGTAACATATGTGATATGTGTTGTTTTGGGCACAGACTGGTAGAGTCTGGGTCCCGGATAGAGAGGGCCATCTATCTAAGTGTAATTTAGTGGCTAGACAAGCCCAGGTTTTCTGTTTATGATTTGTTTTTATCTGTGTGCTGTGGACTTTAATAAAACTGGTTGCGGCCAGTTTTCACCAAACTGCTGTCTGAATGAACTGTTTCCGTGCCATTCTGTCTACCCAGACAGCGATCCTAGAGCTAAACCCCCCCCCGGAAAGGCTACAGTATGCATGTATGCATTTATCTCTTTCAAGGCTGCCATCAGGACATTACTACCCTCGCTAGCAGCATGTCTCTCCCAGTCCGTGGCCCCCTCTTTTGCTTTTGCTCACCAAGCCCCAAGGGCAGCGGTGAGTTGGGCCGATTCAGTATTCAACTGAATGTGGCTCCTCAAACACATGTTCAGTTGAAATATATTGGATACATACCGCAAGCCACAGGCTTCCTGCACGGCATTAGTAAACAGCCGCCAGCCAATCAGAGGTCGGCAGCTGATGTCGTCGCTCATGTCGCTGGCGTATGATGTCACTGCCATGTGAGCTGTATGTTAATACTGTCCTTTCTGCGCTTCCTATCCTTCCTCCTGGCTGCTGATCACGGTTCCTCCTGCTTTGATTGACATGGATGACACCTCCTGCACCATACACATAGCTGGATGAAATCTCACACCTGCACAGAGAAATCACCGGCTTATGCACTAAGCTCTGCCCTACTACATGCAGAGACGAAAACATAAGTGTGTATGCGCTGGAACATGTCTTTCTGGAACTGGAATTATTTGTTTGCTGGCGCATGTGCACTTATGTAGGTAAGCCATAGTCTAGGCCAGTGTTCCCCAACTCCAGTCCTCAAGGTCCACCAACAGGTCATGTTTTCAGGATTTCATCTGTATTGCACAGGTGATGCAATTATCACCTGGGCAATAGTAAGGAAATCCTGAAAACATGACCTGTTGATGGGCCTTGAGGACTGGAGTTGGGGAACCCCGGTCTAGGCAATCCATCGTAGTCCACTAAATCCGCTGTAGTCCATAAATGGATACTTGAAAAACAAAAAGAGAGGGAAAAAAACACTTTTCCTTGTTTACCAATTTACTTAAAAATCTTTCTACTTAGGTCTGACTTAGTCCAGCCTTCCCCGAATCCATTGATAAAAGCCTAATGAGACTCGTTTTCAGTCTCCATAGGCTTTTAGCAGCAGCCACTTGGCTTACACCGCACTCTGCGAGACCTGGCAACTCTGAACAGGGGTGACGTCAGTGACTATATGCCGCTGGGTATCACAGAGGGCAGTGTCACTCGCCGACTCTGATGAGCGGTATAATTACGGACATCATCACTGTTCAGAGCTGCCGGATCTCCCAGAGCAGGGCGGGAGCAAGCAACTTGATGAGCGGTGACATCCGTACCCGGTGACTATGAATAGCAGTAATGTTACTTACTGCTATTCTGTATGCCGGGGAAGGATTCAGGGAACACTGGACTACGTTGGGCCTGCACAGGAACATTTTTTCGAATAAATTGGTGAATGAGGAACAGTGTTTTGGCTGTTTTTTCTTTTGAGGTATCCATTTGTGGACTACGGCTTTTTTTTTTTAAATAAATTAGTTAACCAGGGAAAGTTGGAGGACTGTTTTTTCAAATAAAGTATTTTTTTGTGTGTGTAATTTTTTTTTATTACTGGGTCAGTATGAGTGTATCCCACAAACACCTCTCCATTACTAACCACAGGGCTTGATACCAGCTGTAATTTTTGACAAATCACAGCTGACATCAACTCCACCTACCATTACCCTGATTGCCAACGCACCAGAGCAATCAGGAAGAGCGGGGCAAAGCACCTGTATTGGCACATCTAATGTGATGTACCACTTCTGGAGCGGCTGTGGGCTGGTATTTTTAGGCTCGTTAAGGCCCAATAACTATGGACCTTCCCAGCCTGATATCAGCTCATGGCTGTCTGCTTTACCTTTGCTGGTCATCAAAAATTGGCGGTACCCCACATGTTTTTTTAAATTACTTATTTATTAAATTAAATAAGCGGGGCAGCACGGTGGCTCAGTGGATAGCATTGCAGCGCTGGGTCCTGGGTTCGAATCCCACCAAGGACAACATCTGCAAGGAGTTTGTATGTTCTCCCCGTGTTTGCGTGGGTTTTCTCCGGGTACTCCGGTTTCCTCCCACACTCCAAAAACATACAGATAGGGAATCTAGATTGTGAGTCCAATGGGGAACAGCGACGATAATGTGTGCAAACTGTAAAGCGCTGCGGAATATGTTAGCGCTATATAAAAAGAATAAAGATAAGGCTAAACACCCTTTAGTGCTATATGAAATGCACTAAAGGGTGCTAGCTTGTTTTATGTAGGAGGCTAGTGAAATTATCTACAGGACATCTATCTATTCTATCCTATCTATCTATTATATATCTAATATTATTCTATCATCTATCTATATCTTTATGTAAGATTGCTTTATTTGTTTGAAAATTAGCTTTAAGTTACAAAGCTATTACAGTATGTAAAAGATGATGTTAAAAACGCATTGGATATGGATTGCATACGCATGTCATATGCATGCTATGCGAGAAAAAAAAATTGCACACTCGCATGACATACGAAGTGGTATATGCAGAACACTCACCTGACACTCGTCATACTTTTCTGGATCAATATAGGAGTAAATTTTTTACGCAGATGTGAGCGATCCCATAGGTTTTATTTGCACATCAGTATTATTGATCAGTGTTTCATCAGTGAATTCAGCATTTCAATTGTACATTTTCTCTGTAAATTCCACTTCTGGTTTTGGCATACAAACAATGATGAAATACTGATGAAAAATACTGATGTGTGAATATGATGTTGTTAATCCATGAAAGCATCATATGGGTGGTGTGAACATGCTGGGGTAATGCATTTGTGAGGTGCCGATGTCTTGTCATGGCAACTGAGGGCCTACAGAAGGTCCCCATGACTGCCATCTTAGTACTCGTTTGAAGCCCAGCCACAGGTCACACTTCATAGGAGACCTTGTTTTTCACTATATATTGCAATACTAAAGTATTGTAGTATATAGAATAAGCAATCAGTGATAAAAGTGTTTAAAATATTACAATAATTAAAAAAGATATTGCCACACTTCTCCCAAAACTACAAAAAATAGTGTTCAAAATGTTGTATGTACCAAAAAATGTTGCCATTAGAAATATCAGCTCGCCAACCAAAAAAACAAGGCCATATACAGGAAAAAGGTTTTTTCCCCACTTAAAGTAAATCTATAAGTACTGTATTCTTCTTTTATAAAATAATAACAGTTATATTAGCCTCCAGTGAAAGCGCTGTTCCCGTGGTGTCGGCACAGTCTCTCCTGAGGCTCCCGTGACATTGTCATGTCACGCGAGCCCTTCAACCAATAACCAGCAGCTTCAGTCTTCCCTCCTTGAAACAAATCAGATATCCGGAGGAAGTGAGAGAGTAGCAATGGCTCTTATTTCATCTGGATGTCAATGATGTCCAAAGGAGTTGAGAGTGAAGTGGCCGCTAATTGGATGCAGGGCTCGCGTGACATAATAAAGTCACACGAGCACCGAGAGAGATGGTGCCGACACCGCGTGAACAGCGCTCACTTTGGAGGTTAGTACAGCTATTATTATTTTATAAAGGGAAAATATAGGGATTAAGGAGATGTTGTCCGAGTGGTGAACAACACCTTTAACGGGGGTCATTCAAAATGACAAATCACCCCGCAAAAAACAAGCCCTCACACAGCTACAGTACAGACCAACAGTTTGGACACACCTTCTCATTCAAAGATTTTTCTGTATTTTCATGACTATGAAAATTGTAGAATCACACTGAAGGCATCAAAACTATGAATTAATACATGTGGAATTATACATTACACTTTACAAAAAAGTGTGAAACAGCTGAAATTATGTCTTATATTCTAGGTTCTTTAAAGTAGCCACCTTTTGCTTTGATTACTGCTTTGCACGCAGAAAAGGTGAACGGATGGACTCTACATGCCTAGTTCCCACCGTGAAGCATGGAGGAGGTGGTGTGATGGTGTGGGGGTGCTTTGCTGGTGACACTGTTGGGGATTTATTCAAAATTGAAGCGGTGAGAGGTCCAGCTCACCCCAAACCATCTAGATTGAGTTCAAGTCTGGTGACTGTGGAGGCCAGGTCATCTGGCGTAGCACCCCAACACTCTCCTTCTTGGTCAAATAGCCCTTACACAGCCTGGAGGTGTGTTTGGGGTCATTGTCCTGTTGAAAAATAAATGATGGTCCAACTAAACGCAAACCGGATGTAATAGCATGCCGCTGCAAGATGCTGTGGCAGCCATGCTGGTTCAGTATGCCTTCAATTTTGAATAAATCCCCAACAGTGTCACCAGCAAAGCACCCCCACACCATCACACCTCCTCCTCCATGCTTCACGGTGGGAACCAGGCATGTACAGTCATGGCCAAAAGTTTTGAGAATGACACAAATATTAATTTTTACAAAGTCTACTGCTTCACTTTTTCTAATGGCAATTTGCATATACTCCAGAATGTTATAAAGAGTGATCAGCTTAACAGCAATTACTTGCAAAGTCAATATTTGGCTAGAAAATGAACTTTATCCCCCAAAACACATTTCAACATCATTGCAGCCCTGCCTTAAAAGGACCAGCTAACCTCTTTTCAGTGATTGCTCCATTAACACCGGTGTGGGTGTTGATGAGGACATGGCTGGAGATCAATCTGTCATGATTAAGTAAGAATGACACCACTGGACACTTTAAAAGGAGGCTGGTGCTTTGCATCATTGTTTTTTTTCTGTTAACCATGGTTATCTCTAAAGAAACATGTGCAGTCATCATTGCAATGCACAAAAATGGCCTAACAGGGAAGAGTATCGCAGCTAGAAAGATTGCACCTCAGTCAAAATCTATCGCATCATCAAGAACTTCAAGGAGAGAGGTTCCATTGTTGCCAAAAAGGCTTCAGGGCGCCCAAGAAAGACCAGCAAGCGCCAGGACCGTCTCTTAAAAGTGTTTCAGCTGCGGGATCGGGCTACCAGCAGTGCAGAGCTTGCTCAGGAATGGCAGCAGGCAGGTGTGAGTGCACCTGCACACACTGTGAGGCGGAGACTCTTGGAGCAAGACCTGGTCTCAAGGAGGGCAGCAAAGAAGCCATTTCTCTCCAGAAAAAACATCATGGACAGACTGATATTCTGCAAAATGTACAGGCAGTGGACTGCTGAGGACTGGGGTAAAGTTATTTTCTCTGATGAATCCCCTTTTCGATTGTTTGGGACATCAGGAAAACGCCTCATTCGGAGAAGACAAGGTGAGCGCTACCACCAGTCTTGTCTCATGCCAACTGTTAAGCATCCTGAAACCATTCATATGTGGGGTTGCTTCTCAGCCAAGGGAATCGGCTCTCTCACAGTCTTGCCTAAAAACACAGCCATGAATAAAGAATGGTACCAGAATGTCCTCCAAGAGCAACTTCTCCCAACCCTCCAAGAGCAGTTTGGCGATCAACAATGCCTTTTCCAGCATGATGGAGCACCTTGCCATAAAGCAAAGGTGATAACTAAATGGCTCAGGGAACAAAACATAGAGATTTTGGGTCCATGGCCTGGAAACTCCCCAGATCTTAATCCCATTGAGAACTTGTGGTCAATCATCAAGAGACGGGTGGACAAACAAAAACCTAAAAATTCTGACAAAATGAAAGCATTGATTGTGCAAGAATGGACTGCTATCAGTCAGGATTTGGTCCAGAAGTTGATTGAGAGCATGCCAGGGAGAATTGCAGAGGTCCTGAAGAAGAAGGGTCAACACTGCAAATATTGACTTGCTACATTAACTCATTCTAACTGTCAATATAAGCTTTTGTTACTCATATGTTTGCAATTATTATATTTCTGTCTGTGATAAAAACATCTGTCAAACACACATAAAAACCAGAGGGCAGCAGATCATGTGAAAATATAATATTTGTGTCATTCTCAAAACTTTTGGCCATGACTGTAGAGTCCATCCGTTCACCTTTTCTGCGTGCAAAGCAGTAATCAAAGCAAAAGGTGGCTACTTTGAAGAACCTAGAATATAAGACACATTTTCATTTGTTTCACACTTTTTTGTAAAGTGTAATGTATAATTCCACATGTGTTAATTCATAGTTTTGATGCCTTCAGTGTGATTCTACAATTTTCATAGTCATGAAAATACAGAAAAATCGTTGAATGAGAAGGTGTGTCCAAACTTTTGGTCTGTACTGTATGTCAGTGGAAAAATAAAAATGTTATGGTTCTTTGAATAAGCGGAATGACTGCGTCATTAAGGCATTATATACAGACTCCTCATAGTTATCCACAAGCACTTTAGGTGGTACTGAGCAGTCGCATTCCCACATTTTGGTTAGTTTGTTTCCAGTATCTCACAAGTCTCAGTTTGGCCTTTTTACTTGCAGACAAAAAATAAATAAGTTTCACAAACCTGACGGCATCCAAGAATCTGTGTGTGGCCTCCTCAATGTGTTCATCTGCTCCCATTTCAGGTCGTTGAGCTCCAACTGACTGTAGCCACACGACTGGAATGGCTCATCAAATGTACAGCTACCTGAAAACAGAATAAGACAAAAATAATACATTAGCTTAAGCGATCACCACTTTCAGGGGAACATATTTCACATAGACCACACAAGTGGTGCATAGCAATTGTACGCTCAGTCATTCACAGACCATTTTAGATTCCAGGCACAGAAAATGGCCTTGTACCTCACTAATGGATTTTACGAGTACAAATTATTTTGACAGTAAGATTGGCTACATATTTTTAACACTTATAGTAGGTAACACATAGATAAATGTATTTTCCATTTACTTATATTAGAATTTCTTCTACAAGCATTTAGAGGCTTTTACTATTGAAAGGTTTCAGAAAAAAATATATTCAGGCACTCTGGTGTACACTCACAATTCATCTCCCTCTGCTTATCCTTCCCTGTCTCTCTATGCTCCCTGTTTTACATTAATATGAAGAATGGCATATGGCTTTGAGGATCTTTTTTCAATTAACGAGTATGACCAGCCAAGTGTAAAAAAAATACAATATAAAAACTGAAAAGGTCTGAAAACTGATCGCTGCACAGGTCCTAACCACCAATTAAAGGCAATCTATCAGAAGGTTTTTGCTACGTAATCAGAGGGTAGCATGAGGTAGGGGCTAAGACACAGATTTCAGAGACTTTGTACTATTGTTTCATTAAAATGAATGTTCTATCACTAGGAGATTATCACTGCCTGGACTACAGGTCATGTGAGCCCAGGGCCAAGTACACCCCATCTACTATATAATTGTCTTATCCCGTCTGTCTGTCTGTCGGTCTGTCTGTCCAGGAAATCCCGCGTCGCTCATTGGTCCGGCAGCGGCCAATCAGCGCCGCGGGATTTCACAGAAAAATGGCGGCCGTTAGCGGCTCATCTGCGGGACGGAGGTCAGCGGCGAGGCAGCGGGGAGATGACCGGCGCGAGGCGCTCATCTCCCGGCCGCTAGCAGCAGAAGGACCTCGACCAACGGCGCCGCTGACCTCCATGCGGAAGGGAGGACCGGGATACTTCTGCTGCGAGCGCCCGCTCATGTCCCGGGTTCTCGCAGCGGAAGTACCCGCACAGGCAGCGGCGCTGACATCCATGCGGCTAGGATGTCAAGAGAGGACCGGGAGCGGCACTGCAGGTCGGGATACTTCTGCTGCGAGCGACCGCTCATGTCCCGGGTTCTCGCAGCGGAAGTAGCCGCATAGGCAGCGGCGTTGTCACAAGCACTATTCACAACGTGACGTCATAACAAAATTCATTCGGTGCCCTGGAGAGATACATAGTAACGTTAATTTAAAGTAGTGCACAACCCATTTAAACACTGCTTCACTGCTTAGGCGCGCACGGTCGGCCGCATACATATTCTAGAATACCCGATGCATTAGAATCGGGCCACCATCTAGTGTTTTGATAAGCAGCTTACTGTCCACAGACAATGTACACAGAGAGCCTGGTGCAGGTGGGGTTGGTATCTGAGCTGAGTAACATCTAAAAACTCTGATTGTGTCACAACTGCTGCACCAAGTAAACTAAGCGATACATCCTTGGATTCAGGGTCTCTTTTTCTATATCATGCAGATTCCCTTTAAAAAGGGACGAGACTAACCCATTTTCAGAGACCCCATTCAGCTATAAGGGGGAGATGTCAATAGGGCATATGATTTTGGACTGCCGATTGCTTTGTTCTCCCGGAGATTATCCGGCATCAGAGATGTCTGTCGGCGGCTTTCTCATAGAGAACACAGGTGCGCTCAGTTAAACTAGCGCTCCTGTGTATAGGAGAGACAGCCGCGATGGCTGCCGGATGAACATCTAATGGCCGGCGCAAGACTCTGTCCATACTTGCCTTTCTTAATTTTATTGTTCATCAAGAGGGATGTATCTCTGACATGTAGGGCACCAACACTGACTGTTATGAGGTCTGTGTGGTTTACATCGTTGTGTCCGGCATCTTACCATCGCGCACCATGCTTCACTATTTTGTCTTATATTTTTGTCTGGATCTGTGACATAGGCTCTAAGCAGACAGATGTGAACACAACCCAAGCTTCACAATTCCCTCAATAGTAACTTTTTTGTTTAAGAAAGTTAATAGCTTTGCAGCATTATTGCCAACACTTGCTCATTAGGGACGGCAGATCGAGAAAACTATAGAGAACTTTCTTTCCTTTAATTTAGAGTAGATAGTAAAAAAAAAATGATTTTGTTTCCAGAACAGATGGGTTGGACATGCTTTATTTCTTTTTAAATAAATGATAAACCTGCTCTGAAATGCTATGATTATAACTGTAAATTGAATTAAAACTGTCTTAACTCTGGAAAATGGCTTTACACTACACTAATCAAATAATGGAGGCTGAGGACGAGTACACGTGTAATGCAGCCACATTAAAGGATCTGGACGCTAAGATTGTTATTTTGTCTGTTTTTACAGGTAGTTTGATCTTTTGGGAGGTGCTATAAACTTCACAATAAATGATTGTTAGCAGCTCTGCTATCATGTAATATGGGGAAATATAACAATTAAAGGAGCATCCAGCCAAACTGGTTAATTGTATAAAAAAGACAATTTTATTGATAATATATATAAACACACATGAATAAAAAACTTTTCACAAATATATATCAGCGTATGAACAGATGAAAGTATGGTGGTGATATAGCAACAAAAGTACCTGTGGTACACTAATGGGTAAAGCACAAATGATCAAAAAAATCATCAGCCACCCTGTCACCATAGAAGGGGGGGCACAGTATGTATAAAAAACGAGTGCTAAATACAGTGTGCTCCTCCAATAGCAATAGAAGGTCAAAGGTATATAAATTGTATTGGTGATAGGCTGAGATCATTAGCCTGCAGTAATATATCCCCAATATGGGGACCCTGCAGACAATACTTGGTTTATAATATTAGGGCTCTTATTATATCAGTTGCTTACTCCCTGCTATTAAGATGGCGCTGGCATAGTTTGTAGATTCTATCTCTACCATTAGTTTTTGTACAGTGCGGCCTGGACTCAATATCAGACATATATTCACTAGGGATTCACAATAATGTCTTTGGAAGAAAAGAGGAAACCATTGCAAGCCAAGGTAGAAGATAGAGAGACTATGCACACCATATGGAAAATGTGTTACCCTTTGTTATTTTATGCTGCACCAATCTCTTTTTTTTTAAAGTAGGTGTAGATTAGTGTTAAGAAGTGGAGCCTCCCGTGGGACAACAGATTTACTCTAATTTACACAATTAATGTGAATTCTAAAATAAAATCTACACCAGACCGTAGCTCGTGAATACCGGGATTTGTGCCATATAAACAGCCTGAGATGTACAATGTTATTATGAAGCATACGTTTCTTAACAAATGAGGTGCATGTTACTTCATGTTACTATTTAAAGGGCTTATCCCATATTTCTAATCCATAACCCAAGGGATGAATAAAAACAAACAGACCATGATCAAGTGCTGCCTCTCACCGCTGTTCTGGTCTTTGTTGATCAGATACACTGGAGACATCACATTGACACCACTGCAGCCATTCACTGAGGTCAGCGGCTCTACGTCGATGTGATGCCGTAGGTACAGTCAATCAGCAAAGAATGGAGCACTAGACGCAGCGCTGGACTTGGGGGCGGGGATGGGGTGAGGGGCGAGAGTACAAGCTCATATTTATTTTATGGCACTGAGGCTAGAGAGTAATCTTTGTTAACACTGATGTATGTAAGGCCAGTCTCAGTATGGTCCCTCTATGGGTCTATCAAGTGGTTATGATGTGACTTAAAGCCAATTGGGGGACATGATAGCATTACACTATAGTACATGTGAATCTTTGATAATATTATGTATTATAGATGGTGGGATATGCAAAGTCTTTGCAATTTTACATTTTTCTAAAATTATTCCAGAATTTCTAGATGCAGTTGTTCACAAATTGGTGAGCCTCTGACCATCTTTGCTTCTGAGAGGCTTTGCTTTTCTAATATGTTCTTTATAGGAGACAGTCAGGTGACTTGGTTGAAAATTTACCCCATCTGTTTTTCATTAGAACCACTTCCGTTTACAGCCTTTTGTTAACCCAGTCCCAACTTTTTGAGATGTGTTGCTGCCATCAATTTTCAAATGAAATGGAAAAATGACTAACTTTCAACTTCTTATCTGTATTCTATGTGTTGTTGTGCACAACATTTGGCTTCAGGAGGTTTTAGGACAGGGGTTATATTAGTTTAGAAAAAAAATCTGCTTCTTTCTCCACCTTTGAAACACTTTCCCCTGCCTACTGTACTGATCATACACTGTACATATCTGTCTTTGTCAAAGCAGGACGGTTTGTCAGCGCAGTGAGGCGTCAGGTTACATCTCCTATTGTACCTTAAGCCCCCGTCTCACATAGCGAGATTGCTAGCGAGATCGCTGCTGAGTCACAAGTTTTGTGACACAACAGCGATCTCCCCAGCGATATCGTTGTGTGTGACATTCAGCGACGATCAGCCCCCCTGCTGGGTATCGCTGATCGTCGCTGAATGTCCTGGACATTTTTTGGATCGTTGGTCTCCCGCTGGCTAGCACGCATCGCTGCGTGTGGCAGGCAGGAGACCAGCGATCAGCTAGTAACCAAGGTACACATCGGGTTTTCAGGCGCCGGGCGGTGCCTAGAAACCCGATGTGTACGTTAGATACCAGCGCGCTGGTGCAGGGGAGCTGGTAACCAAGGTACACAGCGGGTTTCTAAGCGCCGCGCGGTGCCTAGAAACCTGACGTGTACCTTGGTTATCAGCTCCCTGCACCAGAGCGCTGGTAGCTAACGTACACTGCGGGTAACTAAGCGACGTGCGTCCCTTGTTACCCGCATAGTCGCTGTCCCGATCGCTGCTGAGAGCTGCCTGTTTGGCAGCTCAGCAGCGATCATGTAGCGACACACCAGCGATCCTGACAAGTTCATATCGTTGTCGGGATCGCTGGTGTGTCGCTATGTGTGACGGGGCCCTTATGGAGAGGGAGGGCGGAGAGGACACCTAAGGAATAGGGTGTGAAAACTATCAAAGGCACACAGTATAGTCAGATCAATGGTGCTAAATAATGTCCTCCATGCTGCTGCTGCTACTTCTGAACATATACGGTACTAGACAGTGAAAGAAGCAGGTTTCTGTGTGCTGAATATAAAACACATTATGGCGGCTAGTCTCCAGCCCCTGGTTCACAAAGACTGAAAATTATAGAGTCTGCAAAGGGTAAAACTGATGAAATGTAGGATACAAGTCGTATAATAGCCAGAAATCTTATTTCTCTGGGACACACACTGAAAAGTTACCTAAAATGACAGGTATGATTTAGCTCAAACTTTTTTTTGTAATTCCTTTACAATATCTGTACATAGGACATTACAATTATTCTATTCTCCATACAGCTCTATCGGTACCGGTACACCACCGGAGATATGTAGAATCATATAATGACAGAGAATTCTTCCTGTAAGCTCACATCGCCACAGAAATGACATGGCACACCACTTTCCAACCTATAAATAAAATATAGAAATGCAATTTTCTAGCAGATGAAGGTTAAGAGTGTCTAAGAAGAGATGAAATGCGACCAAAGAAATTTCAAAAGAGCGGTTCACAAGTTGACTGCTGATTTGTGACGAAGCTTTTTGATAACACAAATGGCAGTGAAAAAGTTTAGATGCCTTTAGAAAAAAAGTTCAAAGAAACACAGACTGTGATTAAGATGAAACAAGGAAGGATATTTGTGTGCAGAACGGGGTATGGCATGGGTACATGTCCTAAGTGTTGATTCTCAATCAGTTGGCTGAATGAAAATCATATTTCCCTGTTGGGGTTTCTGAACATCAAGCTGAATCAATCTATAATTGTATGAGGTCATTGAAATGAAATGGAATTGACATTTTCGTTGCAATGAGAAAACACAAGGAAGCCAAGATTGTGGAATTAATTATGGCTCAGTGAATGTAGCAACTCGCATTATTAGTAAATAGTTGAAAAACTTTATTGAAGATATTATAAGATCCTTTTGGGCAAACAGAGAAACAATGTGACACGCACGTAAATATATATATGCACTCTTATCTGTAGGACAATAAAAAAGCAGTTTACGTGGGTTCGAGGCCGCTGACCTGTCAATCAAAGAGAGTATGGCGCTGCTAGGTAGGAGATATAGTGAGAGGCTGAGAAACTACAAGTACATCGTTATGCAGTGTCGGACTGAGGAGCCAAGGGCCCACCAGTAACCGAGTCCAGGACCCCGCTTTTCAGCTACATGCAAATGTGACATTGTCCTCAATCACAATTTTATATATGTAGTGCTAAGATGTTAATGACCATCAGGAATCCATATTGGTAGCCTCTCTTTAAGGAACCTTTAAGATATTAGACAGTAACAGTTAAGCTCATATTAGCCTTTTATTTTCTGTAATTTTCCCAACACCTGGATCGAATAGTTTCTTTATCAATGTTTAGTGAGAAAGCATATGTTTACAGCATCTTTAGTGGGAAAGTGTATGTTTATAATATTATCCGAATACTGCATAGTTTCCTTATTACTGTTTAGTGAGAGATGACGTGTTTATACTATGGTAAAACATTTGGTACCAGAAGAGTTTTTGGCATATCTTCTCCGATGATGTATTTGTCCGAGGTTGATTGATGTCTGGGGAGTTGGCCATTCAGCCAGAGGGATGCTATGTCAGATGAATAGAACTTGTCAAAGCTTGTGTAATACTTGGTTACGCAAACATTTGTTTCTAAACGATACATAAGCTGGGGAAGACTTCAGCAAAGAGAGAAGCCTTGCTGACCTGTGGACTAGAGAGGGGACGTCCTCCACAATGTGGATCCCACGGATTTCTCTGTCCTCGCTGTTTTGCCTCTCACAGCTGATGTTCCTAGACAACTTACGTGCTATTCCTGGTGAAGTTTTTCCAGTGTAGTGTGCAATGTAAGTACTTTACCTTTGTGATTTATATATGCAAAAGTGTACGCAATATCACACTATTTCCTATTTTATGTAATCATTTAATTATTATAATAAAGTTAATCGCCTTCTTTAACCCCTT
Organism: Oophaga sylvatica; assembly: GCA_033576555.1. Taxonomy (NCBI): domain Eukaryota; kingdom Metazoa; phylum Chordata; class Amphibia; order Anura; family Dendrobatidae; genus Oophaga; species Oophaga sylvatica. The sequence continues at coordinate 314,897,924 of JARQOD010000006.1, forward strand.
AGTGACAGAGCCAATTTGCAGCTTAATGACAGGGCCAATCTTTACAATTCTGACTACTGTCACTGTATGAGGTTACAACTCTGGAACGCTTTAACGATCCCAGCTGATTCTGAGATTGTTTTTTCGTGACATATTGTATTTCACGGTAGTGGTAAAACATTTTTTATATGACTTGCCTTTATTTATGAAAAAAACGGAAATATGGCGAAAATTTTGAAAATTTCGCAATTTTCAAACTTTAAATTTTTATGCCCTTAAATCAGAGAGATATGTCACACAAATTTCTTAATAAATAACATTTCCCACATGTCTACTTTACATCAGCACAATTTTGGGAACAAAAATTTTTTTTGTTGCGAAGTTATAAGGGTTAAAAGTTGACCAGCGATTTCTCATTTTTACAACACCATTTTTTTTTTAGGGACCACATCACATTTAAAGTCACTTTGAGGGGTCTATATGATAGAAAATACCCAAAAGTGACACCATTCTAAAAACTGCACCCCTCAAGGCGCTCAAAACCACATTCAAGAAGTTTATTAACCCTTTACGTGCTTCACAGGAACTGAAGCAATGTGGAAGGAAACAATTAACATTTAACTTTTTTGCAAAAACTTTACTTCAGAACCAATTTTTTTTATTTTCACAAGTGTTAAAAGAAAAAATGAACCATAAAATTTGTTGTGCAATTTCTCCTGAATATGCTGATATCCCATATGTGGTGGTAAACCACTTTTTGGGCGCACGGCAGAGGTCGCAAGGGAAGGAGCACCGTTTGACTTTTTCAACACAGAATTGGCTGGACGCCATGTCGCGTTTAGAGAGCCCCTGATATGCCTAAACAGTGGAAACCACCAACAAGTGACCCCTTTTTGGAAACAAGACCCTTTATGAAACTTATCTAGAAGTGTGGTGAGCACTTTGAACCTCCAAGTGCTTCACAGAAGTTTATAACGTAGGGCCGTGAAAATAAAAAATAATTTTTTTCCTCAAAATTGATTCTTTAGCCTGCTATTTTTTTATTTTTCCAAGGGTAACAGGAGAAATTGGACCCCAAAAGTTGTTGTGCAATTTTTCCTGAGTACGCTGATACCCCATATGTAGGGTGGAACCACTGTTTGGGCGCATAGGAGAGCTTGGAAGGGAAGGAGCGCTATTTTGTATTGAAGACTTTGATGGAATATTCTGCGGGCGTCATGTTGTGTTTGCAGAGCCCTTGATGTGCCTAAACAGTAGAAACCCCCTGCAAGTGACACCATTTTGGAAACTAGACCCCCCAAGGAGCTTATCTAGATGTGTGGTGAGCACTTTGAACCCCCAAGTGCTTCACAGAAATTTATAACGCAGAGCCGTGAAAATAAAAAATCTTTTTTTTCCTCAAAAATGATTTTTTTTTTAGCCAGCTATTATTTCTTTTCCCAAGGGTAACATGAGAAATTAGAACCCCAAAATTGGTGTGCAATTTGTCCTGAGTACGCTAATACCCCAGATGTTGGGGTAAACCACTGTTTGGGCGCATGGCAGGGCTCGGAAGGGAGGGAGCGCCATTTGACTTTGTGAACGCCAAGTCGTGTTTGGAGACCCCCTGATGTGCCTAAATAGTGGAAACCCTCAATTCTAGCTCCAACCCTAACCCCAACACACCCCTAACCCTAATCCCAACCCTAACCCTAATCTCAACCCTAATTTCAACCCTAATTGTAACCCTAACCCTAATTCCAACCCTAACTCTAATGGAAACATGAAAATAAATACAATTTCTTTATTTTATTATATGTCCCTAACTAAGGGGGTGATATAGGGGGGGTTTATGTACAATTTTTTTTATTTTGATCACTGTGATAGTTTATCACAGAGATCAAAATGTACTTTCACTGAATGAATGAATCTGCTGGCAGGCAGGATGAAGACGCCGGGAGGCTCGGAGCTGCGGGAGGACAGGGGGACACTGGGAGGTACGGGGTGGATCGGGGGAGCCGGGGACCCTATTTCTCTCCCTCTGATGTGCGATAACATCAGAGGGGAGAGAAATTACATGCAAGATCGCTGCTTTTTTTTTCGTTTGCGATCGCCGTTATATGGCTAATAACGGCAATCGCAAAAGCGGGGGACTGCGGGAGACCCGAATTATGTTCTCCGGGGTCTCGGCGAGAACCAGGAGAAAATCCGACTGGGCGGGTGCACTGCACAGGCGCCCGCCATTTTCTTTGCCGGGGCAAGACACGGGCAGCTCCTGGAGATACAGGAGGACTGGGGGGACACTGGGAGGCACAAGGGACTGCTCGGGGGTCTCTGGGACCCCATTTCTCTCCCCTCTGATGTGCGATCACTTCAGAGGAGAGAGAAATGAAATGGAGAATTGCGGCTTTTTTTTTTGCAATCGCCGTTATAGGGTTAATAACGGCGATTGCAAGAGCGGTAGCCGAGACCCCGGAGAAAATCTGACTCTGGGGGGCACTATAAAATTTAAGTATCCTTAACTACCGCCGTTAAAAGGCGTATCGGCGGTCGTTAAGGGGTTAAAGCCGTATCCGACCCCTTTAAATACTTGGCAAAACAATATAACATAGAGCTGGGTATCTTGTTAATGAATAAGATGCTGCCTTTATCTGTACATAGTGATTCAAGTATATAGTGCCAGGTATTGCTCATACAAGAGGCTGATGGCCCACTCTTGCACAGGGGCCCACCGGAGGATTCTCCTGTTCTCCTGTGGGCCAGTCCAAGCCTGTGGTTACGCCCCAATGCACTTCCAGACACAACGTCAAAATACCATTTGCTGCGGCCAGAGCAGTGCTTTGGGGTCATAAAAAGATCAACTGGCCCTTTTCCAAGGATACACAGTCATATTGATGGTTTGGATGGAGTAAGTGTTTGTTCACATGCTGTGCATTTGCTGCAGGAATAGACAGTGTTTTACAGTACCAGTATAGTGAATGAGATTTCTGAAATCTCACACATGATGCTTTTTTTTTTCCTTGTAGATTTGAACCATCAAAACATTTTTCAAATCTGCAGCACGTTAATTCTTTCACCGTTTTTGCATCATATTTCACCCATTCAAAAGAATGGTAAAAAATGCAGGTAACAATGCATCAAAAATGCGAGCAAAAATGAATCAAAAACCTGAATATTTGAAACTGCGTTTCTCCTCCTGCCAGCACAAACAGAAAAGTCTGCTGCAAATACTCAACATGTGCATATACACTAAAACTATGTTCACACATGGAGACAATAAAACAGTAATGACCAAAAACAAGCTGTCCTAAGCAATTAGGCCTCATTCACACATCAGTGATTTTTTTTCTTCATGACCACAAAAAAAACATTTTCTATCCATTTTTTGGTCAATGTGTCAGATTTTACATGGCTGAGTCTGATTTTCTCACAAGCAAAAAAAAACTGATGGAGACTTCTGAAGCTTCTCATAGCAACGTGTCAATGAAAAACAGACAGCACACAGATGCCATCCATGTATTGTCCATCTTGTTTACTGAGGCCAGCTCCACAAGTGAGCACTTCTGGCCAGCGGCCACTGCTGCCGTCCGTGATAGCAGCTGATCGGCGGGGGTGCCAGGTGTCAGACCTTGGCCGATCAGACATTGATACCCTATCCTAAGTGTAGGTCATCAATGTAAAAGTAGTGGACAACCTGTTTAAAATATCAAATGGTCAAATCACAGTTTAATCCTACAAGTGCTCAGCCAGAGTTCTGAATGAAAAGAGATGTATTGGGGACATACAGGCTTCCACCCTCCAGCCGCAGATTGCCAGCTCTCTCACTTTTGTGCTGCTGCTAGGATTAAAGCGTGATTTCACCAACTGAACCTCTAATAAATAACTACGGCATGTCTTCCTCAGAGAAGGTAGCATTGAGTAGCTGACAGATTTACTTTAAATAGAGTCTGACACTAGGTGTTTGCTATCTAATTTGAGGGCATGAGGTAGGGGCTGAGACATTGATTTTAGCGAAGTGTCACTTACTAAGCTGGGTGCTGTTGTTTCAATACAATGAGTAGATCCCCAGGATTATCACTGCCGGACTACAGATCTTGTGCATCCTGGTCCAACTCTGCCCTACGGCCGGTGTCACACTTGCGTGTGTGATGCAAGAAACTCGTACGAGTCTCTCGCATCAACACTCGACACTGTAGCCAGAACTCGGACCGGAGTGTGCGGCTGCATAGAAATACATGTAGCTGCACGCTCTTGTAATGTATGTGGTACAGTTCATATAGCGTCTTGTGCTTGGGTGCGATGAAAATACTTGAGACACAGGTTGATAAAGAAAGTCTTGTATTGCTTCATACAAATTGGCAAAAATAAACACACAGGTTGCAAACACAGAAGCAGGAGACACAGCAGGCCAGAGTAATCTAAGTTCATCAATAACTCTCCACAACAGATTCAGATCTTCTTCTATGTTACCGCAAGTCCATGCAAACGTGAGGCTTTCAAGAGCAGAGTTCAGAGTCCACAAGTGCTTCAGAGTTTCTCAGTAGAAATGGCTGGAGTACAAGGTCCAAGGCTTCAGGAGTCAGAACACAGGTTCACTGCAGGCTAGATTCTGAAGCACTGATTGCTCAGGTGTGGCTGTTTAAGAAGCAAACGGAGAGAATCAGGGCGGGAACATGCAAGCTGAAAAACTCCATTTTAACTGAGGGCAAGATAGCTGCAGCAAAACAGAAAGCAAAATGGCCGACGAACAAACTGAGTTTCAGAAACAGATACACAGAACCTTACATTACTCCCCCCTTAGGGGCAACCTCCGGATGACCTCAGACCAGGCTTGTGTGGGTACCTCTGATGAAACTGACGGAGCAAGCGAGGAGCATTAACGTTATTGACTGGCTCCCATGAGTTGTCCTCCACTGGGTAGCCCTGCCATTTAATCAGATATTGTAACTGATTTTATACAACCTGGAATCTAAAATCCTTTCCACCACAAATTCTTCCTGACCATCGACTAGCACTGGGTCAGGGCAAGGAGAAGAACGTCCAGGAAACGTATTGGGTGTTGCAGCCTTTAGTAGGGATACATGAAAGACAGGGTGGATTCTCATAGTTCTGGGCAATTGAAGACGACAAGCAACGGCACTTATAATCTTACTGATTTTATAGGGTCCAATGTACTTATGTCCCAACTTAGACGATGGAATCCTTAACTTAAGATTTCTGGTTGACAGCCAGACCAGGTCTCCTACCTTAAAAGCTGGTGCAGGTTTACGAAATTTATCTGCTGCCTTCTTGTACCTTTCCTGAGCCGATTCCAGATTCTCCTTTAGAAGATCCATATTCTTCTGTAAAGTCGTGACTCTTTCAGCCACTGCTGGCAAAGGCGTCTCTATGGGAAATCGTGGTAGAATGTTAGGATGATAACCTAAATTAGAGTAAAAAGGAGACTGTTTAGTGGAGGCACTCTGAGAGTTGTTGTAAGAGAACTCAGCCAATGGAAGAAGATCCACCCAATCATCCTGTAGGTGGCAGATAAAGCAGCGGAGATACTGCTCCAAGGTTTGATTGGTTCGTTCGGTTTGTCCATTAGTCTGGGGATGAAAAGCAGAAGAAAGGTTTACTTTAATGTCCAATGCTGCACAGAAATTTTGCCAAAACCTAGAAGTGAATTGCACCCCTCGATCCGAAATAACCTCATCCGGTACTCCATGTAAACGAAACACATCTTTAATCATCAAATCTGATGTCTGTTTTGCAGTGGGTAAGCCGACACAAGGGATAAAATGAGCTGCCTTTGTTAAACGGTCAACCACCACTAGAATAGTGTTCTTCCCTTGAGAGGTTGGTAATTCCACAATGAAGTCCATAGAAATGGATCCCCACGGGCGGGACGGGGTGGGAAGAGGCTGTAACAGACCAGTTGGTGAAGAGCGAGGTGTTTTGCATCTTGCACAAACCTCACACGAAGTGACATAGTCCAAAACATCCTTCCTACAAGTGGGCCACCAAAAGAAACGAGAAAGAAATTCCTGTGTCTTTAGAATTCCTCTATGCCCGGCTATTTTGGAATCGTGAATGAGTTGCATACTCTCAATCTGACTGTTTCAGGTATATACAGACGTTGTCCCAGAATCCACACACCATTCTTAAAGACAAGACTTACGTCCCTTGGGGGTTGAGCCAAAAAAGAATCCGCATGGTATGCTTCCTTGATGTCTTTAATTAGGTCTTGATGATGAATCACTCCTAGGAATCTAGAGTCAGGAAGAATAGTCTTAGGAGGAGTAATTGGACGTGTCTCTGCTGAGTAAATCCTAGAGAGTGCATCAGCCTTTCCATTGCGCGATCCTGGTCTATAAGAAATAATAAAATTAAATTGGTTTAAGAAAAGATTCCAGCGAGCCTGGCGAGGAGTCAGGCACTTAGCCGACCTGATAAACTCAAGATTACGATGGTCTGTCAGAACGACTATTTGCTGTGCAGCTCCTTGAAGAAGGTGTCTCCATTCTTTGAAGGCAGCAATAATGGCCAACAACTCTCTATTGCCCACATCGTAGTTCTTCTCAGCCGAAGACAACTGCTGGGAAAAGAAGGCACAGGGATGCAAGACATTCTTCTCACCTGTTCTCTGAGAGAGTATAGCTCCCACGGCACAGTCTGAAGCATCCACCTCTATTATGAAGGCAAGCTCTGGGTTGGGATGTACTAGGATAGGTGCAGTGGTAAATTTATCTTTTAGACGGGAAAATGCTTCCTGGGCTTGGGAAGTCCAGGAGAACTTAGACTCTTTCCGGGTAAGTTGGGTGATAGGTGACACTACCTCAGAGAAATTTCTAATGAAACGTCTATAGAAGTTTGCAAACCCGATGAAGCGCTGTACCTCCTTCACATTTCTAGGACTTGGCCAATCATTGATGGCTTGGGTTTTACTTCCATCCATACTAATTCCTTGTGTAGACAGTACATACCCCAGAAATTGAATTTCGGTCCTATGGAATTCACACTTTTCAAGTTTGATGTAAAGATGATTTTGTCTTAGACGTTCCAAGACCATTCTCACATGTCCATGATGTTCCTCTGTGGAGTTAGAAAAAATTAAAATATCATCCAAATAAATTACCACGAATGTATCTAGGAGATCCCTGAAGATGTCATTCACCAAGTGTTGGAAAGTGGCTGGGGCGGTACTCAGACCAAAAGGCATAACCAGATATTCAAAGTGTCCATAGCGTGACCTGAATGCAGTCTTCCATTCATCCCCAGGTCTAATACGGACTAAGTTATAGGCCCCACGAAGATCTAGTTTAGAAAAAATTTTGGCATGTCGCACTCTCTCCAATAACTCAGGGATTAAAGGCAATGGATAACGGTTTCTAATAGTAACCTTATTGAGTTCCCTATAGTCTACGCATGGTCTCAGGGATCCATCTTTCTTCTTTACAAAGAATATGGGTGCCCCTGCAGGAGATGAAGAGGGGCGTATGAAGCCCTTGGCTAGATTTTCGTCTATGTACTCTTTTAAAGCCTTCAACTCGGGCCCCGCCAGGGGTAGATCTTACCAAAAGGTATCTCTGCTCCAGGCAATAATTCAATTGGACAATCATATGGACGGTGAGGAGGAAGCTGGTCAGCGTTCTTCTTGTCACATAAATCCACATAGTCCTGGTATACAGCTGGTAGTTCAGGGACTGACATGGTTCCTTTAGGAACAGAGCAAGCTGAAATTTTTTGACTCATCTGTTTCTCTGGAAAGTGTAATTCCTTAGTCTCCAGTTAATGGTAGGATTCTGAGCCTGCAGCCATGGTAGCCCTAGAATAATGGGAAAGTGAGGAGAAGAGATAAGCATAAAGGACAGTTTCTCTTGATGATCTTTACCCATAAGAACCTTTAAAGGCTCTGTTTCCTGATCCACTGGTCCAGAGGTCAGCAGGGAGCCATCCACAGTTTCCATCTGTACTGGAGCAGCCTTCTTCACTGAACGTATTCCCTGTTTTAGAGCAAAGGAGACATCCATAAAATTTCCACTTGCACCTGAGTCGATCATAGCAGAGCTAGACACCCAGGCTGAGTCAACCCAGAGTTTGATGGAAAGAAAACAGTGAGAATTGTTTTTCTTACAACTCAGCTGGGACACCGCTGAGGAAACTTGAAAGATGGCAGCATTTACACAGTCAACGTCCTCAGAGGTAACGGAGTTTAAGTCCGAGAAATCAAGATCTGTTGCTGCAGCTCTCTCTGGAGCCTGAGGCTCGGACCTGACAGATCCCCTCTCGCAACATTCACAATGAATGAGTGCTGCAGTAGTCTTGCGAGAACGGCTGGGACAGTTAATAATAAAGTGCCCTGACTTACCACAATAAAAACATAGATTCTCCTTAAAACGATGTTCCTTGCGTGCATCACTAACCCGTCGTAGTAAAGAGTCTACCTGCATGGGTTCAGGTTCAGGTTCCCGTGTAATCCTATTCAGAGGTTCCTTAGCTGGAGAGGAAGGTAGGAAAAGATTAGTACGATTGCTTTCGAACCATCTCTCTTGCCTGCGTTCAGTTAAACGAGTATCAATACGGATGCAGTAGTTAATAAAGTCACCTAACGCAGTGGGAGGGTCGGCACGAGCAAGTTCATCCTTAATCAGTGGGGATAACCCCTTTCGAAAAATAGATTTTTTGGCGGAATTGTCCCAGGTGGTATCAAGGGCCCATTTCCTGAAATCCAAGGCATATTCAGCTACCGAGTGCTTACCTTGGCGCAAAGCTAATATGGCTGCTTCAGCTGTTGCACCTCGATTGGGGTCATCAAACACCTGTCCCATGGCTGAAATAAAATCATCAAGGTGATTCAAACAATCATCCTCAGTCTCAATCAGAGGGTTTGCCCATATCAAAGCCTTGTTGGTAAGCAACATAATTATAGTAAGCACCTTAGATCGTTCAGTAGGAAATTGTGAAGCATGTGCAGAAAAAAAAAGATTACATTGATTAACAAATCCCCTGAATTTTTCACGTTCACCACCAAAACGAAAAGGGGGCAACTTGAGAATCCCAGAACTCGGGGCCACGGCAGGAGCCTGGACTCGCCCCTCCAGAACCTCAATCCTGGCTCGCAAATCCTGAGTAGTCTGTCCAACCACTTGCAAATTGTGATTATTTAGGTCCTGAAGATTTGTAAAACGGGTCTTTATATTCTGCAAATCTGCAAGGATATTATCAGTCACTCCACAAAGTTCCTTTATGCGGGCCTCCATTTTCCAGATCTTTTAAGACAGGATACTGGAAGAAGAGGAGAGAAAAAAAAACAATAGTGTTCACCTGTGGCAACACTAAAAAAAGAAAAAACTTTAAGGGAACTGCTCACCTGGAATGGTTGTGAGAAGTCACAACCACTATCATCACAGAAAGCTTTCAACCAGACATCTGATATCCAGAGTTTCAGCAGACAAAAAGAGAAGAGAAGAGAAAAAAAAAAACAAAAAAACAATAGTGTTTACCTGTGATAACACTGCAGAAAAAAAAAACTTAAGGGAATTGCTCACCTGGAATGGTTGTGAGAAGTCACAACCACTGTCATCACAGAAAGTACAACCGGACATCCGATATCCACAGTACAGCAGACAAGCCTTTCCAGACCCAGCAGACACTAACGTTTGGCTTCAGAATCTTGTAATGTATGTGGTACAGTTCATATAGCGTCTTGTGCTTGGGTGCGATGAAAATACTTGAGACACAGGTTGATAAAGAAAGTCTTGTATTGCTTCATACAAATTGGCAAAAATAAACACACAGGTTGCAAACACAGAAGCAGGAGACACAGCAGGCCAGAGTAATCTAAGTTCATCAATAACTCTCCACAACAGATTCAGATCTTCTTCTATGTTACCGCAAGTCCATGCAAACGTGAGGCTTTCAAGAGCAGAGTTCAGAGTCCACAAGTGCTTCAGAGTTTCTCAGTAGAAATGGCTGGAGTACAAGGTCCAAGGCTTCAGGAGTCAGAACACAGGTTCACTGCAGGCTAGATTCTGAAGCACTGATTGCTCAGGTGTGGCTGTTTAAGAAGCAAACGGAGAGAATCAGGGCGGGAACATGCAAGCTGAAAAACTCCATTTTAACTGAGGGCAAGATAGCTGCAGCAAAACAGAAAGCAAAATGGCCGACGAACAAACTGAGTTTCAGAAACAGATACACAGAACCTTACAGCTCTGGTCCGAGTGCCGGCGGCAGTGCCGAGTGTTGGTGCGAGAGACTCCTGCAAGTTTCTCGCATCACACACGCAAGTGTGACACTGGCCTACCACTGATTAGCAGATCACTGTCACTATATAATGTACACAGAAAGGAGTGGTGTGGCTTTCAGAGCTCAGCTACATGCTACATATAAAATCTCTGATTGTATCACAATTGCTGCACCCAGTAAACTAAGTGATACATCGCTGGAATCAGGGTCATTTTTCTTATATTATGTTGCTCTCAGATGAAGTATCACAAATCTGGTGACAGATTCCCTTTAAATGATAATAATACAACTGATACATAATAGCACAAGCATTGGTGTGTTAACATTTAAAGAAGAAAGTTACAGATGAGCAGCTAGAGAGAGGCAACACTTAATCCTCTTGGTACAGAAAAGAGGATTGGGGTTTTGGTTAAGATTAATAACAAACTGAAGTTGTTCGTGGGATCCAGACTGAAGATTTCAATTATCTATTCTTCGATACTCGGCAGTGACTGCAATCTGATTGCTCTGCTTTACGTAATCTCCACACTTGACATTTGTATCATACTCCATTATGTTCTTTGCTCTTTTAATAAATGTATTGTAGATTGAAACAAGATGTGCTGACAAACCCACTGAAGCCTCTGCTAGTTCTCGGGCCACAAGTTGAGTGTCACGAGTGCATTTGAAGAGACGGCTAAGTGCTGTCTACCCTGCTGATCCGCACACAAACGTGATTATAACAAATATCTGTGCGAGTCTTTGACATCCAGTCACATATTCATTGTTGTAATTTTCTGGAGAGAACTACAAGTGTTACATAAATGATACCTCTTCTCAATGTCTTCCAAATTCTGAGCAAAAGATGCTGGAGTGCAAAATACAGCAAGGAAACTAAGTATTTGATACACTGCTGATTTTGCTAGTTTTCCCACCTACATAGAATGGAGAGGTCTGTCATTTTTATTGTAGGTACATTTCAACTGTCAAAGTCAGAATTTTAAGAAAATCCAGAAAATCACATTGTATAATTTTTACATACTGTAATTAAATTGCATTTTATTGCATGAAATAAGAATTTGTTCACCTACCAACCAGCAACAATTATAGCTCTCACAGACCTGTTTGAGAAGGAAAATCTACACGGGTAAAAAAATGGGACAATCACAGTATCTGAGCAACCTGCGGTGTAAATGGGCCGCCCTACAACCTGGGGCCTCCCGATGCTACTTGGCCCATGTGCAGCTGAACCTGCTCCAGATATGTCCGCCCCTGCCCAAAAAAGCTAAATACAGCTCTGGCAAAAATTAAGAGACTACATCAAAACCCTGTCATGGGCAGCCCATCCTCCAGACCTGAACCCTATTGAAAACCTCTGGAATGTAATCACGAGGATGATGGATAGTCACAAGCCATCAAACAAAGAAGAACTGCTTACATTTTTGCACCACAAGCAGTGTGAAAGACTGGTGGAAAGCATGCCAAGACGCATGAAAGCTGTTTTTAAAAATGATGGTTATTCCAGAAAATATTGATTTCAGAACGCTTCCTGAGTTAAAACAATAGTATTGTTGGTTCTAAATTATTATGAACTTGTTTTCTTTGCATTATTTGAGGTCTGAAAGCACTGGGTTTTTTTTAAAGGGATTCTGTCACCCCATTTTTCGACTATGAGGCCACCGCCATCAGGGGCTTATCTACAGCATTCTGCAATGCTGTAGATAAGCCCCCGATGTTACCTGAAAGAGAAGAAAAACTAGTTAGATTATACTCACCCAGGGGCGGTACGGCTTCCGATTCGGTCCGGAGGGAGTCGCGGTCCGGTCCGGCGCCTCCCATCTTCTAGCAAAGACGTCCTCTTCTTTGCTTCCCGTCGCGGCTCCGGCGCACTGCTCTGCCCTGTTGAGGGCAGAGCAGAGTACTGCAGTGCGCAGGCGCTGGGAAAGGTCAGAGAGGTCCGGCGCCTGCGCACTGCTGTACTTTACTCTGCCCTCAAACAGGGCAGAGCAGTGTGCCTGCGCCGGAGCCGCGACGGGAAGCAAAGAAGAGGACGTCTTCACTAGAAGATGGGAGGCGCCGGACCAGACCGCAACTCCTCCGGACCGAATCGGATGCCGTGCCGCCCTGGGTGAGTATAATATAACTCGTTTTTCTTCTCTTTCAGGTAACATCGGGGGCTTATCTACAGCATTGCAGGATGCTGTAGATAAGCCTCTGATGGCGGTGGCCTCATCTCATAGTCGAAAAATGGGGAGACAGAATCCCTTTAAATTTTGACCATTTTTCTTTGTCAGAAAAAAAATACTAAATTTATTGCTTGGAAATTCGGAGACGTTGTCAGAAGTTTATAGACTAGAAGAACAATTTACAATTTACTCAAAAATATACCTATAAAGAGAAAAATCAGACAAACTGAACATTTGAAAGTGGTCTCTTAATTTTTGCAAGAGCTGTATGTGTGTATAAAAATTATGTTTTCTGTCCCTTCCTGTAGTCAGCATACTAGTTCAGAACTGCTGTCAATCAATGCTACTGTGCGGTGGGAGCATGACCACAGCAGTGTGACACCCCAGCGTGTGCAGGGTGAACGAGGCGAGGGACAAAATAATTTTTAAAAACATACTTATAGTGTTTCGGGATAATATATTCATTATGATAGAAGCTATTAAAAGCCTTCTAAATCATGATGTCAGATTGTATTTAATTGATGAAAAAAATGGGAAATTTGTAAAAGAAAAAGTTGGTTTGTGCCACTTTATTCTGAGAACCCTAATAGCTTTATTTTTCTGTTGATGGAGCTGTATAGGGGCTCGTTTTTTGCGTGGCGAGATTACGTTTTTATTGATACTATTATTGGTTCAATAAGATGGTTTGATATTTCTTTTATTGGATTTTCTTTGGGATCTGTTGCGACCCCAAAAAGTTTGGAACGTTTTCTGGTGACATTTTTCACATTTTTCTTTATTTTTAGTGGAGGAAAAGAGAGTTAATGGAATTTTTAAGTTTTTAAATTTTTGAAAACTTTCATCTTTTAATTTCTTTTTTTAGTGGTTTAAGGGACTTGAATTTGCGATTCATCAGCAGCATCAACACTGGGAGAAGAGGATGGAGGCCCAATTCAGCATTGTTTGGTAAGTGGCCCCATCCCATCTGTCTGTAAATGACTCAGGTACTGGCCCCCTTCCTCTCCTCTTGATCTATGATAGACAAGATGTTTCAGCAGCTGATCGAGCCCCTTCTCCTTTGGGGCCCCTGTCTGCTCCTGCTCTTCTCCATCCATTAGACCACTGCTAGAACTTATCTTAGTATTGCAGTCACCATAATCTTCAGGGTAGCGTTTTGCCATTCTAAATGTCATGGAGCCAATGAGTTTGGTGAAAGTGGTAAAGGTGATGTCCAGTGAAAACAAGCTGTCTCCAATACACAGGATAGGTGATAACTTGTTGATTAGTGGGGTCTGACCACTCAGACCCGCACCTATTGGCAGAACTTTTATCCCCACTAGAGTGAAACAGCAGTGAGCATTTGCAAAGGGTGCTCCATTCATTTCCTATGGCGCTGCCAAGAGCTGCACTTGGCTATTTCCAGCAGCCCCATGGAGAATGATTGGAGCGGCATCCAGGCGTCCAATCTGTGGCGCCATTTTGTAATGGGGATAAAAATTCTCTGTCAAGAATAGAAAATGGTCAAAGTAGTGGGACATCTATGGATCAGCAAGTTATCACTTATCTGGCCATCGGTGATAACGTGTGTGAAGAATATGTGGGCTATAATTTCTTGCCAATCAACTATCATGTCCAGTTAAAGATTATAGTCCTCTTACAAAGAGTGAAGCTTAGACAGGAAACCATTCTCAGTATATGGCCGAGCTAAATTCACGCCTCCAGCAAATGGCTAGGACCAAGCATTCCTGGCAGGATGGAAACCTATTGAGTATGTAAAGCTAATTAACTGATTAAAGAATTCTCCTAGCCAGACAGGCGCCGTAATTTCATAAGAAGTTATAGAGTTATAGACATATAGTACGTCTTAGCTGTAAACTGGTTATATTTTCAAGATCTCGGAAATGCTCTAGCACCCAGGGGTAGTGAGATACATAGAACAGCTAGTAGAAGCCAGGTAGCATAGTCATATTTGGCCTCCAAGTGAAAAAGGGGCTCGTTGGGATACGATGGCGCCAAAACTGCCGCCCTATGACCTGCCACAGAGAAATTATGATCCATCATAGGTCTTGGAGTTTCAACTACCAGAGCAAGTGGGAGGGAGACTAAGACCATCCCGGGGAGCTAGGAACGGAGTGAGTGACCAAGGGGTCAAGAGCACGTGTGATGATGTGGGCCTTCGTTCTCTTCCAAGGGAGGTGTTGGAAGAAAATGGAAATAGCTGGCCTCCACACCTCCCATGTGGTTGCCATCATCCAACAGCTGAACAATAAGTTGGTAACTGACTTTTGTATCATCTGCTTATACTTTTGTACTACCACCTGTATTTATATATCTGACCATTCTATATGTATAACCATTGTGTACATAGTACATTGCCTAGTGTGCCCTTAAGGCAATTAAATGTATAATTTAACCATAGGCTGCTTTTTTATCTCGATCCACGAATCCACACGTCCATGTTCTCGGTTTTAATTTTCCATGCTACGGGGCTGGTTTCTGGCCCGATATAAGCCCATTAATGGACCGGGCTTATATCTAACGAGGAACTGGTGGCAGTCCTACCGGACTGACCAGGTGCTGTTTCACTGGGACTAGTGAAAGGGGCCTCCCAGCCTGTCAGGGTTGTCAGCGAGTGTGGTGCCACATCAGCGAATGCGTGGACCACATTCTCTCCCTCCTCGTGCCTCCCTGGGCCCATGTGTCTAAGTAAAACTGTGCCAAGCTGACTTTATGGGTCCCCAGGGGTACGGAATGTCACGTTGGAGTAAATGCAGAGACGATACCACGTGATCCCTCCGACGTAATAGTGATGTCAGACAGGGTGGCGAGGTGCAGTTTCATCACAACTTGTATTCACTAGACTACCACTTTAAATGGGTGTGTTTACCCTTCTTCACAAATACTGAATATGGGGGTTGTGAAATAAGAAAACCCTTCATTATGAATATGTTCAGACACTCATTTAAACTACCTTTGTTCCCAAGCAACCGAGGAAAATCTTCCACAGCAGAACTTTGGTGCAGTTTAAAACACTTTGCTGTTTATGTAATTTTCTGATGCATTTTGTAGGCGTATATTTATAGCATAGTGGACAAAACTATTGAAATGTTACAACGCAATTTTGCAGTCCTCAAAGGGCTGTAAATTATGAAAAGCGTTCAATAATTCACAGCAATTTGTGTTCTAACATGACTGGAAATCTCTTTCTTAAATTGAAAGTTTACTGTGACAGTACGTGATCAGAAATCAACTTGTGTACTTCTATTTACTGAAAGGGTTCCTTTACAAATTAGACTGATTTGATTAAAACCCAGTTCATACTATCCATTAATGTTGCTGTTTATTTTTAACTAAATTCAATAGAGTACTTTCTTCTTTGGATCCATCAATGGATTCACAAAAACAAAGTTCAAGTGCAAAACATGGACTAAGGCAATGGACTCGGCTATTTTTCACATCTATATATTTTTTGGGACTCTCATAGAGGTGCATAGGCATTTATTTAATTGCTGCAATTGTGTATATATATATATATATAATATATATATATATATCATATATACGGTGTATATATACTGCTCAAAAAAATAAAGGGAATACTCAAATAACACATCCTAGATCTAAATGAATGAAATATTCTCATTGAATACTTTGTTGTGTACAAAGTTGAATGTGCTGTCAATATAATCACACAAAAATCATCAATGAAATCAAATTTTTGAACAAATGGAGGCCTGGATTTGGAGAGACCCCCAAAATGAAAGTGGAAACAAGTCAAAATGAAAATCAAGACAAGACAAAATTAAAGTGGAAACAAGTCAAAATGATGCTCAGTATTGTGTGTGGCCTCCACGTGGCTGTATGACCTCCCAACAATGCCTGGGCATGCTCCTGATGAGGTTGAGGATGTTCTCCTGAGGGATCTCCTCCCAGACCTAGACTAAAGCATCCGTCAACTCCTGGACAGTCTGTGGTGCAACGTGACATTGGTGGATTGAGCGAGACATGATGTACCAGATGTGCTCAATCGGATTCAGGTCTGGGGAACGGGTGGGCCAATCCATAGCTTCAATGCCTTCATCTTGCAGGAACTGCTGACACACTCCAGCCACATGAGGTCTGGCATTGTCCTATATTAGGAGGAACCCAGGGCCAACCGCACCAGCATATAGTCTCACAAGGGGTCTGAGGATCTCATCTCGGTACCTAATGGCAGTCAGGCTACCTCTGGCAAGCACATGGAGGGCTGTGTGGCCCTCCAAAGAAATGCCACCCCACACCGTTACTGACCCACTGCCAAACCGGTCATGCTGAAGGATGTTGCAGGCAGCAGATCACTCTCCATGGCGTCTCCAGACTGTGTCACGTCTGTCACATGTGCTGAGTGTGAACCTGCTGCTTGCATTGAAGCTGTGGACTGGCCCGCCTGTTCCCCAGACCTGAATGCGATTGAGCACATCTGGGACAGCAAGTCTCGCTCCATCCACCAACGTCACGTTGCACCACAGACTGTCCAGGAGTTGATGGATGCTTTAGCCCAGGTCTGGGAGGAGATCCCTCAGGAGAACATCTGCAACCTCATCAGGAGCATGCTCAGGCGTTATAGGGAGGTCATACAGGCACGTGGAGGCCACACACAATACTGAGCATCATTTTGACTTGTTTCCACTTTAATTTTGTCTTGTTTTGATTTTCATTTTGACTTGTTTCCACTTTCATTTTGGGGGTCTCTCCAATTCCAGGCCTCCATTGGTTCAAAAATTTGATTTCCATTGATGATTTTTGTGTGATTATGCTGACAGCACATTCAACTTTGTACACAACTAAGTATTCAATGATAATATTTCATTCATTTAGAGCTAGGATGTGTTATTTGAGTGTTCCCTTTATTTTTTTGAGCAGTGTATATAAATGAAGGCCATCAATAAAAAAGTAGTGGCCAAATCTCTAATCATCTCTACCACAAGAATACAAAGACAATCTCTTCATTACCACAATATGATGCTCATGGAATGCTATTATAGTGATAATTGACTAGACAGTTGGAGTTTTTTCCTACGAAACATTTTATGGTAACCCTATGTTTCAAAAAGGTATATCTAACTATACAGTGGCATGTCAAAATGTGTGCACCCCTGGTCAAAATTACTGTTATTGTGAACAGTTAAGCAAGCTGAAGATGAAATTAACTCTAAAAGGGCTAAAGTTAAAGATGACACATTTCCTTTGTATCTTAGGCAAAAAATGTATATAATTTCATATTTTACATTTTAAAAATTACAAAAAGGAAAATGAGCCAATGCAAAACTTTGTGCACCCTAGTAGTACCTGGTAGCACTCCCTTTTCGAAAATATCACAGCTTGCAAACGCATTTTATAGCCAGACAAGAGTCTTTCAATTTTTGTTTGAGAGATTTTCATACATTCTTCCTTTGAAAATTCTTCTAGTTCTGTGAGATTCCTGGGTCGTCTTGCATGCACTACTCTTTGGAGGTCTAGCCACAGATTTTCAATGATGTTCAGATCAGGGTACTGTGAGGGCCATTGTAAAGCCTTCAGCTTGCACCTTTTGACGCAGTCTATTGTGGATTTTGACATGTGTTTAAGATGATTAATTTTTAGAAACCATCCTCTTTTCAACTTCAGAGTTTTTACAGATGGTGTTATGTTTGCGTCAAGAATTTGTTGAAATTTCATTGAATCCATTCTTCCCTCTAGCCATGAAATGTTCCCTGTGCCATTGGCTCCAACACAACCTCAAAGCATGATTGATCCACCCCCATGGTTACTGGTTGGTGAGATGTTGTTTTCCTGAAATTCTGTGCCTTTTTTTCTACACACATACCTTTGATCATTGTGACCAAAGAGTTCTATTTTAACTTCATCAGTCCACAGGATTTGTTTCCAAAATGCATCAGACTTGTTTAGATGTTCTTTTGCATACTTCTGATGCTGAATTTTATGGTGAGGACACAGGAGAGGTAGTCTTCTGATGACTTTTCCATGAAGGCCATTTTTATGCAGGTGTCTCTGAACAGTAGATGAATGTACCACAACTTCAGAATCTGCTAAATCTTTCTGAAGGTCTTTTGAAGTCAAGCGGGAGTTCTGATTTGCCTCTCTAGTAATCCTATGAACAGATGTCACTGAAATTTTGCTTGGTCTTTCAGACCTTATCGAGCTCCACTGTTACAGTTAACTGCCATTTCTTAATTACATTTCGAACTGAGGAAAGGGCAACTTGAAAATGCTTTACTATCTTCTTACAGCCTTCTCCTGCTTTTGTGGGCCTCCACCATTTTCAGAGTGCTAGGTAGCTGCTTAGAAGAACCTATGGCTGTTATTTTTTGTCACAAGGTTAGAGGAGGCTGGGTTTTTATAAAGCTGTGAAATTTACATCAATTGGCCTTTCCTAATGATGATTGTGAACAAGCCATAACATAACACTAAAGGGTATGCCACACTAAGCGAGATCGCTAACGACATCGCTAAAACGTCACTATTTAGCGATCTCGTTAGCGACGTCGTTGTGTGTGGCATGTAGCAACGATGTGGCCCCTGCTTGATGTTGCTGATCGTTCACTAGCGTTCTGGACCGTTTTTTGATCATTGGCGTCCCGCTGGTGAGCCTATATCGCTGTGTTTGGCACCTTTTGCGAACGACAAGCGACCTCGTTTGTGACGCATATGACAGCGGTGCAGGCGGGACTAGGTTTTTTAGCATCACGGAGTGGATCGCAATAATCTGTAGGAGCAGGAAGGTGGGAATAGGTTTTCTTTTGCGTCACAGAGAGGATCGCAATAGCTGCAAAGCAGGCTAGCAGGACACAGAGAGCAGGAGCGATGCTGGAAATTCCTATGAATGAGAAGCGCTCAGTACATGCTAATGACAGATCCTAACGACCGCCAAAGTCGTTAAAGAGATCGCTGACCGCTGATGAGTCGTTTATGAGATCTCCTGTTTGGCAGCTACTAGCGACCTAAAAGCGATCACACCAACGATCTCGTTAGCTTGCGTCGTTATCGTGATCGCTAACGAAATCGCTTAGTGTGGCAGTACCTTAACAGCCTAAAACCTTGGTCAACTTTATCTGAGCACACAAATCTCCAAGAATAGGCAAAATTTTGCATCAGCCCAATTTCCTTTTATTTATGTCATTTTTAACTCTAACCCTTTTAGAGATCATTTCATCTTCAACTTGCTTAACTGTTCACAATAACAGTAGTTTTGACCAGGGGTGTCCAAAGTTTTACATGCCACTGTATATTTGCCAAATGGAAAATAAGGGGCCTTAAGACACTAGCCAATGTAATAGATTTAGTGACCAAAAAAGTTCTCATATTTAACTATTTGACTTTATATAAGCTCAACCATTTTACTATATGCAAAACTATAACTATTCTAACAGTGTAAAAAGTTCACAAATCACATAAAAAAACATAACACGTGTTCCATCTATTACTGATTGCAGAGGCACTTTAGATAGGTACTGAAAGCCATATCCACAGCCTGTCCCTGTTCTCTGCCGTTAAAAAGCAGAAATCATCACTTTTTCTTCTATCTCATTGATAGAACCTAGAGCAGTGTCCCCTGTAAGTTGAGTGATTTGTAAGGGAGAGATTAAGGTCAAAGGTGTTTTGCACTATTTGTCTGTGCAAAACACACGGAAATATAACTGTTTGATTTCCGTCAGAACTAGTGTTGAGCGATACTTTCCGATATCCAAAAGTATCGGTATCGTAATGGTATCGCCGATATCCAAAAAATATCGGCGATACCCGATACCGATACCGGAAATCCAATGTAAGTCTATGGGACAGAAATTTCGTAACTAAAAAACCTCTTTCTTTCCTTGTAAACACTAATAAACACACATAGAATACATATATATATATATATATATATATATATATATATATATATATACATGTCATTGTGACATATATATATACATATATTTATAGTTTATACACTTCTACATAGTAAAATAGCCTCTGATTCAATTGCCGGGTAAAGCCGGCTTTTGTGAAAAGACAGAAGCACCTGACATGAAATGACACTTGGTTTACATAGAGTTAACCATGTCTTTCATGTAGTTTGATATCTGATTTGCACTAACAATTACATCAGTCTATGTGTGCAAAATTTCACACCTGTAGGGGTTAATTAAAGGTGTAAATTCGTTGTAAAAAAAACGGACTTTTTTGCTACAAATTTACACCTTTAATTAACCCCTACAGGTGTGAAATTTTGCACACATAGACTGATGTAATTGTTAGTGAAAACAATAGATCAAACAACTTGAAATGACATGGTTAACTCTATGTAAACCAAGTGTCATTTCATGTCGGGTTCTGCATTTTCACAAAAGCCGGCAATTGAATTAGCGGCTATTATACTATGTAGAAGTGTATGAACTATAAATATAAAAATAAATATGTGTCACAAATTCAATGACATGTATATATATATATGAGGTGTAAAATTGTTGAAAAAAAATGCGTGGGCTCCCGCCCTATTTTCGCAACCAGACAGACAAAGCCAGCGAGTGGGGGCAGATAATAATAGCCCAGAAAGGGACCATTATTTTTGGCCCCCCCCTGGCTACTAACATCTGCCCCCAGACACCCCAGAAAAGACAAATCTATAATTAGATTCGCCCTTTCTGGCACTTTGCCCTTCTATTCCCATTGCCCTGTAGCGGTGGCGAATGGGTTAATATGGTGTTAAAGCCACCTTGCTATTGAAAGGTGACCTTAAGCCAGGTTAATAATTGAGAGCTGTCAATTAGACAACTATCAATTATTAATCCTATTGCATGAAATAAAAATAAAACACACACACTTTAATTAAAAATCATTTTAATGAAATAAAGACACATGTTTTTGACCATCTTTTATTTTACTGCAAAAACCATTTCCTGTAATAAAAATAAAATAAAAAAGCAAAATTATTCTTACCTATCCCATGCACAGTCAGGTCCCACGGTGTAATCCTTCAGAAAGGGTTAATGTTTACTGCAGGGACCGCAGCTAATGCTGCAGCCTCACAGTAAACCCCAAATGAATGAGCTCCTCTCCTGGCTGACAGGAGAGGAAGTGGAAAGCTTAATTGATTGCTTTCCACTTTCACTTCAGGTCAGCCAGGGACACAATCAGTGAGTCAGAGGGAACTGATTAACAAAAATAGGGGATCCCTTCGAAAAAAAAATGGCGTGGGGTCCCCCCTATTTTTGTTAACCAGCCTGATGAAACAGACTGCTGAGCAGTGGCGTACCGTGAATGAAGCAGACCATGCAGCTGCTATGGGGCCCGGACAGGTGAGGGGGCCCGCGACGGTCGGGTAGCTGTGCTGACACAGTACTACCAGGGGGTCGGCGGGGGAGGGGGAGCGCAGCTCTTCTATATACTCACCCCTCCTGGTGCGGTCTCTGCAGCCCCTGCTCTTCTCCCACGGTCTCCGACGCCTGTGTTCAGCGGTCAGGTGGTACCGCTCATTACAGTCATGAATATGCACATATTCATGACTTTAATGAGCGGTCCTGCGTGACCGCTGAACACTGGCGGCAGAGACCGCGGGAGAAGAGCAAGGGCTGCAGAGACCGCGCCGGTGGAAGGGTGAGTATAAGGGATATTTACCTGTCCCGTTCCACCGTTGCTCGCGTCCTCTTGCTGCAATGTTCAGGTCAGAGGGCGCGATGACGTCGTTAGTGCGCGCCGCGCCCTCTGCCTGATCATTCACTGCTGGAGGACCCCGAAGACAGCGGCGCTCAGCAGTGGAGAGAGGACAGGTAAATATCTCAGGTGCCGGGGCCCTGAGCGAGCGGTGACATCGGCACCTGGTGTCACCCCCTGCTCAGGACACGGGCACCTGGCCCCCAGCGACGAGAGCTGAGTATGTCTTTTTTTTTTTGGTTGCAGCAGCTGCGGCAGCATAAGGGCCTATACTATGGAGCATCTATGGGGCACAATCTATGGGGCATGATCTATGGAGCAACTATGGGGGCACAATCTATGGGGGCATAATACATTTTTTTGTTAATGTGTCCCCTCACTGTGCTGGCACTTTACATTTACAATGGCTCTGGGTTTTTTTTTTTTTTGGGGGGGGGCCCATTCAGACTTTTGCTATGGGGCCCCAAGATTTCTATGTACGCCCCTGCTGCTGAGGCATGGTATTTAAGGCTGTTAAGGAGCCAATATCCATGGACCTTGCCAGCAGCGTCGGACTGGAGTACCTTGGGCCCACCAGAGAAAAATTATTCTTGGGGCCCACCATCATACTTCCCAACCTTTGAAGAAGGGAAAGAGGGACAAAGGCTGTGGCACGCTGTGCCTGCTGCAGCAAATTTTAGGCCATGCCACGTTGCACCACAGACAGTCCAGGAGTTGGTGGATGCTTTAGTCCAGGTGTGGGAGGAGATCCCTCAGGAGACCATCCGTCGCGCTCATCAGGAGCATGCCCAGAAGTTGTAGGGAGGTCATACAGCATACCTCCCAAATTTTGAAGACAGGAAAGAGGGTTAAAGGCTGCGGCGCGCATAGCGCGCCGCTGCAAATTTTAAGCCACGCCCATTTCACAGCTAATTACACCCATATCCTCGCCCCAACCGTACCCATGCCGATACAGCTGACCCTCCGATGACGGTTGGGGGGCCCACTGCTGGCACCGGGCCCCCCCACCGCCTGTTCAGGCCCCATAGCTTCCGGGCGGCAGAGCAGGGAGAGCGATTCTCCCTGCTCTGCCGCAGAATGTAAACTGTATTGGCGTGCTGTGCACGCCGATACAGTTACTGTAGCGTAGCTCCGGGTGGGCCCCCTCAGAGCGCGGGGCCCGGGGCCACCGCCCCATCTGCCCCGCGACCTATCCTTTCAAATCAGGGCCCACCACGCAGGAGCTGGGGCCCAACGGAGGTTTCTCCGGTGTCCCGGTGGCTCAGTCCGACCCTGCTTGCCAGCCTGATAATACCAGGCCACAGCAGTCTGCTTATCTTTGCTGGTTAACAAAAATAGGGATCCCGTCGAAAAAAATTGGCGTGGGGTCCCCCCTATTTTTGTTAACCAGCCAGATGAAGCAGACTGCTGAGGCCTGGTTTTTCAGGCTGTTAAGGAGCCAAGATCCATGGACCTTGCCAGCCTGATAATACCAGGCCACAGCAGTCTGCATATCTTGGCTGGTTAACAAAAATAGGGGATCCCCTCGAAAAAAATTGGCGTGGGGTCCCCCCTATTTTTGTTAACCAGCCAGATGAAGCAGACTGCTGAGGCCTGGTTTTTCAGGCTGTTAAGGAGCCAAGATCCATGGACCTTGCCAGCCTGATAATACCAGGCCACAGCAGTCTGCATATCTTGGCTGGTTAACAAAAATAGGGGATCCCGTCGAAAAAAATTGGCGTGGGGTCCCCCCTATTTTTGTTAACCAGCCAGATGAAGCAGACTGCTGAGGCCTGGTTTTTCAGGCTGGTAAGGATCCAATATCCATGGACCTTGCCAGCCTGATAATACCAGGCCACAGCAGTCTGCTTAGCTTGGCTGGTTAACAAAAATAGGGGATCCCCTCGAAAAAAAAACGGCGTAGGGGTCCCCCTATTTTTGTTAACCAGCCAAGTAAAATGCAGACTGCTGCGGCCTGGTATTAAAAGACTGTCAAGGCCCATGGATTTTGGCCCTCAACAGCCTGATAATACCAGGCTGCAGCA
This sequence comes from Oophaga sylvatica, assembly GCA_033576555.1. NCBI lineage: Eukaryota > Metazoa > Chordata > Amphibia > Anura > Dendrobatidae > Oophaga > Oophaga sylvatica. Next base: position 314,921,952 of record JARQOD010000006.1, read on the forward strand.
GCCCCACATTTGGCGCATCAAAAGATGTGCCAATTGTGGCACTTTACCCGGCTCTTCCCACTTGCCCTGTAGCGGTGGCAAGTGGGGTAATAAGGGGTTAATGTCACCGTTGATTGCACGGTGACAATAAGCCCGGTTAATAATGGAGAGGCGTCAATAAGAAACCGATCCATTATTAATCCCAAAGTTTTTAAATGTTTAAAAAAAAAACACATCCAGAAAAAAGTATTTTAATGAAATAAAAGAGACAACACAGTTTTCATTAATTTTATTATACACTCATTCCTGCGACGCCATCGATCTCCTGTAAAAAAAGAAAAAAAACAAACCAACAGTATACCACCTGTCCGACGCAGTCCATAGTAACGACAGTCCCACGACGATCCAGCTCTGCTACATCGGAATGCCAGGCAGAGCCTGACATCCCGGCGCAGCACAGCTGATTACCTGCTTTCCCGGCGGTGACGTCATCGGACTGCTTTACGGCCGCGATTACCCGGCAGTCACTGCAGTTATCGCGAGAAACTGCATGTGACCGCCAGGGAGAAGAGGATGGCGGCCATCAAGCAGTCCAGCACGTGACCGCCGGAGATCTTCTGCCGGGTAAGTGCCGCTGACTCCTGACAGACCCGACAGACGGACACTGACAGTGACATTCCGATTCCGGTATCCGATATGACGAAAATATCGGAACTCGGAATCGGAATTCCGATACAGCCAATATCGGCCGATACCCGATATTTGCAGTATCGGAATGCTTAACCCTAGTCAGAACGAATGAAGAAGGCCAGTACAAGTCTATGGGTCTATGAAAAATACGTAGAGGACACTGATGGCATCCGTATACAGTCTGTGTGCCATCTATGTTTAACTTTCCAAAGGATAGGAAAAGCCTTGTCATTTATTTCTTTATTCATCCGTGAAACACACCGATGTCACTGATGGTGAAAATGGACAAACTGACTAGAGTTGAGCGAATTTGTTCGGATTCGGTTGCTGAATCTGATTTTGCCATATTCCAGCCATATTGGTACCCTATTCGTGCCGAATGTATGTTTGATGATCGGTTCCGAACATATTCGGTAATTTCTACTCCCATTGACTCTAATGATGTTCGGCTGTGTTTGGCGAAAATTGCGAAAACAATATTAGCTGTCGATCGTATTCCGACACACTGACGACACATTAATGGTAAAACAGACACACTGATGGTAAAACGGACACACTGATGGTAAAACGGACACACTGATGGTAAAACGGACACACTGATGACACTGGCACCATTTGTTTTCGTCAGTGCCTAAACACAGACGTGTGAATGAGGCCTAATATTGTTCTTAACAAGCCCAATTTTTAGAGTCTGGTATTCTTTAAACCCATGTATTTCCTTAGAGCGCAGCATAGACAGAACAGTGGTCTACAAGTCAAATTTCTCCCTGGCTTCCATCGACTATCCCACTTGTGGAAGTAGAGATACATGAATGGTGTGTGTTTACTAAATATTTTTGCTCGAGTGTATTACACATGTAGTAACCCTGGAATTGAAGAGGAACTGAGATTGATAAGGTATGGACACAACAACATTATCAGGCAGACTCGCTCTGAAACCCGCTAAGAAAATGCTTAAAAGGATGATCATTTTCATTTCTATGAAAAAAAATCATTGCTGTTTATGTTCCGGCTTTTGAGTGTCTTTTAACAGCTTCAGGTTTCAAAAGATGTCAAGTGGCTAAAAGTAGTGAGCTGACCATTCTTCAGGTGTTTTCCACTGAGAAGATGATCTATGCTTACAATAAAAGTCAATGGAAAGGCTCAAAAGACACCGGGAAGACACCATGGAGTCTTTTTGTGCGCTTTCCTAGCATTTCGCTTCAAAAACCACTAACGGTTTCTTTATTGTTGAATGGAGAAAAAAAAATGACTGTAAACGCCAGTACAAAAGATGACCCAGAAAATCATGGAGAAATGCTGAAAAAAGTGCCGGTGGTCAAAAACTTTGAACAAGTGCTCAGGATATGAAAAACAGATGCAAAAAAATACTTCAAAAATACTGACGTGTTCTGGATCAATGCAAAATTTTTAGAAATCTCAGGGGATATGCATTATATGCCCATGTACAAAGACGCTATGTCCACATATTCTTGAGCTCCAGTTTTCATTAATTTATGCCTGACTACTTGGATGAGTAAAAAAGATGAAAGCATAGACTTGAACATGTTGCTTGACCGTGTGACCAAAGCATTAAAATATAGCATAATGGTTTTCTGTGAATAGAACACCTAGCCAAATCAGACGTTCTGCTTTGCACTGATGAGGGGTAAACACCCAGAAACACGTGTCTACAAATGGGGTCTATGGTTTGACTAGACTTCAAATCGTCTTCCTGTCTGAAAAGGCAATTTGAATATTTAAATTCCCAAAGGAGCATTACATGGCATATAAGTCTCTTTACACTTGCTTAGCACTCTCTACAAGAAGAAACGTTCACCACTCAGACATCATGTCAGCGGCCTCACATTGAGGCAAATCAGACCTTCTACTTTGCACTGATGGCGAGCAAACATCTCCAAAACCATGTATGCAAATGAAGTGTCTTGTTTTGTTTCTTGTCACATGGCAAGGCTCGTTAAAGGGTCCATATTGACTTTTAGAATTGTTAAGATAATAGGTGGCAGTAGTGTTCCGGTCCTCTTCTTCTCTGAAGAGGCCATTTGCATACATATAGATGGAATATTTGGAAATTATTGTGCAGATCTAAACACATGTAATGGATTCATAAGAAACATGTACGGTATATATTCCATCCTATCTGACCAAGTTATTTCAATTTGTTTGCTAAGGTACCTTCAAATGTAAATTCTATAAAATTGAATCAAAATTAAATTTTATTTTAAATGGATATCTAAAGTTAGAAAATGAACAAGTTTCTTCTGCAAAAACAGAATTAATTCTTCAAGTTTGTGCTTCAGAGGCATAACACTCCGAGAACTGTCAGAAAGTAGTCCAGGAGCCCTCACACAATGCAATTAAAAGGCAGTATAATAGGAGTCATATGGGGAGAATAATTGTCATCTCAGTTGCTCATTTAATTTTGATTTGTATGTCCCATGGTTTAGTGTTTCTCTGCCCCAATTACCTGGCCACAGTATGGAGCTTTTGTTAACCTTCCCTGCATCCACCCTTAGGCCGGAGTCACACTGGCGACAAAATCGGACGACTGCAATGCGATGAAATATCGCATTGCAGTCGGACCTATGTTAATCTATGGAGCAGCTCCCAGTATCAGATTTTTTGTGGTCCGTTTTAAACGTCCGTGTACAATCGCAGCATGCTGCGATTGTCACCGATTGTCGGTCGACAATCGCCAATGCAAGTCTATGGGAGCGATGAAAAATCTGATTACAAACGGACCACACTGTGTGACTTGCGATGAAGTCGCATCGGTGTCCTTTAGAAAAGCCGGCAATTCATCCCCGGCTATACTGTAAAATCACACTGACAGCTTTAATAAAGACTAGAAAGAATAGAATATATACACATAGAACACATACATATATATATATACATGTCATTGTGACATGTATATATACATATATTTATAGTTCCTAGACTTCTACATACTGTAATAGCCGCTAATTCAATTGCCGGGTTTTGTGAAATCACAGAAGCCGACATGAAATGATACATTGTTTCCACACATTTAACCATGTAATTTCATGTATTTTTATATATGTTTGAAACATACAATTACATGAGTGTATTTGTGCAAAATTTCAGACATGTAGGGGTTAATTAAAGGTGTAATTTCGTTGAAAAAAAATGCGTGGGCTCCCGCTGTATTTTCTCCACCAGACAGACAAAGCAAAGCGAGTGGGGGCAGATAATAATAGCCCAGGGAAGGTGCATTTTTTTGTGCCCCCCCTGGCTACTAACATCTGCCCCCAGACACCCCAGAAAGGGCAAATCTATAATTAGATTCGCCCTTTCTGGCACTTTGCCCGTCTATTCCCATTGCCCTGTAGCGGTGGCGAATGGGTTAATCTCACCTTACTGTCACCTTGCAATTGAAAGGTGACCTTAAGGCAGGTTAATGATTGATAGCTGTCAATTAGACAACTATCAATTATTAATCCTATTGAAGTAAATAAAAAAACACACACACTTTAAGAATAAATAATTTTAATGAAATAAAAACACATTTTTTTGACCATATTTTATTTTACACTAAATCCGTGCGAAGCCATTGATCTCCTAAAATAAAGAAAAAGAAATAAAACAACATTATTCTTACCTATTCCGCCGATCTGTCACGTCCCAAGCTGTAATCCTTCACAAAGGGTTAACTAGCTTTGAGCCAAGCAGTGCAAGTAATCCTGCATGCTCAGCTCAAAGCTCATGAATGAATAAGTTCCTCTCCTGGCGACAGGAGAGGATGTGTTTCATGAATGAAGCTTAATTGATTGTGTCCACTTTCCCTTTAGGTCAGGTCACTACAGTTAAATTGGCAATAAATCAATTAAGCTCCATTCATGAATCTATTCCTCTACTTTCGCTGGGAGAGGAACTTATTCATTCAGGGGAATACAGGTCTGAGACAGCATTATTAGCTCTCTGCGACCTGTAACCTGTTAACCCTTTCTGATGGATTACACCGTGGGACCTGACTGTACATCGGATTGGTAAGTATAATTTTGCTTTTTTATTTTATTTTTATTACAGGAAATGGTTTTAGCAGGAAAATAAAATATGGTCAAAAACTGTGTGATTATTTAATTAAACTTATTTTTTATTAAAGTGTGTGTGTTTGATTTTTCTTTCATACAATAGGATTAATAATTGATAGTTGCCTAATTGACAGCTATCAATTATTAACCTGGCTTAAAGTGACCTTTCAATTGCAAGGTCATTTTAACCCCTTATTAACCCATTCGCCACCGCTACAGGGCAATGGGAATAGACGGGCAAAGTGCCAGAAAGGGCGAATCTAATTATAGATTTGCCCTTTCTGGGGTGTCTGGGGGCAGATGTTAGTAGCCAGGGGGGGCACAAAAAAAATGTACCCTCCCTAGGCTATTATTATCTGCCCCCACTCGCTTGCTTTGTCTGTCTGGTGGAGAAAATACAGCGGGAGCCCACGCATTTTTTTTAACGAATTTACACCTTTAATTAACCCCTACATGTCTGAAATTTAGCACACATATACTCATGTAATTGTATGTTTCAAACATATATAAAAATACATGAAATTACATGGTTAAATGTGTGGAAACAATGTATCATTTCATGTCGGCTTCTGTGATTTCACTGAAGCCGGCAATTGAATTAGCGGCTATAACAGTATGTAGAAGTGTAAGAACTATAAATATATGTATATATATATATATGTCACAATGACATATATATATATATATATATATGTGCTCTATGTGTATATATCTATTCTTTCTTTTGGCATTTAAATACTATTCTTTTGGATCCATTATATGTCAGTTTTGCAAGCCTGCGAGAAAATCTCGCAAGTCGGATGAAAATCGGATGTTACAAGGTACACACACATGCGATTAAATCGCATCTTTGAAGGAAAATCGGATGCCAGAAGGATGTGTGATGTTTTTATTTTGATCCGATTGTCGACCGTCTAAAACGGACCGATTTTTTGTGGTTGTGTGTGACTCCAGCCTTATTCTTGCTTTCCTGCTATTTCCTACATATTATGCAGTGCATTGATTTTCCTCATTTAATGCCTCTATTTTTCTTCGACATATGAGGCAATT
>JARQOD010000006.1:314927825-314976889 GCA_033576555.1 Oophaga sylvatica
GCACTCTGGACATTAACGTGTGAATTTAATGTGGACTCTTGGGATCTCCATCATGAGTCTCATTTGTCTCCAACATACCTGAGTAATTACCTTACTGATGGCTAACGTGTTCGTAGTTTCCATTTCTCCCACACTTGCTGTAATGGAAATAAGCTCTCCATTGTGGACTTTGGGTAGATGCACATAATCAGTATTTGCAGCAGAAAAATCTGGAGTGTTGGCAGGAAAATCATTGTGCAAAATGCACATTTTTTGCGTGCATTTTTGATGCTTTTTTTTGCCTATTTATTTGAATGGGTGAAAAATTGCTAAACGAATTGACATCTGCAATTAAAAAATAATTGGCATGTACATGAGATTTCAGAAATCTCATTCACTTTTCTGCTACAGTAAAATGCTGTGTAGTTTTTTCAGCCAAAATGCAGAGGAAACTTGGCACAAACGCATTATGTGATTATACCCTTTGGCTATGCTCATTTCTGCATTGTGGAAAAAAATAGACCATGCTGGTAAAAAGGACACTATGAAAACACAACTCATTACAGCCAATAGTGTCCACTAGGTAAAGTACGGTATCATAAAATATTATCAACTTACAACAGCTCCTACTGCAAAGTGATGGCATATTAATACAATGGGGGCACATGATGGGGTACATAGCTATTTTAGTGCTGCACCCCCAGTCATCATTTGTACCCTACAGAGTGGTGCTCCTACCATTTCCTGTGCAGTCAGCTGAACATTGCCCAATCAAATGAATGAGGATCACTAAAGCTCCGTGCAAAGCAATGAAGCTGTACTGTGCAGGGAAAATTTAGAAGGGGTTGAGGTGCTACACCAGTGTTGCATCCCATTCACTATTAGAATTGGTGGGGTTCCCAAAAATCAGACCTAGTGGTGTGTCATCAATTTATAAGATGGGAAAACCCCTTCACATGCTGGTTATCGAGCAGGGTTCTTTATCAGGACTGCCGCAGCTGTAGAGGCCATACTTTACTGTTTCACCTACAAGCGTCAGTAACATCAGTAAGTTTCTAGATAATTCATGCATAGAAAATGTGACTAAAGATGAACCAAGCAGTGCTACACGTGCAATGGGTGAGGTCCTGTCAAAAAGCATTAGCAGCATTCATAACATACAAGACAGACATCGCCAGTGACTTGAAAGGTGAAGAAGGGGAATGGAAATGTCAATTGAAGGCTTCTGCTAAATGGCAGCCAGTGCCCGAGCGAGGTGTTTGCCTACCCATGTGCTGCTTGTCTCTATAAATCTATCACCCGAAAGGACATGGAACCTCAGGAGGGATGAATGTCCGGAGTCAAGAAGCTACATTGGCCTGCATTGCTGATAGCCTGAAGCAACGGCATGCTTGCTGTAAGCTGTCATATTGTGGACTCAACTGCAATCTGCCTTCTGTCAAACATTCTGGAAAAAGCAGTCTTGCTTTGTATTTCTTACCAGCAAAGGATGAATTGTTTTAACTATTTGAATCTTGCTAAGGTTAAGTATTAATACTGGAAACAACAGCACGGCTTAGCAATGATAGAGTTAAATTCAAATCTTTATTTCCCATTGACTGCGTCCAATTAGAACCCACAGAGGTTCCAAAGTAGAACTGTGGGAAGTCACCTTGTGGCAACAGCATTGATTTGTGAGACTCTGCACCTCATTAAACCAATGACCAGTGCAAAGTTTACTTCTCATTGCAACTGTTTAAGACTACAATCGGTCTCCCCTAGGCTCACAGCCTTTCAAAAATACCCTGTCAGTTTATTTATCTGTCATTTATTTGCAATATACATTACTTCCATAAGACCATTGCATTGGGAGATTTTCCCACCTACACAAGTATTTGATGCAGAAAAATATTATGTGAAATGAGCCTAACATGTATGTTTCTCAAGTATGTGTGTTCTGACTATGGCAATATCATACATATCAACTGATTTATCGCTGAGCACTGAGGCACAATCCTGCGTCAGTTGTAATACAGTCTGATGGATAAATTAAAACAATGCTAGGCACACTTAGCATGTCAGTTCCATGATTTGTAGAACGCTAACGACTCGTAATTTATTATCTCCAGTGTGCGATTCTGCACAAAGCTCTCTGACTTTTTTCTTTAACATTGTGCCTTGCATTCAATTGTCATACATGTACTTACTTAAATTCTGTGCTTTGCCTTTCTTGATCTTTGACTTTGCTCATCAAGTGTACTGACCTCTGCTTGTTCTTAAAGGGGTTGTCCAGGGCTGAACTATTAATGAATTAACTCTAGGATGGGTCATCATTAAGAGATAAGTGAGAGTCAAATACCTGGGACTTCCACCAATTAGCTGAAATCTGCTCCGGCAGCAGACGGAATGAAGTGATGGAATGGGCAGAACAAAGCTGCCCCATACATTGCTCAGTGGCTGCTGCTGGGTACTGCACTTTATCTACTACTCACTTGCTGTGTAATGAGACTTATATCTTCCATCAACCTGAATGAGGGATAAAGCGCAGTACTCTGTAGTGGCGATGAACAAGAGAAAAGCAATACACTAGCAATGAGCACACTTAAAAAAGTATGAATTTAGTGAACAAAAATCAATACAAGACCATAAAAACATTTACAATGTACTGTATAAACACACTGAAAAGCACTATATATAGTGAAAAAGGGCAAATGGAAAAACCATAAACAATATACAGTATGCATTTCAGAAGTGCAAATGCAAAACCCAGCACAGAAAACACCAATAATAAGGGGTCTGTAAAACTCACAAGAGACAAAGAAAATCATTAACGGACATAGGCATGACCAAAATCCCTGTGTTTAATAAGTAAAGTAATAATTAGAGCATAGGTTTTAAAGGGCCAATGCTGAAGCCAAACATACTATACACCAGTGTACAAGTAAAGTCTGAATGCACATCGACTGTGGCCAGACAGAACCCATACAGTCCTAACAGAAGGCAGATGCAGCCATTGTAAGAGAAGCCACCCAATGTAATGCATTAGAATAGAATATTAGAATAAGAAAAACAATAGTGAAGGATAGAAAACCTTGAATAATACAGAAAATAAAGTATGATGCAAACAAAAGTGACCATAAAGTATGATAACTCCACAGTTAATTCCTCCACAGTACCCTCTACACGCATAGTATGATGACCCTACTGTACACCTTCTTCCTCAATCCACCCGTCAAAAAATGGTGACACCATCACAGTATGATTCTCCAACTTTAATGCCCCCAAAGCCCTTGATACAGTATATTGGCCACAAAATGTGCTCCATACAATATAACGGAGCCCTGCATTACCTTCCATATAATATAAAGGCCCCACATAGTGCTCCATACAGTATAATGGCCTCACATAGTGCTCCATACAGTATAATGGCCCCACATAGTGCTCCCTACAAAATAATAGCCTCACATAGTGCTCCATATAGTATAATGGCCTTACATAGTGCTCCATACAGTATAATGGCCCCAGATAATGCTCCATACAGTATAATGAGACCACATAGTTCTCCATACACTATAATGGCCCCACAAAGTGCTCCACACAGTATAATGGCCACAAAATGTGCTCCATACAATATAACGGAGCCCTGCTTTGCCTTCCGTATAGTATAATGGCCTCACGTAGTACTCCAAACAGTATAATAGCCCCACATAGTGGTCCACACAATATAATGGCCCCATATAGTGCTCCATATAGTAAAATGGCCTCACATAGTGTTTCATACAGTATAATGGCCCCACATAGTGTTCCCTACAAAATAATGGTCCCACATAGTGCTCCATAGAGTATAATGGCCTCACATAATGCTCCATGGCCCCACATAGTGCTCCATACCGTGTAATGGCCCCACATAGTGCTCCATACATTATAATGGCCCCACATAGTGCTCCATACAGTATAATAGGCCCACATAGTGCATTACTCAGTATAATGGTCCCACAGTAAAAAAAAAAAAAAAACTAATCACCTCGGCCCGTATCCCTCCTGCTCCGGTCTCTTCATGGTGGCTTCATATTCTCTGCACATTATGGTACAGTGGGTACGTTGTAATGACGTATCATCATGACGTTATCTGGTAAATGATGGGAGAGGGAGTGTCAGCCTCCTCCATCATTACTTTCAACTGTATCAGCATCTAGGATACCTACAAAGTTGAAAATGCAAAGCCGGACGGGGACCCACTCAGTTTCACAGGCCAAACATTCTCGGGGGGGGGGGCAAATTTACTCATTCTGAGGGCCACATTTGGCCCGTGGGCCAGAGTTTGACATATGTGATCTAGAAGTACAGTGCCTTGCGAAAGTATTCGGCCCCATGGAACTTTTCAACCTTTTCCCACATATCATGCTTCAAACATAAAGATACCAAATGTAAATTTTTGGTGAAGAATCAACAAGTGGGACACAATTGTGAAGTTGAACGAAATTTATTGGTTATTTTACATTTTTGTGGAAATGCAAAAACTGAAAAGTGGGGCGTGCAATATTATTCGGCCCCTTTAACTTAATACTTTGTTGCGCCACCTTTTGCTACGATTACAGCTGCAAGTCGCTTGGGGTATGTCTCTATCAGATTTGTACATCGAGAGGATGAAATTCTTGCCCATTCATCCTTGGCAAACAGCTCGAGCTCAGTGAGGTTGGATGGAGATCGTTTGTGAACAGCAGTTTTCAGCTCTTTCCACAGATTCTCGATTAGATTCAGGTCTGGAATTTGACTTGGCCATTCTAACACCGGGATATGTTTATTTGTGAACCATTCCATTGTAGATTTTGCTTTATGTTTGGGATCATTGTCTTGTTGGAAGACAAATCTCTGTCCCAGTCTCAGGTCTTTTGCAGACTCCAACAGGTTTTCTTCAAGAATGGTCCTGTATTTGGCTCCATCCATATCCCATCAATTTTAACCATCTTCCCTGTCCCTGCTGAAGAAAAACAGGCCCAAACATGATGCTGCCACCACCATGTTTGACAATGGTGTTGCCTTTATGCCAAACATATCGTTTGGCATGGTTGCCAAAAAGTTCGATTTTGGTTTCATTTGACCAGAGCACCTTCTTCCACATGTTTTGTGTGTCTCCCAGGTGGCTCATTGCAAACTTTAAACGACACGTTTTATGGATATCTTTGAGAGATGGCTTTCTTCTTGCCACTCTTCCATAAAGGCCAGATTTGTGCAGTGTACAACTGATTGTTGTCCTATGGACAGACTGTCTGACCTCAGCTGTAGATCTCTGCAGTTCATCCAGAGTGATCATGGGCCTCTTGGCTGCATCTCTGATCAGTCTTCTCCTTGTTCGAGATGAAAGTTTAGAGGGACGGCCGGGTCTTGGTAGATTTGCAGTGGTATGATACTCCTTCCATTTCAATATGATCGCTTGAACAGTGCTCCTTGGGATGTTTAAAGTTTTGGAAATCATTTTGTATCCAAATCCAGCTTTAAACTTCTCCACGACAGTATCATGGACCTGCCTATTGTGTTCTTTGGTCTTCATGATGCTCTCTGTGCTTCAAACAGAACCCTGAGACTATCACAGAGCAGGTGCATTTATACGGAGACTTGATTACACACAGGTGGATATTTATCATTAGTCATTTAGGACAACACTGAATCATTCAGAGATCCACAATGAACTTCTGGAGTGAGTTTGCAGCACTGAAAGTAAAGGGGCCGAATAATATTGCATGCCCCACTTTTCAGTTTTTGTATTTTCACAAAAATATAAAATACCCAATAAATTTCATTCAACTTCACAATTGTGTCCCACTTGTTGTTGATTCTTCACCAAAAATTTACATTTGGTATCTTTATGTTTGAAGCATGATATGTGGGAAAAAGTTGAAAAGTTCCAGGGGGCCGAATACTTTCGCAAGGCACTGTATATCTGATTCCTTTTGCTCACAGAAAGCTTAGTAGTTTTCAATGCCAAATAAAACTAAATCCTCCGTCACACACAGCAATCTGGCTTGCGAGATTGCTGCTGAATCACTAGTTTTGTAACGCAACAGCGATCTCCCCAGCGATATCGCTGTGTGTGACATTCAGCGACGATCAGTCCCCCTGCTGGATATCGCTGACCGTCGCTGAATGTCCTGGACATTTTTTTGATCGTTGGTCTCCTGCTGGCCAGCACGCATCGCTGTGTGTGGCAGGCAGGAGACCAGCGATCAGCTGGTAACCAAGGTACACATCGGGTTTCCAGGCGCCGGGCGGCGCCTGGAAACCCGATGTGTTCGTTGGATACCAGTGCGCTGCTGCAGGGGAGCTGGTAACCAAGGTACACATCGGGTTTCCAGGTGTTGTGCAGCGCCTGGAAACCCGATGTGTACCTTGGTTACCAGCTCCCTGCACCAGCGGGCTGGTATCAAACGTACACTGCGGGTAACTAAGCAACGTTACCCGCAGTGTTGCTATCCTAATCGCTGCCTGAGCTGCCTGTTTGGCAGCTCAGCAGCGATCATGTGCGACACACCAGCAATCCTGACAAGTGCGTATCGTTGTCGGGATCGCTGGTGTGTCGCTATGTGTGACGGGGCCCTAAGTCTCTGGTTTAAGGGATGGTGAAGTTATTTAAAACTGATGACCTATTCTTAGCACCCTCACTTATTAGCTGTTCAAGGGGCCACAGCGCATGTGCGGAGAAGGCAACTATGAACCAGCATGTACTAAGCCAAAGTAAACACTCCAAAGGCTGCGGCACTCACTCAAGCACTGTGGCCCCTTCAATCAGCTGATAGGCAGGGGACCCATCCAATCTAATATTGACTGCCTATCCTAAAGGTAGGCCATCAATTTAGAAAGGCTAGATTACCCCTTGTGGTTAAACATTCATGTTCCTGCACACTTAATTTACACCACCTCCTTCCTAAATGCATAACTCCTTATCCATATAACCTGCTTCCCTTCCCTATCTGTCCTGCAAATGTCATTCATGTCTTGTCCAGCTGCTGAAAGCCTTTAACCAATGCAATCAAAGCGCAGAGATTGGGGATTAGAGGAGGAAATTGCAAGAACAAATAAGGAATTAGAGTGCAAAGACGATACAATTTCCAAGATTGAAGTCTCCCACCTGGAAAATGAGCTGGATAACAATCTGTCCACATGACAACATTGTTGAAGGGATAGAAAATAATCAACTCATCAGTGTAAATCAGAATTACAGTGTGCGTGCTCTTGTATGACTCAAGGTCCACTAATGTAAGTCATTTCCTAGCGAATAACATCTAGTATAGCCGCTCTTTGCATATGTGATATGGTATTATGAGCAGAGCAGTCTGAGGCACAGATCAGTGACCTCCGGGACACCATTACTATCTGCATATCATAATCACCAGCAACAAAATCGGAAGGTAAACAGCATATTAAAAGGAGCGGTCCAGGTCAGAAAGAAATTTGTTTTTCTACAACTTGTCACAGTAATGGTTTATCTGAGATTCAGTCACCCTTAATGTAACCCTTCATTTACATTATACATGAGAATATCTAGTTTTTTTTCCCCAGGCTTGTACATTGGGATGCTGACGTCTCCTCATTTCACTAACAACAGACACGAAAGATAATTTCCTTCCTGTCTTAAAATTGTTGCCAACGTACATTACAGGCATCTAGTACATGCCAATGATTTTATATCTTGCGATAGTTGTAGATATACATGACAATATGAATAAATGCAATAACTCACTTCAGGATGAGAATGGTAGAGAAACGTCTCCAAAAAAAACCCTCTTTTTATGAAGACTTCCCACTTATCCAGATCAGATTTTCTGTGTCTGACCATCAGTTCCACTACATACTATGCCAATTTGGCTATTTGGCTATCACGCCAGTAGAAGACCACTTTCAATGCAATGTTTGATGGCCACCTTAAATGAGGTTTCACTGTATTATAAAGAGCATGCCCAATCAAAAATCTTCACAATTACCATAGCATAATTTCAAGTAACAGATAATGCGTGTAAGCTATACAGCACACAAAAAAAGGGGAGACCCTGTTTTACTATCTCTAATCTCACATACACGCCGTGGCAACATGGAGGACACTATAGAACTGTACTAAGCAGTGTAGCAGTGAATCTAGCACTTGGGTGGAGTAAACACCTACTAGAACCTGCGCAGTATTTTCTGTGTGTCGGTTCTTCTGTCTCTCCCAGACAGCCACTCCCTTCTTGATCACACCAGCCCCTCTCCATAGACGTATATGGACAGTAGCTATAGTCTAATCATCTAATAAAACTGGGATTCCGCCGGTTTTAGCAAAGGTGGATTTCATCCGTGAAGAAGGAGTAATTGCTGTAGAAAGTAGAACAGAAGTGGATAAAGATGCATGTTTCTGTAAAAGGATGTACAGTATTACAAACTTTGTTATTTTTGATTGTACTACTAATTTATGAGAAATTTGTTAAAAAAAACAATGACTTTATATTAGATAACTGTTGCCAATTTGGGATATTATACATTTTGTATCTAAAGACGTTGTCGGATTAATAGGACATGCCAAAGAGGAAGTCATCCACTCAAGACGTCTTTACCAGAGGAGAGCAAGGGAGGAGATGAGATAGATGTACCTACCACCGCTAGTGGCACAAAAGGTTTGGACAAACAAGAGGTCTGAATCAATACAGGAATTCAGGAGTGTGGTGTATTCATGAGGACATCCTTTCACTTCTCCATACTACTCTCTTTTCATAATGACAGTGACTGGCAAGCTGCTACGCACACATACTTTACATACAGTACTCTTCTAATCACTGCCCTTAAGAAGAAACGGGGAGCACTTTCTGAATGAACACATTTGACTTATGCCAATTTGGCTGCTAGGACTATGGATCTGTATGGATTTGCTATATAGTAAGGCCAGACTCTGGTTTCAGCTAACATCACTGAAAATTTCTGCAGCTTATTTTTAAAGGGGTTTGTCTTCAAGAATTATGCACAACTGCAAGTGTGAGTTACCCGAACACAGAGTAGGACATCCGATGGCATTGGAAATGATTATCTGATTGGTATGCCATTCAATAATGACCCTGTGCCACTCCCAGAATATCACAGAGCTCTTGTGCCAATTATACACCCTAAGTTAATACGTTTTCTCTTTGCCAATAAAATACACACAGGCACTTATAACATAGATCTCAGCACTAGATACAGTTATATGAAAAAGTTTGGGCACCCCTATTAATCTTAAGCTTAATGTTTGATAAAAATTGGTGTTTTTGCAACAGCTATTTCAATTTGATATATCTAATAACTATTGGACACAGTAATGTTTCTGCCTTGAAATGAGGTTTATTGTACTAGCAGAACATGTGCAATCTGCATTCAAACAAAATTTGACAGGTGCATAAGTATGGGCACCCTTATCATTTTCTTGTTTTAAATACTCCTACCTACTTTTTACTGACTTACTAAAGCACTTTTTTTGGTTTTGTAACCTCATTGAGCTTTGAACTTCATAGCCAGGTGTATGCAATCATGAGAAAAGCTACTTAAAGTGGCCACTTGCAAGTTGTTCTCCTGTTTGAATCTCCTCTGAAGAGTGGCATCATGGGCTCCTCAAAACAACTGTCAAATGATCTGAAAACAAAGATTATTCAACATAGTTGTTCAGGGGAAGGATACAAAAAGCTGTCTCAGAGATTTAACCTGTCAGTTTCCACTGTGAGGAACATAGTAAGGAAATGGAAGAACACAGGGACAGTTCTTGTTAAGGCCAGAAGTGGCAGGCCAAGAAAAATATCAGAAAGGCAGAGAAGAAGAATGGTGAGATCAGTCAAGGACAATCCTCAGACCACCTCCAGAGAGCTGCAGCATCAACTTCCTGAAGATGGTGTCACTGTGCATCGGTCAACTATACAATGCACTTTGTACAAGGAGAAGCTGTATGGGAGAGTGATGCGAAAGAAGCCGTTTCTGCAAGCACGCCACAAACAGAGTTGGCTGAGGTATGCAAAAGCACATTTGGAGAAGCCAATTTCTTTTTGGAAGAAGGTCCAGTGGACTGATGAAACCAAGATTGAGTTGTTTGGTCATACAAAAAGGCGTTATGCATGGCGTCAAAAAAAACACAGCATTCCAAGAAAAACAATTGCTACCCACAGTAAAATTTGGTGGAGGTTCCATCATGCTTTGGGACTGTGTGGCCAATGCCGGCACCGGGAATCTTGTTAAGGTTGAGGGACGCATGGATTCCACTCAGGATCAGCAGATTCTTAAAAATAATATTCAAGAATCAGTGACAAAGTTGAAGTTACGCAGGGGATGGATCTTTCAGCAAGACAATGATCCAAAACACCGCTCCAAATCTACTCAGGCATTCATGCAGAGGAACAATTACAATGTTCTGGAATGGCCATCCCAGTCCCCAGACCTGAATATCATTGAACATCTGTGGGATCATTTGAAGAGGGCTGTCCATGCTCGGCGACCATCAAACTTAACTGAACTGGAATTGTTTTGTAAAGAGGAATGGTCAAAATACCTTCATCCAGGATCCAGGAACTCATTAAATTTTACAGGAAGGCTGTTATTTTTGCAAAAGGAGGATCTACTAAATATTAATGTCACTTTTCTGGTGAGTTGCCCATACTTATGCACCAGTCAAATTTTGTTTGAATGCAGATTGCACATGTTCTGCTAGTACAATAAACCTCATTTCAAGGCAGAAACATTACTGTCCAATAGTTATTAGATATATCAAACTGAAATAGCTGTTGCAAAAACACCAATTTTTATCAAACATTAAGCTTAAGATTAATAGGGGTGGCCAAACTTTTTCATATAACTGTAACTGCAGGCATCCAGTGAACGCAATGTATGCCCGTTAGCTTTAATGCGAGCTTTGCCAGATTATTACAAAGAAAAGAAGCATTTCCATTGATCCTAACAAACAAACAGCATAATCTTCTGTATTCTGTATAGTCCATTTTTAAAGCATAAGGACAAGTTCAAGATAATTTTTTGATTAAAAACTCCAGCTAGATTTTTTTTAGCACTGGAGTGGCGCCATACCTGTAAGTCCCCTGCCCACAGTCATATACTCACCCTCTGGCATCTTCACCGTTTTTCGGTCTTGCGATGCCATCTTGTGAGAGGATATTATACTTATACTAACACATGGATGGGCCTTTGTTTTTGGTTTTGCTTTAGTTTATTGTAATAAGTACATTTGGGGGTGTCCATCACACCCCACACCTTGGGCTGTGTACCTTTATCTATTTAGCTTTCCATGGGCAGTCAGGGTTAAGTCTAGTTCTGCCGGGCTCTATTTTGAGACCTGGATGGTACATAGCGAGGTGAGTCACTAGCGTTAGGGGCCATCCTTACTGGGTACAACCTGTCGCGGTGGGCTGGCTTTGATCCTTTTCTCAAATAAAAAAATGTTAACTAAATACCCTATGTTTGTTGCATTTGTTACTATTTGCTTACTTAGTGCGGTGTGCCTATGCTTCATACTCTTCTCTTTTGTTGTTCTTGTTTAATGGCCACAGCGTATATGTTATTTCTGGCTTTACTGCCTATTGCTGGCTGCAGAATGATTTATCTGAGAATCCACCAGCAAATTCACTTCTTTTAACTGTTTGACGTTCTTAAAAACCTAAAGTGGTTAAAAGACGATCAAACGTATGTAAGTCATTTTTACACAGAAATTCACATGTTCATTCTGTTGAGCGTTTTTTATGTTTTTCAGGTGGTTTCCGTATCAGAATTCGCCTGAAAATGACTTTGTGATCACGTCCCTTTATTCAGTTTATTGTACCAGATGAAACAGGAAAATGCAAAGGCAATTAGGATGAAGGTATAAGATCACTGTACCAAACAATGCCATTAAATTACCATACATGTGTATGTAAGAAGACTTGTCACGTAGCAGAACTGCGTTCATGCCGTTCCACAGTGATTTACGTGCCCTTTGTGAGCGGTAATAATAAGTGGTTATGTAAAACATACAATAAGACTCAGTACATGAAACTGGATCAAACTCTGTAACTAATTGCATTTATTATAATTACATCAGATCCCAATGTTTTACATGGGGCACAGTCCTCGGACGTCCTCATGGGCAAATGCGATGCAGAGAAATCTGCCATTATTCAAATCTATCTGTAATCTGCAAATCAATTAATGCAATGAAGATTTATGCAGTCGGCCAGGAACCTTCTACTGACATCTTGAATAAAGATAATATAGGCATATTATGAAAATGCAAAAATGCTTAGAATTATTACCATTTTAAGAAGTTATTTTATCCAAGCAGGAGTATTATTTAGTGGTTTTGCAATGTAAAAGTAAGTATTCCAAAAAAAAATAGTGTTTCAAGAATTTAGCAAAAAGATTCCCAGGATACAACACATCTTCTGGCCCAGTGAAAGTAATGCCACCTGTGTGTCACACCGCAACATAATGACATCACGGGGTCTACTGATCAGAAGAGGCGCCACCACCGGGGATGTTGGCAGTTAGAAGAAAGTTCGAAGGAGTCTGGTTCAGTGATCACAGGCTACCGACATAGCCGTTGGCTTCTTTTTGCTCAAATCGAAGAGACTGATTCATCATTACACTTTTTACAATATTTTGAAATGAATATCTCTCACTTAGTGATTTTTTCACTGATAACAAATTGACCAAACATTTTGTGCAATTTTTAAAGTTGTATTTTGATGTTTAGTTTTCAGATGTTTACGTACATGTTCCTTTTCCAGATATTTTAGACTGATTCATCAAATGTGACTTTCATTAAAAAATTGCAAAATTCGGAGTAAATAACTCCAGTGAAGCCCTGGAGTGATTTTATTTATGGCATTTCTGTAATAACAGACTGAATAAAAAACGA
Source organism: Oophaga sylvatica (assembly GCA_033576555.1). Classification (NCBI taxonomy): domain Eukaryota; kingdom Metazoa; phylum Chordata; class Amphibia; order Anura; family Dendrobatidae; genus Oophaga; species Oophaga sylvatica. The sequence goes on from JARQOD010000006.1 coordinate 314,940,670, forward strand.
CCCAAATGATGAACTAGGGCCTAAATGGGCAGCAAGGTGGCTCAGTGGTTAGCACTGTTACTTTACAGCGCTGGGGTCCTGGGTTCAAATCCCACCAAGGACAACATCTGTAAGGAGTTTGTATGTTCTCCCCGTGTTTGTGTGGGTTTCCTCCCACACTCCAAAGACATACTGATAGGGAATCTAGATTGTGAGCCTCAACTAAGATAATGTCTGTAAAGTGCAGCGGAATATGATGGCGCTGTATAATAATAATAAATAAGTGTAATCCCTGTACAGTATATGTGTGTTACATGTAAATTCTCTGTGGCAGATTTACTTCAGTATTTGCACTGCAACGTGACTTTGACCGCACCAGTTACAGCACATGCAACATTACAACTTTCATCACAGAAAAATGAATAATATACAGGTGTGTCCACAACAGGGTTATCAACCTGACCTTTCACTTTTTTTGGGTGGAGAGGACAGCTTATCAAAAAATCATTTACAGACAATATTTTTTACTAACACATTAGAAAACCATAAAAAAAATCATTACGGTTATCAGTGATCTATGTCTACAGCCCATAATTCTGATATAAAGACATCAGCTGCATTCACAGTAAACTGTAAAATGATGATAATTACAGCCAAAATAATCTGTGTATGTTTCTTCAGCTTCCAAAATATCGTGGATGTCTGCAGAGATAGGCCTCATACTCACTGGTGCCAAAAACGGATGAAAATCAGACGATAAAAAATCGGATGCAAATCTGACCAATGTTAGTCAATGGGTGAGTTCTCATTAGCGATTTTTTTCTCATCAGATATTGGTGTGAGAAAAAAATCACAGCTTGCTGCGATTTGATGCGATTTTGGGATGAAAATCGCCAATGCAAGTCAATGGGTGCGATTAAAAAACTAACAGCACTCGCACCATGCACGTGCTGTCCGATTTATATGCACCAGTCTCCTTTGAAAAGCCGGTAATTCATCCCCGGCTACTGTAAAATCACACTGACAGCTCACAAAACAGTAGATACATACACATAGAATACATATATATATATATACATGTCATTGTAACACATACATATATATATATTTATAGTTCTTACACTTCTACATACTGTAATAGCCGCTAATTCAATTGCCGGCTTTTGTGAAATCACAGAAGCCGACATGAAATGATACATTGTTTCCACACAGTTAACCATGTCATTTCATGTATTTTGATATATGGTTTGAACTTACAATTACATGAGTGTATTTGTACAAAATTTCAGACATGTAGGGGTTAATTAAAGGTGTAAATTCGTTGAAAAAAAATGCGTGGGCTCCCGCTGTATTTTCTCCACCAGACAGACAAAGCAAGCGAGTGGGGGCAGATAATAATAGCCTAGGGAGGGTACATTTTTTTTGTGCCCCCCCCTGGCTACTTAAAATTATTTATTCTTAAAGTGTGTTTGTGTTTTTTTATTTACTTCAATAGGATTAATAATTGATAGTTGTCTAATTGACAGCTCTCAATACTAAGGTGACATTAACGCCTTATTAACCCATTCGCCACCGCTACAGGGCAATGGGAATAGACGGGCAAAGTGCCAGAAAGGGTGAATCTAATTATAGATTTGCCCTTTCTGGGGTGTCTGGGGGCAGATGTTAATTGAATGTCAATTGCGGCAATTCAATTAGCGGCTATTACAGTATGTAGAAGTCTAGGAACTATAAATATATGTATATATATATGTCACAATTACATATATATATATATATATATATATATATATATGTATTCTATGTGTGTATATGTATTGTTTCTATTCTTTATTAAAGCTGTCAGTGTGATTTTACAGTAATGCCAGGGATGAATTAGCGGCTATTATACTATGTAGAAGTGTATGACCTATATATATATATTATATATATATTAGATGTATATATATATATATATTATATATATAATTATTTGCTTTTTGTGAAAATTTTTTTGTTACAATGTGATTTTTACATGACTTTTTACATAGAGATAACTGCTCTATGTAAAACTTCATGTTAAAATCGCATTGCATACAGATGGAAAACTGATGGAAAACTGACAGAAAACGCATGGTGCGATTTAAAATCGCATCAAAATCGCATGCCTTTTTACAACAAATGTACCGTTTTTTTCCTGCAGAAAACGGACCGATTTTTTTCCAGCCAGTGAGTATGAGGCCATAGGGTTAATCTACAGATTAATAGTGTTATGAATGGGCCAGGGTTCTGTACTGAAAGTGCGCCACCCAGAAGAAAATGAACTTTATCCCTCCCGGGAGCTGCATGTTTTCAGTCATCAAGGCGTGCGAGTGCGCCTACAGTCACTGTTCACAGCGCTGCGAGCGACGACTGTAAGGACACCCCGGAACGTTGACTGACAGCCAGCGCAGTAGAGAATAAGTACAGTTTTTAAAAGTGGGTGGAGGTTGGATGTTATGGGGCGGGCCGGGCATGTCTGAAAAATTTATCATAATTTACTCCCCAAAAGTGGTATAAATCATGACTGCAATCGACTGATGCCCCTGACTGGAGTGACATTTGGTGCTTTTTAATCCAGCGCAGACAAGTCTTGATGAATCAGAGCCATATACTATATGCATCTTGTAACAGAGGTAATCAGGTTCTGTCAAGTGTTTCAATGAGTTGATAGTGACCAAACTGTTAATAAATATGACACGCATCAGATTAGAAACCGCTGTGGAGTAAAATGCGCCAACAAATTGATAAATATGAAGAATGGAATATTACTGGCTCAATAAGCTCAAGTCCTATCAAACTTTAAAGTATAGAAGGTTTGTTTCTGAGAACCTCTTATGTTTATACGGTACTCATCTTACCTCTCATACTGAGCATGCAGCTCCATCCTTCTACCGGAAGCAAATTTAGTCACCTGTGTAAGACTGATCTCAAAGCATTCAGACGCTTTCACCGGAGTTATTGGGATTTTTTTATTTTTTTTCATAAGGGTATGTTCACACGTAGCATTTTTGCTGCATTTTTTTAATGCATGAAACAACACAGGCTCAGGCCAGAAAATTGTAGAAGACATTTCACATGTTTTTGTGCATTTTTAATACAATTTTTTATGTGTTTTTTTTTAGTGCTAAGCCATTTTGATCTCAAAGGGCAAAACCACAGTGAAAACTTTGAACGAATTGACATGATGTGTTTTTTTTTTTTTTTTAAATCACCACAGGTCAAAAGGAGCAAGAAAAAAAGTGCATTAATTAATAAAATACATTACTAAATATAAGTTGGTAAAACGGTTTGTGCCTGTCATTCCTTACTGACATTATACTATGTGTGGGGACATCTGAATGCAGTCTCCCAGTGTCACTCAGGAGCAGTGCTGCCTAATATACACCTGTCAGACGAGATGACAAGTTCACGCTGACAAGGAGGAGGACCCGCACATTCAATGAATATAGTGGAGCTACTCTGCACTACTACCATTATCGGAAAAGGCAGTAAACTGATTATCTACTGAATGTGCTACTAATTCTGATGACACAGCAAAGACCTAAACCAGAAAGTAACCGATAGCCGGAGCACTAATATTTACAGCCATCATTAGTAATAGTGTTAGTAAGTGAGACATTGCTGTACTGTGCACAAGTAATGCATCTAGTAAATTATACTGTATATTCAATGATCTGATAATCAGCCCCAAGACCAATAATCCCACACACACATACAACAAGTATCCTTACAATCAATTCTAAGGTCACATTGACAACTCACCTTCAACACAAACCCTAAGGTGCATTTACACTGTACAACTATCGGGAACGGGGGTTTCCAGTCATCTTGCAGTATAAGCCCACTGCCAATCACCCAACGAACAGGAAACACACTCGTTCATTGGGTGAAATGATCTTTTTGACTGGCTTAACAGATCATCATTCTCAGAAACACAAAGTCCTGGGCAAACAATACATGTGCTGCCGAAAACAACAACAGCCTAAGTGTACAGAACAATATATTACTCTAAGCACAACAGCCCGCCTAATACAAGCTATGAAATGACCGCCGATCGGCAAACACGTAGCTGATCAGGATTCGCACAGGACTGTGGATCGGCTATTGTAAACCTGGACTTAAATACAATGTTTGCAACAAAAGATCGAAACTCTTAATCTATCATGATAAAAATAAGTCTGATCTGTGAGTAACAAATGTAAAGCCGGAGGAGCTGAGAAAGTGGTGTCGTTTGTGCAAGGGGGGGGAATCAATAAAACTTCTACGGTAATTCATTGTTGTAAATCCTTGCTCATTTTGTGTTTAGGAGTCCAGTGGTCACATGCATGTACACCACTACAGGAAAGGCTGTCAATCACTGAGTGACTCCGCCCACTGGACGCCTGAGCTCAGAATTAACACTTATCTAATCCAATAAGATACAAATTATACTGAATTCCACTAAACTATATATTAATCTGTTCACCTCCGGTTGTCTGTGAGATGTTGCCCACTGATAAGCATGAATGTGCTATATGACAGGTTCTCTTTAGTGCAAAGCCTGCAAACTTTCAATGACAACAAAATAGCTGCAAATGTTATAAAATGAAGAAAAAACACAATTGGCCATTCAGTGCTGATGCTCTGGTGGTGACCTCTGCAGTGAATGTACTAATGAAAGTCTGTCGTCTGAGATTCCTGAATCCTTACAGTGTCCACACAGCACACTGTCCAGATTCTTTGGTGCCGCCAGTGAGAGTGGGCGATCACATAACTGCAATTATGTGATCTGCATGCATATACCAAATAGACGTGCTCAGCCTCACTCAACACAAGTGAATTGAGTGTGGTCAAGCACGTCTAATCGGACCATGGTCAGAAGTATGCAAATTGCAATCACGGGACTGCCCACTCTCATAGGTGACACTAGAGAATCCTGACAGTGTGTGGTGTGCACAACTGTAAGGATTCAGAAGTCTGCAGACACAGAGTTAACTACAGACTGTCATCCGAAGACCCAGTTAATGCAATTGTTAACGTTGCATAGCTCTTTAATGAGTTGCATTTTAATCTTAATAGCATTAGACGCCTGTAGTTTCTATTTACATTGACGCTGATAAAGAAAAACCAGGTACCAGGGGCGACAGTGCTCCTGCACCGTACAATTCATTAAAGCCTTGTTAATAATTAATAACATTATTCTTATATGCGCTCATTAATAAAGCAAAGCCAAGAGGAGTGAGCGAGGACAATCTGACATCATGCACTGGGACAATTCAGAGAACCAAACACAGTCTTAAACAGTTTTGCCTGCAGAGATTTTTAGATGCAAGTGTGCATCAAAATGAAGAAAACTGAATTATTAAAAGAGATTTTAAATGAAAATGATTTTGTGAGCAACTAGGGGAATGAATGTGCAGTCTAATTGGTCATTTCTTTTTACATTCGTTAAACAGAGCGTAGTTTATCAAACACGGACGTCTTCTAAATGCCGAGATGATGGGACTCCGGTTACATATCTCTCTCACACTGGGGGTCAATAACATCAAAAGAAAAAACAGTGTAACAGAACATTCGACTCATGCCTCAAACTGGTAATGGAGTGAGAAGGACAGGATACAGAGGAAGCATATTTTATGGCTGACCAGAGGCAGGTGAAGATCTGCACTTTTCACAGGTTGTTCCTCACAGTCAACCTTTCTTTAACCCTAAGTGACAGAGCCAATTTGCAGCTTAATGACAAGGCTAATTTTTACAATTCTGACCACTGTCATTTTATGAGGTTATAACTCTGGAACGCTTCACAACGGATCCCACTGATTCCATATTGTACTTCATGATAGTGGTAAAATTTCTTCAATACGACTTGCATTTATTTATGAGAAAAATGGAAATATGGCGAAAATTTTGCAATTTTCAAATTTTAATTTTTATGCCCTTAAATTAGAGAGATATGTCACACAAAATACTTAATAAATAACATTTCCCACATGTCTACTTTACATCAGCACAATTTTGGAAATAATTTTTTTTTTGTTAGAAGTTATAAGGCTTAAAAATTGAACAGCGATTTCTCATTTTTACAACAAAATTTCCAAAACAATTTTCTTTAGGGACCACATCACATTTAAAGTCACTTTGAGGGGTACATGACATAAAATACCCAAAAGTGACACCATTCTAAAAACTGCACCCCTCAAGGTGCTCAAAACCACATTCAAGAAGTTCATTAACCTTTTACGTGCGTCACAGGAACTGAAGCAATGTGGACAGAAAAATGAACATTTAACTTTTCTACAAACATTTTGCTTCAGAATCATTTTTTTTATTTTCACAAGTATAAAAAGAGAAAATGAATCACAAAATTTTTTGCGAAATTTCTCCTGAATGCGCCAATACCCCATATATGGGGGTAAACCACTGTTTGGGCGCACGGCAGAGCTTGGAAGGAACACCGTTTGACTTTTTCAATGCAGAATTGGCTGGAATTGAGATCTGACGCCAAGTCGCTTTTGGAGAGCCCCTGATGTGCCTAAACAGTGGAAACCCCCCACAAGTGACACCATTTTGGAAATTAGACCTCTTAAGAAACTTATCTAGATGTATGGTGAGCACTTTGAACCCCCAAATGCTTCACAGAAGTTTATAACGCAGAGCCGTGAAAATAAAAAAATCATTTTTTTCCACAAAAATGATTTTTTTAGCCAATTTTTTCATTTTCCCAAGGGTAAAAGGAGAAATTAGACCCCCAAAGTTGTTATGCAACTTGTCCTGAGTACGCTGATACACAAGCGGGGGGGAACCACTGTTTGGGCGCATGGCAGAGCTCAGAAGGGAAGAAGCGCCGTTTTGGAATGCAGACTTTGATAGAGTGGTCTGCGGGTGTCATGTTGCGTTTGCAGAGCCCCTGATGTGCCTAAAGAGTGGAAACTCCCACAAGTGACCTCATTTTGGAAACTAGACCCCCCAAGTAACTTATCAAGATGTGTGGTGAGCACTTTGAACTCGCAAGTGCTTCACAGAAGTTTATAACGCAGAGCCGTGAAAATAAAAAATATTTTTTTTCCACAAAAATAATTTTTTTCCACAAAAATCATTTTTAGCCCTTATTTTTTTATTTTTCCAAGGGTAACCAGAGAAGTTAGACCCCCAAAGTTGTGCAAGTTTTCCTGAGTACACTGATGCCCCATATGAGGGGGTAAACCACTGTTTGGGTGCACGGCAGAGCTCAGAAGGGAGGGAGCACTGTTTGACTTTTTGAATGCAAAATTGGCTGCAATCAATGGTGGGGCCATATCGCGTTTGGAGACCCCCTGATGAACCTAAACTGTGGAAACCCACAATTCTAACTCCAACCCTAACACCAACACATCCCTAACCCTAATCACATCCCCAACCCCAACACACTCCTAACCCTAATCCCAACCCTAACCCTAACCACAAACCTAACCCCAACACACCCCTAACCCTAATCCCAACATAACCAGATCCCTAACCACAACCCTAACCCTAATCGCAACCCTAACCATAACCCTTACCACAAAGCTAACCCCAACACACCCCTAACTATAATCCCAACCCTAATCCCAATTCTAATCCCAACCCTAACCGAAAAGCTAATCCTTAAACTTTAGCCCAACTCACTTTTGCCTAATCCTAACCCTAAAACTTAAGCCCAACTCATTTTAGCCTAACTCTAACCCTAACCCTAAAACTTTAGCCCAACTCACTTTAGCCTAGCTCTAACCCTAATGGGAAAATGGAAATATATTTTCTTTATTTTATTATTTTTCCCTAACTAAGGGAGTGATAAAGAGGGGGTTTATTTACTATTTTTTTTTATTTTGATCACTATGATAGCGTTTATCACAGTGGCCAAAATGAACCAATAGGAAAAATCTTCCTATTGTTGCCGGGTGCCGGCCGGCAGATCGCGGCGGGCGCACTAGGAGGTACGGGGGAGGGGGGATCAGGGAACCCTATTTCTCTCTCCTGGTACATCATATTTCTCTCTCCTGGTACATCATATTTTTTTGTGTCGCCGTTATACGGTTAGTATCGGTGATCGCAACCCCGCGGTCGATAAAAGCCGACCTGAATCATGTTCTCTGGGATCCGACTCTGGGGGGCGCTATACACATTGACCAAAATCAACCAATAGGAAAAATCTTCCTATCGTTGCCGGGTGCCGGCCAGCAGATCTAGGCGGCAGCACTGCGCATGCGCCTGCCATTTTCTCTCCGGAAGAAGTCGACGGGCCCGGGAACTGCATGGAGGCATGGCGGGACTCCAGAGATACTGGGGGGGGGTGATCAGGGGACCCTATTTCTCTCTCCTCTGATGTGCGATCACATCAGAGAGAGAAATTAAATGGCATATCAGACTTTTTTTGTGATCGCAACATCGAGGTTGGTAAAAGCCGACCCGAATCATGTTCTCTGGGGTCTCGGCTACCCCGGCAGCCGAGACCCCGGAGAAATTCCAACTCTGGGGGCGCTATTCACTTTTTCCACAGTGCCGTGAATTCACAGCTTTGTGGTTTAAGTACCCTTAACTATCGCCATTAAAAGGCGTATCAGCGGTTGTTAAGGGTTAATATTATCTGTATCTTTTAAGCAAAAACTTGCTTTGCATGATTTTTAGAAATATCAGTTTGGATATATGTACAGTATAAAGATAGGTCCCTTATACAAGGCTCACTTCTGTGATCCAAGACTGAGAGCCTTTAATAGAAAGTGTTTCTCGCTCTGCCAAGTTACATAGAAGGCATAGAATCGTAGAATCATAGAATGTTAGAGTTGGAAAGGACCTCCTGGGTCATCTGCTCAAAGCAGGATCCACTAAATCATCCCAGACAGGTGTCTGTCTAGCCTCTGTTTGAAGACTTTTGGACTACACAAGTTTGCCTCGTATACTCCTCTATCTGATGTACTACATATATTAACCATTAGGGAATGTACTGCAATAGATACAGCATGTGGGCATACCAATTATATACAGTTTATAGCCTTGGGGAACTTGTTGTTAGTCCTCCATTGACATATGTTTTTTAACAAAATCCTTTATATTTAATAAAGTTGATATATGTGTGAGATATTTTGTAGCACTATTTTTCTTTTGATTTATCTCGTTATACAAAGAATAACAAATATCTGTTAGTCACATGTCCAATAGACATTCTTGTTCTCTTTGCAAGTAGCCTGGCATGCTCCTATCTCTTGTATTTTCTAAGCCTATAGAACGCCTTCCAAGACACACACCTGTGTCTTGGTATTGTATTAAGACTTTCTAGTAACTCTTTTAGTTTGTGCACAGTTTGTGTCCATAGGCTCTTGGTCACCTGTGATTTCCATTTATTTGTCTGCAGCTTCTAGGAACTCTTCTACCTATCAGTGATCTTCTGGACTTCACCTGTTTATCTGCGGCTTCCAGCAACCATGCTGCGAGTCAGTGGTGTTCAGGACTTCACCTGCTTGTCTATGGCATCCAGTAACTTTGCTACCTGTCAGTGCTCTTTGCCTGTTTTTCTATGGCCTACAGTAATCCTGCTACCTATCGGTGGTCTCCAGGACCCCTCTGAGACTTTCAGTTTGCCTCTTGCAGCTTCCAGGATGCCTCCGGTCTGCTTGTGGCTTCCAGGATCACTTTAAGACTTGCAGTTTGCCGCTACCTGTCCACCTGGGGCTTACAGGATGTCTCCTGTCTGTTTACAGTTTCCAGGACCCCATTTAAAACTTTCAGTATATTTATGTGTGTTCGCCTGTGGCATCCAAGACGTTTTATGTTTGTTTGCGGCTTCCAGGACCCCTTTAAGACTTTTACTTTGCCTCTAGTAACTTTGCTATGTTTTTCCAGGTCTCTGTGACTTCTTATTGCAAAAGCAACTAGTACATTTGATCACATATGAACTGATTACTTATCACCTGAGTATGTATGAAGACAATGACCAATCGATGGGAACCCCAGTGTAATCCTGCAAAAGGAAACCTACAAACACTCAGGCATACAAATAAATGGTGTTTCACCCCAAAAATTGCATAGTGATTATGTAAGTATCATTTTTTAGATAAATAATAATAAGCACATGCTTTATTTCTTATAACATCATCACTGACTATTTAGGATGGCAGCTTTTCTAATTTAACAACTGAATATTAAATTTCTACTTAGCGTTATTGTGCAAATAAGTCTAGCTCGTAGGCTTACTTCCCTGATGCAGCTTATTTGTTATTCCGGTATTTTGTGAAACATTCCATTTCACCATAAATCTTCATATGAAAGAGTGGAGGGGTCACTTGAGAAGAATTTAAGCAGAAAATTGACATTTTGTTTTGATGTTATCCATCACAAGGTTTTATACCGCTTCTATCAACAATAAAGAGCCACAGAATATTCCTCATCTGAGATGATCATCTGAAAGTAAAGCTGAGAAAAGCAAGAAGCAGTTGCTCACATTTAAGAATACATGACCCAGATTAATAAAGATGTATTCTTTTGTTTTGAGGGTTCTAATATATGCAGATTTTTTTTTTCCAAGTATGCAACCAAGTAATTAATCAATAATCATCTGTGAGAACAGTACAAAGAGATCATTGCAGCGGCTGCACAAAGTTCTGATATTTAGAGAAATCCAATAACATCTGTATGTTCAAAAAATACAGTTTTACCAAAAAAGATTAAGAATTCCAGCTGATATAGTAAGTAGCCTGTAACGCAATACCCCCTGGCACTATGTAATGTTTTATTTCAACTTCAAAAGGCTTGAACTATGCCGTGCAAATGGAAATATGTATAAACGCAAATTGTTCATTTTTGGAAGTGAGCATGACTTAGAAACCACTGGAAATGCACAGAAAATCTATGAGAACTTCTTCTTTGCATTTGTGTGATTGCCTCCATGTCCTAAATACACTTATGTCAGCAATTAGCAGTAGCAGTGTTTCATTAATCCATCAGAGTTCTGATGTGGCACATTCTAAGACCAAGAGATAATGGGAAATCATTTGTGTAAAACCTCCGGATTAGCCTCTGATGTATCGCCCTACTGGATGCCATTAGCAGTGCGGGTGTTAACCCAGGATTAAAGCGCCAAGAGTGAACTGTGCTAAGACTCTACAAGCAGTTTTATAAACTAAGCATGACACCCAAGTATCCAATGCAGATCATTACTGTGAGCTGCAGTATGTGTCAAATTTAGGTAGATAGATAGCTAGACAGATAGATAGATATGGGATCGATAGATTGATAGGGGATAGATAGATAGATAGATAGATAGATAGATAGATAGATAGATAGATAGATAGATAGATAGAGATAGGATAGATAGATAGATAGACAGACAGACAGACAGACAGACAGACAGATAGATAGATAGATAGATATAGATAGATAGATAGATAGATAGATAGATATGGGATAGATAGATAGATAGATAGACAGACAGACAGACAGACAGACAGACAGACAGACAGATAGATAGATAGATAGATAGATAGATAGATAGATAGGGGATAGATAGATAGATAGATAGATAGATAGATAGATAGATAGATAGATAGGGGATAGATAGATAGATAGATAGATAGATAGATAGATAGATAGGGGATAGATAGATAGATAGATAGATAGATAGATAGATAGATAGTAGATAGACAGACAGACAGACAGACAGGACAGACAGATAGATAGATAGATAGATAGATAGGGGATAGATAGATAGATAGATAGGGGATAGATAGATAGATAGATAGATAGATAGATAGATAGATAGATAGATAGATAGGGGATAGTAGATAGATAGATAGATAGATAGATAGATAGATAGATAGATAGACAGATACTTTAGGTCACAGTAATGATAAACAACAAAGTATAACAATGATGATCAAAAATGAAATTGCAACACCAAGAAAGAAAAGTAGTGGAAATTTAATTTGCACAACATCTCGATTTAATCAGTATCGAGTATGAACAAATGCAGATCATTACTGTGAGCTGCAGTATGTGTCAAATTTAGGTAGATAGATAGATATGGGATAGATAGATAGATAGATAGATAGATAGATAGATAGATAGATAGATAGATAGATTGATAGGGATAGATAGATAGATAGATAGATAGATAGATAGATAGATAGGGGATAGATAGATAGATATATATAGATAGATAGATAGATAGATAGGGATAGATAGATAGATAGATAGATAGATAGATAGATAGATAGATAGATAGATAATAGATAGATAGATACTTTAGGTCACAGTAATGATAAACAACAAAGTATAACAATGATGATCAAAAATGAAATTGCAACACCAAGAAAGAAAAGTGGTGGAAATTTAATTTGCACAACATCTCTATTTAATCAGTATCGAGTATGAACAAAGGGAAATTCTGAGAACAAGCTGCAGGATCAGATAATGATCCAGAAAGTAGCTCACTACTGGAGAAATCAATGCCGGACTAAAGGGTATGCCACACTAAGCGAGATTGCTAACGAGATCACTACTGCGTCACCATTTATGACGCAGTAGCGATCTCATTAGCGACTTAGCTGTGTGTGACATGTAGCAGCGATGTGGCCCCTGCTGAGATGTCGTTGATCGCTTATGAACGTTCTGAGCCGTTTTTTGGTCGTTGGTGTCCCGCTGGTGAGCCTGAATCGCTGAGTGTGACACCCTTTATGAACGACTTCACCAGTATCGCAGGTGGGACTAGGTTTTCCCAACGACAGCAGAGGTCGTTATACAAATCGCTGATGAGATGTGTTTGGAATCACAGATTGCTGATGAGTTGTGTTTGGAATCTAACTAGCGATCACATAGCGATCTCGCCAGGTTAAGTCATTGTCGTGATCGCTAGTGCGATCGCTAAGTGTGGCATACCCTTAAGGGCCCCGTCACATATAGCGACTAACCAGCAATCCCGACAAAGATATAAACTTGTCAAGATCGTTGGTGTGTCGCTACATGATCACTGATGAGCTGCAATCAGGACAGCGACACTGCGGGTAACAAGCGATGCAAGTCGCTTAGTTACCCGCAGTGTACGTTAGATACCAGCGCGCTGGTGCAGGGAGCTGGTAACCAAGGTAAACATCGGGTTTCCAAGCGCCACCCGGCGCATAGAAACCCGATGTGTACCTTGGTTACCAGCTCCAGCTCGATGATCACTGGTCTCCCGCCTGTCACACGCAGCGATGCGCGCTGGCCAGCGGGAGACCAACGATCAAAAAAATGTCCAGGACATTCAACGACGACCAGCGATACCCAGCAGGGGGGCTGATCGTCGCTGAATGTCACACATAGCGAGATCGCTGTTGCGTCACAAAACTTGTGACTCAGCACCGATCTCACTATGTGAGACGGGGGCTTAAGCCTGGGAACGCGGGGAGCACTCCCCAAAGAAGATGTGTGTGTAGACATATTTACACACACAGATAGATAGATAGATAGATAAGATAGATAGATAGATAGGATAGATAGGGATAGATAGATAGATAGATAGATAGATAGATAGATAGAAAGATAGATATATAGATAGATGAATCATATACATACTTTAGGTCACAGTAATGATAAACAACAAAGTATAACAATGATGATCAAAAATGAAATTGTAACACCAAGAAAGAAAAGTAGTGGAAATTTAATTTGTACAACATCTCGATTTAATCAGTATTGAGTATGAACATCACCTATAGATATACAGGCACTTACATGCCTTGGCTGCTATTAGGAATGCACTACCATGTTAAATGCACTTGGGCACATAAATCCTCAAGATCTGCTGGTAGCAGCTCCCTTTGTAATTGCCAACCAATAAGGTCCCAGATGTGCTCGATGGGAGACAAGTCCTCAAATTCTACAGTGCATGGAAGCACATTTCGTCCATAAAAGCTCCTCACAGTAGCACTGGCAACATGTGGTTTGGTGTTGAATTGAAAAAGGACTCATGAGACACTAGAAAATGGCTGCACCACTGATTCCACGAATCAATGCAACGCCAACAACCATTTATTATGCCACTCCATCCCATAATCCTGGGAGTAGGATTGTTAAGGCTGGGTCTCACATAACGATACACCAGCGATCCCGACAACGATATGCACTTGTCAGGATCGCTGGTGTATCGCTACATGATCGCTGCTGAGCTGCCAAACAGGCAGCTCAGGCAGCGATCTGGGACAGCGACACTGCGGGTAACATCGCTTAGTTACCCGCAGTGTACCTTGGATACCAGCGCTGCGCGGTGCCTGGAAACCCGTTGTGTACCTTGGATACCAGCTCCCTGCTTCAGGGCGCTGGTATCCAAGGTACACAGCGGGTTTCTAGGCACAGCCCCGCGCCTGGAAACCCGCTGTGTACCTCGGTTACCAGCGGATCGCTGGTCTCCCGCCTGTCACACGCAGCGATGCGTGCCTGTCAGCGGGATACCAGCGATCAAAAAAATGTCCTGACATTTCAGCGACGATCAGCGATACCCAGCAGGGGGGCTGATCGTCGCTGAATGTCACACACAGAGATATCGCTGGTGAGCTCGGTGCTGCGTCACAAAACTAGTGACTCAGCAGCGATCTCGGTAGCGATATCGCTATGTGGGACGGGCCCTTTAGTCCGCTTTATGGCGTTACACACATGGTTTCCAAACACATGGTGTCCAAAAAGTGGGACTCATTGCTGGAGATATAGGATAGACCTCTGTCACAGACTCCATTGCAGTCTTGCTCTACACCATGATAGCTTTTGAGAACACGTCTATCAGTACATCTGGCTCGTGGTCCAACGTTATGCACACATTTTCTGAAGATTTGTGTAGAAGACAATGTTAAAAGCTTTAGGATTGGTATGTGACATTCAATATCACTTGCACTACCTAATGGCTCAATCGTGAACATGACTGGTACAGCCATTTCTCCAAAATGTCCCAGGAGCTAGTCAATCAACATGACAATGCCACACCACGTCGCTCGTTTTACTGTGAGCAGCCTGAATGGACTAAATGTGCCACCACGGCCTGCCGCGTCTTCCTACATGTCTTCCATTAACTACAACTGGGACGTCTTTGATCAGCAATGGCACAGGAGCAGCCAGCAGCCAATCTTGATCATTTACATTCCCAAGTGCATTCAACATGGCAGAACATTCCCCAGAAACCATTAATGACTTCATTGATAGCAGCCAAGGCATGTGAGCTTATGTATTTCTGTGTTTGGTGCCTGTAGTCAATACTGAATAATTTGAGATTTCCATATTTTCGTCATGTGCATTTCATGACACTACATCCTGCATATGTATATATACACAATGTATGTGTACATATCATAAAAGTTACTGTATATAGTTATTAATTCACCTGTGTAAGCATATGCCACTTCGTCAAGATTGTGTCATATGACGGGACTTTATGGTTGTCACATAATGGATTTAGCGTTTACCTTCTAGGAATACAGATGTTACGTGTAGACTGTCTCAAAGAGACATATTAATACACTGGAATCTCTGCTTTACAAAGACCAGAGGGAAACAAATGCATATAACATCTTTCTGTTTGGCTATAAATGTTGGACTTATATACAGAGTGCACACTTTTATCCATTGCATCAAACTCAGACATAAAAGGTTCCAATACATATTATATAGATTTCAGTAAAACAATCTTTCATCTGATACGTATCCTTTTTTACATTATAAGCAACTTTACATTTAATGTAAAGTTTCTGTATATTATTTTATCTGGTATGCAAATAAAGAACACGCTCATTACATCCTCATGTATTTTAGAGGAACAGCTGGAAGCTATGACAACCCATGTCGGATAAATCTTGCCAATAAAGGGTGCGGTGTACAGAAAAGACTTTATGTGGTTTTCAAACTGAGTGACGGACTTCTATTACTTTGCTAGAGGTCTGGTTAGCTCTAAAAATATGCAACCGAAAAAGAATAAGGCGACATAGTGACTCTGATCATGTGACACATTGTAAGGCAAAAACATGTGATATCACTTGATATCATGTGACCATTTTAAAACTGCAGTTTGTAGGTCATCATTGTAGGTTGCAGATTGTTATGTGACCGTGACAATTAGATGCAGTGCTGCTATCAAACTTCATAATCTTTATGGAAGGAAGGAAAGAAGGAAATAAGGAAAGAAAGAAAGAGAGAGAGAAAGAAAGAGAGAAAGAAAGAAAGAAAGAAAGAAAGAATGAGTGTACCTAAGAATACTCTAAACTGGTGGCCAATAACCCGATGAGCAAGAAAAATGCTTGTTCAACAGGTGAAATGATCTTTTGATTTGTTTAAGTTATTTGTTCTCTGCAGCATATCATCCCATGTAAACAGGACCTGACTGCCAAGATTGTTCTATATTAACCCCTTACTGCCATCGGACGTACTATCCCGTCCATGGTACCTGGGCCCGTATGACCGGGGACGGGATAGTACGTCTCGTGCGATCGGACGCGCTCCCGGGGGGAGAGCAGCCGATCGCGGCCGGGTGTCAGCTGATTATCACAGCTGACACCCATGACTGTGTGTCAGGAGCGGTCACGGACCGCTCCCGGCACATTAACCCCTTGCACACCGCGATCAAACATGATCGCGGTGTACTGGGGGCACAGGGGAGGATCGCGCAGGGTGGGGGCTCCTTGCGCGCCCCCCTGAGACCCTCAGAGCAGCGCGATGTGATCGCGCTGTTCTGAGGGCTTCCTCCCTCCCAGGACCCGGATCCAAGATGGCGCCGGGGTCCTGGAGGGAGGCGGCTACCTCAGTGCCTGCCGAGAGCAGGCACTGAGAAGCCTGCTGCACTGCCTGAGCGATCGCTGGTGTGACAGAGTGCTGTGCACACTGTCACACCAGCGATCTGATAAAATACAGTGATGTCCCACCCTGGGACAAAGTAAAAAAGTTAAAAAAATAAAAATAAACATGTTTTTAAAAAAAATCCAAAATAAATAAAAAAAAAAACCACGGATTTTGGTAAGAACTTACCTGTAAAATCCTTTTCAGCGAAGGAAGGGAGGGAGACACAGGATTCATTACTGATGGGTAGGCGGAGCCCCAGATCAGGATGTCACCTCAGATCAAAAGCGTGCTGACTGGCTGGCCCCTCCAGCTCGGGCTCCTCCTAATCAGCTCCAGTCGTACCAAAGCTTTAGGGAAGAACCAAGATCACCAGCGGAGCAACATAACCCTGTCTGAAGGAACTTCAGAGAAAAACACAAGGATACAGGTTATGTACACAAAGTAAGCCAAAAACCACAGAGTTCCAGGTACTAATCACTGAACCTGACTACTGCGATGAGCTGGCGATGCTGAAAAGAGCCATAACGCGCTGACCTCAGTCCAGATAATCGCTATCAGATAAGAGTCGCGCTGCATCTGAAAACATCAACACACTTCTGCCTTGGGCGGGATCTGTGTCTCCCTCCCTTCCTTCGCTGAAAAAGATTTTACAGGTAAGTTCTTACCAAAATCCGTGTTTCAGCTGCAGATGGAAGGGAGGGAGCCACAGGATTCATTACTGATGGGACGTCCCAAAGCAGTTCAAAAAATAAGGGTGGGAAAAAACCAACAAAAGGCAGAAACCCAACAACCTTAACAAGAAAGCGCAACCAGCGCTAAAACACAAGTTCCACAAGAACTTCAAACTACAGCTGCCTGCAAGACCCTACGTCCGAGGGCTGCATCAGCAGAAGCACTGACGTCCACTTTATAAAACTTTGTAAACGTGTGGACAGAACGCCAAGTTGCTGCCCGGCAGAGCTGCACTGCCGAGGCGCCTTGATGAAAAGCCCACGATGAAGCCACAGCTCTCGTGGAATGGGCTCGAATCTTAATCGGACAAGATGCACCCCAAAGACTGTAAGCTTCCAGAATAGCTGACCGAATCCAACGAGCTATAGAATCCTTGGAAGCTCGCTGACCACGCCGGCGACCAGCTGGAACCACAAATAGAGAGTCCGTCTTACGAAAACCTTGAGTAATAGATAGGTAAAACTTCAAGGCCCGCACTAAATCCAATGTGTGCAAATCTCGCTCTTTCGCATTCTTCGGATCCGGGCAGAAAGAAGGCAACACAATATCCTGGTTAACATGAAATTGTGATACCACTTTAGGTAAAAAATCACCCCGTGTGCGAAGCACTACACGATCCGGAAAAAACTCCAGAAAAGGAGGCGAACAAGAAAGAGCTGCCAACTCAGAAACTCTCCTCAAAGAAGTGACCGCTACAAGGAAAGCCACCTTCCAGGAAAGTAAAGAAAGGCTAGCCGAACCCATAGGCTCAAAAGGTTTATGCTGAAGAGCCTCCAAAACAAGGTTGAGCCGCCAAGGAGACACGGAAGCCTTCCGCGGCGGAAACTTACGAGCTATACCGCGGAAAAAGGAAATCACGTCCCTATTTGAAGCAATGGTTCTCCGAAACAATAAAGACAGAGCAGAAATCTGACCTTTCAGGGTGCTGACTGCCAAACCTTTGTCCAGCCCATGCTGCAGAAAAGCCAACAGATTGGGGATGGAAAACTTTCTCGGATTCCGAGAGGATCCCAAACACTACGAAAAGAAGTTTTCCCAGGTTTTGTGGTAAATCCTAGTAGTAGCCGGACTTCTCGCAGCACGAAGGGTAGCAATAACCTCGGCTGAAAAACCTCTATGGGTTAAGATTTCGGTCTCAAGAGCCACGCCGTCAAACGCAGGGACTGCAAGTCCGGATGACAAATGGGCCCCTGAGTCAACAAGTCCGGTTGAAGAGGAAGCGGAAAAGGAGGTGCCGCCAACAGCGACATTATTGTCGAGAACCACATCCTTCTTGGCCAATCCGGAGCTATCAAAATAGCTGAAATTCTCTCTAATCTGATCCGACGCAGTACTAGAGGAAGTAAAGATATCGGCGGGAATACATAGATCAGCTCGAACTGATCCCACTGAGCTACTAAAGCATCCACCGCCACAGCCTTCGGGTCCTTGTACCTGGACATGAACGTCGGTAACTTGGCATTGAACCTGGATGCCATCAAATCCACTTGGGGAGTTCCCCAACGGGAGCACAGTAGTGCAAAAACTTCCGGGTGAAGGCTCCATTCCCCAGGATCCATCTTCCTGCGACTGAGAAAGTCCGCTGTAAGATTCTGAACCCCTGGAATGTGAATCGCCGAAATGGCTGGCACACTGGCCTCGGCCCAAATCAGAATTCGAGACACCTCCACCAAGAGCCTGGAACTCCTTGTCCCGCCTTGGTGATTGATATACGCGACAGCCGTCGCATTGTCTGTCTGCACTCGAACTGGCAGACCGCTCAAAGGGACCGTCCAATGCTGGAGGCAAAGGAAAATCGCCCTCAATTCCAGGATGTTGATCGGAAGAACAGACTCTTCCGGTGACCATACCCCCTGAATCCAGAGATTGTTCCAAACACCCCCCCAGCCCGTCAGGCTGGCATCGGTGGTTATGACTGACCACTTTGGAGGGAGGAAGGACTTCCCCAGGGCAAAAACCCCTGGACGTAGCCACCATCCTAGTGAATCCCGCACCGCGCGAGAAATGGTGACACTGCAATCCAGCGATTGCGACCGATTCCATCGACTCAAAATAAACTTTTGGAGGGTCCTGGAATGGAACTGGGCAAAAGGAATCGCCTCCATGGATGCCACCATCAGTCCCAGAAGACGCATACACTTCCGTAGGGACATTGCCGTTGAGGATTTCATAATCTGTACATGTCGAAGAAGACATGACTGTTTGTCTGGTGGTAGGGAAACTACCGACCGAAACGTGTCGAGATGCATTCCCAAAAAGAGGATTGTCCTCGATGGTTCCAGGGACGACTTCTCCCAATTGACCAGCCAACCGAAGTCCTTCAGAAACTGAAGAGACAAATCCCGAGCCGTCAACGCCTCCTCCTCCGAGGAAGCCACGATCAAAAGATCGTCCAGATAAGGGAGAATCGTAATCCCCTGTCTTCGAAGGATTGCCATGAGGGGCGCCAGAATTTCTGTAAAGACTCTTGGCGCTGAGGCTAAGCCGAACGGCAGAGCCACAAACTGGTAATGACTCTGACCTATGGCAAATCGAAGAAAGCGCTGATGAGCCTTTCCGATGGGAATATGCAAATAGGTGTCGCGAATGTCGATTGACACCAGAAAATCGTTCTGTGACAGAGCTGCCACAACGGAGCGAAGTGACTCCATGCGAAATTTCCGGACATGGACATGCCGGTTTAATCGCTTGAGATCCAGAATCGGGCGAAATTTGTTCTCCTTTTTGGGAACTACAAAAAGGTTGGAATAAAAACCTTTCCCTCGGTCCTCTGACGGAACCGGTATCACTACACCCTTTTGTAGCAGAAATTCGACCTCTCGCTGTAGAGCGACAACAAGCTCGGGTTCCGACGGAACGCGAGACTGACAAAAAACATTTGGGGGTCGAGAAGCAAACTCTATGAAATAGCCTGCCGACACTATCCGCGTTACCCAGGAATCTGGAACGCGAGCCATCCAAGTTGCCTTGAAAAGAAGCAGGCGACCCCCCACTCGAGAATCCTCGAGTGGACCCCTGGCGTCAATCCGACTTGGCGGGCTTCTTGTCAAGTTCCCGCTTGTCCTGGCGGAAACTCTGCTTCCAGGGAGTACGAGTTTTCTGAGAGGATTTCTTTCCTGAGAAGGAAGGACGACCCGATCCCCACGAGGAGTGACTAGATCGTCCTCGGCCCCGAAAGGACCGCCGACCACTATAGACACCAGGCTTACTGGACACCGAAGCCATGGCCCTACGCTGTGGTAATGCTGATTCCTTCGCCTTAGCCTTGGAAATCAGCTCTGTGAGGTCGGATCCAAAAAGATGGCCACCCTTGTAAGGTAAGGCCAACAACCCTTGTTTGGAAACTGCGTCCCCGGCCCACTGTCTGAGCCATAAAGCTCTTCTGACTGTGACCGCTGAAACTTGCGCTTTGGCCAGCAGAGATGCCGTATCCAGACCGGCATCAAAGATATAACAGGCTGCCGTTTCTAACCATTCACAAGTTTCCCGTATCTCAGATAACGGAGATTCATTTTGCAACTCCGTCTTCAAACGTGCCAACCAGCCTAGAGAAGCTCTAGCAGCACACATGGATCCTAGCACTGCTCGGAATCCATGACCCGCAGCCTCATAGCTTGCTTTTGCCGCCAATTCCGTTTTTCTATCCAAAGGCTCCTGTAAACTCGCTTTCCCCTTAATAGGGAGTAGTGAGGATTTACTAAGCTGAGATAAAGACACATCCACTTCAGGAGCAGAAGTCCAATTAGCCTTTAACTCCGCAGAGCAAGGATAAAGTGTATCAAAGAAATGCGTTCCATGAAAACGCTTATCTGGACACAGACGTTCCTCCTCTATTACACTATTAAGCTCATCCAGAGCTGGCAATGTTGTACGCGAAGCACGGGACTCCTGGAACATGCGTGCTGATTTACCAGGACGACTAGCTACCACCTCCGGTAACTGTAATATATCTCTTCGCTTCGCCATAGAGGAACGCCCCTGCGGCTCGTCCGCATCTGAATCGGATATTTCTCCATCCGAATTTAAAGGGGAACTCTGCCCAATATCAGATACATCTGACTCGCTCCGTGTAGAGGCCGGTAACGGCCTGCGTCGCTTCCTCTGAGAGGAATTAGCAGACACATATTGACCTAAAAGGTCAGACAAGTTGTTGATCGATCGAGCGATATCATCCAATTTTTCACCGCTGTCGACCGCAGCGCTAGACGCTGTTGAGGTCTGCGTATCTGATTGCCGCAATGGCACTGGGACGTGGTCCGCGGCATCTGAACTCTGTTCAGACATGTCTCACCTGTATGAGCAGGTCAAAGCGGTAATACCAGCAAAAACTATGCGTTTTTTTTTTTTTTTAAACGCTGAAGGGTTAACGCTCCAGCAGGCAGGGTTACCCCAGCGGTATTCAGTCAAAAAAATTGCTGGTAGAAATAACCCTCAGAGGGGTTAATATTGCAAACTCACCACAATATATATATGAAGTGTGAGCCCCAGCCAATTTTATGTCTCTAATGAGACTGCAGCTGCAGGATAGCGATCGCTGCGCTGCGGGGTGAGGAATCAGCACTCACCCAGCTGGCCGTGGTGTCTTATGAGGAGAGCAGCGGTCTGAGGAGCCCAGTAGCCTGTGTAATGGCCGCCACAGTGGGGGAGTCGCAGGAGAAACGCCAGAGCCCGTGCTTCCTGCTCAGAAGACCGGGAATCGTTAGGCCACGCCCCCTGCTAGCTCAAATAATGAGCGCGAACTCCCCCGCTCCTGCTCCCTCTCTGTCCTGCAGCTATCTGCCTGCGGACAAAAAATCACCACATCTACTATGTAACAGCGCTGTCACAGCAGCGCTGAAGCATACTGACATACAAGTAATAGCGCTGCTCACTCAGACGCTAAAGCACTCACACATAATTATAATAAAAAATTTGTGTGGAGTACTCACCAGCCAAAGCGCCACAGGGACCCTCAGGGGTTTCTGGCGCTGTGCCCATGCTTCCCCCCAGGGCGAGGAACACAGTGACCGCACGTGTGGTTTGCGTCCCGCCAGGGAAGCTCTCCTCATCCCCCAGGGCCGGCAAGATTCTGCAGGGACCATAATTGTGATACAGATCCGCCAAGGGAGAGGTTGGGGTACAGCAGCGCTGGTACCCCTGAGACCTCTAGACCAACTGGTGATCCAAGTCTCCTGTCCGAATATAAAATAATAAAATCTTCTGAGGAGCTGCATTAGCAGCGACCATCCTCTGGACCTCAAATCTTAGACTGGAGCTGAGTAGGAGGAGCCTGAGCTGGAGGGGCCAGCCAGTCAGCACGCTTTTGATCTGAGGTGACATCCTGATCTGGGGCTCCACCTACCCATCAGTAATGAATACTGTGGCTCCCTCCCTTCCATCTGCAGCTGAAAAAATATTCCCCAATAAATTCACTTCTTCCTGTAAATAAAAAAAACAAAGCAATAAAAGTACACATATTTGGTATCGCCGCGTCCGTAACGACCCCCCCTATAAAATTGTCCCACTAGTTAACCCCTTTAGTGAACCCCTTGAAAAAAAAAAAAAAAAAACGAAGCAAAAAATCAATGCTTTATCATCATACCGCCGAACAAAAACTGGAATAGCACGCGATCAAAAAGACCGATATAAAAAAACATGGTACTGCTGAAAACGTCATCTTGTCCCGCAAAAAACGAGCCGTCATACAGCATCATCAGCGAAAAAATAAAAAAGTTATAGCTCGCAGAATAAAGCGATGCAAAAATAATAATTTTTTATATAAAATTGTTTTTATTCTATAAAAGCGCCAAAACATGAAAAAATGATATAAATGAGGTATCACCATAATCGTACTGACCCGAAGAATAAAACTGCTTTATCAATTTTACCACACGCAGAACGGTATAAACGCCTCCCCCAAAAGAAATTCATGAATTGCTGATTTTTGTTCATTCTAACCTCCCAAAAATCGAAATAAAAAGCGATCAAAAAACGTCACATGCTCAAAAATGGTACCAATAAAAACGTCAACTCGTCCCGCAAAAAATAAGACCTCACATGACTCTGTGGGCCAAAATATGCAAAAATTATAGCTCTCAAAATGTGATGATGCAAAAACTATTTTTGCAATAAAAAGCGTCTTTTAGCGTGACAGCTGCCAATCATAAAAACCCGCTATAAATAGTAAATCAAACCCCCCTTTATCACCCCCTTAGTAAGGGAAAAATAATAAAATTAAAAAAAAGTATTTATTTTCATTTTCCCATTAGGGTTAGGGTTAGGGTTGCGGCTAAAGTTAGGGTTAGGGTTGGCGCTAAAGTTAGGATTAGGGTTAGGGTTGGGATTAGGGGTGTGTTAGGGTTAGGTTTGTGGTTAGGGTTGGGACTAGGGTTAGGGGTGTGTTGGGGTTAGGGTTGGAGTTAGAATTGGGGGGTTTCCGCTGTTTAGGCACATCAGGGGCTCTCCAAATGTGACATGGCGTCTGATCTCAATTCCAGCCAATTCTGCGTTGAAAAAGTCAAACCGTGCTCCTTCACTTCTCAGCTCTGCCATGCGTCCAAACAGTAGTTTATCCCCACATATGGGGTATCAGCGTACTCTGTACCCCAAGAGTTATTGTGCAATTTGTCCTATTTCTTCTGTTACCCTTGGGAAAATAAAAAACTGGGGGCGAAAATATCATTTTTGTACAAAAAAAATTATTTTTTTGTTTTTACGGCTGTACATTATAAACTTCTGTGAAGCACTTGGGGCTTCATAGCGCTCACCACACATCTAGATAAGTTCCTTGTGGGGTCTATTTTCCAAAATGGGTCACTTGTTGGGGATTTCCACTGTTTAGGCGCATCAGGGGCTCTCAAATGCGACATGACGCCCCCAGACCATTCCATCAAAGTCTGCAATCCAAAACGTCACTACTTCCCTTCCGAGCCCCAACGTGTACCCATACAGTAGTTTTCTCCCACATATTGGATATCAGCGTACTCAGGACAAATTGGATAACAACTTTTGGGGTCCAATTTCTCCTGTTACCCTTGTAAAAATAAAATATTGGGGCAAAAAAATAATTTTTGCAAAAAAAAAAAAGGATTTTTTATTTTTACGGCTGTGCGTTATAAACTTCTGTGAAGCACTTTGGGGTTCAAAGTGCTCACCACACATCTAGACAAGTTCCTTATGGGGTCTATTTTCCAAAATGGGGTCACTTGTGGGGGGTTTCCACTGTTTAGACGCATCAGGGGCTCTCCAAATGCGACATGACGCCCCCAGACCATTCCATCAAAGTCTGCAATCCAAAACGTCACTACTTCCCTTCCGAGCCCTGACGTGCGCCCATACAGTAGTTTTCTCCCACATATTGGGTATCAGCGTACTCAGGACAAATTGGACAACAACTTTTGGGGTCCAATTTCTCCTGTTACCCTTGTGAAAATAAAATATTGGGGGCGAAAAAATCATTTTTGTAAAAAAAAAAAGATTTTTTATTTTTACGGCTGTGCGTTATAAACTTCTGTGAAGCACTTCGGGGTTCAAAGTGCTCACCACACATCTAGATAAGTTCCTTGTGGGGTCTATTTGCCAAAATGAGGTCACTTGTGGGGGGTTTCCACTGTATAGGTGCATCAGGGGCTCTCCAAATGTGACATGACGCCCCCAGACCATTCCATCAAAGTCTGCAATCCAAAACGTCACTACTTCCCTTCCGAGCCCTGACGTGCGCCCATACAGTAGTTTTCTCCCACATATTGGGTATCAGCGTACTCAGGACAAATTGGACAACAACTTTTGGGTTCCAATTTCTTCTGTTACCCTTGTGAAAATAAAATATTGGGGGCGAAAAAATCATTTTTGTAAAAAAAAAAAAGATTTTTTATTTTACGGCTGTACGTTATAAACTTTAGTGAAACACCTGGGGGTTAAAAGTTCTCACCACACATCTAGATAAGTTCCTTGAGGGGTCTAGTTTCCAAAATGGTGTCATTTATGGGGGTTTCCACTGTTTAGGCAGATCAGGAGCTCTCCAAACACGACATGGCGTCCAGCCAATTCTGCGTTGAAAAAGTCAGACGGCGCTCCTTCCCTTCCAAACTCTGCCATGCACCCAAACAGTGGTTTACCCCCACATATGGGGTATCAGCGCACTCAGGACAAATTGCACAATAACTTTTGGAGTCTTGTTACCCTTGGAAAAATAAAAATTGTGGAAAAAATATGATTTTTAAATTTTACGGCTCTACGTTATAAACTTGTGTGAAGCACTTGGGGTTCAAATTGCTCACCAAAGATCTAGAAAAGTTCCTTAGGGGGTCTAGTTTCCCAAATGGGGTCATTTGTGGGGGGTTTCCACTGTTTAGGCACATCAGGGGTTCTCCAAATGCAACATGGCATCCAATCTCAATTCCAGCCAATTTTGGTTGGAAAAAGTCAAATGGTGCTCCTTCGATTCCGAGCTCTGCCGTGCGCCCAAACAGTGGTTCCCCCCCACATATGGGGTATCAGCGTACTCAGGACAAATTGGACAACAACTTATGTGGTCCAATTTCTCCTGTTACCCTTGGGAAAATAAAAAATTAGTGACTAAAAGATAATTTTTGTGGGAAAAAAATAGGATTTTTTAATTTCATGCCCGGGCATTATAAACTTGTGTGAAGCACTTGGGGTTCAAAGTGCTCACCAAAGATCTAGATAAGTTCCTTAGGGGGTCTAGTTTCCAAAATGGGGTCACTTGTGGGGGGTTTCCACTGTTTAGGCTCATCTTGGGCACTGCAAACGGAACATGACCCCCATCAACGTCTGCATTCCAAAATGTTACTACTTCCTTTCCAAGCCCTGCCGTGCACCCAAACAGTTCCCCCCCCCCCAATATGGGGTATCAGCGTACTCAGGACAAATTGGACAACAACTTTTGGGGTCCAATTTCCTTGGGAAAATTCAAAAATTTGGGACTAAAAAATCATTTTTGTGGAAAATTGTTTTTTTTTTTTTTCACACCCAGGCATTATAAGCTTTTGTGAAACACTTGGGGGTTCAAAGTGCTCACAACAGATCTAGATAAGTACCTTAGGGGGTCTAGTTTCCAAAATGGTGTCACTTGTGGGGGTTTCCACTGTTTAGGCGCATCAGGGGCTCTCCAAACACGACATGGCGTCCAATCTCAATTCCCGACAATTTTAGTTTGAAAAAGTCAAACGGCGCTCCTTCCCTTACGAGCTCTGCCGTGTGCCCAAACAGTGGTTTTCCCCCACATATTGGGTATTGGCGTATTCAGGAGAAATTGCATAACAACCTTATCTGTCCATTTTCTCCTTTTACCCTTGTGAAAATAAAAAAAAAGTTTGTAAAAGATCATTTTTGTGGCTAAAAAGTTAAATATTCATTTTTTCCTTCCACGTTGCTTTAGTTCCTGTGAAGCACCTGAAGGGTTAATAATCTTCTTGAATGTGGTTTTGAGTACCTTGAGGGGTGCAGTTTTTAGAATGGTGTCACTTTTCGGTATTTTCTGCCATATAGACCCCTCAAAGTGACTTCAAATGAGAGGTGGTCCCTAAAAAAAAATGGCTTTGTAAATTTTGTTGTAAAAATGAGAAATCGCTGGTCAACTTTTAACCCTTATAACTTCCTAACAAAAAAAAAATTTGGTTCCAAAATTGTGCTGATGTAAAGTAGACATGTGGGAAATGTTATTTCTTAACTATTTTGTGTGATATATTTCTCTGTTTTAAGGGAATAAAAATTCAAAGTTTGAAAATTGCAAAATTTTAAAATTTTCGCCATATTTGCGTTTTTTTTTCAAAAATAAACGCAAGTTATATCGAAGAAATTTTACTTCTAACGTGAAGTACAATATGTCACGAGAAAACAGTCTCAGAATCGCGAAGATCCGTTGAAGCGTTCCAGAGTTATAACCTCATAAAGAGACAGTGGTCAGAATTGTAAAAATTGGCCCGGTCATTAACGTGCAAACCACCCTTGGGGGTGAAGGGTTAAAGAAGCACTCCTCCTCCCATCAAAATGTTTATCCTCTTAATATATTGCAATCATCATATTATATTGCACTGTGTAGGTACAATTGCTCATTTCGCCCTTTTACCCAGCTAATTCTTCTCTTTTCCATTAGGTCTATGACATCAGGTGATTAAAGACTGACTAAGTGAATCATTCAAAGCTCTATGTAGAAATAGGATGTCAATTTTCCCTGCATGAGTCATCACTCAAAAAGTCCCTGGCAGGGGAAAAGTAAGGAATAGTTGGAATGGGGAATGATAAATGCTGGGACAAGAGACTTCTTGTTTTCACATAGTAGAGAAAAGAGAAGAATTAAGTGGATAGAAAGGCAAAATGAGCAATTGTACGTACACAGCGCTATATAATATGATGATTGCAGTATATTAGGCGGATACAAACTTTGATGACAGTGTTTCTAAACATGCTATAAAATGACCACCAATCGGCAAATAAGTAGCTGAACAGAGGTCATTTAGTGCCACAAGTCAGATGGGGTAAACCCACCTTTAGGAAACACATTTCCAAAGCAGTTTTTGTCAACCCTCTTTTGAATGGAAAAAACCTATGAACACATTCATGTAACACAATATTGTCAGATTGTCTTAATGTTTGTGTTCAGTTTTAAAAATGGATTATTTTAGCCTTTTTCATCTATGAGTGTATTACATAAATCCAGATACTATATAAATCCACGCAATGTGGCTTCATCTGAAATAATAATTCAATGGTGTAAACCAATAGAAAGTAAAATATAGTAAATGGAAAGAAAAGTACACCGGAGTGAATTTAACCTTGTAGAGTTGAACACGACCAAAGAGCCAAGGTATTTCTGAATGGAAAAATATAATCCTCAAAATTGAGGTTTGTGGTTAAAAGTTCTTAATTTATAATAAGACGTTATGTAAGAAATTCTATACCTGGTTACAGAAGCCAAAAATATCATAAATGACTTAACCTTATTATTCTAAGTAAAACATAGACACTGTGACTGGTATGCTAGATCATGAATCTCAGAGTCTAAAAAGACAGCTATGGCATACCCATACCCCTGGGGTGCAGAATCTTTAGAACTGGGACATGTTAGGCTATGTTCACATTGTCATTACGTACAGTACCTTTCTCTCTAGTGTGCCTCTTATATGCCATAAAAGTAACCTTTTGGTATAAGTTTGAGAAGTATGGGTTAGGCATACCTTTATTCGCACTGCATTGAAAACCATAGATGTACGTAACTGTATAACAGTCTGTTATTCCAATTTGTAGGCTGGCCCTCTTTGTGATTTGCAACATCACCAATGGCAGTGAAATTTCATGACAGTTTCACCATGTATGGCCAGCACTATAGTAATTTGTCCAAACAGTAACTAAACAAGGGTCCAGTTATAAATCCTGATGAACCACTGTGTATTCTCACACTGGCACTTGCACTGGCACTTGTTTTGAAATATTGCATTGAAACAGAAGTGGTGATGACTTTGGAGATCCCACCACTATTACACCCACTGAAGTGCTCCGTTTAAATAGAATGATGCCAGTCCATGCGCGCCACTACTCAATTCATTGCCTATAAGATCGCCGTACACAGCTGAATGATGTATTCGGAATCTGTTCTTAGAGAACTTTGTATTAGAACTTTGTATTTTGGGCAACCACCAAAACACTCCCAATAACTACTAGACCGATAACTTTGCTATGCCCCAATAGAAAGCATCACCATTTGGTTAAGTTGCGCAGTGTCAATTGATTTTTTTCTATTTCTGCTTGTTTTTCGAGGTTTCCCTAAGGTCCTACAAAATTTTAGTTTTGAGATTATGGATAATTATTCACATATAGCCTTCGCAAACATTAGCAAAAACTGTTGAAAAACACACAAAAGTCAGATCAGACAAACTTTTGCAAAATGTTGTAAATTTCATTTATTTTGCTATATCTTTGCAAGATTTTATGCTTTTGAGGATGTTCCAACAATTACAACTTATACCAGTTTTACATACATTCACTACACTTTGCTCACACAACAAAGCTTTATTATTTATGTCATCCATTGAGAAGATAATTTGCAAGTTCTAAAGAATATATATATTGTACAAGGGGATCAACAAAAAATAGAAAGAGCAAGTCTCAAAGTTAAATAGGTCCACAGTGGTCAAGTCACGGCAGGTAAGTTAAAAGAGTTTACAAATTTACATCAATTTGCAAAGAAGTTAAAGCACAAAATCCATCCAACTGATTATATGCCGAGCAGGTGAATAAAAAAGTAAAAAGTTATAAAAGATCATAAAGAAATAAATTAAACCATTTTAGTGGTGAAAGGTAAATTGCTGCTTTTCACATAAGTACGCTTTGTGAAAGAATGTATGAAAGATGCCTTTTACCGCTTGACAAGAGGCAATAAAAAATAACA
This sequence comes from Oophaga sylvatica, assembly GCA_033576555.1. Taxonomy (NCBI): domain Eukaryota; kingdom Metazoa; phylum Chordata; class Amphibia; order Anura; family Dendrobatidae; genus Oophaga; species Oophaga sylvatica. The sequence continues at coordinate 314,970,572 of JARQOD010000006.1, forward strand.
GTGCGTACAAGGATTTTTGGTCATTAAAATCCAGTTTGACCTCTGCAATTGTAAAAGATTACCAAGGCTGTTTATTATTTATAAACGTTTCAAGGCCTACTATTTGTCCTGCTATCAAAATATACATTTTAGATAGCACAATAGAGGCACAAAGCAACTTTGTGTCAAAATCTAACGAAAATGAGGAGACATCAGAAACTTTCTATAACAGGAGGTAAGTCAGGGAACCTAATTATGGTAATTACTGTGTGTAGCATCAGGCCTCAAGAGTGTTTAGAGGTCCAAAAGCAATCCAAGAAAAGCGTGCCCCACACCCCAGATGACACCCAAAAGGTGGTCAGTGTGAATGTTGGTCAGATGTAATTAAAAAAAAACCCATAACACAATATTAAACTTCTCTTTTAGTCTAAAATTGCACATTGCATTAGCCAAGAACCACCGGGCCTATTATATCATCCCCATAGGTCTCTCTCATGTAGTAACAGCAATTATTAACACCTTAATGACAGAGCCAATTTGCAGCTTAATGACCAGGCCAAATTTTACAATTCTGACCACTGTCACTTTATAAAGTTATAACTCTGGAACGCTTTAACGGATCCCGGAGATTCTGAGATTGTTTTTTCATGACATATTGTACTTCATGTTAGTGGTAAAATTTCTTCAATATGACTTGCGTTTATTTATGAAAAAAATAAAAATATGGCGAAAATTTAGAAAATTTTGCAATTTTCAAACTTTTAATTTTTATGCCCTTAAATTAGAGAGATATGTCACACAAAATACTTAATAAATAACATTTCCCACATGTCTACTTTACATCAGCACAAATTTGAGAAACACGTTTTTTTGTTAGGAGAAGTTATAAGGCTTAAAAGTTGACCAGCGATTTCTCATTTTTACAACAAAATTTACAAAACCATTTTTTAGGGACCACATCACATTTAAAGTACTTAGAGGGGTGTAAATGACAGAAAATAGCCAAAAGTGACACCATTTTAAAAACTGCACCCCTCAAGGTGCTCAAAACCACATTCAAGAAGTTTATTAACCCTTTACGTGTTTCACAGGAACTGAATCAATGTGGAAGGAAAAAATTAACATTCAACTTTTTTTTTTACATTTTACTTCAGAATCATTTTTTTATTTTCACAAGTATAAAAAGAGAAAATGAATCACAAAATTTATTGTGAAATTTCTCCTGAATGCGCCGATACCCAATATGTGGGGGTAAACCAGTGTTTGAGCGCACAGCAGAGCTTGGAAGGGAAGGAGCGCCGTTTGACTTTTCAATATAGAATTGGCTGGAATTGAGATCTGACAACATGTTGAGTTTGGAGAGCCCCTGATGTGCCTAAACAGTGGAAACTCCCCTACAAGTGACATCATTTTGGAAACTAGACCCCTTAAGGAACTTATCTAGATGTGTGGTGAGCATTTTGAACCCCCAAGTTCTTCACAGAAGTTTATAACATAGAGCCATAAGAATAAAAAATCATATTTTTTCCACAAAAATTATCTTTTCGCTCCCAAATGTTTATTTTCACAACGGTAACAGGGGTAAACCACTGTTTGGGCGCACGGCAGAGCTCGGAAGAGAAGTAGCGCAGTTTGACTTTTTCAACGCAGAATTGGCTGGAATTGAGATCGGACGCCATGTCGTGTTTGGAGAGCCCCTGATGTGCCTTAACAGTGGAAACCCCTCCACAATTGACACCATTTCGGAAACTAGACACCTTAAGGAACTTATCTAGATGTGTAGTGAGCACTTTGAACCCCCAAGTGCTTCACAGAAGTTTATAATGCAGAGCCATGAAAATAAAAAATCATTTTTTTTCCACAAAAATGATCTTTTCACCCCCAAATTTTTACTTTCACAAGGGTAACAGGAGAAATTGGACCTCAAAAGTTGGTACCCCATATGTGGGGAGAAATTACTGTTTGAGCACACGTCGGGACTCGGAAGGGAAGTAGTGGCGTTTTGAAATTCAGACTTTGATGGAATGGTTTGGGGGCATCATGTTGCATTTGCAGAGCCCCTGATGCGCCTAAACAGTAGAAACCACCCAAAGTGACCTCATTTGGAAACTACACCCCCTAAGGAGCTTATCTAGACGTGTGGTGAGCACTTTGAACCCCCAAGTGCTTTACAAAAGTTTATAACGCAGAGCCGTGAATAAAAATATTTTTTCCCACAAAAATTATCTTTTCACCCCCAAATTTTAACTTTCACAAGGGTACCAGGAGAAACTGGACCCCAAATGTTGTTGTCCAATTTGTCCTGAGTACGCTGATACCCCATATGTGGGAGGGAACCACTGCTTGGGCGCATGGCAGAGCTCGGAAGGAAATGGGCGCCGTTTTGGAATGCAGACTTTGATGGAATGGTCTGCGGGCATCATGTTGTGTTTGCAGAGCCCCTGATGTGCCTAAACAGTAGAAACCCCCCACAAGTGACCCCATTTTGGAAACTAGAACCCCCAAGGAGCTTATATAGATGTGTGGTGAGCACTTTGAACCTCAAAGTGCTTCATAGAAGTTTATAACGCAAAGCTGTGAAAAAAAAATCATTTTTTTCACAAAAATCTTTTTTTTCCACAAAAATAATTTTTTAGCCACCATTTTTTATTTTCTCAAACGTAACAGGAGAAATTAGACCCCCAAAGTTGTTGTGCAATTGGTCCTGAGTACGCTCATGCCCCATTTGTGGGGGAAACTGTTATGATTTGGTAGCTGAGGAGAGAAGGCAAAAAAGGCAATACACCAGAGAGGTTGGAATCTATTGGATTGAAGTACCCTGACTAACAACCACAACTAAAGGCAGCCGTGGAGCGTACCTACGTTGGTCCTAGACGCCTCGTCACAGCCTGAGAAGCTAACTTCACCTAAAGATAGAAAGAGGAAAACTATCTGCCCCGGAGCAGATTCCCAAAGAACATAGGAAGCCCCCAAACATGTAATGGCGGTTAGACAAGAGGAAATACAGACACAGACAGAAAATAGTATGAGCAAACGTTGGGGCCCAATCTTCCTAGACAGAAAAGGATAGGAAGGTCACTTACTGCAATCCAAAAAACCCTAAAAAAATACCAACACACTAATTGCAAAAACACCTGAGATCACACGACCTCTACCACCTAAATTAGTTCTCTGGTGTAACAAAACTAAGCCGCAGCCACAGAAAAAACTGGAAAAGGCAAATGAACAAACAACTGGCTGAACTAAACTGAGAGGAGCACAAGCCCCCGGAGGGGACCTGGCAGACCCCCACAGAAGTGCAGGACAAAATGCAAAAAGCAAGCACAAAAAACTAAAAGAAGAAAATGTCTTATCTGATAGCAGAAGATGCAGGCACGAAACAGCAAGCTTCAAAGTGAACCAGGAACAAAAGTTGAGACCAGAACAATTGATCACCGGCAACTCTGATTGGAGGGAACCTCCCTTATATAAGACCAGTCAGTAACACCTGATCGCCAATCTTCACAATCTTCATTGAATAGTTCAGTACTGTTTGTAACCACCAGAAGGAGCTTCTGCTCAGAATTCATTTCTAGCACATTCACAACAGGAAACCACTGTTTGGGCGCACGGCAGAGCTCAGAAGGGAGGGAGCACCGTTTGACTTTTCCAACGCAAAATTGGCTGGAATCAATGGTGGCATCATGTCACATTTGGAGACCGCCTGATGTAACTAAACAGTGGAAACCCCCTAATTCTAACTCCAACCCTAACCCCAACACACCCCTAACCCTAATCCCAACCCTAACCATAACCCTAATCACAACCCTAACCCAACACACCCCTAACCCTAATCCCAACCGTAACTCTAACCCCAATCATAATCCCAACCCTAACCCAAACCCTAAAACTTTAGCCCAACTCACTTTAGCCTAACCCTAACCCTAAAAATTTAGCCCAACTCACTTTAGCCTAACCCTAAAACTTTAGCCCAACTCACTTTAGCCTAACCCTAAAACTTTATCCCAACTCCCTTTAGCCTAACCCTAAAACTTTAGCCTAACTCACTTTAGCCTAACTCTAACACTAACCCTAAAAGTTTAGCCCAACTCACTTTAGCCTAACTCTAACCCTAAAACTTTAGCCCAACTCACTTTAGCCTAACTCTAACCATAACCCTAAAACTTTAGCCCAACTCACTTTAGCCTAAGCCTAATGGAAAAATGGAAATAAATATATTTTCTTTATTTTATTATTTTTCCCTAAGGGGGTGATAAAGGGGGGTTTATTTACTATATATTGTTATTTTGATCACTGTGATAGCATTTATTACAGTGACCAAAATGAACCAATAGAAAAAATCTTCCTATTGTTGCCGGTTGCCGGCCGGCAGATTGCGGCAGGCGCATCAGGAGGTACAGGGGAGGGGGATCGGGGACCCTATTTCTCTCTCCTCTGATGTGCGATCACATCAGAGGAGAGAGAAATTAAATGGCACATTGTATTTTTTTTTTGCGGTCGCCGTTATACAGTTAATAACGGCGATCGCTACCCTGCGGTCGATAAAAACTGACCTGGATCATGTTCTCTGGGGTCTCAGCTACCCCGGAGAAAATCCGACTCTGGTGGGGCGCTATACACTTTTTACACAGCGTCGTTAACTAACGGCGTGGTTTAAGTACCCTTAACTACCATCAGCGGACCACACCTGCAAAACGCAATATTGTTCTACCACTTAAAATATCTATACATTTTTAGCAACTGCCTGGGAGACTTTAGTCATGGCACTCAAGAAAGTGCATTGAAATTAGCTTATATACAGAAGCTAACTGGCAATCCCAAAGACCGGTTCAATATTTCACATAATACTTTATAATGGGTTTATTTATGATTGAAAGCACTATTTACTAACAATTTCAAAACCGTTAATTGTAGACAACCATTTTTTTTTCTCCAAGTGGTTGAAACATACATCATGCTTTGTATTTTTTTTTTTGCAAAATTGAATTTTTTGCTCTTATACGTAGATGTCTAGAGGTATTCAGTTTAGCATGTGCAAACTAAAAGGCACTAGTTTCTATGTCACTGTAGGTTACATTTAACAATCATTTACTGATGTTAGACAAGGAATGTGATATTAATTAAACGTAAGGACCAAGGAGTTGAAGATTTTGTCACAGACTCCTTTTGCCTTAGGCTTAAATCAAGGAAGCCCGGGGCTAGACCACATGATAACGTCATAGAGAGTGATGGAAGGTCAGGGAGCTCAAGGAAGAGCCATGGGCTCTTTGACCACATAGCCTAGAGAAGCCGTGTACATATATCTATCTATAGCTATCTATATATATATATATATATATATATATAGATAGCTATAGATAGATATATGTACATACTGCACACTGTGCAGTGATCAGATATTGGTACATATAGAGGAGTATTTATATGTACTGGCTGTTAATTCCCTGCCAATATGATGCACATCAATAGATTCTTAACTCCTAGGTAAAAGTTAAATATATGCAATATAACCTATATCTACAGTGGAGACAATAAGTATTTGACATGCTGTCAATTTTGTGAATTTTCCAACCTACAAATAATTGAGAGGTCTGTAATTTTTATCGTAGGTACACTTCAACAGTGAGAGACAGAATCTTAAAAAAATCCAGAAAATCACATTGTATGATTTTAGGTTAATTAATTTGCATTTTATTGCAAGACATAAATATTTTATACAATAGAAAAACAGAAATTAATATTTGGCACAGAAACTATTGTTTGCAATTACAGAGGTCAGACATTTCCTGCAGTTCTTGACCAAGTTTGCAGATATTGCAGCAGGAATTTTGGCCAACTCCTTCATACATGTTCTCCAGATCTTTCAAATTTCGGGGAAGTCACAGGACAACACTGAGTTTCAGCTCCCTCCAAAGATTTTCTATTGGTTTCAGGTCTGGAGAATGGCAAGGCCAACCCAGGACCTTGAAATGCTTCTTACGAAGCCACTCCTTAGTTGCTCTGGCTGTGTGTTTCGGATCACTGTCATGCTGGTAGACCCAACCACGAGCCATCTTCAATGCTCTTACTGAGGGAAAGATGTTGGTCAAAATCTCACGAACACTGCAGGAAAAAGCCAAAGACTACAGTGAATACTGCCGGCAGTTAATGAGCGGCCCCGGAAGCAGATGCGCCGGGACACAGCAGGATGGGAGGATACGTCGCTAGACAGGTAAGTATAATTAATGGCCCTAACCGAACTGGACCCGAACTGGAAACCCATGGAAACCCGTGTTCAGGACCTTGTGGGTACGGTCCCGAACTTTACAGTTCAGGTTCGCTGATCTCTAATCCTTACCC
>JARQOD010000006.1:314976989-314996278 GCA_033576555.1 Oophaga sylvatica
GGATTCAGTGACCTAAGCCAAACTGTGACAGACCGGTTAATTGTGGAGACGACTGAAAAGAGTTTCTAGTCGGTGAATGAAATGTGCCAAGCCCACGGCTTTAGGCAGAGGGGGGAGGTATGTAGCGATAGTAATGAACACATAGACAGATGAGAGAGTAAGATTTCACTATACCTTTGTATGTGGTTTGAGGACCTGTGATGAGGTCACTGCCACATGACCAATCATGTGTTCTATGTTAGCTGGATGTCTGAGATATAAATGAGCCTGCTGCTGACCACAGGTGTGAGTGGCTGGAGGTGTGGAAAACTCCAGTGTGGGAGTTCTGTGGAGACCTCCAGTGTGTGTGCTGAAGAGAGTACTCAGTTAGAGTACCAGGACGTTATAGCTGTTTTCTGTTACTTTGTGCCGGAGAAGGCTGTTTTGTTTTCTGTTCGACAGCAAGTTTATGAAGTCTTAATAAACTTGCTTAAAGAACCAGGAAGAGTCACCCTCCTGCTTACCTCCGGTCGCACACCAGCGAGACCACATCCCTACAATGTGTATAGAAGAGTGCATTAACCCTACATTGACTTAGCATGTAAAAGGAACTTTTAACGGAAAGTCAATTGACAATGGGGCATTGTAGTCTCTAATTTTTTTTTAGTTGTCTTAATACGTACATGAGCCTGTATTCTATTAGGATTAGTTGAATTGATGAATGTAGGAGTTAAAGGGTGGTCCGAAGGCAATTTAATTTTGCTAATAACTCCCTATCTATTTAGTCCCATAATTTAAGCTATTTTCTAATATACTTGCTTAAAAATTGCCCTACTGTTCCCTGACTACACTTTCTAACAGTTAGTCTATTTTTTTGTCTATTCCCTGTCTGATGATGATTAATTTGAGCATCAGTAGCAGAGCAGTGTCACTATACCCGGGGGTGCAGAAAACTAGTACCACCCCCTCAGATGACGTTATTGGTCAGACCGGGTATAGTGACAAAGCACTGTTGCCAACTTATTAATATTCCTAAGACAACAGAGTTAACACTGTGCACAGGAGAGAAAGCACAGGGACAGCGCTGTGCACAGGAAAGAAAGCGCAGGGGCAGAGCAGGGACAGCGCAGGGACAGCATAGCCCCTGAAACGAGCGTCACTGATGACACTTCATTTCATTTAGGGGGCAGGAGCTGTGGCAGTGACCGCAGCCTCTGACCCCGATGATGCTTCGTTTGGGTACCCCACAATACTCTGGTGACACTCAAACAAATCATCATCAGACCGGAAAGAGACTAAATATAGACTAGCCGTTAGACTGTTTAGTTAGGGAATGGTAGGGGATTTTTAAAGCAAGTATATTATAAAATAGCTTAGAATTATGGGACTAACCAGATATGGATTTGGTAGCAAAATTAATTTGACTTTTGATCATCGCTTTAAGTATTTTAAATGCTTGTAAAAAGGAGCATTACTATAGTGGATGCAGAGATAGGAGGTACATGTGTGGCGCCTCTGAAGTCCAGTCAACACATAGGTACTGCACCTCAGTCGGAGGTGTGGTGCTTCGCTCTCAGGTAAGGAGGGGGTATCACCCAGAACCCACAGACTTACATCCAACACCAAACCTCTCAGACCCTGGGAGGTGCTAGGTAGAGGGTGTGGGTGGAGGAAGTAGAGAAGGGGCGGAGCTTAGTGAGTGTTCAGAGAGATTACAGAGTTAGTGACAGTTAGTTGGTGAGAGGAGAGAGGTGGGTGCTGGGGACTGGAGCAGAGAGTAGCTAGTCCCTACGCCAGACAACAGAAGAGAGAGAGAGAAGAAGGACATAAAAGACAGAAAGAGAAGCTTCAATGAAAGAAAAGAAGAGATCCTAGGGGCATGGAAAGTGAGAAATCCACCCGTGGGGCCCGTATCCACGCTGACTGAAAACGGGTGGAGGGACCATGTCACATTAAGGGGACCAGCCCCAGTCTAGTGGAGAAACTAAGAACTCAGCTAGCTAACCAGAGGCTGCAGTATCTGCATGTGCTACAGCCGCATCCACACACATTTGCTGAAAAGGCAGCCAGCCAAGATCCGAGGCTGCTGGCTTGGGACACTGTGTGCGAATGCGCAGGGCAGGAGAGGAGGGAACCAGCGAAGAGAGATGGTCAGGAAAGGAACAGCAGAAGGGGGTTCTGACACGATGTACCCCAAATTACCTGAGAGCTGTCTGGACCACCTACCCAGAGGACACAGCACCCTGTCTGGGGATTGCACCAAAGAACTGTGAGTAAACTGAAAAGACTGCACCCTGCTGTGTCCTCAGAATTATTTACTGCATCATCTGCCCTGCACTACAACTACCATCATCATTTCTTACACATACAGCTGCCCTGGGCCTAGCTCTACCTGTGGAGAGCTGTAACAACTCTGCTGCATCACCAACAGCCCCAGCAGACTCTGAAGCAGTGTCAGCTAACACCTTTATTGCCGAATACCACAGGTGACGTCACAAACTATTTCCCTTTTTCCCCTTTTATTTTACATTTTCATCATTTTTATTGGACGCCCAGGACACGGACCGGGTCACTGCTGCTGTTACACTTCCCCTTTAAGAACTGTCCAACCTGGTACCGAGCACCCCACGGCCCCTTGGGGGTGCTCCACATGCAGGTCATAATCTTCCACATAAAAATTTCACATGGTAGGTGGGAGCCCTGTTACAGATTTTTCATTGGGACCTCGAACTAGAGGTAACACCTCTTTCAGCAAATATGATTAGAAATTATTTGAAAGGAATGCATCACCCTCTTTTGTAATATATGCGGATATGTCTCCTACATTTCTCATCTGAGTGTAGATTGTTCCATCTTTTTTATATGATTTTGGGAGCACCCAATATTTTTCACTTTTGTCATTCTACTCCATCAAACAGATCAGCAAAGCCTGACTGATTCCCATTTCTTAAAAAGGGTTCCTTCAGATGTCCTTCAATACCTGCAATATTGTAAAGTAATTACAAGTAATTGTAAGGTAAGGTAATTCCAGTCTAATAGGGGTACTGAAAATAAAGGAAAATAATGTAAAGAAAAGCTTTAAAAAAAAATTAAAAGAAATAACAAATAAAATAATAAAAGTTTAAAGCAGCCCGCTTTTTGCAATGCAAAAATTAAAAAATACAGAAATTTGATACCGTTGTGTTCAAAAAACTACGATCTATCAAAGTGTTAAAATGGCAGCTTTATTCTCACAGCATTTACTTCAGAAAATGAAATAAAAAGCAATGAAAACATTATATGTACGCCAAAATGGTATCAATAAAAATATCAGCTCGGAAAGCAAAAATTCAAGCAATCACACAGGTCCATCTACAGAAGAAAAAAAAAAGTTATAAGACGCAGAAAATGGCAACACAAGCTAATTTTGCTTTTTTACAAAGTTCTAAAATATTAAAAAAAATTCTAAGTTTGGTGTCGCTGTGCCCAAAACAATTGTGGAATTAAATTTTGTCACTGTTTCACTACACTTGATATTTTTTCTATACATTAGATTGTAAAATTAATAGTGCCATTCAAAACTAGCAGTATGTCAACAAAATAAAGCGCTATGGCTCTTGGAAGAGGGAAAGGAAGAAAATGAAAAAGTAAAAACAGAAAATTGCCTGGTCATAAAAGGGTTAAAGTTGACCAACTATCTATTTTGCATTGGGACTGACTCCTGCAGACTGATGATGGAAGAGGGGGATTGGGCAGCTTGAATTTAAATGATCAATATTTTAGGATTTTTTTTCAATAGAAAGCAACAAGGAAAATAAGTTGTTGAAAGTTGCTTTTAGCCACAAGGCCTGTCCTGTTCTTCTTAGATTTAACAAACGCATATCATAGACAGAAGCACAATTCCTACATTGTCTGCTTTGTGCACTTTTGGTGTGATGACAAAATCATACTTACAGTATTTTACAAGCTCCTCAGAAACTGGAGTCACAGATTGTAAAATATATCGTAATCCTTTTCAGAGCTATGAACTGGAAAATTGGGATCATATGATATCTATTGTTACTCCACATGATCAGAATTGTCCCCCCTTCTATACCTTTATTAGAATATTATACTAAAGGCCCCACTTTATTATGTCAATTGGAGTGATAGGGTCTCTTTAAATGTTGTTTTTTAGGTTTATTTTTAATCCCTTATATCTGAACAGATTGATACCATAATCCAATTATTTCTATCTTGAGGACATCCAGGGGTGTAGCTATAGAGGGTCCATAGGCAGCGGTTGTACTCAGTCCCCAGCAACTGAGGGAGCCCTAAGGTCACAAAACTATTAGCTATGACTAGGGCTAAGCAAATTAATTCGTGTGGAAATGAATTCTACTCAAATTTTATAAAAATCTGTATTTTCCAAAATGTGGAATTTTTTTCTCATTAGATTCAGCGTGGATTTAGCTATGAACTTTGTGGGCACATGTGCAGTATCCTTTCAGGTGTATTAAAGCCCTAGACTCCCGGGAAAAGGTTGGGGATTTCAGTTTGCTGACGAGGACCTGATGGGTGGCAGTGAGAAGCAAAGAGGCTGGACACTTGTTGAACGAAACGTTGCTTTAATAATGCATTTTGGATGAATAAAGGAATAGAATCATCTCTCTGGTGCCTTGGAAACAATTTGTCTCTGAATTTGCTGATAACTCAGTGGGAAGTTGCCCAAGGAGTCACAGAGCATGTGGAATGGTGCAAAGGAAACTACCATTATGGACACATCATGGTCTTTATTGCTAGACGAACTTAAAAGGAATTTGTCAGCATATTTTTGCTGGGAAAACTGAGCATAGCTTGAGGTACGGGCTGAGACACTGAACTCAAGAATGTGTTACATGCTGGCTGTGTGCTGTAGTTTACTTAGACTGAAGGTTTTATGACCTCGTCATTAACATTGCTGTGACTAGCTGGCAGCCTGAGCCCTGGTCCGACTCCACCCCCTTTTGTGATAAGCGGCTCACTGTCTAGAAAGAGAGACTGGTGTGGGCAGGGTTAGGTTTCTCATCTCTGCTACATTGCTTAATCTAAAAACTCTGATTATGTCAGAACTGCTACCCATAGTAAACTAAGTGATACATCGTTGGATTCAGGTTCTCTTAGCCTACATCAAGCTGCTCTCAGATGAGGTAGGAAAAACCTGCTACCAGATTCCCTTTAAAGGGAACGTGTCACGTTGTACATGTAGTCCAATCTGTGAACAGCATTATGTAGAGATATATATCAGGAGAAAAATGAAGCAATCAGGTGAATAGAATAAAGATAAAATGCAATTTTTATTAAATATATTCTCATAGTAGAAAAATAGTACATATAGAACAAGGGTAATGACAACAGTGCATGCAGAAAAAAACAAAAGGCTTCACAGGGCAATACCACCATCCAACATAATCCCAAATGTATCGCAACAGTGTGGAAAAAGTAATCATTCTAACATGCCAGTGCATATGTGCCGATACAAACAGAGAGTAAGAAGTTCCCAGCTATGTCAGTGGGGTAAAATAGTACCTGGTTCATAATAAACCCAAAGAATAAAGGGGGAAGGATCTTACCGCAAATAGGGGATGTTAGAGGGGTGCCCCGAGCCAGGTAATGTGATGCCCGACGCGCGTTTCGCGTGCTTTCCAAGCCCCGCTTTCTCAAGGGAAGTATACTGAATTGTGCGTAGAAGGACCTTTAAAAAGACATGTGACGATGTCACATGGTCAGCTATACACCAATGGTGGTGAGTCAAGCGGCGCATGCACACTGCAACTCGCAGGTCCTTGAAAGATGCAGGGACAGCGTCAGGGCACAACCGAGCGAGCGCCGGAAATGGTCCGGCACCCGCTCAGAGACCCCGCATGGACGCCTCCCGCATCCCAGGAGTAGCGAGGTGCTACTGCTCATGCGCACCACACCGACCAAAGTATTAGAGTATAGAGATCGGTGTAGTAAAATGATCATAAAGTGATATATTGACAGGCGAAAGATATATATCAGTCACATCATCACCAGACATTATACAGACATATGATACAGTATGCATAAAAATATAACAGAAACATCGCTCATCATGGTAGTTGTAAGCACTGCACATTCTATCATATTTTGCCTCCAATGCGAATGTCCATAGATGAGTCTGGCGATGAATTTCGTTAGTTGATTGAGTGCAGACATATCGAACAAGCCACATTAATTAAAGATTCAACTAAATAACAAAAAAATCAAAAAATTAACAAAAACAAAATCAAAAATAATTAATTAAAAACAAAACAGAAAAACAGAAAAACACACATACATGGAAGGGTATCAAAAGGGGTAGAATAAGGAAATTTACAAGGCTAAATACTATTCACAAAGGAGGGAGTTATTCAATGCAAAAAGGAAAAGGTTCACAGAAAAGATGAAAAAGTAAGCGTCTCATTTAGACCCTGAGGCGTCATGGTGTCAAGCACAACGATCCATCGGGCTTCAACCTGAGCCTATCTCTTTTTGTAATCACCACCCTAATTCCGAGATGTATCACATCAATACCCTTACTTTAAATGATGAAGGCCCACAGTTATGATAATGAAAGAAATGGCGTGGAATGGCTTTTAAATTTGAAGGGTCAGTCGCCGTCTTGGCTGCGCAAATATCCCGCACATGCTCCCTAGTTCTTATTCTCAATTCTCTTGATGTTAGACCGATATAAATTTTTGAACAGCCACAGGTGGCATAATAAATAACGTTAGACGTATTACAGGATATCCGATGACGGATCTTAAATGTTTTTAGATCATCCGAAGATTGAAATGTGGAGCAGCGCAGGATATTTGCGCAGGCAAGACAGCGACCGCACGGTGTTGAACCGCAAGCCGGTCCACGTGAGCCGAAGGGGTAAGATATATCCGGAACATAGTGGCTGTGAACAAGAAGGTCACGTAAATTTCTTGACCTTCTTGCTGTCATAGCCGGAGGTTCACCAGGAGACAGATCAAGGCGTGTTTCGGCTTTAAGAATGGGCCAATGTTTCTTTAATATAGATCTCATATCTTCCCACGCATGGTTGAACGTGGAGATGAATCTTATGGGTCCTTTATCCACAGGTAACCTGTTATTCTTTTTAGAGCCCAAAAGGGTATTGCGGGGAGTTGCCCTGGCTCTCCTATAGCCCTGTTTAATGCTTCTGTTTGAATACCCGCAAGACTGAAAGCGTGTAGTCAGATCCGAGGCCTGTGCCTCGAACCTAGAGTCTGAAGAGCAGATCCGCCTCGCCCGTAAGAATTGCCCGCCCGGGACGGCTCTGATGGTCGAAGGATTGTGAGCAGAGGACGCATGAATCAATGCGTTAACCGAGGTGGACTTACGGTAAACGTCCGTTTGAATGCGGCCGGTATGATCAACCTCAAAGGTGACATCAAGAAAATTGATCTTTTTACAATCATAAGAAAATGTAAGCCGAATATTAGAAGAGTTTTGATTCAGCGTCCCCATAAAATCCCCGAGCTGCTGCACCATCCCGTCCCACAGGAACAGAATATCATCAATATATCTGTGCCAACACAGCACATGGGATGCGGCCGTCACGCCCCCGTCACCAAAAATAGACCTCTCCCAGGCCCCCAGGAAGAGGTTGGCGTACGAAGGCGCACAGGTGAGGCTGAGCAGAATTACATATAAGTTTGTTAGAAAAGTTTCAGTACAACCATATCATATAGGAAAGACTATCAATCAATTAATAGGACTGCCCACAGTATTAATATGCATACAAACCTGGGATTTCTATAAACAAAATTCAAGGATTACTGAAATTTTTGTACAAAAATGTAAATGAGTCTGATCATCTTCGCCTGTGTCTCGACCCGCCACCACAATTGTGGGTTACCAGGGCAATGGGGTACTCAGAGCCGAGCCCATGGAAGTCTATGGGGTTTGTCACAGGTAGCGGTGGCTCGGTCTGTGGCCCTGGCGGTCTGGCGTATTTGGGGAAATATTTACAGGGGATAGATATATTTACAGTTCGTGACGCCACCTGTAGTTCTCTGGTAATTTGTACCAGCGCTGCTGCAGAGCTCTGAGGGGATGGTGAGGCAGCTAGATGTCGGGTCCCCTACAGGTGGGACGCTTCCCTCAGGTCGATAGTTATGATGGGGTAGTGCAGGGATGCAATCAAATAACACAGTCTCACACATCAGCGTCTTTCCATACCTTTTTTACTTGCAAGATGGTTAGGCAGGTCCCAGGGAGGCTGATCCAATGGAGGATGTGTTTTGAGGTAGCAGCTGGACAAGTTAGGGGCCTCCTTTACTTTCACAAAGATGAGTCCAACCAGCATAAAGCGTAGTTCCCTCTATAACTCCAGCTTCTCCAAGCTGTACTGCCCGGTCAGTTTTGTGGTCGGAGCCTTCCTGTGATGGAACTAGGTTCTTCTATGCTTGGCCTAGCTCAAAGTTCCTATTCCACCTGACCCCAGTTACGTACCGACACTCCAAGGGCTGCTTGCCGCGACCTAAGGTCCGGTAAGCCTCTGGTTTTCTTACCACTATGCGTGAAGCTATAGTGATCCTTCGGTCTCCAGTGACCGGTGACAACGTGCAGGACTTCTCCAATCCTATAGCACTCAGAATTCCTACCACTGTGCCTTTCGCCTTGTCCGCGCTGGTAGCATAAGCATTCCTCACTTCAAAGGTTATAAAAGTCAGTCCCTTTCTTAACTTCTTTCTTGAGCTTGTTGCCAGAAACTCAGTAATCTTCTAGGCAGGAGCACGTCTCTGAACCTTCACTGTCCTTGGGACAGGAGACTGAAGTATATCTGCAACTCACTCCCTCTTCTCAATAGATGTCTCAGTCCGTCTATCAGTGGGGCACAGCTCTGACCAGGCTGAGGTGAACTGGCTCACCTGTACTGGCCTCCACTTTCTGAACTGCACACAGATTGCACTCAGCTCTGCTGCTGACTGACTAGACCTCTGAATGACTCACTGACTGAATCACTACTCCCTGAATGTTGCATGTGACTAGACTTTATACCTGTGGGCGTGTCTAAGTGTGTTGGAATGAATGTTCATTGAGCATTAAACTGCTATCTCTCCACACATCCTCCAGGGTACTGCGTGTGCCTTCACACCAGGGCTACACACCTGCTCTATAACATCCTGCCTGCAGATGTAGTCTCACCATGACAGGTTCCCTTTAAGTCAGTAGGCCTCGCCTAAGTGTTGTAGCCATTCAAGTTTCTACCCTAATGACAGCTGTTTACTCTATGGCAGAAAAACAATTTTTGAAGGAAAATGCACCATGACACAATGGACGGAATGGAAACCATTAAACACATCCTGAATCGCCGCACCGTATACATAGGTCTCTGTTATTTACCTTGCGGAGACGGAGCGTCGCTGCAAGGTAAACAGACATGCTGTGGTCTAAAAAGACGCGCCACATGTCCGGATACACAGGGCCGCCGGATGCGTATTCGCACGCATAGTGGAGACGGGATTTCATAAAATTCCCTCCACTATGCTGTAACATCTGGACGCTGCAGATTGAACACTGTGGCTCTACGCAGTGTTCAATCCGCAGCTAATCCAGATGCACTCCGGCCCGTGGAAACATACCTTATGTTGCCTTCAGAGTTCCTAAGATTTTAAACCTATAAAGCATCTCAGTCACAAAGTTGAATGGGCAGCAACTACAAGAAGCTATCCTATCCACATGAGCTAATATTCATGCAGAACGATCTCAACATCTAGTGGAATCTATGGCATAATTATTTTCTGTGCTTCTGAAAGCTACGAGGTGCTCCAATGCTCTACTAGATGGTGTGCCTCCCATAAAAGTAACTTCTAAGTACTGGATGCTGCATATTCCTTCTAGTAGAACTAGATCCTTACACAGAACATTTTTTGTGAAAATGTTTAAAGCTATGGATTTGGAGATATAGACTTCATTTACTAATTTAGCCCTTTATATAATTCATCCACCTCTGCAGAATTAAAAAAAAAAGTTCCTTTAAGAAAGATTGCTTTAGCAGCTATGCAAACTTGGAGACAGGAAAACCATATATTGCTTATTCATTTCCACACATGGATTTAGCACCAGAGACAGATTAACAATCCAAGCCATATGTGTTGTAAAAATGGAATTACATTCTTCAGCATTTCAGGAGACGCCCTAATGTTCTGTGAAATCTTCTTTATATTCATGGATAATATGCCAGAAAACACATATACTACATGAGTAAAGAATCAAGATAGATAGAGCATAATGAACTCTCATAGGCAGCCTCTATCGTATAATGCATCCCCTAATATAATGCACCCCCCGTAGGCAGCCTCTATAGCATAATGCAGCCCCAAAGGCAGCCTCTAAAGTGTAATGCAGCCCCATAAAATCCTCCGCTGCTCCGAGTGCCCGCTCATCTCCGGACCGCAGGCGCTGAGTAGTGACGTCATCGCGCCCGCTGTCAGTGTCGGCTTCGGTGACGTCAGACACTGACAGGGGAATGATGGGAGAGGGAGCATAACGCTCCTCTCATCAATGAGGTCAGCTGTATTGGCTGGATGCCGATACATCTGCACTTGCGATGACGGATGACCCCCGCCTGCTCAGGGGCCCCATAGCAGCCGGGTGGCAGAGCAGGGAGATTGATTCTCCCTGCTCTGCTGCAGAATGTAACTGTATCGGCGCAATGTGCACGCCGATACAGTTGAAGTAGCGTAGCTACGCTTCTGGAGACAACCAATTTAAACCTTTACAAGCAGCTGTGTCCTCCATTTTTCAGAATATCTCTTTTGAAAAAGTAATTCTCCTGCAGATTAACCCAGCAGAAGTTGCTATGTCCACCTCTTATATATGGAATACACAGAGGCAACTTATTACATTTCTGATATGTAACAATATTCAGCATGAAGTGCAGTACAGGCTCCTGGTAATAGGTGGGGACAATGTTTGCCTGTTTTTCATTTCACTGATTTGCTCTCATAGAGATGTGTCTGCAAATAATTCACCATGTTTCTGAATCTGTTTCAACGAATTTATGAGAAAAACAGGTTAAACAATTCTCCTATTGTATTCAATATACTATCAAATTGAAAAAAAGAACAACACAGGTGCCTCCAAAACAGCATCAATTCTTAGTAAATTTGCACACAGGGCTTGAAGGAACTTGGCAAGGAGATTGTTCCAAACATCTTGGAAAACCACAGTTACTTTGTGGATGCAAATCCTTCTATCTCTTCATAATTGAGATGGAATAAATGATAAAAAAAATGTTGTGGTGGGCGTTGTTACGATGAAGATAAGGATAAGAAGATGTAGAAAAAAAAATAAATTAAAAAACAGCAACGCGTTTCAAAATCGATCTGATTTCTTCTTCAGGCTATCACTTTTTTGCCTTGCGACATTTTTAATGAGCCACTTTGGTGACTTTATTGGGTAGAGTAGCAGTCAATGCGAGTAATATCAAATTACTACTACTCTCAGGGGCGGATTACCAGAGGGTCAATCTGGGCGGTAGCCCAGGGCCCAGTGGTGTGGGGGGGCCCAGGGCCGCCATCAGGGCATTACTGCCCTGAAAGGTGTATGGGGCCCGGTGGTCAGAGGGGGCCCGCATCGGACCCCGTCTCTTCTCCTCACCGGACCCCTACCGGCAGCCGGCAGGCTAAACCAGGCCCTTAGCGGCACTGTGGTAGTTTAACACTATTGAGTGCAGGCCCGCGCCCGCACATCAACAGTTAACGCCACCAGCCAATCAGAGCCTGGCAGCTGACGTCAGCCGCAGAGCGCACGTCGCCGGCGTCTGACGTCATTGTCAGTCGCCGGCGAGTGCGCGCTTCAGCTGGAGGGAACTTCGCCGCAGGAGCATGGCAAGGTAAGAAGAAGAACGTTTTTTTCTTTTTTTTATTGAGCGGCGATCCGGGGGTCCCGGCCCGGAGCAGCCTGTGACTGACTCGGGAGACAGAATTGACATGGGTGAAGAATGCTGCCTGGACACGGGGAGCGGACTGTGAGACATGGGGCAGAATGCTGGACATGGGGCAGGATTGGAGACAGATGGGGCAGGGTTGGAGACAGATCGTGCATGATCATGGGGCAGGATGGATACGATGGAGACAGATGGGGTAGGATGGGGAGATCATATGGGGCCGAATGGATATTCATGAGGGCAGGATGGGAGAACATATGGCTGAAGCCAGGAATGAAACACACGGGGGCTAGAATGGGGAATATTATTACCATAGGGGCTAATTAAGGGATATTACTGCAGTGATGTATTTTTTTTTATTTTTTGAGTATACTGTTTTAAATGGGGGGGCCGTCCTGTTACTGTGTAGAGTGATACTATGTCGCCTTTTTTTCTTCATGTGGTGTAATGTAGTCTAGAAGTTGGGAAAATTAAGTAATGTGTTCTGCAAGCGGAGCTCGAGATAACTGTGTTATTTCCTGCAGAGACGAGCCCTGGCTGGAAGAAGTGACAGCGGTCTGTGCTGGATGAAAGATGAAAAACAAAGATGAAGGACTTCACCTAGAGACGTCACTGGTGAGTCAGTGTGTTACCTATACACTGACACTATACACTTTATACTATATACAGAAGTCCTGTGTACAATGTCTCCAGTGATCACTGTATTACCTATATATTATATACAGCGCTCCTGTGTATAATATCACCAGTGATCACTGCATTACCTGTACACAGACACTGCATACTAAGTACAGATCTCCTGTGTATAATGGCACTTATGGTGATAGTATTGTGGGGGTTTTTTATTACTGATTAGTATTGTAGTATTCAGTCACGATGTGGTGGTAATATGTGGTTTGGACATGGTGTTGTGGTATTTGATCCTTGTATGTGCTATTTGGTCACTTTGTGGTGGTAATATGTGCTCTGGTCATGGTGTTGTGGTATTTGTTCCTTTTATGTGATATTATTCGATCACTGTGGTGGTAACATGTTGTCTGGACATGGTGTGGTGGTATTTGTCCCTTGTATGTGGTGTTATTGGTCATTTTAAAAATTTAAAAATAAATAAAAATATACCTAAATTGTAATGCATATTTTAACAAATATTTAATAGGTTACAGTAGAGTAGGGCCCGGCCAAAAGTGTCTACTATGTTATGGTGGCGGCTTAAAAAATCTTTTGGCCAAAACAAAAGCTGCTGGCTATATGTGTGATCTGGTGCTGGGAACTGTTAATGTATGATAGGTGAGAAGTGGAGTTTTTCCAAGAGACAGCGGTGGGACTGTGGACAGTTCGAGGGGTGGAGGTGCCTGGAATAAGCTGTTTCAGGTATATGATGACCCCGTCGCATGACCCCGTCACATGACCCCGTCACATGACCGGGGGGCCCACAGAGTCTGAACAGCCCGGGGCCCTGGCTACCCTTAATCCACCGCTGACTACTCTCATTAGACTTGTGCCTGACCTGCACAACTCTACCAGGTGAACAGCTTTCATCTGCTCTTTCCTGTTTCTTATCACCAGGACCTCACCATGGAGCGCTCCTATTTTGTCTTCTATTTGTGTCTCTTCATGTAATTCCAGACAGATTCAATGAGGTATCCCCTTGTTGTTCTTTACGTTGAATATAGTTACTTACTGACATTGGTAGTATGTTTTAGGTCATTGTCCTGCTGCAGAATAAATTTGTATTGCTTGATGGATAATTTACAGCCTGGATTTCTCAGCATTGAGAACACCATTATTCGTGACCAAATTCCCATCTCCATTTGCTGAAATACAGCCCCAGACTTGCAAAGAACCTCCACCATGCTTCACTGTTGCCCGCAGACACTGTTTCCTGCAAACACTGTTCCCTGAAGTTATGGTCCATCGGTCCAGAGCACCTGTTGCGATTTTTCCACACCCTACATGCTATGTTTTCGTGTAATAGTAATTTTAGTTCTACAGCGCAAACATATTCCGCAACACTTTACAATTAAGTGGGGACATGTGCAGACAATAAAGACATTAGAGCAGGGGTCCCTAACCTGTATCTCGAGATAGGCACGTGGGTCGCGGGTCCGTGATGTGCGGCTCCTGGCTCTCTATCAGCTTCGTGCATTAGCACCAGGTCTAGCAAACAGCTATTAAGAGTAGATCTCTATATGGTAACTTGTGTATAGCCCTGCACAGAAGAGCAGATCTAACTGGGGGAAAGATAGGAAACCCTGGAGCTTGGCATACTGCCTTGGTATGATTTCAGTGGAAAAGCTTTGGCTGTCATTATACCGGTAATAGGGGGCTCTGGGTGTCACTACCGTGAGTGAGGCGGGAGCTGGATGTGACTTGCGACCCTTTCTCAGAGCTGAATGTGGCTTGTGACCCTCTTTCATAGCTGTATGTGGCTTTCAAGGTCAGAAAAGTTGGGGACCTCTGCATTAGAGAGTAACACATAGTTCAACAGATATCAAGAGGAGCGAAGGCCCTGCTCCCAAGATTACAATCTATATATAGTTGAGTTGCTTGGCTTTTTTTCCATGTCATAGGTATGGCTTTTTGGCAAGAATTCTTTCATGGAAACCATTTCTGGCAACAGTTCTTCAAACAATAGGTGGGTGTAGCTGGGTCCCACCAGTTGCTACTAGTGATGATCTGATAGCACTGCTGGACATCTTCCAACTTTGAAGGAAAGTAAGGATGATGTGTTTTCATCTGCTCAACTACATTTCTTCACCCAATCACTGCATTTAAGGACCTCAACAAGGACCTGGATGATACCTTGGTAATGCAGTATAACTACCTTGTGTCTTGTTGCTGTGCTCAGTCTTTTCAATCTCATCTTTATAGCAGAGTTTGGCTGTTCCGCCCTCAGCTTTAAGCCTACCGCACAGCTGTTTTGGTTAGCGACTGTGTTTTCAACCTGCGTATAAAAATCTTGATCATTGTTAGCTCATACACCTAATTTTACAAAATCCCTGATCTTGTGCAAGTGTGCCCAGAAGAATTGATGCCATTTTGAAGGCAAAGAGTGATCACACAAAATATTGATGTAAATTAAATGTCTCTTTTGCTTGCTCACTATACATTTTGTTAATTGATAAAAATAAACCATGAACACTTTTATTTTTGAAAGCATTCTTAATTTGTAGCATTTTTTTCCACGCTTGCTTAAAACTTTTGCACATCGCTGTACATTCCAGAAAAGTCTAATAATTCTCTTTAGGCTAAGTGCAGACGGTGCGGATTGGGCTGCGGAATTTTCCGCGCAGATTTGGTAAATCCGCAGGTAAAATGACCTGGGTTTTACCTGCGGATTTACTGCTGATTTAATGCGGATTTGAAGCGGATTTGCCGCGTTTTTTGTGCGGATTTCCCCAGCGGTTTCAGACCTGCGGATTTCTATTTAGTGACATGCTGCGGATTTAAATCCGCACCCAATTCCGCCGGAAAAATCCGCAGCATGTGCACTGCTTTTTTTGTTTAACATTGAATCCAATGCTACTGTACATCACTTGCAATTCTGCTCCAGATCTGCAGCGGAAAATCCGCTGTGGATCCGCAGCAGAATCCGCAACGTGTGCACATAGCCTTACTGTCACTTGCATTTTAAACATCTCAGACATTGCATCAGGTAGTCATTGAAATGCTCTCACAAGTGTTATATCTGGCTGAAAAATCCACTTAAAAAGTGCACAAGCAAACCCAAATTTTTTGTTAGGGTATGTTTCCACGGTCAGGAGACCATCAGTATTAGCTGCAGATTGAACGCTGCGTCCTACCGCAGCGTTTAATCCGCAGCGGCCAGATGTTCCAGCATAGTGGAGGGGATTTTATGAAATAATAATAATATAATTAGTGCATCTGGATAGAATTTATAAAGTTCTGTGCTACATAAGAAATTAACTAATGTCAAGGTAAGTTTTGTTTCACTGCATTCTTTGCCATTTTCCTGGAATCATTATCTTCTGACATATGCAAAGGAATTATTGTCTAACTCTAGAAGGATATTCCTACTAAGCAATAAATATTTACCATTTTTTAAGTTTAAGTGGTGTCTGAAAAACTTCAGAGAATTTTATCTGCTTGCATTTACTTAGGTAAAAGGTTTGTGTAGCGAGAGAGCCACCTTGTGGTTCTATGTTGCACTGACATGCTGACATATATTTTTACATTCAGGCAGGAGCAATTGATGTTGATGTGTCCTAGACAGACAACCTGGCCGCCTTTCTCAAACAGCAACTGCATTTAAAATCTCAAGGTTAGCAGCAATGAGCATCATTCTGCTCAAAAACTCAGCAGCAAACAGTCGCTATTGCAAAAAATCAACAGTTTTATGTTTAAACATTGAAAATGTAAAACAGAGCAAAACTTTTAAACTCAATAGTTTGTTATGCATTATCTTACGCTTGCCACTGATCACTTACATAAAGTGTCATATTATTAGAAGGATGACATTTGCTGACGATTAGAACGCTCTTCTTTTTGCAGGAAGCTCTAAAATCCAATCTGTCTGCATTACCAACTACAAATGTCCAGAGGTCAAGTGTGCTTCTTTAATGGCACGGCAGAGGATCGTTTGTATTTAAAATCCTACAAGCTAAATCCTGTTTTTCCATCAGGAGACATGGCTTGCCATAGCTTTGCTCGTACAAATATGAGGTACATCTAAGCACTAGAGATGAGCGAGCACTAAAATGCTTGGGCGCTCGTTACTCGAATGAAGCAATTCATAATACTCGCATGCTCGTTTCAAGAAACATGCATAATGAGAGTCAATGGAAAAGCCAAGCTTTTTTCCGGAAGACCCTCCAAAGAGGTCTGAGGAGGGCAGTGAAAATGTTAAAATGCATGGGAAAGTGCTGAATGGAAGGAGAACAGCATGGGGAAGACCCCTGGAAGTATCTATGACTCCCAGATCGCTGATGAGAACAATGGTGTCACACTTTTACTCCAGTTTAAAGAGTGACAATAAAACATTCCAAACTGACGAGAAATTGCATTTTAAAGGGAAAAAAAATTAAGAAACATTTTTTCCTGTGTAATGACTTACATATAAGGCAAAATTTAAAAAGGATTTTAAAAAATATATATAATTTAAGTAAACCAACATTGATATTTTTTATTAAAAAAATAAAATTTCAGCTTCATTTATGAAGGAAGCAAGAACTGCCAAAAATTAGGGACTCAGATACACCTTATATTAGACATAAAGGGGGGCCTAATACACATTTTGTTCAAATTGTCATGTATTGGTACTCAAAGACTCAAAGGCTATGCACTTTTTGAGGGTTATATACCAAGGAAATGTAATCCAGACCACGGAATAGTCTATGGGTGATCAACATAATACAGATAAGGGTATGTGCACACGTTGAGTAAAATTTCTGCACAATTTCTGCATCTCTTGGCACGAAAAACGCAGCTTCAAAAAAGTGCATATTTTGCATGTTTTTAACTGATTTAAGTGAAGTCAATGATGAAAAAGGAAGGGCAAAAACACAGAGAGAATTGGTATGCTGCAGATTATTTCTCATGTGTGGAGTCCTCAAAGACTTGGAGAACCGCACAAATGTCAGACATGCATGCCCACTCTCCAGCTGTTATATGCGGAGGCTGACCAGAATGCCGACTAGCATGTTTTAGCTGGTATTCAACCAGTGGCCTCTTCTGCTCACAATGCCTTGCCTGCATGTGCAGTGTGGATTTCCAGTGCGTGGTGGTGATGTCACACACCAGTCGGTGAGCTAGCACTTGCATGCGCTGCTGCAGTACTGCCATAGCGGTGGCAGCTATATCTGACTTGCGAAAATAGATGATGACTCGGCTTACCTTGACCAGAAGCTCTGGCAAATTTGGGTATGTTTTCAGAAACTGCTGAACTACTAAGCTGAGCACATGTGCCAAGCATGGTACATGTGAAGACTTGCCAAGCTTCACAGCCGCCACCAGATTATGCCCATTATCACATAAGACCATGCCTGGTTGAAGGTTTAGCGGCAAAAAACACAGATTTGTCTGGTCTGTTATTCTTTTAAGTAACTGTCCTGGTGTGTGGTTTGTCTCCTAGACAAATTAGCTTCAGCAGACCCTGTTACCGCTTCGCTTATATATGTATATGATTTGAAGAATTGAAGATGTTCATAATGGAGGCTTTGCTGAATATATATATATATACATATATATATATATATACAGTATATATGAATCACAGATACTAAATAATGTTGGAATGGCCTCTAGTACGCCCGTACCACGCTGTACCACTCACCTCATGTTGATCAAAGATCGACATGCTACTTGCAAGCAAGATGTCAGCTTGACCTAATTGATTAACCATTAGAGTAATAAAGATAATGACATGTGGGCGACAGAAATCAGCAATGACTAGCAATAATTATGAGGTAAAGCCCCCGTCTCACATAGCGATCTCGCTAGCGAGATCGCTGCTGAGTCACTAGTTTTGTGACGCAGCAGCGAGCTCACCAGCGATATCGCTGTGTGTGACATTCAGCGACGATCAGCCCCCCTGCCGGGTATCGCTGATCGTTGCTGAAATGCCTGGACATTTTTTTGATCGCTGGTCTCCCGCTGACAGGCACGCATCGCTGCGTGTGACAGGCGGGAGACCAGCGATCCGCTGGTAACCAAGGTACACAGCGGGTTTCCAGGTGCGGGGCTGTGCCTAGAAACCCGCTGTGTACCTTGGATACCAGCGCCCTGATGCAGGGAGCTGGTAACCAAGGTACACAGCGGGTTTCCAGGCACCGCGCAGCGCCTGGAAACCCGATGTGTACCTTGGTTACCAGCTCCCTGCATCAGGGCGCTGGTATCCAAGGTACACTGCGGGTAACTAGCGATGTTTACCCGCAGTGTCCTTGTGCTGATCGCTGCCTGAGCTGCCTGTTTGGCAGCTCAGCAGCGATAATGTAGTGATACACCAGCGATCCTGATCGTTGTCGGGATCGCTGGTGTATCGCTATGTGAGACCCAGCCTTTTTCATATAAATTACTGCACATTTCAATCAATAGACCAGAATTCATTTGAGACATGACTCACTGTCTATGTCTTGTGATTTCTCCAGCCGTAAACCTCCAATATACAATTTGGCGGCAGACAACTAAGGCTGGAGTCACACACACCGACAAAAAATCGGACCGTTTTAGTCGGTCGATTATCGCAGCAAAATGTCATGAACAGTCATCCGTCTGGCATCCGATTTTCCTGGAAAGATGCGATTTAGTCGCATCTGACCGTAGTTGTAACATCCGATTTACATCCGACTTGCGAGATTTTCTCGCAGGCTTGCAAAACCGACATATAATGGATCCAAATGAATAGTATTTAAATCACAAAAGAAAGAATAGATATATACACATAGAA
>JARQOD010000006.1:314996378-315023833 GCA_033576555.1 Oophaga sylvatica
AACCTCCACCTGAAATGGCAGAGAAACATCAGGCTGCCGTAGAACAGGAGCAGAAGTGAATCTCTGCTTAAGTTCCTGAAATGCAGAGACTGCCTCAGGAGGCCAATTCACCACATCAGAACCCTTTTTGGTCAAATCAGTTAATGGTTTAACAATAACCGAGAAATTACCAATAAATTTACGATAAAAATTGGCAAAACCCAAAAATCTTTGAAGAGCCTTTAATGAAGTAGGTTGGACCCAATCACAGATGGCCTGAACCTTGACCGGGTCCATTTCAATAACAGATGGGGACAAAATGAATCCCAGAAATGAGATCCTCTGTACGCCAAAAAGACACTTTGATCCCTTCACATACAGAGCATTCTCTCTCAAAATCTGGAATACAGTTCGAACATGTTTCACATGAGAGTCCCAGTCATTAGAAAAAATCAAGATATCATCCAAATAAACAATCAGAAATTATCCACAAAATCCCTGAAAATGTCATTCATGAAGGACTGGAAGACAGAAGGAGCATTAGTGAGCCCAAAGGGCATCACAAGGTACCCAAAATGCCCCTCCGGGGTATTGAATGCCGTCTTCCATTCATCCCCGTGCTTAATGCGAATAAGGTTATATGCCCCCCTGAGGTCAAGCTTGGTAAACCAAGTAGCGTTTTTCACCCTGGAAAACAGGTCAGAAATCAAGGGTAACGGGTATTGATATTTCACAGTAATATTGTTCAAAAGACGATAATCAATACACGGCCTTAATGAACCATCCTTTTTGGCCACAAAGAAAAAACCGGCACCTAAGGGTGAAGAGGATGGTCTGAT
Source organism: Oophaga sylvatica (assembly GCA_033576555.1). Taxonomy (NCBI): domain Eukaryota; kingdom Metazoa; phylum Chordata; class Amphibia; order Anura; family Dendrobatidae; genus Oophaga; species Oophaga sylvatica. Next base: position 314,997,197 of record JARQOD010000006.1, read on the forward strand.
ATGACCCTTCTCCAATGACTCCTTGATATAAGACCGCATAGCGTCATGTTCAGGTACAGACAAGTTAAAAAGGCGACCTTTAGGGAATTTACTACCAGGCACTAATTCAATAGCGCAGTCATAGCTCCTATGGGGAGGCAAGGATGCAGATTTACTTTCGCTAAATACTTCAGAAAAATTAATCAAAAAGTCAGGAACATCCTGAGCCTGGGGGGAGGCAGAAAAAACAGGAGTGTTGGTATTAACACATTGGCAGCCCCAACTGGTTACAGACACAGATTTCCAATCCAAAACAGGATTATGAGACTGTAACCAAGGGTAACCCAGTACGATAATATCATGCAGATTATACAGAACCAAAATTTGCAGCACTCTTGATGATCAGGTTCAACCCTCATTATCACCTGAGTAGAGAACTGAGGTTTATTCTCAGCCAAAGGGGTAGAATCGATCCCCAGTAGGGGAATAGACTTCTGTAGGGGTATCAAGGGAAACCCACAACGTTTAGCAAAATCATAATCCATCAGGTTAATAGCTGCTCCAGAATCAACGAAAGCCTGAGCAGAAAATGAGGACAGAGAGCATATCAGAGTGACAGTTAATAAAAACGTAGTCTGAACACTACCCAAGACAACTGAGCGTGCAAAACGTCTTCCCCGCTTAGGGCAGACTGAAATAGCATGAGAGGCATCACCACAGTAGAAACATAACCCATTGCGCTTTCGAAACTCATGACGCTGTGCCCCAGACACCACTCTATCACACTGCATGGATTCAGAAGCAGGTTCACAAGGCAACACTATTCCACGCATACTTCTCCGCTCACGCAAACGTCTGTCAATTTGAATCGCTAATGACATAGAATCATTGAGACCAGAGGGGACAGGGAATCCCACCATAACATCCTTTACATTATCTGACAGACCCTTCCGAAAAAGGGCCGCCAAAGCGTCGTCATTCCACTTGGTCAGGACTGCCCACCTACGGAATCTCTGACAGTATAACTCAGCGTCATCAAGCCCCTGATTTAATGCCAACAAGGCTTTTTCAGCTTGATCAGTGACATTAGGCTCATCGTACAATAACCTCAAAGCCTGAAAAAATGCATCAACATCACTCAAAACAGGATCCCCAGGTGTCAGGGAAAAAGCCCAATCCTGAGGATCGCCGCGCAGGAGAGAGATGACAATTTGAACCTGCTGCGCTGCGTTCCCTGAGGACTTAGATTTTAAGGCAAAAAACAATTTACAATTATTTTTGAAATTCTGAAAGTTAGCTCGATCCCCTAAAAACAAATCTGGCATGGGAATCCTAGGTTCCACAACAGGCAACCTAGCAAGATATGCAGCAATACTCTGAACCTCAGTGGCAAGCTGATCCAGACGGCCAGACAACTGTGCAAACTCCATTGAGAGAAAAAATCCTCCCCAGCACCCAGAGATACAGAGGGAAAAAAAAAAAAAATGCAACAAACAGAAAAATATCTCTGACAACCGTTTTTTTCTTTCACAAATTTTTCCCTTCTGTGAGTACCATACAATTTTAAATTTTAGGCCGGTGATACTGTTATGTTTCGGTAGCTGAGGAGTGCAGGCAAAAAAGGCAATACACCAGAGCAGTTGGAATCTATGAGATTGCAGTACCCTGACTAACCACAACAACTAAAGGCAGCCGTGGAGCGTTCCTACGTTGGTCCTAGACGCCTCGTCACAGCCTGAGAAACTAACTACACCCAAAGACAGAAATAGGAAAGCTATCTGCCCCGGAGCAGAACCCCAAAGACAATAGAAAGCCCCCAAACATGTAATGGCGGTTAGACAAGAAGAAATACAGACACAGACAGAAAATAGTATGAGCAAACGTTGGGGCCCAAACTAACTAAATAGAAAAGGATAGGAAGGGTACTTACTGCAATCCCAGAAAACCCTGAAAAGCACCAACTCTACTAATTTCAAAAACACCTGAGATCACACGACCTCTACCACCTAAATTAGTTTTCTGGTGTAACAAAATCAAAACAGCAGCCACTGAAAAAACTGGAAAAAGCAAAGGTACAAACGTCAGTGGCTGAACTAAACTGAGAGGGCAAAAGCCCCCGGAGGGGACCCTGAAGGCCCCCACAGAAGTGCAGGACAAAATGCAAAAATCAAGCACAAAAACAAAAAGAAGAAAATGTCTTATCTGTTAGCAGGAGATGCAGACACGACACAGCAGGCTACAAAGGAAACAGGAATCAAGGATTCAGACCAGAACAATTGGTCACCGGCAACCCTGATGGGAAGGTGACTCCCTTATATAAGACCAGTCAGTAACACCTGATTCCCAATCCTCACCAATCTTCACTGGACAGACCAGCACCGCTTGTAACCACCAGAGGGAGCCTCTGCTCAGAACTCATCCCAAGCCCACTCACAACAGCAGACCATCCGAAAAATAGAAATACCCCAAACACCAGGCGTGGATAAAGAAAGAAGGATCAAGATTAAAGGCCTAATAAATAAAAATACATAATGCACTCTCCATCAATTAATAAAGAGAAACAAAAATTGTGCAAAAAATAAACATAATCTTTATTAAGCAATATTGTACATAATAGACAACCATTAAAAGTTATAAGAAACCGACAGCATAAAAATAATATTCCTCACTAATGAAAGGCTCAAATTTTATGACCAGGAGCTATAAATATATTCCCAACAAAGGTCACAACACTAATATAATATAATACAATCACAAAGATAAATACACCAGTATAATGAACTGTGCACCAAAACCTAAATCGTGCTGAGTAAGTGAATAAATACTCAGTGTATATAAAGTATCAATGTGCAATGGTAGATAAACAGTGCATATGTTTAAACTAAAGCAAAATGTGAATATAAGTGAGTAATTCAAAAGAAAAAGATAAAAAAATAAAAAAAGATGACCAAGTGGAAAATCACCGCTACCTGGGAGCCTGAATGGGACGCTGTCAGTCTGCGATAACGCGCCCCGACGCGCGTTTCGGATCAAGAATCCTTCGTCAGGATTCTTGACGAAGGAATCCCTGACGAAGGATTCTTGATCCGAAACGCGCGTCGGGGCGCGTTATTGCAGGCTGACAGCGTCCCATTCAGGCTCCCAGGTAGCGGTGATTTTCCACTTGGTCATCTTTTTTTATTTTTTTATCTTTTTCTTTTGAATTACTCACTTATATTCACATTTTGCTTTAGTTTAAACATATGCACTGTTTATCTACCATTGCACATTGATACTTTATATACACTGAGTATTTATTCACTTACTCAGCACGATTTAGGTTTTGGTGCACAGTTCATTATACTGGTGTATTTATCTTTGTGATTGTATTATATTATATTAGTGTTATGACCTTTGTTGGGAATATATTTATAGCTCCTGGTCATAAAATTTGAGCCTTTCATTAGTGAGGAATATTATTTTTATGCTGTCGGTTTCTTATAACTTTTAATGGTTGTCTATTATGTACAATATTGCTTAATAAAGATTATGTTTATTTTTTGCACAATTTTTGTTTCTCTTTATTAATTGATGGAGAGTGCATTATGTATTTTTATTTATTAGGCCTTTAATCTTGATCCTTCTGTCTTTATCCACGCCTGGTGTTTGGGGTATTTCTCTTCTCTTCTTTGATTTTGTTGAAACCTGATTTCTTAGTTACCAGGCTGATAGAATTTTGCTAGAGCTAAATAAATTATTTTCTGTGATGATGCATCATATGAATGTAATATCAGGCTGGTTCATTGACTATGAGTGTACATGTACGCCAATTGTCTGCACACCCAACAGTTGTGGAATAGGAGATTTCTTGTATAAATATCAAGCAATTCAGTAGGACCATCATGTCAACACTGCCCCAAATCTGTGACAGATACATCACCTTTTGTTCTAGAGTGAACACGAATGACGCGTGTCTGCTTAAAGGCGTTGCCCAGTCTAAAACAACCAGTCTGCAATTGTAAAGTGACCGAGGGCAGTAGCCGTGGACGTAACGCCCTGGCACTTTACAGGAAAATCATGTCTCAGTGTGCTGCTAGGTGTGGGGGGCATCATATTCAATTGTAGGCCATAGTCCTCTGCTTTTTTCAAGCCTCCATCTTCAGGAGCCGCCGTACATAACTCTGGACACTCACACTTTGTTTCAGCAAGCAAAAGTTTACTGGACAGTTAAAGTTAATCAGATTGTAACATTCAGTATTGGGCACAACACTTCTTAGTTCCTGTTCCCTTAATACAGTGCATCTTCAGCATTACTATTCATTCCTCCTGGACTATCCCTATATCTACTGTTCCTGTCATACCCAGGGATTTCCATTCCATTCCTGCAGTGCTCCCGGGATCCATTACCTTCTCTTCACACGGTTCCATGTCCATCGTCCCTGTACACCAGAGGTTAAGGCATTCTTTGTAGTACTTGTACAGTACTAAGCCTTGAGCTCCGGACGTTGCAGGAATGTCTGCAAGGGAAGCCAGTAAGGCTTCCCACTTCCTCAAAGGATTGATGCTTGCCCACTTGAACTTGACCTTGATTACTGTACTTTCCTATCTGACTATCAAGATGCAGTCCGTTTTTTACTGAGGCTATATCTTCCCACTATGGGCTAATCCCAAACTTTAACTATGTCTATCCTTACAGTATGTAGTTAGCAGACCTTTCTTACAAACACTGTGTTAAATATACATGAATTAACCAGATTACACCTCTAATGCTTACCAAAGTCTGTCTTACCCCATTGTCACTACCTTATGTCCTAAATCTTAACCTATACCTGTTCCACACTATACATGGCAAAATATATCTAAAACCACATGACGCTGTTCACATTATAATATACAGCACAGTGTGATTGGTGTCTTCAGGGGGTAAGAAGTTAAGAACACAATAGTACAGTCCACCACTCTTACACCGTTACTCTATGTGTCTGCAGACTTGTGAATCCTCACATCGTGGTATGAGGATTCTCCAGTGTCAGTGCAGGGAACAGCAGTCATGTGACCACAAGTATGCGATATGCATACCCCCAACCACAGTGTGTGATCGATTTGGACTGGACAATCCCTTTAAGGATAATTTCTCAATACTGCAACATGAAAAACTCACTAAATACTCCTCTAGTGAGTTTTTGATGTTGCATCATTTCTGTACCGATTAGCTAAATTAGGTTACTAGTATTTTTCATTGTGTTTTTCATTTTCTTTTTATTTTGCGTACGTGAGTCTTGATTGCATTTTTTCTTAGCTGTTGAGGTTTTTGTCTCTTTTTGTTACGTCATGTTTGACATAAAACTGCCTTGTTTTGGATACTTCCTATTACTTAGCTTTGATGAACCTTTTATTTCTGTAAAGTCATGGGCAGATTATATTCATTTTTAGTGTGCTTTTGCTGTGGAGACTCACTAAACGCGTATATGTGTTTTTATTTGCGGATTTTCTAGACGTCATTCAAATCTATGGGGAAAATTTAAATGTATTAACCACAAGAGAAATCGACATGTTGCAGGTTTCAGAAACACAACGCAGGTCAGTTTAGACTGCATAAGAAAATAAGCACAAATGGGCATGAGATGTCTATAAATTCCATATAATGTGGCGGAATTATAAGATTGCGTTTCTGTGCACAGCACCAAAATACTCATCCTGGGAACTAAAACTATGAAAATGATAAAATGTTACAAGGAACTTGTTAAATTCATGCCACAAAATATTCAGACCATCTAGATTCATCTTATAGATTGCATGTGTTTGCATTGTTTATTATACTTGTTTTTATTAATGTCTCACGTTATGTATTTGGACTTTTTTTATTTATATGTACAGTAGTCAGGAATAAATTAATTAATGAACTATTAAAATAATCTTTTTGTTAAGCATCTGAATTAACCTCATGCCCCTGGCGTTATCCTCTTCCTGCTGCTACTTTTCTTTCTTTAGCTGTATTTTAGTTGGAAGAGAGAATTTGAGAATTGGTGAATGCTGCCCCTCTGGCTGAAAATGAAATAGTGACCTTAGACATAAACCTTCGAAATGCTACTTTAGCATAAAATAAAAGCTATAAATATACATACGGTGTTAAATAAATGAATGGATGAAAGAAAGAAGATAAAAATGCTTGATGTTCTATAATAATAATGCAAACCGTACATCACTTTCTATATGTTTAACTGATTTTTGCTTTACATTTATTTTAAAAATAATAATGCGATAGAGAATGTACTGGTGGTAAAACGTGATGGACCTAGGTTTTTCAATCTTTTTGAAACTATGAAAATAATATTACAGTAAATATATAATATTATGAAAAAAGTAAAATTCCTTAAACCCAGCAATAAAGATTCCTTATAGATGTGGGATTATTAGACATTATGGTCACTGTTCGGCAAAGTTCACACGTTCAGTATTTAGTCAGTTTTTTACCTCAGTATTTGTAAGCCAAAGGAGTGAGTGAAAAATGCAGAAGTGGTGACGTGTTTCTATTATACTTTTCCTCTGATTCTGTGCGGGATTGGGGTTCCAAGGGTCCACCAGTAACATTGACTCTGGTGGCCCACTGTCCAGCTACCTGTAAATATTACATTACCCTCATTCACAAATTTACTTATTTATTTTTCTGTTTAATAATAAATGGGGTAGTTTGTTAAATGAATGTTGAGATGATGCCCTTGTGTGAATAGTTTAACAAGTGTATTGGGCCAACTACTTCTCATATAGGTGGAGTGCAGAGTCCATTACTGCATGGTGGCCCACCAGAGGATTCTACGGTTCTCCTGCGGGCCAGTCCGAGCCTGCTCTGATTGTTCCACTCCTGGTTTTGACTTACAAATACTTATAAAAAATACTGACCAAATACTGAATGTGAGAACGTGCACTTAAAATGAAGCTGACAGCTGATACATGCTGCCCAATCCATGGGCAACATGTATGAGGCACTGGCTGTAATAACTTTGCCATGTATGTTTGACTGTGAAATGTACGTCCACACTGAAGACTGGTCAGACTGGTGAGTCCCTGACGGCTTTGACCCGCCTTTTGTCTTGGTGTTACAGGTCTCTGCCTACGTGCGTGAGTAGAAATAGACCTGTCAATCCTGGCTAGCGGATGGAGAGAAGCTGGCGGGGAACCACCAGCACAACTAGTGTCCTGCGCGGTCTCAGCGGCGAGCGGTCTTTAAAGCATTTTCTACTCTGAAACGCTAAGTTAATCCAGCCAGTGCATGATAATACAGTTACTGAGTTAATATAGCCATTGGCAAGTTCCATCCACGGCTGTTAACTATTTCAATGGAACGTGCGCTGATGTTCGTGCTGATCGTCTTCCATTGACTCACCACGAGACTATTGCAGGGAACCAATGGGTTACTGCGACAGGCATTGAAGACCTCTGTCAGTGTCATCTCAGTTGCTGTCATCTGTCATCTCAGTGAAGCTCAGCCATATAGAAAAAGCAATCAAATGATCAACAGAAAAATAAAATATGATATGGGTCTGAGAAAACGGCAACACATAGTTAAATATTACTTCGCAATGTAATTAATTAAATAGAGAAAAAAAAACTGATGCTTGTCTGGTTTCTCCACTTTCTGACTGAACTGGACAATCATGTTTCCAGGTCTTTTTACTTCATAATGTACACCATAAAAACAGAATCCCAAAACCAATAGCGGAATTGCATTTTTTCCCATTTTTCAGTATGTTACATGGTAAAATAAATGAATCTCTATATAAGGCCAAAATCAATCGAGGGCACTCCTATATAACAGAATTTACAAAGAATTTGAAGTACAGTCATGGCCAAAAGTTTTGAGAATGACACAAATATTATATTTTCACATGATCTGCTGCCCTCTGGTTTTTATGTGTGTTTGACAGATGTTTTTATCACAGACAGAAATATAATAATTGCAAACATATGAGTAACAAAAGCTTATATTGACAGTTAGAATGAGTTAATGCAGCAAGTCAATATTTGCAGTGTTGACCCTTCTTCTTCAGGACCTCTGCAATTCTCCCTGGCATGCTCTCAATCAACTTCTGGACCAAATCCTGACTGATAGCAGTCCATTCTTGCACAATCAATGCTTTCATTTTGTCAGAATTTTTAGGTTTTTGTTTGTCCAGCCGTCTCTTGATGATTGACCACAAGTTCTCAATGGGATTAAGATCTGGGGAGTTTCCAGGCCATGGACCCAAAATCTCTATGTTTTGTTCCCTGAGCCATTTAGTTATCACCTTTGCTTTATGGCAAGGTGCTCCATCATGCTGGAAAAGGCATTGTTGATCGCCAAACTGCTCTTGGAGGGTTGGGAGAAGTTGCTCTTGGAGGACATTCTGGTACCATTCTTTATTCATGGCTGTGTTTTTAGGCAAGACTGTGAGAGAGCCGATTCCCTTGGCTGAGAAGCAACCCCACACATGAATTGTTTCAGGATCCTTAACAGTTGGCATGAGACAAGACTGGTGGTAGCGCTCACCTTGTCTTCTCCGAATGAGGCGTTTTCCTGATGTCCCAAACAATCGAAAAGGGGATTCATCAGAGAAAATAACTTTACCCCAGTCCTCAGCAGTCCACTGCCTGTACCTTTTGCAGAATATCAGTCTGTCCATGATGTTTTTTCTGGAGAGAAGTGGCTTCTTTGCTGCCCTCCTTGAGACCAGACCTTGCTCCAAGAGTCTCCGCCTCACAGTGCGTGCAGATGCACTTACACCTGCCTGCTGCCATTGCTGAGCAAGCTCTGCACTGCTGGTAGCCGATCCCGCAGCTGAAACACTTTTAAGAGACAGTCCTGGCGCTTGCTGGTCTTTCTTGGGCGCCCTGGAGCCTTTTTGGCAACAATGGAACCTCTCTCCTTGAAGTTCTTGATGATGCGATAGATTGTTGACTGAGATGCAATCTTTCTAGCTGCGATACTCTTCCCTGTTAGGCCATTTTTGTGCATTGCAATGATGACTGCACGTGTTTCTTTAGAGATAACCATGGTTAACAGAAGAGAAACAATGATGCCAAGCACCAGCCTCCTTTTAAAGTGTCCAGTGGTGTCATTTTTTCTTAATCATGACAGATTGATCTCCAGCCATGTCCTCATCAACACCCACACCTGTGTTAATGGAGCAATCACTGAAAAGAGGTTAGCTGGTCCTTTTAAGGCAGGGCTGCAATGATGTTGAAATGTGTTTTGGGGGATAAAGTTCATTTTCTAGCCAAATATTGACTTTGCAAGTAATTGCTGTTAAGCTGATCACTCTTTATAACATTCTGGAGTATATGCAAATTGCCATTAGAAAAAGTGAAGCAGTAGACTTTGTAAAAATTAATATTTGTGTCATTCTCAAAACTTTTGGCCATGACTGTACACAGGCCCAGTAATACTGTCAACTTTTATTGTTTTACAAAAGGAAGACATAGTTAAAAGATATGAATTAAAAAGAGAACGTACCACAGAGGTCTATAACACTCAGGGAGTCCAAATACAGATAACAAACCTCAGTATACAAGACAAATGTCTGTTACTTATAAAAGGAGGTCATATAAACAATCACATATATAACACTGAGTAGCTACACCAAATTACAAAGAGGTCAAAGTGGCCATAAAGTGACCAATTAGGATAAACCCTTTGAAAAGGCCAAGTGGCTGGTAAGAATATATCAAGATAAGTGAAACCATATAAAAAAAAGCTAAGAGGAAAAGACAGTGTGTCATCCGATAAGCCAATGGGTCAGACACTGCAAGAGAGTATAGTAAGTACAAAAGCTAAGTGCTGGCACAGGTAGTAAAATGGAATAGTAAATGAGCAAAACCAGAGTAGGTACAGAGAGGGACCTCAGTGCGCGTTTCGCGTTTAGCTTCTTCCAGGGGGAAGGGGAGGAAGAATGATTCCCTCTGAAAGAAGTGTTGGGGTCTCTCTCTCTATATCTACTCTGGTTTTGCTCATTTACTATTCCATGTTACTATTTGTCTTGTATAATGAGGTTTACTGTCTGTATTGGGGCTCCTGTTGTGAATGGACTTGAAATGAGTTCTGAGCAGAGGCTCCCTCTGGTGGTTACAAGCGGTATTGGACTGTCCAGTGAAGATTGTGAGGAGGTGGAATCAAGTGTTACTGACTGGTCTTATATAAGGGAGTCGCCTTCCCATCAGGGTTGCCGGTGATCAATTGTTCTGGTCTCACTCCATGATTCCTGTTTCCCTTGTAGCCTGCTGTGTCGTGTCTGCATCTCCTGCTAACAGATAAGACATTTTCTTCTTTTTGTTTTTGTGCTTTATTTTTGCATTTTGTCCTGCACTTCTGTGGGGGCCTTCAGGGTCCCCTCCGGGGGCTTTTGCCCTCTCAGTTTAGTTCAGCCACTGATGTTTGTACTTTTGCTTTTTCCAGTTTCTTCAGTGGCTGCTGTTTTGATTTTGTTACACCAGAGAACTAATTTAGGTGGTAGAGGTCGTGTGATCTCAGGTGTTTTTGAAATTAGTAGAGTTGGTGCTTTGCAGGGTTTTTTGGGATTGCAGTAAGTACCCTTCCTATCCTTTTCTATTTAGTTAGTTTGGGCCCCAACGTTTGCTCATACTATTTTCTGTTTGTGTCAGTATTTCTTCTTGTCTAACAGCCATTACATGTTTGGGGGCTTTCTATGTTCTTTGGGGATCTGCTCCGGGGCAGATAGCTTTCCTATTTCTATCTTTAGGTCTAGTTAGTTTCTCAGGCTGTGACGAGGCGTCTAGGACCAACGTAGGAACGCTCCACGGCTGCCTCTAGTTGTGGTGGTTAGTCAGGGTACTGCAATCTCATAGATTCCAACTGCTCTGGTGTATTGCCTTTTTTACCTGCACTCCTCAGTTACCGAAACATAACAGTATCACCGGCCAAAAATTTAAAGTTGTATGGTACTCACAGAAGGGAAAAATATTGTGAAAGAAAAAACGGTTGTCAGAGTTGTCAGAGATATTTTTCTGTTTGTTGCATTTTTTTTTTTTTCCCCTCTGTATCTCTGGGTGCTGGGGAGGATTTTTTCTCTCAATGGAGTTTGCACAGTTGTCTGGCCGTCTGGATCAGCTTGCCACTGAGGTTCAGAGTATTGCTGCATATCTTGCTAGGTTGCCTGTTGTGGAACCTAGGATTCCCATGCCAGATTTGTTTTTGGGGATCGAGCTAAGTTTCAGAATTTCAAAAATAATTGTAAATTGTTTTTTGCCTTAAAATCTAAGTCCTCAGGGAACGCAGCGCAGCAGGTTCAAATTGTCATCTCTCTCCTGCGCGGCGATCCTCAGGATTGGGCTTTTTCCCTGACACCTGGGGATCCTGTTTTGAGTGATGTTGATGCATTTTTTCAGGCTTTGGGGTTATTGTACGATGAGCCTAATGTCACTGATCAAGCTGAAAAAGCCTTGTTGGCATTAAATCAGGGGCTTGATGACGCTGAGTTATACTGTCAGAGATTCCGTAGGTGGGCAGTCCTGACCAAGTGGAATGACGACGCTTTGGCGGCCCTTTTTCGGAAGGGTCTGTCAGATAATGTAAAGGATGTTATGGTGGGATTCCCTGTCCCCTCTGGTCTCAATGATTCTATGTCATTAGCGATTCAAATTGACAGACGTTTGCGTGAGCGGAGAAGTATGCGTGGAATAGTGTTGCCTTGTGAACCTGCTTCTGAATCCATGCAGTGTGATAGAGTGGTGTCTGGGGCACAGCGTCATGAGTTTCGAAAGCGCAATGGGTTATGTTTCTACTGTGGTAATGCCTCTCATGCTATTTCAGTCTGCGCTAAGCGGGGAAGACGTTTTGCACGCTCAGTTGTCTTGGGTAGTGTTCAGACTAAGTTTTTATTAACTGTCACTCTGATATGCTCTCTGTCCTCATTTTCTGCTCAGGCTTTCTGTTGTGAATGGGTTTGAGATGAGTTCTGAGCAGAGGCTCCCTCTGGTGGTTACAAGCGGTACTAGTGAGGATTGTGAGGACTGGGAATCAGGTGTTACTGATTGGTCTTATGTAAGGGAGTCATTTTCCCATCAGGGTTGCCGGTGATCAATTGTTCTGGTCTGAATCCTTCTTTCCAGTTTCCCTTGTAGCCTGCTGTGTCGTGTCTGCATCTCCTGCTATCAGATAAGACAATTTCTTATTTTGTGTTTTTGCTATATTTTTGCATTTTGTCCTGCACTTCTGTGGGGGCCTTCAGGGTCCCCTCTGGGGGCTTTTGCCCTCTCAGTTTAGTCCAGCCACTGTGTTTTGTACTTTTGCTTTTTCCAGTTTTTTCAGTGGCTGCTGTTTTGTTTTTGTTACACCAGAGAACTAATTTAGGTGGTAGAGGTCGTGTGATCTCAGGTGATTTTGAAATTAGTAGAGTTGGTGTTTTTTCAGGGTTTTCTGAGATTGCAGTAAGTACCCTTCCTATCCTTTTCTATTTAGATAGTTTGGGCCCCAGCGTTTGCTCATACTATTTTCTTTCTGTGTCAGTATTTCCTCTTGGCTAACCGCCATTACATGTTTGGGGGCTTTCTATTATCTTTGGGGTTCTGCTCCGGGGCAGATAGCTTTCCTATTTCTATCTTTAGGTGTAGTTAGTTTCTCAGGCTGTGACGAGGCGTCTAGGACCAACGTAGGAACGCTCCACGGCTGCCTCTAGTTGCGGTGGTTAGTCAGGGTACTGCAATCTCATAGATTCCAACTGCTCTGGTGTATTTCCTTTTTTACCTGCACTCCTCAGCTACCGTAACATAACACTTTCGTTGATTCTGGAGCAGCTATTAACCTGATGGATTATGATTTTGCTAAACGTTGTGGGTTTCCCTTGATACCCCTACAGAAGTCTATTCCCCTACTGGGGATCGATTCTACCCCTTTGGCTGAGAATAAACCTCAGTTCTCTACTCAGGTGATAATGAGGGTTGAACCTGATCATCAAGAGTGCTGCAAATTTTTGGTTCTGTATAATCTGCATGATATTATCGTACTGGGTTTCCCTTGGTTGCAGTCTCATAATCCTGTTTTGGATTGGAAAACTGTGTCTGTAACCAGTTGGGGCTGCCAATGTGTTAATACCAACACTCCTGTTTTTTCTGCCTCCCCCCCTAGGCTCAGGATGTTCCTGACTTTTTGATTGATTTTTCTGATGTGTTTAGCGAAAGTAAATCTGCATCCTTGCCTCCCCATAGGAGCTATGACTGCGCTATTGAATTAGTGCCTGGTAGTAAATTCCCTAAAGGTCGCCTTTTTAACTTGTCTGTACCTGAACATGACGCTATGCGGTCTTATATCAAGGAGTCATTGGAGAAGGGTCATATCAGACCATCCTCTTCACCCTTAGGTGCCGGTTTTTTCTTTGTGGCCAAAAAGGATGGTTCATTAAGGCCGTGTATTGATTATCGTCTTTTGAACAATATTACTGTGAAATATCAATATCCGTTACCCTTGATCTCTGACCTGTTTTCCAGGGTGAAAAACGCTACTTGGTTTACCAAGCTTGACCTCAGGGGGGCATATAACCTTATTCGCATTAAGCACGGGGATGAATGGAAGACGGCATTTAATACCCCTGAGGGCATTTTGAGTACCTTGTGATGCCCTTTGGGCTCACTAATGCTCCTTCTGTCTTCCAGTCCTTCATGAATGACATTTTCAGGGATTTTGTGGATAAATTTCTGATTGTTTATTTGGATGATATCTTGATTTTTTCTAATGACTGGGACTCTCATGTGAAACATGTTCGAACTGTATTCCAGATTTTGAGAGAGAATGCTCTGTATGTGAAGGGATCAAAGTGTCTTTTTGGCGTACAGAGGATCTCATTTTTGGGATTCATTTTGTCCCCATCTGTTATTGAAATGGACCCGGTCAAGGTTCAGGCCATCTGTGATTGGGTCCAACCTACTTCATTAAAGGCTCTTCAAAGATTTTTGGGTTTTGCCAATTTTTATCGTAAATTTATTGGTAATTTCTCGGTTATTGTTAAACCTTTAACTGATTTGACCAAAAAGGGTTCTGATGTGGTGAATTGGCCTCCTGAGGCAGTCTCTGCAGTTCAGGAACTTAAGCAGAGATTCACTTCTGCTTCTGTTCTACGGCAGCCTGATGTTTCTCTACCATTTCAGGTGGAGGTTGATGCCTCTGAAATTGGGGCAGGTGCCGTTTTGTCCCAAAGAGATCCAGAGACCTCTAAAAGTAACCCTTGTGCCTTTTTCTCTCGAAAATTTTCTCCTACTGAACGTAATTATGACGTGGGTAATCGGGAGTTATTGGCCATGAAGTGGGCTTTTGAAGAGTGGAGACATTGGCTGGAGGGAGCCAAACATCAGGTGGTGGTCCTTACGGACCATAAGAATCTGGTTTATCTGGAATCTGCCAAGCGACTTAATCCTAGACAGGCCAGGTGGGCCTTGTTTTTCACACGTTTTAATTTGTGTGTTTCATTTCTTCCTGGCACTAAGAATGTTAAGGCGGATGCCCTCTCGAAGAGTTTCCTGGCGGACTCTCCTGAGTTATCTGATCCTTCTGTTATTTTGAAAGAGGTATAGTTCTTTCCGCCATCTCGCCCAATTTGAGACTGGCTCTGGAGGGGTGTCAGGAGGATAGGCCCGAGCGCTGCCCTGTTGGAAAATTGTTTGTCCCGGACCAGTGGAAAAAGAGTGTGATGTCTGAGATTGGTGCAGCACCAGAATGGGAGTGTGCAGTAACAGATCATCGATTGGCAGACTAAATGGTGATATTGTTTATATGGAGTAATCTATGGCATATTATATGCACAATTATAACATTGCTGTATTTTTCTATGATGTCACTATTCTGAGCTTTGATCACTGTTTTAAATTGATTATCGTTGTATATTCTGTATATATGTCTATTTGTATTATGGGCGGTTCCTGGATGGTGATTGGCTCCTCCACACCATTTAAGGACACCATTTTGCCTGTTTTTGTATACTTGATAAAGGCCTGAAAATGGCCGAAACGTCGTATTTTATGGTGGCTGAATAAAGACTTGTTATACTTCACCTGGATTGGATGCTGTTCCTATTATTTCGTTGGCTCTGGAGGGGTGTCAGGAGGATAAGCCCGAGCGCTGCCCTGTTGGGAAATTGTTTGTCCCGGACCAGTGGAATAAGAGTGTGATGTCTGAGATTCATTGTTCCGCGCTGGCCGGTCATCCCGGAATTTTTGGTACCAGAGACTTGGTTAGTCGGTCCTTTTGGTGGCCTACCTTGTCTCGTGATGTCAGGGAATTTGTGCAGTCCTGCGGGACTTGCTCTCGCTCCAAGCCTTGCTCTCGCTCTAGTGGTTTGTTGATGCCATTGCCTGTGCCCAAGAGACCATGGACCCATATCTCTATGGATTTTATTTCCGACCTCCCTGTTTCTCAGAGAATGACCGTCATCTGGGTGATTTGTGATAGGTTTTCCAAGATGATACATCTTGTACCATTACCTAAGTTGCCTTCCTCCTCTGAATTGGTGCCTTTGTTCCTTCAGCACGTGGTTCGTTTACACGGCATTCCTGAGAACATTGTGTCTGACAGAGGAGTCCAGTTTGTTTCAAGATTTTGGAGGACCTTTTGTTCTAAACTTGGTGTTCAATTGTCTTTCTCCTCGGCGTTTCATCCTCAGACCAATGGTCAAACTGAGAGAACAAACCAGACATTGGAGACTTATCCAAGATGCTTTGTGTCTGCTGATCAGGATGACTGGGTCTCTTTTTTGCCTTTGGCTGAGTTTGCTCTTAATAATAGGGCTAGCTCTGCCACTTTGATGTCTCCATTTTTCTGTAATTCTGGGTTTCACCCTCGATTTTCTTCAGGACAGACGGAGGCTTCTGTCTGTCCAGGTGTTGACTCTGTTGTGGAGCGTATGCAACAGATTTGGGACCAGGTAGTGGAGAGGTTGTCCCTCTCTCAGGAGAGGGCCCAGCGGTTTGCTAACCGGCATAGGACTGATGGTCCTCGGTTTAAAGTGGGGGACTTGGTCTGGTTGTCCTCAAAAAATATTCCTATGAGAGTGGCATCTCCTAAATTTAAGCCTAGGTTCATTGGACCTTATAAGATCATGGAGATTCTTAATCCTGTTTCTTTTCGTTTGCTTCTTCCAGGGACATTTAAGATCCATAACGTGTTCCACAAGTCCTTGTTGAAGAGGTTTGTTGAGCCAGTGGTTCCTACTACTGTGCCTCCTGACCCTGTTTTGGTTGAGGGCAATCTGGAATATGTGGTTGAGAAAATATTGAATTCTCGTTTTTCTAGACGGAAACTCCAGTATTTGGTTAAGTGGAGAGGTTATGGTCAGGAGGACAATTCTTGGGTGTTTGCTTCGGACATCCATGCTAGGAGACTCATCCGTGCGTATCATAGAACTCATCCTGACCGACCTGGTTGCTCAAGTGAGGGTTCGGTGACCCCTCCTCAAGGGGGGGGTACTGTTGTGAATGGACTTGAAATGAGTTCTGAGCAGAGGCTCCCTCTGGTGGTTACAAGCGGTATTGGACTGTCCAGTGAAGATTGTGAGGAGTGGGAATCAGGTGTTACTGACTGGTCTTATATAAGGGAGTCGCCTTCCCATCAGGGTTGCCGGTGATCAATTGTTCTGGTCTCACTCCATGATTCCTGTTTCCCTTGTAGCCTGCTGTGTCGTGTCTGCATCTCCTGCTAACAGATAAGACATTTTCTTCTTTTTGTTTTTGTGCTTTATTTTTGCATTTTGTCCTGCACTTCTGTGGGGGCCTTCAGGGTCCCCTCCGGGGGCTTTTGCCCTCTCAGTTTAGTTCAGCCACTGATGTTTGTACTTTTGCTTTTTCCAGTTTCTTCAGTGGCTGCTGTTTTGATTTTGTTACACCAGAGAACTAATTTAGGTGGTAGAGGTCGTGTGATCTCAGGTGTTTTTGAAATTAGTAGAGTTGGTGCTTTGCAGGGTTTTTTGGGATTGCAGTAAGTACCCTTCCTATCCTTTTCTATTTAGTTAGTTTGGGCCCCAACGTTTGCTCATACTATTTTCTGTTTGTGTCAGTATTTCTTCTTGTCTAACAGCCATTACATGTTTGGGGGCTTTCTATGTTCTTTGGGGATCTGCTCCGGGGCAGATAGCTTTCCTATTTCTATCTTTAGGTGTAGTTAGTTTCTCAGGCTGTGACGAGGCGTCTAGGACCAACGTAGGAACGCTCCACGGCTGCCTCTAGTTGTGGTGGTTAGTCAGGGTACTGCAATCTCATAGATTCCAACTGCTCTGGTGTATTGCCTTTTTTACCTGCACTCCTCAGTTACCGAAACATAACAGGCTCCCTGAGTGTTATAGACCTGTGCTATACATTCTCTTTTTAATTCATGTCTTTTAGCTATCTCTACCTTTTGTAAAACAATAAAAATTTATGTTATTATTGGGCCTGTGTACTTCTAATTTTTGTATGTTCTGTCTGGTGAAAGGAAGGTTATCATTCAAAACCACAGCTCATTCCGCAAAAAAAAGCCCTCATACATCTATGTCAACAGAAAAATAAAAAAGTTGTGGCTCTTGGAATTAGATGAGGTAAAAACAAAAGCACAAAACACCTAAATTCCCTGTTCCTCGAAATGGTTAATTATATATTTAATGATTCAATTTATATATTTATTAATTTATTATTTAATGATATGGTTATAGGCAGTATACAAACGTATACATGTATATATATATATATAATGTCTTTATATTCATATATGTACTTAACGCACATATATACAGTATATATTCATGTCTTTATATTTATGTATTTAAACACACACATACACACACACATATAAAACTTCCTTCTCCCCCCCAATGGTGGGGGTGGTCTTTGGTTGTCCTTTCTCAATCTCGGGTCCTCTACCAGGACATTAGTATATATATATGTGTATATAGGAGAGGCAAGTGGCAGAAAAGGAAGAAATTAATTATTGATCACAGCACTAGTTGTGAAAGTCAATGCTGGAAGGTTGAACAAAAGTACAAGTCTTGGGAAAACTAATAATGCACATGAATATAGGTAAACTTTCCATTCCCCTCCCTCGTTTGTCTTACTGTAAACTTATATTTATTGATCCAGAGTTACATATTAATTTAAACATTAAACAGGAAAAAGCCTGCTTGCTTCTCTCAAATAATGAGCAGTTCCCATGCATTTCAAGTCATCTAAAACTGAAAGCAGAAATCTTACACACTGGGGAGATTTATCAATTTTCAGAGTTCTGGCAAATTATGCGCCAACTCTCTGTAATGACTTGCACCATATTTATAATGTGTTTTATACTTTGTCTGTGCATTGTTGCAATGGACTTTCACTTAAAGTGGCATGAACTACCGTGACACTACACCAAAAAAGTGCCAAAATTATGGTGCATATTTCTGACAGAAAGGAAGCCAGAAAAAAAACTAACATGAAATAATATACAGTACAGACCAAAAGTTTGGACACACCTCATTTAAAGATTTTTCTGTATTTTCATGACTATGAAAATTGTAAATTCACACAGAAGGCATCAAAACTATGAATTAACACATGTGGAATTATATACTTAACAAAAAAGTGTGAAAACTGAAAATATGTCTTATATTCTAGGTTCTTCAAAGTAGCCACCTTTTGCTCTGATGACTGCTTTGCACACTCTTGGCATTCTCTTGATGAGCTTTGACACTGCACAGGCACCGGAGTCAGCACGTCTGCATACCGCACTATGGCGCCATTTTATTGAAGACACTGTGTACTGTATATGAATTCGCATATGCAGTGTCTTCAATAAAATGGCACCGGAGTTTGTGGCATGTGCACGTGCTGACTCGCATTTTATTGAAGAATTCTACTATAACGTCAGCATAGCAGTGCAGGCTTTAACGGAAGGTGCGCTTCAGCAGCATCACAAAGCCGAAACTGAGAGACACAGAGTAACTCGTAATAACCAACCTGCCCACTGGGGTAAGAACTTGAGATCTTGTTGCACTGCTTAGCTTGCTGAAAACTTCAATGAAGACGACATTAAAGCATGCTATCTTGGCCCAATGAACAACTATTGCCCATTTTGTAATGCCAACCATTTCAAAAAGTGAAATTATAACAAACTGTTCTCATAATGGAACCATAATATTGGAAGAAGTACAAATGCATCTCTATAATACTAATTGCTTTAAGGGATCATGTAGTGTCATCATCTCTGCCTGCTGCCCCTCTTCCCCGGCAGAGACACCAACTTATTCACTGCTGTGGCCCCTGTTTCTCATTTCCTGCATCTAATGCTGATGCCTGGGGGTGCGCACTACACGCAGATCCCTGGTACTGTTCTTATGGTGTGCGCGCGTGGTCCAATCCTCTTAAAGCGACAGTGCATCCTAAAGTGTCCCCAGCCATTGGCTGGGAGACACTTGTGGCACCCCAGAGTCCAGTTGCCACGGTGACATTGCCTCCCTCTACAGGGTAGTGATGTCATGCCTGGAAGCCGGAAGAGGTCCTCATGCCAGGTAATACACAGCACATGCAACACAATTCCTGCTCCAGGCCAGCAGGGGGAGGTCTGAACCAGACTTCAGGGGAGCTGCTCTCTCTGGTCAGGAGGAGGAGGTAAGGCAGTTAGTCTGAGGAGAGGGAAGAGAGAGAAGTGGAGACAAGGGCTCTGGGGAATTGCAGCTGCAACAGAGCTGATCCCGGAGCTGAGTTCTGAGGAAAAGGACTCCAGAATCCTTGGCTGTGTGAGTGCTACATGCCCCGACAGCTGAATCTGGAGGGCAGGGGACTGCAAGCACCCTTGCCACACCGAACACCTGGAGGCACAAGAGACCAGGGCTGCCAGTGAACAGGCAGTGTCCATGATAGGCTCGCGCTGTCTGCCATACAGGTCAAAGCCTACACACAGGAGAAAAGTCACACCGTAGCTACAAGCAGTAGGGACTTGGAACAGAGAGCGCAGCAGGAAGGCCTCCAACCCCACCTGGCAAGGTGGATCCCCTGAATGCTTCCAGGCTATCTGGACCCCTAACATCTGTAACTAGTGCCCCCGAACTGCATTTTGATCTACCAAGAAGTAAAAGGTAAAGAAAACTGCACTCTTCTGTGTTCCTTGCTTATTCTCTGCACCCCAACGTTCACCACCACCTGAACGCCCTGTTACATTTACCCATGGAGAGCAGTAACATCTTTGCTGCATCACCATCTGCCCCAGTAGACCTGAACTGCAGCGTCGGCCATATATAGCACTACACCCATCATCTTCTTTGACATTTTATTGGATGCCCAGGGCGACGGAACGGGTCACTGCTGCTGTGACTTTCCCTTTAAGAACTGCCCAGCCCGGGACCGAGTACCCCATGGACCTGGTGGGGCGCTCCAACTTGGCGTCACGAACAGGATTCCGTAGCTCGGTATTGCCGGGTACTGTGTGCCATAGACTGTTGAACTGTGGGGTCGCCACCATTGCTGCGGCGCGCGGGAAGCAGAAGGGTGTGCCGTCGTGGGAGGAACCCAAAAGGAGAGCGCGAAGTGAAGCTCTGGCAGCGTTCTCTCGTCAGCGGGCAGAAAGAAGGAGGCCTTCACTTAGAAACCTCAAGGAGCTCAATCCATCCCGCCTGAGGAGCAGCCGCTTACTACGGTAACTATACCCAGAGCCTGACTGAGGTTCACTAGGTGGGAAGAAAATGTCCGACCCGGGTGTAAATCCAGCGGCAGCTGCAGCCCCCATAATGACACTATCAACGCCGTACACACCGGGAACGGCCTGGTTACCGCAATACTCGGGAGTCGCACACCTTGAGCGATTTCAAGGAGAGACTATGTAGTTTGAAGTGTACCCCCTGTCTGAGAGTCAAAAAGTCAGCATCCTCACTGGCCAGTTAACTGGTGTGGCCCAGAGGGAGGTAAAGTCCTGGCCGGACACTGATAAAAGAACTGTCAGGCAAATCTTGGCTGGCTGAAAGACACCTTTGACACTCGCACTGCAACAGAAATAAAAATGAGATTCTTTGGGTGCAAACAAAGGGTGCAGGACAGTATATCGGACTTTGCCCTTCAGGAGGCACTACGGGTCATAAAACAGGATGAGCCCGACAGTCTGGAAGACGATGATAGGTTGATAATGGAGCAGCTTATTGAGGGACTCCTGTCCAACACCCAAAGGACAAAGCTGCACATCATGGCCCTACAAAACCCTGACCTGGACTTCACACACTTTAAAGATAGAGCCATCCGGGTGCTGCGTGAACCAAATACTAGCGGCATAGCGCCCCCTCGGTGCTCAACAATTACATACCAACAGGAGGCAGCACCCTTTCCTCAGACTCCCATTGATTCCGACACGCAGACCCTAGATAATAACTCCACTTGAGGCCTACGTCTCCAGGTCCAGGAGCTGACCAAAAGTGTGGCTGCACTAACCAAAACAGTGCACTCCATGCAAGTGTCCCCAAAGGAGAAAATCCAGCTGGCCTCCAGTCCAGATGACGTCACATGGCAATAGCAGAAGAGAACCCCACCGACCAGAGGGAGAAACAGCAATCGCTATGACCAGGACGGACAGCCCATCTGTCCCCGCTGCAACAAGGCGGGGCACATCGTAAGGTTCTGCAATTTAAATGAGCAACCCCTGGGCCAGAGGGCCAACCCCCAGGAGTAAGACGACCTGGCCCACAAAGCTGGCAAGACAAGTACGTAGGAGGACGGCCGGTCCTGCCCGTCATGCTTGATGGCATCCCGATGAATGCTTAATTGGACACCGACTCCCAGGTGACAACAATGCCATATATCCTTTTTAAAAGGTACTGAGCTGATTCAGACATTACTCGCAGCCCAGATGAACACTTTAACATCTTTGGCAGTAATGGTCAGCCCTTGCCTCAGGTGGGGTATAAAGAGGTGATCATCAAGGTTGGCCGAGTAGAATTGCAGTCACAAGGTATAGTTGATATTGACAAAGAAGAATGCCATCCTATGATTACTCTAGGCACCAATGTAATAGAGCATTGTCTTGGAGGAATTATTGTTTGTTGCAACAGGTAGCCAAGGCCGCCAGTTCCAGTCAGCAGTGTGTCCTGCAGAAAGAAATCAGGACCCTGATGCAGAGACAACAGGTAGAGCTGTCTGGTGGAGAAGTCGGCAGTGTCAGAGTGAGTGATCCATTCCCCATTGCAATACCCTCTAGGGGTGAAATGTTAATTTGGTGTCAGGCAGCAATAGGCCTCAGGGGTCAAGATTACCAGGCCCTTGTAGAAACGGTGTACTCTGATAGTAGGTCCACCATCCTGACAGCCAGAGGGGTAGTTGTTGTCTGCAAGGGGAGGGTACCGATACGCATCTTGAATTGTGGGTAGAAAGAGGTCCATTTACCCCGGTATACCACCCTTGCTAAACTGTTCACTGTCAGTAATAGTGCAATTGAGGCAGTGGAACCCTTGCTTCCGCCGAATCAGGCAGAGGACATTGGCTCTGAGGGTCAGCTGGAGGATTGGTGTCAGAAGCTACACTGACTCCACCCCTTCGCACCAAAAGCATGGGGTTTATCGGATGGCTCAAGAGTATGAACGGGTTATCAGCAAACACCCTCTAGACTTTGGGCAAGCAAAAGGGGTCCAACACCATATCCACACCAGAGATCATCCACCCATTACAAAGAGGTACCAACCTGTACCCCCAGCTCACTATCAATGTGCCAAGGGTATGCTACGGGAGATGAAGGAGGCTGGGGTAATCAGAGATAGTTGTAGCCCCTGGGCAGCTCCAGTAGTCTTCGTTAAAAAGAAAGATGGTACCATGAAAATATGTGTTGACTACAGGAAGGATGCCTAACCTCTACCCAGAATTGAGGAATTATTAGCTGCACTGACATCCGCTAACTATTTCTCTACTTTAGATCTCACCAGTGGGTATTGACAGGTTTCCGTGGCAGAAGCAGACAGAGAGAAGACAGTGTTTACGACACCAATGGGCCTCTGTGAGTTCAACTACATGCCGTTCGGGCTCTGCAGTGCATCGGGGACGTTCCAGCGGTTGATGGAATGCTGCTTAGGACATAAACACTTCGAAACCGTTCTGCTGTACCTGGATGACATCATCGTCTTCTCCAAAACCTATGAAGACCACTTGAGGAATCTGGCTGAGGTTGAAGCCCTGTCCAACTTTGGCCTGAAAGTGAAGCGTCCAAATGTCACCTTTTGAAGCCCAAGATGCAGTACCTTGGTCACGTGGTAAGTGCCGAAGGCTCCAGACCCTGACAAAGTCACCATTATCCGTGACTGGCAAAGACCCAACACCATTCATGAAGTACGGCAGTTTCTTGGTTTGGTGGGCTACTTCCCGAGGTTCATCAAGGGCTTCACCGAAATAGCTGCACCCCTGCAAGACCTTCTAGTAGGCCAGTCCAAGAAGGCCAAGAACAATAGTTCTCCGTTCGAGTGGAACAACAGGATAGAAGAATCCTTCACTCTGTTGAAATTGGCTCTCATGGGAGATGAAGTCCTGGTCTACCCTGACTATGACCAACCATTTACACTTTACACTGACGCCAGCAACATGGGACTGGGAGCAGTGCTGTCACAAGTGCAGAAAGGCAGAGAGAGAGTGATTGCCTACGCCAGCAGGAAGCTTCGGCCCACTGAAAGGAACCCCGACAATTATAGTTCCTTTAAATTGGAGTTCCTCGCCATAGTCTGGGCAGTAACGGAGCGCTTCAAGCCCTACCTGGCTTCAGCAAAGTTTACCGTTTATACGGACAATAATCTGCTAACCCACCTTGAAACAGCAAAGCTGGGTGCGTTGGAGCAGCAATGGATGGCCCGGCTGTCCAATTACGAGTTTACCATCAAGCACCGAGTGGGGCATAGGAACACTAATGCTGATGTGCTGTCCAGGATGCCAAATTCACCAGACGGGGAGAGGATCCAGAAGAACTCAAAGAAATAGAGTTACCAGCCTTCCACCGCCCAGTTGCGGCCCAACGCCCCCAAGGGGTGAGGAACAAGTGCTGCATCGTGCAAGAGGCCACGTTAAACCCATTACCCCACCATGAATGGGCAGAGACACAGGATAGTGATCCAGCAGTCCGCCTAGTAAAGGAGTTGCTGACACAAGCTGACTCACACCCTGGTCCAGATGCTCCACAGGAAACGCAGCATTTGTGGAGGGAGAAGGGCAAGCTGTTCATCTATGAGGGTAAGCTGTGTTGGAGGAACATCAACTCGCGCACTTAAGAACTGGTCTGGCAGGTGGTAGTCCCGAAGCGGGATGCGCCAATGGTCTTGGAGGCTTACCACGATGGAGGTCCTACTTCGTGAAAGATTCTACTGGGTTGGCATGAGGAGAGCCATTGAGAAGTGGTGCCGAGAATGTGGCTCATGCAACCTGCACAGGAAAGACCGTAACAGCAAGAAAGCCCCATTGCAGCCGATCATCACGAAGCAGCCACTTGAACTGATAGCTTTGGATAACGTGAAGTTGACTCCGAGTAGAACTGGCTACACCTATGCTCTGACCATCGTTAACTATTACTCGAGGTTCTTAGTAGTCATACCTGTCAAAGACCAAACAGCAAAGATGGCAGCTAAAGCGTTTCAAGAGTACTTTTGTCGACCGCAAGGTTACCCTGAACAAGTGCTCACCGACCAAGGCCCAGCCTTTGAGGCAGAAGTGTTCCAGGAGTTCTGTAACCTGAACAGATGCAAGAAAATCAGGACGACACCATACCATCCACAGACAAATGGCATGTACGAGAAAATGAACCAGGTAGCAATTGACCTTTTGAAGACCTTGCCCCTGGAAAAGCGAAACCTATGGCCAGAAAAGTTGCTGGATCTGGTGGATTTATACAACCATATCCCAGTAAACTCCACCAAGTCACCCCAGCCTACCTGATGAGAGCAAGACCTGGCAAGTTACCAATTGATTTGCACATGGGAGTTTTAACACCTGAGGTGACATCACCAGATGCCGACTGGGATACAGAGCGGCAGCAGCAAAACCACAAAGTGCAAGAGTGCGTGTAGCGAAGTTTGTCCCAAGCCAGGCAGAGACAGGAAAAGAGCTACAACCAACAAGCTACTCCTTTAGTACCGGGAGAATAGGTTCTCAAAAGAAAGAGGAGGATGCACAAACTGGACGATCAGTGGGAGGTTGAACCATACACCGTCATGCCTTCAAACTTTAATAATACCAAGGTATGCCTCGTCAGTAAGGATGGAGGAGAAACCTCAGCAGCAGTGTCGAGGGATCATCTGAAAGTATGCCCTGACCAAGAGAGAAACAAAAAGGAAGACCAAGATGTCCCTCAACCCATAGAAGAGGTGGAAGAGAAGATCCACACCATTCTTGGAGACTTTTTCCCCAGTCTTGGACGCAGGTGAATTAAGCCATACTAGTACCATCCTGATCTTTTCTCAGCCTACTGCACCTGAAGCAGCAGAGACTCTAGACCCATCGGCTCCAGTAACAGATGTCACATCTGCAGTGGAACGCGAAAATCTGCCCCCTGCTAGCGGTGAATCTGTCGGACCCATGGGGACTCTAAGAAATCACAGATGGCTGCCCAGTTTACAAGTAAGATGCAGGCCTACCAGCAGCACAGACACTTGTAGATCCACAACATCAACAACAAACACACTAGACCAGGCTAGGTCATTAGAGATACCAGTACTGCGTAGGTACACCTGTAGTACGAGAGGCCAGGTCCCAGTCCGGTATAGGGACTAAAATGTAAATAAGGTAATAATGTAAGTACATAACCGTTAAGCATGAGAGCCTACATAGACTTGCTGTATGAACTTTTAAATATTCGTAATAACCTGTTGAAGGACAATTGGACCACAGGACTATGTGTGGCCAGGACCTTACTTGTAAATATTTACCCTGACTTGGCTTTGAAAATAAGCCGCCGGCGTGGCCGAAAACCAGACCATCTACAGAGTGCCCTGTAGCCACGCCCAGGGTCGAAACACACAAAGTGGGCTAAGGCAGTTCCCACCAACCAAACTCCAGGTACGCGGACAAAGACAATTCCTGGACAGAAGCGTAAAGACTAGGCGCTGCAGTAACTGTCATTATTTTTCTTTTGGGGTTTTTGTAATTTTTACATTTTTAAGGCTTTGTAGACTTTCATTTATTGTTGTTATTAACTGTTCTTGTTATGTTTTCTCAGTCCAGGACGTACTGAAGTTAAATAGGGGGGAATGTGGCACACCAGAGTCCGGTTGCCACGGTGACATTGCCTCCCTCTACAGGGTGGTGATGTCATGCCTGGAAGCAGGAAGAGGTCCCCATGCCAGGTAATACACAGCATGCAACAAAATTCCTGCTCCAGGCCAGCAGGGGGAGCTCTGAACCTGACTTCAGGGGAGCTGCTCTCTCTGGTCAGGAGGAGGAGGTAAGGCAGTTAGTCTGAGGAGAGGGAAGAGAGAGGAGCGGAGACAAGGGCTCTGGGGAATTGCAGCTGCAACAGAGCTGATCCTGGAGCTGAGCGCTGAGGCAAAGGACTCCAGAGTCCTTGGCTGTATGCGTGCTGCACGCCCTGACTGCCGAATCTGGAGGGCAGGGACTGCAAGCTCCCTGGCCACACTGAACACCTGGAGGCACCGCAGCAGACTACTCCTCATTGGTCAGACCTCATCTGGAATACTGTGTCCAGTTTTGGGCACCACATTTTAAAAAAGACATCAACAAACTGGAGCAAGTTCA
>JARQOD010000006.1:315023933-315044123 GCA_033576555.1 Oophaga sylvatica
GGGGTGCTCCACACTCATTATTTAAGGCACCTCCACCTGAAGGAAGGTGCCTGAGCACCATTGTAATTTTGTTCCTAAACACTCTTTCTAGTTCTCAGGTCAAAGTGCTCATATTCCTGCCTGTCTATCAGTTGTGCCTGCCCACCCATCTATCAGCCGTGCCCACCAGCCTGCCTATCAACTATTCACGCCTGTGTATCAGTCGTGCCAACCTGCCTGCCTATCAGCCGTGCCTGCCTATCAGCAGGTCCAGCCTGCACCTACCGGCGCTCATCTCTATGTCTGCCGGTCCAGCCGCACTTGCCAGTGCTCTTCTTTGTGCCAGCTCGCCAGCCACACTTGCCAGTGCTCTTATCTATGCCAGCCAGTCCATCCGCACTTGCCAGTGCTCTTCTCTATGCCAGACGATCCATCCGCACTTGCCAGTGCTCTTCTCTACATCAGCCAGTCCAGCTGCACCTGCCATTTCTCATGTGAATATCAGCCGATCCTGTTTGCTTCCATGATTCCTGTGTTCTTACAGCGCCTGCCTGCATCTACTGTACCTTCCTTGAAACTGTCCCAGCTACCCGTCTCTAGGGTGTCAGCTGCCATCTACCCAATGTCAGTCCTGGTGTAGCACCTGGTTTACCTCCTTTGTCTCTCCTTGGATCACAGTATTGTATGCCGCTGTGTATCCTAGGTCGGATTAAGTGAGGTTCCTAGTTACGCCCCTCCAGGCTTTCCTTGGGCCTAGGCGCAGTGGTTCCACCACCCAGCCCATTATAGATCTGAACCAAACCCCAAGAATTTTTTGAAAACTTAAGATCATACAATAGTGCAAACGCTTTGCATCAAAAGGCTCACAAGTTGACCAATCAATTGACAGGCAACCAGGTCCTTTCTGTTACAGAATCCATGGGCAAATTTACCATGCAACATTTTCTCTGCACACTAACCAATGTGAATTACCAACATATGCCCAGTTATTTATTCTGGATTCGGCTCAAGCCTTAAGTAAAAGAATTACATAGTTATTAAGGTTGAAGGAAGACTTTAAGTCCATCTAGTTCAACCCATATCCTATCCTAACCTGCCCTAACATGTTGATCCAGAGGAAGGCAAAAAAAAACCCAAGTGGCAAACAGTTAGCTTCACATTGGGGAAAAAAATTCCTTCCTGACTCCACATACGGCAATCAGACTAGCTCCCTGGATCAACGCAATATCTAGGAAACTAGTGAATATAGCCTGTAATATTATACTTTTCAAGAAAGGAATTCAGTGCCTTCTTAAATTTTAGTAGGGAATCACTCATTACAAGATTAGACGGCAGAGAGTTCCATAGTCTCACTGCTCTTACAGTAAAGAATCTGCGTCTGTGATTATGACTAAACCTTCTTTCCTCCAGGCGTAGAGGATGCCCCCTTGTCCCCGTCACAGGTCTAAGAGTAAAAAGATCATTAGAAAGGTCTTTGTACTGTCCCATCATATATTTATACATTGTAATAAGATCACCCCTAAGCCTTCGTTTTCCAAACTAATTAACCCCAAGTGTAATAACCTGTCCTGGTATTGCAGACCCCCCAGTTCTCTAATAACCTTGGTCGCTCTTCTTTGCACCCGCTCCAGTTCAGCTATGTCTTTCTTATACACTGGAGACCAGAACTGTACACAGTATTCTAAGTGTGGTCGCACCAGTGACTTGTATAGAGGTAAAATTATGTTCTCCTCATGAGCATCTATGCCTCTTTTAATGCATCCCATTATTTTATTTGCCTTTGCAGCAGCTGCCTGACATTGGCCACTAAATGTGAGTTTGTCGTCCACCCATACACCCAGGTCTTTTTCAGTGACAGTTTTGCCCAGTGTTTTACAATTAAGCACATAATTATACATCTTGTTTGCTCTACCCAAGTGCATGACCTTACATTTATCACCATTAAAGCTCATTTGCCATTTATCAGCCCAAGCTTCTAGTTTACATAAATCCTCCTGTAATATAAAATTGTCCTCCTGTGTATTTATTACCCTGCAGAGTTTAGTGTCATCTGCAAATATTGAAATACTACTCTGTATGCCCCCTACAAGGTCATTAATAAATATGTTAAAGAGAAGCGGCCCCAATACTGACCCCTGTGGTACCCCACTCCTAACCGTGACCCAGTCCTAGTGTGCTCCATTAATAACCACCCTTTGTTTCCTATCCATGAGCCAGTTCTTAACCCACTTACACATATTTTCCCCTATCCTCATTGTTCTCATTTTATGTATTAACCTTTTGTGTGGCACCGTATCAAAAGCTTTTGAGAAGTCCATGAACACCACGTCCACTGTGTTCCCTTGGTCCAGTACGGAACTTACCCTTTCATAAAAGCTTATCAGATTAGTGTGACAAGAACAGTCCCTCGTAAGCCCATGCTGATACTGTGTCATGAGGTTATTCAACCTTAGATACTCCAATATAGTATCCCTTAAAAAACCCTCCAGGATTTTACCCACAGTAGATGTTAAGCTCACTGGCCTATAATTTCCAGGTTCAGTTTTTGCCCCCTTTTTGAATATTGGCACCACATTTGCTATACGCCAGTCCTGTGGTACAGACCCCGTTATTATGGAATCTTTAAAGATTAAAAATAATGGTCTATCTATGACTGTACTTAATTCCTGCAGTACTCGGGGGTGTATCCCATCCGGGCCCGGGGATTTGTCAATTTTAGTGATTTTTAGACGCCGCTGTACTTCCTGCTGGTTAAGCAGGTGACATTTAATGGAGGAATTTTTTTTTATCACTGATCATGTTATCTGTCATGGGATTTTCTTGTGTAAATACAGTTGAAAAAAAGTCATTTAGCATATTGACTTTTTCTTCATCCTCATCCACCATTTCACCCAGACTATTTTTAAGGGACCAACACTATCATTTTTTAGTTTCTTGCTATTTATGTAGTTAAAGAATATTTTGGGATTATTTTTACTTTCTCTGGCAATGAGTCTCTCTGCCTCAATCTTTGCTGTCTTGATTTGCTTTTTACAGAATTTATTCAATCTTCTGTATTTATTTAATGCCTCATCACTACCTACTTGCTTTAATTCCCTAAACGCTTTCTTTTGTCACTTATTGCGCCCCTTACAGCTCTATTTAGCCATAGTGGTTTCCTCCTAATTCTAGCATGTTTATTCCCATAGGGTATATACTCTGCACAGGTCCTATTCAGGATGCTAATAAATGTCTTCCATTTTCTTTGTGTATTTTTATGTCTCAGGATATCGTCCCAGATTATTGCACTAAGATCATCTCTCATCCGTTGGAAATTTGCCTTCCTGAAGTTTAGTGTCCTTGTAACCCCTCGACTACACATCTTATTAAAGGATACATGAAAGCTAATTATTTTGTGATCACTATTACCCAAGTGACCCCCAACCCTTATATTTGATATGCTGTCTGGCCTGTTGGTTAATATTAGGTCTAGCAGTGCCCCCCCTCTTGTTGGGTCCTGAGTAGAGTTGAGCGATACTTTCCGATATGCTAAAGTATCGGAATCGGAATGGTATCGCCGATATCACTAAAATATCGGCGATACCCGATACCGATACCGGAAGTCCCATGTAAGTCTATGGGAACAAAATATCGCAACTAAAAAAACCCCATTCTTTCCTTGTAAACACTAAATATACACACATAGAATACATATATATATATATACATGTCATTGTGACATATATATATACATATATGTATAGTTTATACACTTCTACATAGTAAAATATCCTTTGATTCAATTGCCGGGTAAAGCCGGCTTCAGTGAAAAGACAGAAGCACCCGACATGAAATGACACTTGGTGTACATAGGGTTAAACATTTCTTTTCATGTCCTTTGCTATCTAATTTGCACAAACAATTAAATCAGACTATGTGTGCAAAATTTCACACCTGTAGGGGTTAATTAAAGGTGTAAATTCGTTGTAAAAAAAACGGACTTTTTTGCTACGAATTTACACCTTTAATTAACCCCTAGAGGTGTAAAATTTTGCACACATAGTCTGATTTAATTGTTTGTGCAAATTAGATAGCAAAGGACATGAAAAGACATGGTTAACCCTATGTACACCAAGTGTCATTTCATGTCGGGTCACCCGACATGAAATGACACTTGGTGTACATAGGGTTAAACATTTCTTTTCATGTCCTTTGCTATCTAATTTGCACAAACAATTAAATCAGACTATGTGTGCAAAATTTCACACCTCTAGGGGTTAATTAAAGGTGTAAATTCGTTGTAAAAAAAACGGACTTTTTTGCTACGAATTTACACCTTTAATTAACCCCTAGAGGTGTGAAATTTTGCACACATAGTCTGATTTAATTGTTTGTGCAAATTAGATAGCAAAGGACATGAAAAGACATGGTTAACCCTATGTACACCAAGTGTCATTTCATGTCGGGTTCTGCATTTTCACAAAAGCCGGCAATTGAATTAGCGGCTATTATACTATGTAGAAGTGTATGAACTACAAATATAAATATATATATATATGTGTCACAAATTCAATGACATGTATATATATATATGAGGTGTAAAATTGCTGAAAAAAAATGCGTGGGCTCCCGCCCTATTTTGCAACCAGACAGACAAAGCCAGTGAGTGGGGGCAGATAATAATAGCCCAGAGAGGGACCATTATTTTTGCCCCCCCCCCGGCTACTAACATCTGCCCCCAGACACCCCAGGAAAGACAAATCTATAATTAGATTCGCCCTTTCTGGCACTTTGCCTGTCTATTCCCATTGCCCTGTAGCGGTGGCGAATGGGTTAATATGGGGTTAAAGCCACCTTGCTATTGAAAGGTGACCTTAAGCCAGGTTAATAATTGAGAGCTGTCAATTAGACAACTATCAATTATTAATCCTATTGCATGAAATAAAAATAAAACACACACACTTTAATTAAAAATCATTTTAATGAAATAAAGACACATGTTTTTGACCATCTTTTATTTTACTGCAAAAACCATTTCCTGTAATAAAAATAAAATAAAAAAGCAAAATTATTCTTACCTATCCCATGCACAGTCAGGTCCCACGGTGTAATCCTTCAGAAAGGGTTAATGTTTACTGCAGGGACCGCAGCTAATGCTGCAGCCTCACAGTAAACCCCAAATGAATGAGTTCCTCTCCTGCCTGACAGGAGAGTAAAGGCTGGGTGTCACATAACGATACACCAGCGATCCCGACAACGATATGCACTTGTCAGGATCGCTGGTGTATCGCTACATGATCGCTGCTGAGCTGCCAAACAGGCAGCTCAGGCAGCGATCTGGGACAGCGACACTGCGGGTAACATCGCTTAAGGGCCCGTCTCACATAGCGATATCGGTACCGAGATCGCTGCTGAGTCACTAGTTTTGTGACGCAGCAGCGAGCTCACCAGCGATATCGCTGTGTGTGACATTCAGCGACGATCAGCCCCCCTGCCGGGTATCGCTGATCGTCGCAGAAATGTCAGGACCTTTTTTTGATCGCTGGTTTCCCTCTGACAGGCACGCATCGCTGCGTGTGACAGGCGGGAAACCAGCGATCAAAGGTCCTGACATTTCAGCGACGATCAGCGATACCCGGCAGGGGGGCTGATCGTCGCTGAATGTCACACACAGCGATATCGCTGGTGAGCTCGCTGCTGCGTCACAAAACTAGTGACTCAGCAGCGATCTCGGTAGCGATATCGCTATGTGAGACGGGCCCTTAAGTGGAAAGCTTAATTGATTGCTTTCCACTTTCACTTCAGGTCAGCCAGGGACACAATCAGTGACGTCAGAGGGAACTGATTAACAAAAATAGGGGTTCCCTTCGAAAAAAAAATGGCGTGGGGTCCCCCCTATTTTTGTTAACCAGCCAGATGAAGCAGACCGCTGAGGCCTGGATTTTCAGGCTGTTAAGGAGCCAAGATCCATGGACCTTGCCAGCCTGATAATACCAGGCCACAGCAGTCTGCATATCTTGGCTGATTAACAAAAATAGGGGATCCCCTCGAAAAAAATTGGCGTGGGGTCCCCCCTATTTTTGTTAACCAGCCAGATGAAGCAGACCGCTGAGGCCTGGATTTTCAGGCTGTTAAGGAGCCAAGATCCATGGACCTTGCCAGCCTGATAATACCAGGCCACAGCAGTCTGCATATCTTGGCTGATTAACAAAAATAGGGGATCCCCTCGAAAAAAATTAGCGTGGGGTCCCCCCTATTTTTGTTAACCAGCCAGATGAAGCAGACCGCTGAGGCCTGGTTTTTCAGGCTGGTAAGGATCCAATATCCATGGACCTTGCAAGCCTGATAATACCAGGCCACAGCAGTCTGCTTAGCTTGGCTGGTTAACAAAAATAGGGGATCCCCTCGAAAAAAAAACGGCGTGGGGATCCCCCCTATTTTTGTTAACCAGCCAAGTAAAATGCAGACTGCTGCGGCCTGGTATTAAAAGACTGTCAAGGCCCATGGATTTTGGCCCTCAACAGCCTGATAATACCAGGCTACAGCAGCCCCACATTTGGCGCATCAAAAGATGTGCCAATTGTGGCACTTTACCCGGCTCTTCCCACTTGCCCTGTAGCGGTGGCAAGCGGGGTAATAAGGGGTTATTGTCACCGTTGATTGCACGGTGACAATAAGCCCGGTTAATAATGGAGAGGTGTCAATAAGACACCGATCCATTATTAATCCCAAAGTTATTAAATGTGTAAAAAAAAGACAAAGCAAGAAAAAAGTATTTTAATGAAATAAAAGAGACAACACAGTTTTCATTAATTTTATTACTCTCATTCCTGCGACGCCATCGATCTCCTGTAAAAAAAGAAAAAAAACAAACCAACAGTATACCACCTGTCCGACGCAGTCCATAACGATAGTCCCACGACGATCCAGCTCTGCTACATCGCAATGACAGGCAGAGCCTGTCATTGCAACGCAGCACAGCTGATTACCTGCTTCCCCGGCGGTGACGTCATCGGACTGACTGCTTTACGGCCGGGATTACCCAGCAGTCACTGCAGTTATCGCGAGAAACTGCATGTGACCGCCGGGGAGAAGAGGATGGCGGCCATGAAGCAGTCCAGGACGTGACCGCCGGAGATCTTCTGCCGGGTAAGTGCCGCTGACTCCTGACAGACCCGACCGACGGACACTCACAGTGACAGTGACAAATCCGATTCCGGTATCCGATAAGACGAAAATATCGGAACTCGGAATCGGAATTCCGATACAGCTAATATCGGCCGATACCCGATATTTGCAGTATCGGAATGCTCAACACTAGTCCTGAGCTAGTTGTGAATGGTAATTGTCTCTCATAGTTGTCAAAAACCTATTACCTTTGCTGGAACTGCAAGTTTCTGTTCCCCAATGTATTTCAGGGTAGTTGAAGTCCCCCATAATAATGACTTCTCCTTGAGTCGCTGCTTCATCTATTTGCTTTATGAGGATATTCTCTGTTGCTTCCATTATTTTAGGAGACTTATAACAAACCCCTATCAGTAATTTATTATTTTTCCCCCCTCCCCTAATCTCCACCCACAGAGACTCTACATCTTCATTCAATGCACAATCCAGCCAACAATGGATGCATAGCTAATGTTATGGAAAATCTTCAGAGAATTCTTGAAGATATGAATCCTTTCTCCAGAGAATACAAAAATTTGAACAAGATCTATTGCTAAAGGCAAATATGGAAAACCGAATGCCAATTGAATAAAGCACGACTTTCGTCAGAGAAAAAGTAAATACTGGGCAGCCCGACAACACTCCAACTGGGAGAGGGGAAATTGCTGCCATTTTCCACATCACAGATGGTGCGCCTCCAGAAAACCATGACATTGCAATTCATTCTAAAAATGGGATTTTATAAATATCTATATATACCTAATGTGCTACCCTTTGCTTTTCCCTTATGGGGACTGTCGATGGACCACAGATGTAAAAAAAACACTTGGTCAAGGAAATGTGACTTAACTTCAATAGCATTCATACCACTTTGCCATTCATGATGGTACTTTTAACCAGTTCCTTAATACAGGAAACCTGTCACACCAATTTGGTTGCTAAATATTTTAAAACTGAGGCAAACTGTTTGAATTGGGTACTCAAAAATCAAAGTACCGTAAGAGCTGAAGAATATGATGTTCTTCACTGATTTGTGAAAAGCAAACATTTCAAGGATGTAAATATCCTACCTGGAAAAAAAAGTAATATTGCCTTCAACTTTACAGGGAAGTCCAATAAATATTGCACAAAGCAAACAAGATGCCAATGCAATGGTCAGGAAATATTGCAAGCCTGACTTATATGTAACAGTCAAGTGCAATCCAAAATGGAGGAAAATCAGGGAAAACCTACTTCCCAGTCAGAAACCATGTGACAGGTCCAATTTAGTAGCATGAGTATTTAACATGAAACTAAAATTGATTCTTGGAGACTTAACCAAATACCACATATTTAGACATGGTTATGGTATGGTGTATGTAATCGAGTTTCAAAAAGGAGGGCTCCCTCATGGACACATATTGGTATTTATTGACCAGGAATACAAGGCCTGGCAGAAAGAAAGAACTGACCAAATTATTTGTGCAAAGCTCCCACACAAAGACACTCATCTGAGGCTTTATAAAACTGTAAAAATCTTGTATGATGCATGGTCCATGTGATCTACTGAATCCAAATGCACCATGTATTGGATAATAGGAATTGTACCAAAGGCTTTCCCAATGATTTTTGTTCCGAAACTACAATGTAAATGGATAACCTAAATACCAATGACAGAACAATGAAAACTTTGCTGAACTTGTTGGAAGCAGGGTTGATAACAGATGGGTTGCACCTTCCAAACCTTATCTTTCTATAAAATATATAATCGTCTTATCCTTTCTGTCTGTCTGTCCAGGAAAGCCCGCGTTGCTGATTGGTCCGGCCGCAGCCAATCAGAGATGCAGGGCTAACTCTGCCCATGGGGTCATGTTACTCACCAACTGCCCATGATGTACTGAACATGTTTTGTCAGTTACAGTGTCTGATGTACTTCTGTCACGTTTACTGAACACGGGTAATACACAGTGACATGAGGTAATACATAAGTAACATAAGGTAATACACAGTAAAATGAGGTAATATACAGTAACATGAGGTAATACGCAGTAATATGAGGTAATACACAGGTAACATGAGGTAATATGAGGTAATATACGGTAACATGAGGCAATACACAGTTACTGTATATGAGGTTATATGAGGTAATACACAGTGACATGAGGTAATACACAGTAACATCGGCGACGCAGGGCTAACTCCGCCCATGTGGTCATGTGACTCACCAACTGCCCATGATGTACTGAACATGTTTTGTCAGTCACAGTGTCTGATGTACTTCTGTCACGTTTGCTGAACACAGGTAATACACAGTGACATGAGGTATTACACAGGTGACATGAGGTAATACATAAGTAACATAAGGTAATACACAGTAAAAAGAGGTAATATACAGTAACATGAGGTAATACACAGTAATATGAGGTAATACAGAGGTAACATGAGGTAATATGAGGTAATATATGGTAACATGAGGTAATACACAGTGATATGAGGTAATACACAGTAATATAAGGTAATACACAGTAACATGAGGTAATACACAGTGACATGAAGTAATACACAGGTAACATGAGGTAATATACAGTAACATGTGGTAATATACAGTAACATGTAATATACAGTAACATGAGGTAATACACAGTAAAATTAGGTAATATACAGTAACATGAGGTAATACACAGTAATATGAGGTAATACACAGGTAACATGAGGTAATATGAGGTAATATACGGTAACATGAGGTAATACACAGTAATATGAGGTAATACACAATGACATGTATCTAATATATATAATCGTCTTATGCCGTCTGTCTTTCTGTCCAGGAAATCCCGCGTCGCTGATTGGTCCGGCCGCGGCCAATCAGCGATGCGGGATTTCAGAAAAAAGATGGCGGCCGTTAGTGGCTTATCTGCCTCACGGAGGTCAGCGGCGATGCAGCTCGCCGCAGAAGTACCCTGACCGGCGGCGCCGCTGTCCTCCATGCGGCTACCATCGGCAAATCAGCGGCTAGGGCCGCTGATCTCCCGACGGCAAGTGTGAACGGAGGACCGGGGAGCGGCGCCGCCGGTCGGGATACTTCTGTTGCGAGCAGCCGGTCATCTCTCAAGTCACAAGGTCAAACTCTACACCGTGTTGGCATATATTTACCGGACCTCGTTTTTGGTCATGGACAACTCTATGTTGCATTTTCAAGAGTTAAAATAAGATCCAATGTCAAGGTGCAAGTTTTGGATACGCAGTAATAAGAGGTAATACACAGGTAACATGAGGTAATATGAGGTAATATACGGTAACATGAGGTAATACACAGTTATATGAGGTAATACACAGTAATATGAGGTAATACACAGTGACATGAGGTAATACACAATAACATCAGCGACGCAGGGCTAACTCCGCCCATGTGGTCATGTGACTCACCAACTGCCCATGATGTACTGAACATGTTTTGTCAGTCACAGTGTCTGATGTACTTCTGTCACGTTTACTGAACACAGGTAATACACAGTGACATGAGGTAATACACAGGTGACATGAGGTAATACATAAGTAACATAAGTTAATACACAGTAAAATGAGGTAGTACACAGTAATATGAGGTAATGCACAGGTAACATGAGGTAATATACAGTAACATGTGGTAATATACAGTAACATGTGGTAATATACAGTAACATGAGGTAATACACAGTAAAATGAGGTAATATACAGTAACATGAGGTAATACACAGTAATATGAGGTAATACACAGGTAACATGAGGTAATATGAGGTAATATACGGTAACATGAGGTAATACACAGTAATATGAGGTAATACACAGTGACATGTATCTAATATATATAATCGTCTTATGCCGTCTGTCTTTCTGTCCAGGAAATCCCGCGTCGCTGATTGGTCCGGCCGCGGCCAATCAGCGATGCGGGATTTCAGAAAAAAGATGGCAGCCGTTAGTGGCTTATCTGCCGCACGGAGGTCAGCGGCGATGCAGCTCGCAGCAGAAGTACCCTGACGGGCGGCGCCGCTGTCCTCCATGCGGCTACCGTCGGCAGATCAGCGGCTAGTGTGAACGGAGGACCGGGGAGCGGCGCCGCCGGTCGGGATACTTCTGGTGTGAGCAGCCGGTCATCTCTCAAGTCACAAGGTCAAGCTCTACACCGTGTTGGCATATATTTACCGGACCTCCTTTTTGGTCATGGACAACTCTATGTTGCATTTTCAAGAG
The DNA here is from genome assembly GCA_033576555.1 of Oophaga sylvatica. Lineage (NCBI taxonomy): Eukaryota > Metazoa > Chordata > Amphibia > Anura > Dendrobatidae > Oophaga > Oophaga sylvatica. Next base: position 315,035,265 of record JARQOD010000006.1, read on the forward strand.
TTAAAATGAGATCCAATGTCAAGGTGCAAGTTTTGGATACCCATTTACAAGGAAAGTTGCTTAGAGATAGTCAAAAAGTATTCACAAAAAATGTAGTGTACAAAAATATTTTGGGTTGATATTGTTAACAAATATAGTGTCGATGTACTTCTTTTGTCCAATGATTTATTTAAATACAGTTAGATATTCATGTAATAGTGTATATATTTTGATGATATGTTTAATAATTTTGTTCAGTTGTATTAAGTTCTATGAGCAATAACATTTAATGATAATGTATATATTTTACCCGAAAAATCCTGTGTATTCATTGCATTATTCTTAAATCTTCATAAATAAACTACATACATATTCTAGAATACCCGATGCGTTAGAATCGGGCCACCATCTAGTCTTTCTATAAAATACAATGCTCACATAAACTTTGAGATTTGCAGTTCCATACAAACTGTGAAATATTTGTTCAAAAACGTTTACAGAAGGCATAATTGTGCAAATATCCAATTTGTTACTGCCTCCAGAGAACAAGAATTCACAGTTGAGTGGGATGAAGTAAAAAATTACTTAGTAACTCGATATGTAAGTGCACCTGAAGCATGCTGGAGACTCGGGAATAAAAAAAGCACCATCAAAATGATCATGTGGAAAACTAAATGTCCACCTTTATAATATGCTTTACACCAGATTAAGAAGCTGAAGCTGTGCACTAGAAAGACACCAAGTCTAAACTTCTTGCTTGGTGTAAACTAAATTGGGAAGATCCTAATGCCCAACAATATTTATATATCGAAATCCCAGAACATTACATATGGGATGATAAAAATGTTACATGGAAACCATGTAGCAAAGGTCATAAAACCCATAAAACCACAATTGGCAGAATGTTTAGGCTATGTGCCCATGTTGCGTTTTTTAAGCATTTTTGCCGCGATTTTCAGCGGCGTAAATGCTTATAAAAACGCTAACAAAACGTATCCCATTCAATCCTATGGGATTACACATTGCTGTGCCCATACTATGTATTTTTTCGGAGCGTTATAGCATCGTGGTAAAATACGCAGCATGTTCATTATTTTTGCGTAATCGCGGAGATTACGTCGCCATAGGATTGCATTGAAATGCTCACTTTACGCATGTGGCTATGCCCACCATGTGTGAAGGGAGCACTTCATGTGCAGTTGGTACCTAGGGTCTGGAGGAGAAGAGACTCTCCTCCAGGCCCTGGGTACCATATTCCTGTAAAAAATAGAATTAAAATAACAAATAGGGATATACTTATCCTTTGGTGGCCCCCGGGGTCCTCAGCGGTGCACGCGGCACTGTCTGAAACTTCTGTTCCCAGGGATGCATTGCGAGAATCACCCTAGATGACGTAGCGGTCGCGTGACCGCTACTTCATCAGAGGTCATTAGCGCAATACATCCCTGGGAAAGGAACTTGCTGGCAGCGTCGCTGAGGACCAGCAGGACACCGCCAGAGGGTGAGTATATCTCTATTTTTTATTTTTTTATTATTTTTAACATTCCACATTAGTAAAAAGGTGGTCACACTTGTCAAGCACTATGCGTGACAAGTGTGACCAACCTGTCAATCACTTTTCCAAGCGATGCTTCAAATCGCTTGGAAAAGTGCGAGCATTTTGCATGCTAAAAATGCTTGCAAAACGCTTGTGCTTTGCGGGAAAAGCATACTAATTACGCATGAGTTTTACCCGCGGCGGGGAGTTGCGCAAATGCTCCGCAAAATTACGGAGCATTTCTGAAACGTGTGCACATAGCCTTACTGTTAGTCCATTAGACAGAGAAAAACACTTTCTCCGAATTCCCCTTCTCAATATTAGAAGAGGAACATCTTTTAAGAATCTCAAAATAGCTAAAGGAAACCATTTTGCTACTTTGCAAGAAGCATGTATTGCTAGAGGGTTAACTGATGATGACTCTGAATGGGATATTTGCCTATCAGAAGCTGCCACTTATCAAATGGCAATGCAACTTAGGCAATTGTTTTCATTTATTTGCATCACGTGTGAACCTTCTAAGGCAGCAGCATTGTTTCAAAGGCACAATAAAAATTTCATGGAAGACTATAACAAGCTTTTCCCTCATGTAGAAAAGGCCCTCTACACTGTGTTCCAAATTATTATGCAAATAATATTTTCTCAGATTTTCCCAAATTACCTATATGAATTGCAGTCATTGTAATTTTCCAGTCAAATAACTATTAGAGTACAATTGAAAGGTTTTTGTACAAACTGCCTATGATAACAGTATATTTTTAAAAAAATAAAACACTCAAACTGCACTCAAAATGCATGTTCCAAATTATTATGCACAGCAGAGTTTTCAACCTTTTCATTTTAATAAAGAACAAAAAAATAGTCATTTTTTAAATTATAAGCATTAGCAGGTTATTACAAACTGAAATCAGGTTTCAACTCAAAACGTTATTCTAGGTGATGTTACATTTGCACATAGGACCCTTTGTTTGAAAGGAGCTTCTGAACTCTCTCGTCCATTGAATTTGTCAGGTTTTGGATGGTTTCTGCTTCAATTGTTTTGCATGAGGACAGAATACCCTCCCAGAGCTGTTGCTTAGATGTGAACTGCCTCCCGCCATCATACACACTCCTTTTGATGATGCTCCAGAGTTTCTCAATGGGGTTGAGGTCAGGGGAGCATGGAGGCCACACCATAAGTTTGTCCCCTTTTATGCCCATAGCAGCCAGATATGCAGATGTGTTATGTGCAGCATGAGACGGTGCATTATCATGCATGAAAATGATCTTGCTGCGGAATGCACGGTTCTTCTTCTTGAACCATGGCAGGAAGTGCTGTTTGAGAAACTCAACATACACTATGGAGTTCATCTTTACCCCTTCAGGGATCCTAAAGGGGCCGACAATCTCTCTCCCTATGATTCCAGCCCAAAACATTACTCCACCTCCTCCTTGTTGGCGCCATAGCCGTGTTTGCATGGGGTGTCCATCAACCAGCCATCCTCCACTCCATCCATCTGGACCATCGAGCGTTGCACGGCACTCATCGGTGAACAAGTCAGTCTTCATGTATTGTTTGGCCCACTGGAGCCATTTCTGATTGTGTGCAGTGGATAGAGGAGGTCGACAGGATGGGTTACGCACAGCTGCAAACCTCTGAAGGACCCTGGATCTTGTTGTTCGGGGGACGTTGGAGGCACCAGCAGCTTCAAAAACTTGTCTGCTGCTGTTAGGGTCTGCGGAACGCACCAAATATATGAGGTAGAGAGATGCGTTCGCAGCCCGGGGTCCACCGTGCAGGCGGAACCTGCTGCTAGTAAAATGGCGCAAGACGCAAACTCTGTTTTCCCGCAGAGTCGCCAAAATAAACGCCGCAATGCGCTGTGGCAATATGTGCGAACTCTGTTATTTCACAGAGCCGCTAGAAGGAGTGCCGCAGCGCAATATGGCGATGTGTGCGAACTCACTGAACACAACTGAGTCGCAAAATAAACACGCTAGGGCGCTGTCTAGCATTGAAAGCGAACCCTGTTACGTCACAGAGCCGCTGAGAAAAAGTTCTGTGTCCTGTCAGGCACCCAGGTACACAGTTAAGTGCTAAACGAACATAGAACGTGATCATGCGCTAATGTCCTCGCGGGAGTCACCCGCAATATATGGCGTCTGAACGCCAGGCCCTGAATACGGCAATCAAACTCCTCACCGGTTATGCCGGTAATCTAGGGCATCTAGGACACCGACCCTGACCAGCTAGCATACCAAACTCCTCACAGATTAAGTCGGTATTCTAGGGGCTTATTTCAGCTGGGCCCTAACCACACACACGCATGACCACACTGGCGCAAAACATATAATGGTTGATACTAGCGCATGGCGGCTCAGCATTGCCACCCTTTTATAATAACAGCTACAGGACCTGCCAGAAATAAGGACCAATGAAACTTGTTCCAGAACACCAGTAGTCACAGGACCTTCCTGGCAGACCAATAGGAGCTGCTGAAGTACCTGAGCATGTGACCCCTGATCTCCAATGAGAGATCTCACTCTGGGCATGCTCAGAAGGGAAAAACAAAGACTTTGTCCTAAAGACGTCTGCTCGCCGCTAACCAGTACTGGCCACAATAGCAGAGTCTGGAGGAGCAGCAGTAATCCTCTGCACACTGCCAGACTGGGCAAGACGCTGGGACCGATGTCTAAGCTGAGCAGAGTCCACTGCGGCCGGAGATGAATGGGAGACCACAGCCGGAATGGCTCGAGATTCCCCTTGTGCAGAAGTGGGAACTCGACCCCTAACAGCTGCTATGACAAGGCTTTTTTGCCGCTGCTCTTTTAACTTGACGTAATTGCCTGTAGGAAAGAGTCCTCAATTTTCCCTTATCAGCACGCACACGTGTGTACTGTGAATCAGCTACATACTTCTTGATTGTGCAATGATCACGATGAAGTGTCTTGGCAATGTTGATTGTAGTTATGCCTTGACCTAAACACTCCACAATTTGTTGCTTCTCAGCCAACACATCCTTTTTCTTTCCCCTTTTGGCAGAAAATGTAGGCTGCTTAATAATGTGGGACAGCCTTCTTAAGTAGTCTTGCCTTTCATTGGACACACCTGCCAAACTAATTAGCACAGGTGTCTGCAATTGCTTACAGTGATATAAAGAGCCCTGACACACATCACCATCAATGAGTTTAACTGACAAACAAAAAAATTCTTACCTTATCACTCCTAAACAATTTCTGCATAATAATTTGGAACACAGTGTATATGACATTACATGAAACTGAGATTTTGGCCTACAAATTCATGTTGGCAAGTACAATGAGCCAATCCATTCTGGCAAATATTACGACCCTGGCATTGTTTGAGGAGAAATTCCAAATGTTAAACCCAGGACAATGAAAAGGCTTTTGACAAAATCAGGTAAGCTATTGAAAATTCCAACTTGAAAAAATGCCTATTTTTCATTGACGGACCTGGTGGAAGTGGAAAACCAGTCCTGTATAAAACAATCATGCATTACGTTTGTAGCAAAAGTGAATTAGTCTTGCCTTATCCATTTAGAGCCATTTGCTGTAGGGAGGCCAAACTTCACAGAATATGCTAAAACTGCCTATACCAATTAATGAATGACTCGCAATATTCGTCATGGCAGCAATACTGCTAATGAGTTGAAAAACGCCAAATTCATAATCTAGGACGAAGCTTCTACAGCTCCAGCTCATGGTTTACATATTCTACAAAAAACCCATGATCCAAAATGTTCGGAATAGCGGTCTTTCTTTTTGGTAGAGATTTTTGACAAATCCTTCCTGTTGTACCACACGGCAGCAGAACCAAACTAATTTCAGCATGCATGAAGAACAGCAATTGGAGGAATATTGAAGTCCTCAAACTGGACTAAAACAAGCATACCAATGAGGACAATATCCCTGAAGGACAAGGCTTTTCCCAATGGCTTTCAAAGTTTGTAGATGGAAAACTTCAGGAACCAGGACTAGAGGAAAGTATCTTTGAAATTCCTTCCGTGTGCATTGAAAATGCATGTATTGTTGATGCTGTCTTTCCTCAAGAAATCCAACCAGAAGATGAAAGCATTGCAAACCGTGCAACTCCAAAAAAACAACATTCACATGAACTGAATAAAAATGTTCTTAGACGAATTTAGTCTGAATTGAAATTCTACACCAGCAATGATTCAATTCAGCAAGACACTGCAAATGTGAGGAAGCAGCAAACTATCCAATGGAGTTCTTAAACAGCTTAAAGCCCCCGTCACACGAAGTGAGATCGCTAGTGAGATAGCTGAAGCGTCATCAATTTTGTGACCCAACAGCGACCTAGCCAGCGATCTCGCTTAGTGTGACATGCAGCGACAACCAGCCCCCCTGCTGGTCGTCGCTGATCGTTGTCGAATGGCCTGGACCATTTTTTCATCGTTGGTCTCCCGCTGGCCAGCGCGCATCGCTGCGTGTGACAGTGGGAGATCAACGATCAGCGAGCTGGTATCCAATGTACATATCGGGTAACTAGGCACTGCGCAGCGCTTAGTTACCCGATGTGTACATTGGATACCAGCTCCCAGCGCTCTACAGCAGAAGCTGGGAGCCGGTAACCAGGGTACATATCGGGTAACTAGGCACCGCGCAGCCCTTAGTTACCCGATGTGTACAGTGGATACCAGCGTGCTCGCTGTTCCTGATCGCTGGTGAGTCTGCCTATGTGACAGCTCACCAGCGATCAGCTAACGATGTCCCAGCGATCCCATCCACAACGGATCGTTGGTGGGATCGCTGGGACATTGAAGAGTGTGACGGGACCCTAACCCTTGTATCAACATAACAATGGAAATTTGCACAGCTATCTGTAAGGCAAAGAAGAACCATCTAGTGCAATTGAACGTGTAGCCAGACGCCGCAATCTTCTACCCCCTCTCTGTGGTTGTATCCCCGTGACACTACTGTTACCATTGCCAATCTTCTTAAGGTCATCCTCAACAACCCAGAGGAAAATATTAATGCATTTGAGGTCACCTGGGGGAGAAATATTGTGCCTTTTGCTTTGAACTCCATAAAGGGGCCCAAACCTTTCTTTCATTCACTCTTACCAGTAGATCCAAGGAATCTGGACATCTTCCCAGTCCTCCAGGGATACACCAAGTTTTTGTACATTGTTCCCTATTATTCTATTAACCTTATGCCATTTATGTTTTCTGCAGTAGAGGTTGATGTATTTTACCCAGATAAATGCATAAGAGGGAGTTGGTACAAAATACAGACCCTTTCTTAGAATGTTAATTGTCTGAGTTGGCAAGTCATATTTATTTAGATTGATATAATCTGACCGGTATCTGCTCTATACCCACTCATTTTGTCTGGTTTTCTCAGCTGGTAGGTAGTGGGAGCCCTCTGGTCTAAAAAGGAGAGGAGGAGGATGAAAATGAAGACCTACAAGATGGACTGAAGAGGTAGTTCTTTGAGGTACAACTCCCTCTGAGTCTATTACTGTTTCCTTGACGGATGGACTTGGTGAACTTCGTCTCCATATCCCCATGATCATTTCCTCAAACAGTGGCTCCTCCCCCTTCTCTGCACCTGCCCCTGTAGTCAGTCCTCTGTATATCTGATGTATACCGATCACATAAGGAAACGTTGGTATAGTCTCTATGATGTTCCTCGGTGGAGAAATTGTAAGCCTTTTTATCTTTAAAATCCCCAGATCCATCAGGAACTGCTTATGTTTCCTATTTTTAAGAGTGGTTTGATATTTTTCAATACATGTTTTTAGTATGGATTTCCTCCTGTTAAAGTCCTGATCGGACTTAAATTGCAGGATGATGGCTATAAGCTCATTAAGACGTTTTGTCGATTTCTCAAAATTACTTTTTTCTCCTCCAGAAGTAGTGTCATAAATCTTATAGATGATTCAATGGATTTTTTTTCCCATGCAGTAATTAGGGATTTTGTAATCTATGTGATGGCACAATGTTGATATGTACTCCCATAGGGACAATCTTTTGTTTAATGTAACTTTCTAGGGCTTTTATTTCCCAACAGTACATCAAGTTGTTCTTATAGTTATAGCATATAAATAGAGATGGGCAAAGCTGAACAGTAAAGTTCAGGGTCCGTACCAAACACTTACTGTTTGGGCACTGACCCCGAACACGGACTTCACCAGGAAGTCCATGTTACTGTTTGGGTTAGGCACCCCGAACACCAGGTGTTTCTCGCGCTGTCATGCAGATGATTGAGATCAGCCCTCGCACCCTGAGAGAAAGTCTCACGGGGCAGCACTGAGCTCAGTGAGTTCGCCGTGAGAAATTTATCAGTGCTGCACCGTCAGACTTTTTCTCATTTGCTAGCGGTGATCTCACTGAGGTCATCGCAGTTCAGGGGCCCATCTGGGAATGCAGCCTCAGTGACCTGATGTAACCTCGATGACACACTGCTTGTCTCTGAAGCAGAGCTTATAGCAGTTCATTCTCCAGTGGTTTTCAGCTTGGACAGTCGCATCTTGACACCGTCCAGGTAACAACTATTTTTGCAGACATGGATTACGTGATTACGTTGTGGGACAGAACTTCAGACAGATGAGGGATATGGTTATTTTTTATATTAGTTTTTTTACAGGATATGATGGCTTCAATGAAATGGGCGATAGGTGAGTATAACTGTGTTTGTTATTTTTAAATAAAAAATTTAAAGTGTGTCTTTTTTATTTCAAATAAACGGCTTTATTCTGGCCATGTTTTTATTTACAATTTACACTAGACCTCAAGCAGCTTGGATTGTCTGTCTCTCCACTCTTCCTCCAGACTCCGGGGCCTTGATTTCCCCAAAGTCTAGTGTGAAGAACCACAATCAATGCTGGTTTCAGGTGCCATGTCATCTGCAGGTGTAGGTCCCCCTGTATTTTATCCAGACCAAAGTCAGTGCAGCCTTTACCAGGAAATTTTAGAGCACTTCATGCTTCCCTCTACCGACAAGCTTTTTGGAGATGGAAATAAATTCTCCAGCAGGACTTGTCACCTGTCCACACTGCCAAAAGTACCAATACCTGGTTTAAAAACAACAGTATCACAGTGCTTGATTGGCCAGGAAAATCGTCTGACCGTAACTCTATAGAGAATCTATGGGGTCTTGTCAAGAGGAAGATGAGAGACACCAGACCCAACAATGGAGATGAGCTGAAGGCTACTATCAAAGCAACCTGGGCTTCCATAACACCTCAGCAGTGCCACAGGTCTGATCACCTCCATGCCACGCCACATGATGCAGTAATTGATGCCAAAGGAGCCCTGACCAAGTATTGAGTGCATTTACTGAACATACATTTCAGTAGGCCAACATTTCAGATTTTAAAA
>JARQOD010000006.1:315044223-315158188 GCA_033576555.1 Oophaga sylvatica
CTGTTAGGGTCTGCGGAACGCACCAAATATATGAGGTAGAGAGATGCGTTCGCAGCCCGGGTCCACCGTGCAGGCGGAACCTGCTGCTAGTAAAATGGCGCAAGACGCAAACTCTGTTTTCCCGCAGAGTCGCCAAAATAAACGCCGCAATGCGCTGTGGCAATATGTGCGAACTCTGTTATTTCACAGAGCCGCTAGAAGGAGTGCCGCAGCGCAATATGGCGATGTGTGCGAACTCACTGAACACAACTGAGTCGCAAAATAAACACGCTAGGGCGCTGTCTAGCATTGAAAGCGAACCCTGTTACGTCACAGAGCCGCTGAGAAAAAGTTCTGTGTCCTGTCAGGCACCCAGGTACACAGTTAAGTGCTAAACGAACATAGAACGTGATCATGCGCTAATGTCCTCGCGGGAGTCACCCGCAATATATGGCGTCTGAACGCCAGGCCCTGAATACGGCAATCAAACTCCTCACCGGTTATGCCGGTAATCTAGGGCATCTAGGACACCGACCCTGACCAGCTAGCATACCAAACTCCTCACAGATTAAGTCGGTATTCTAGGGGCTTATTTCAGCTGGGCCCTAACCACACACACGCATGACCACACTGGCGCAAAACATATAATGGTTGATACTAGCGCATGGCGGCTCAGCATTGCCACCCTTTTATAATAACAGCTACAGGACCTGCCAGAAATAAGGACCAATGAAACTTGTTCCAGAACACCAGTAGTCACAGGACCTTCCTGGCAGACCAATAGGAGCTGCTGAAGTACCTGAGCATGTGACCCCTGATCTCCAATGAGAGATCTCACTCTGGGCATGCTCAGAAGGGAAAAACAAAGACTTTGTCCTAAAGACGTCTGCTCGCCGCTAACCAGTACTGGCCACAATAGCAGAGTCTGGAGGAGCAGCAGTAATCCTCTGCACACTGCCAGACTGGGCAAGACGCTGGGACCGATGTCTAAGCTGAGCAGAGTCCACTGCGGCCGGAGATGAATGGGAGACCACAGCCGGAATGGCTCGAGATTCCCCTTGTGCAGAAGTGGGAACTCGACCCCTAACAGCTGCTATGACAAGGCTTTTTTGCCGCTGCTCTTTTAACTTGACGTAATTGCCTGTAGGAAAGAGTCCTCAATTTTCCCTTATCAGCACGCACACGTGTGTACTGTGAATCAGCTACATACTTCTTGATTGTGCAATGATCACGATGAAGTGTCTTGGCAATGTTGATTGTAGTTATGCCTTGACCTAAACACTCCACAATTTGTTGCTTCTCAGCCAACACATCCTTTTTCTTTCCCATTTTGGCAGAAAATGTAGGCTGCTTAATAATGTGGGACAGCCTTCTTAAGTAGTCTTGCCTTTCATTGGACACACCTGCCAAACTAATTAGCACAGGTGTCTGCAATTGCTTACAGTGATATAAAGAGCCCTGACACACATCACCATCAATGAGTTTAACTGACAAACAAAAAAATTCTTACCTTATCACTCCTAAACAATTTCTGCATAATAATTTGGAACACAGTGTATATGACATTACATGAAACTGAGATTTTGGCCTACAAATTCATGTTGGCAAGTACAATGAGCCAATCCATTCTGGCAAATATTACGACCCTGGCATTGTTTGAGGAGAAATTCCAAATGTTAAACCCAGGACAATGAAAAGGCTTTTGACAAAATCAGGTAAGCTATTGAAAATTCCAACTTGAAAAAATGCCTATTTTTCATTGACGGACCTGGTGGAAGTGGAAAACCAGTCCTGTATAAAACAATCATGCATTACGTTTGTAGCAAAAGTGAATTAGTCTTGCCTTATCCATTTAGAGCCATTTGCTGTAGGGAGGCCAAACTTCACAGAATATGCTAAAACTGCCTATACCAATTAATGAATGACTCGCAATATTCGTCATGGCAGCAATACTGCTAATGAGTTGAAAAACGCCAAATTCATAATCTAGGACGAAGCTTCTACAGCTCCAGCTCATGGTTTACATATTCTACAAAAAACCCATGATCCAAAATGTTCGGAATAGCGGTCTTTCTTTTTGGTAGAGATTTTTGACAAATCCTTCCTGTTGTACCACACGGCAGCAGAACCAAACTAATTTCAGCATGCATGAAGAACAGCAATTGGAGGAATATTGAAGTCCTCAAACTGGACTAAAACAAGCATACCAATGAGGACAATATCCCTGAAGGACAAGGCTTTTCCCAATGGCTTTCAAAGTTTGTAGATGGAAAACTTCAGGAACCAGGACTAGAGGAAAGTATCTTTGAAATTCCTTCCGTGTGCATTGAAAATGCATGTATTGTTGATGCTGTCTTTCCTCAAGAAATCCAACCAGAAGATGAAAGCATTGCAAACCGTGCAACTCCAAAAAAACAACATTCACATGAACTGAATAAAAATGTTCTTAGACGAATTTAGTCTGAATTGAAATTCTACACCAGCAATGATTCAATTCAGCAAGACACTGCAAATGTGAGGAAGCAGCAAACTATCCAATGGAGTTCTTAAACAGCTTAAAGCCCCCGTCACACGAAGTGAGATCGCTAGTGAGATAGCTGAAGCGTCATCAATTTTGTGACCCAACAGCGACCTAGCCAGCGATCTCGCTTAGTGTGACATGCAGCGACAACCAGCCCCCCTGCTGGTCGTCGCTGATCGTTGTCGAATGGCCTGGACCATTTTTTCATCGTTGGTCTCCCGCTGGCCAGCGCGCATCGCTGCGTGTGACAGTGGGAGATCAACGATCAGCGAGCTGGTATCCAATGTACATATCGGGTAACTAGGCACTGCGCAGCGCTTAGTTACCCGATGTGTACATTGGATACCAGCTCCCAGCGCTCTACAGCAGAAGCTGGGAGCCGGTAACCAGGGTACATATCGGGTAACTAGGCACCGCGCAGCCCTTAGTTACCCGATGTGTACAGTGGATACCAGCGTGCTCGCTGTTCCTGATCGCTGGTGAGTCTGCCTATGTGACAGCTCACCAGCGATCAGCTAACGATGTCCCAGCGATCCCATCCACAACGGATCGTTGGTGGGATCGCTGGGACATTGAAGAGTGTGACGGGACCCTAACCCTTGTATCAACATAACAATGGAAATTTGCACAGCTATCTGTAAGGCAAAGAAGAACCATCTAGTGCAATTGAACGTGTAGCCAGACGCCGCAATCTTCTACCCCCTCTCTGTGGTTGTATCCCCGTGACACTACTGTTACCATTGCCAATCTTCTTAAGGTCATCCTCAACAACCCAGAGGAAAATATTAATGCATTTGAGGTCACCTGGGGGAGAAATATTGTGCCTTTAGCTTTGAACTCCATAAAGGGGCCCAAACCTTTCTTTCATTCACTCTTACCAGTAGATCCGAAGGAATCTGGACATCTTCCCAGTCCTCCAGGGATACACCAAGTTTTGTACATTGTTCCCTATTATTCTTATTAACCTTATGCCATTTATGTTTTCTGCAGTAGAGGTTGATGTATTTTACCCAGATAAATGCATAAGAGGGAGTTGGTACAAAATACAGACCCTTTCTTAGAATGTTAATTGTCTGAGTTGGCAAGTCATATTTATTTAGATTGATATAATCTGACCGGTATCTGCTCTATACCCACTCATTTTGTCTGGTTTCTCAGCTGGTAGGTAGTGGGAGCCCTCTGGTCTAAAAAGGAGAGGAGGAGGATGAAAATGAAGACCTACAAGATGGACTGAAGAGGTAGTTCTTTGAGGTACAACTCCCTCTGAGTCTATTACTGTTTCCTTGACGGATGGACTTGGTGAACTTCTGTCTCCATATCCCCATGATCATTTCCTCAAACAGTGGCTCCTCCCCCTTCTCTGCACCTGCCCCTGTAGTCAGTCCTCTGTATATCTGATGTATACCGATCACATAAGGAAACGTTGGTATAGTCTCTATGATGTTCCTCGGTGGAGAAATTGTAAGCCTTTTTATCTTTAAAATCCCCAGATCCATCAGGAACTGCTTATGTTTCCTATTTTTAAGAGTGGTTTGATATTTTTCAATACATGTTTTTAGTATGGATTTCCTCCTGTTAAAGTCCTGATCGGACTTAAATTGCAGGATGATGGCTATAAGCTCATTAAGACGTTTTGTCGATTTCTCAAAATTACTTTTTTCTCCTCCAGAAGTAGTGTCATAAATCTTATAGATGATTCAATGGATTATTTTTCCCATGCAGTAATTAGGGATTTTGTAATCTATGTGATGGCACAATGTTGATATGTACTCCCATAGGGACAATCTTTTGTTTAATGTAACTTTCTAGGGCTTTTATTTCCCAACAGTACATCAAGTTGTTCTTATAGTTATAGCATATAAATAGAGATGGGCAAAGCTGAACAGTAAAGTTCAGGGTCCGTACCAAACACTTACTGTTTGGGCACTGACCCCGAACACGGACTTCACCAGGAAGTCCATGTTACTGTTTGGGTTAGGCACCCCGAACACCAGGTGTTTCTCGCGCTGTCATGCAGATGAGTGAGATCAGCCCTCGCACCCTGAGAGAAAGTCTCACGGGGCAGCACTGAGCTCAGTGAGTTCGCCGTGAGAAATTTATCAGTGCTGCACCGTCAGACTTTTTCTCATTGTGCTAGCGGTGATCTCACTGAGGTCATCGCAGTTCAGGGGCCCATCTGGGAATGCAGCCTCAGTGACCTGATGTAACCTCGATGACATCACTGCTTGTCTCTGAAGCAGAGCTTATAGCAGTTCATTCTCCAGTGGTTTTCAGCTTGGACAGTCGCATCTTGACACCGTCCAGGTTAACAACTATTTATTGCAGACATGGATTACGTGATTACGTTTGGGACAGAACTTCAGACAGATGAGGGATATGGTTATTTTTTATATTAGTTTTTTTACAGGATATGATGGCTTCAATGAAATGGGCGATAGGTGAGTATAACTGTGTTTGTTATTTTTAAATAAAAAATTTAAAGTGTGTCTTTTTTATTTCAAATAAACGGCTTTATTCTGGCCATGTTTTTATTTACAATTTACACTAGACCTCAAGCAGCTTGGATTGTCTGTCTCTCCACTCTTCCTCCAGACTCCGGGACCTTGATTTCCAATGTCTAGTGTGAAGAACCACAATCAATGCTGGTTTCAGGTGCCATGTCATCTGCAGGTGTAGGTCCACTGTATTTTATCCAGACCAAAGTCAGTGCAGCCGTTTACCAGGAAATTTTAGAGCACTTCATGCTTCCCTCTACCGACAAGCTTTTTGGAGATGGAAATTAAATTCTCCAGCAGGACTTGTCACCTGTCCACACTGCCAAAAGTACCAATACCTGGTTTAAAAACAACAGTATCACAGTGCTTGATTGGCCAGGAAACTCGTCTGACCGTAACTCTATAGAGAATCTATGGGGTCTTGTCAAGAGGAAGATGAGAGACACCAGACCCAACAATGGAGATGAGCTGAAGGCTACTATCAAAGCAACCTGGGCTTCCATAACACCTCAGCAGTGCCACAGGCTGATCACCTCCATGCCACGCCACATTGATGCAGTAATTGATGCCAAAGGAGCCCTGACCAAGTATTGAGTGCATTTACTGAACATACATTTCAGTAGGCCAACATTTCAGATTTTAAAATAATTTTTCAAGTATTCAGATTTACGGAGATAATAAACTTTTGGGTTTTCATTGGTTGTGGTTGTAAGCTATAATCATCAACATTAACAGAAATAAACACTTGAAATAGATCACTCTGTAATGACTCAATATAATATATGAGCTTCACTTTTGTATTGAAGAACTAAAATAAATTAACTTTTTGATGATATTCTAATTTTGTGAGATGCACCTGTAGTATATATCTTTCTAATAGGTGGTATTTTTCATGTTAGTTTTTTGTATATAGTCTTTATTCTTTAACTGTTTTTTTTAGTTCAGAACGGAAGACAGCTAACATTTGGTATAAAACTATGGTAGACACCACAGCTTGTGCGTGCCTGGATGTTATTTTCATAGACAGCCCCAAAAGCCCTAAATGTATTAAGAATAGGGTTGAGCATTCCAATACCGAAACCCGAGTCTGATACCTGAAATCCAATGTAAATCTATGGGAACAAAATATCGGAATATTTTAAATTCCGATATTTTGTTCCCATAGACTTACATTGGATTTCAGGTATCGGACTTGGGTTCCGGTATCGGAATGCTCAACCCTAATTAAGAATGCTTACTCCAGTGGCCTTTTGGTTCTACACTGGCAGTGATAAATTTCCACCAAAATGTCAACTAAAGAAACTACCTATCATGTTAGTACACTGAGGTATTGTTCATACATGACAGATAAGATGTGCAAAATACACAGTGTATCAACATAGTAGGATTGAATTTTACAAAACATCTTTCTTGCACTGCAGAAAAATTTTAATTTGCAGTATGTAATTTCGTATAGCAAATTTTCACAGATTTCTTGCAGTACATGGGGTGAAATCTATCAAAAACCGCAATAGAATCAGCATGTGCTATACAGTGTTCAGCATAAACGAGTATACACCCTTTGAAAAATGAGATTTTACAAATTATTCCTACTTTCCCTAGATGCAGATTCTCTTCCAATAGATACTAAATTAATTTCCCTTCATATTTTTGCAGTAGCTAAACTGCTTATAGGGGCCAAATGGAAAACTGCTATTATTCTTAGTATTAACAAAATAATAGAAAAAAATCTTAATTCATAACTCATTTGAAAAAGCTCTGGCCCTAAGAAATAACTCGCTCTAACCTATTTTTTTCTGTGTTTTTGTGTATAAATATGTGATTCTTCAGATTTTGTATTAGTTCAGCCTGATGAAGAGACCTGAGTAGTCTCGAAAGCTTGCAATTTGTTACCATCTTTTCAGTTAGCCATTAAAAGGTATCAACCACTGAGGACTCTCAACTCTAAATATTTTTCGCTCTAAAATATGAAGCCAAGTGTTCAACCTGTAACACTTTCATTTCATCCCAGGCAGTGTATCTGTATTCCTTTTTAGTATGTTATAGTTTGTTATATATCCAGTAAATTAAAATTATATGTTGAATTTAGACACTTTTTGGAATTTAGTCAGTGCTTGTCAGTGACATATACTGTACCTTCTCAGAGGACTATTCGTATCCTTCCCCTTTTCCCTTTTTACTTTCCCTTGTTTTATTTTCCCAGTTCCATCCTTTTCCCTCACTATTTCCCTTTTATTATTTTATCCCTTTTCCATTCCCCTTTGCCTTCTCTCTTTTCACATCTACCCTAATTTCCCTTTTCCCTTCCCTATCTAACCTTTATCCTTATCCATCTTACCTTTTGTTTCACTCCCTTTTTGCTCTTTCCCCTTCTTATAGCTTTTCCTACATCCTACCTTACCCTCCCCCTTTATTGTAAAAATTCCCCAAATAAAAATTATTGAAACAGAAAACTGATTTTTTAATCAGTTCCTCAGTGAACAATTTTCAAAATTTTGATAAGACGGAGCTTCACAAAACATTTTTTTCAACACATAACATGAAATTAAGGTTAATAATATAGCTTTCTTTGCAAAATCTTCAGTTTTACTCATGTTAGTTGATGCAAAAATGAATATACCCAACATCAAAAACTACTATGTCTAGTATTTTATACGACCTCCATGATATTTAAGTAAAGCAGAAAGTATTCTAGACATGGAATGAACAAGTTGGCGACGTATTACATCTTTCTATCTTCTTTCATTCTTCAAGAACGGCCTCTTTTTATAGCCTGGACGATGGTTGGACAGTGAAGCTCAACTTGTCTCTTCAGAATTCCCCATAAGTGTTTTGATTGGGCTCAGATCAGGAAATATACTTGGTTAGTAAATCACTTTCACCCCGTTCTTCCTCAGAATTGCAACGGATGTGTGGTTTGGATCATTGCAATGTTAGAAAACTGTACATCTACCAAGGGCATGGAGTAATGGCAGCAACTTCTCTTTCAATATAGAGCAGTACATTTGTGAATTCATGATGCCATCCATGAAATGCAGTTGAACTACACCAGCAGCGCTCATGCAGCCCTACATAAGGGCACTGCTGTTGTGAACGTGTTGGAGACGACTTCGGAGCTGAAGCTCCCTCTGGTGGTTACTGAGGGTATTGAACCTAAGTTGAACTGCAAAAGTCCACCACCTGCAATGCATGAATGGTTATCAGGTGGGACGGACTGGCATGATATAAGTGAGCTGACCTCCATGATCCTCGCCGGTGATCAATTGTTTCTTCCTGGTCTAGGTTGGAATTCAGCTTGCCTTTCTGCTATCTCCTGCTATCATTCAGATAAGTTACTTTCTGTTTTTTTCTGTGGTTTGATTTTCCTTGTTTTTGCTGCCTTGCTTTTTGAGTTCAGCCGGTCCCCTTAGGGGGCTTGTGCTGGTCTCTGTTCTCTTTTTGTATTTGTTCATTTGCTCAGTTCTTGTGATTTTTTACTGCTGGGTAGCTGCGTGTTCACACCAGAGATCTGATATAGGTGGTCGAGACCGTGTGGTCTCAGTATTTTTGGATTCAGAAGTGTTGGAGTTTTTCCTAGGGTTTTTCTGGGTTACAGACAGTATTCTCTCCTGTGCTGTCCTATCTAGACAGTTTTGGGCCTCAGCGTTTGCTCATTCTATTTTCTGTCTGTGTTCATGTTTTCATCTTGTCTAACCGCCATTATATGTTTGGGGGCTTCCTATTCTTTTGGGGCTCTACTCCAGGGCAGTTAGTTTTCATCTTTCCATCTTCAGGGATAGCTAATCTCTCCGGCTGTCACAAGGCGTCTAGGGCACCGTAGGAACATCCCACTGCTGCTACTAGTTGTGCGGTTAGCTTAGGGGTCTGCAACCTATTAGTTCCCAACCTCTGGAGTTTGGCTGCCTTTGCGGTTTTTTGCTCCTGCCCTCCTCAGCTACCAAAACATAACACACTGCCACCACCATGTGTCACCAGACATTTAGAAAAATGAATTTAGAAAAATGCAAGGTGAAATATATATTTGCACACCTAACTAGTATGATATATTCTATTGCACATATTGCAATCTCATGGCACCTGCTCTCTTCGCCTAAGTTAAATTTCTAGGCACGCCCTTACTACCGACTCATTTCACCACCCTAGTTTAAAAGTTTGGTTTGAAATATTACAGAAGTTATGCATTAATAACACAGGCAGCCTCCACAAGTGCTCTGCATAATAGTGATATAAAAGATTCTAGACTCTAATGGGTCATGGCCCTTGTAAGGAAAGGGACGTCACCATTTTGTATAGGGCCTATACCAGCCTCCATTTTGTCAGTTCACACACAGACTGTCAGTTCACCACAGATTGCTAACTACATAGGGCCTGTTAGCATATCCAGTACGACCGGTTTTGATGTCCACTATGAGTCAAACGGGCTTTAACATGCTAATTAGTTTAGGCCAGTGTCTGAATAAGATGGTCAGTCGTATGGTAAATAGCTCAAGCTCAAGCCATTGTTTGCTGCTCCATATGAATTGCAGGCCAGTTAATATGCGTGCTTCAAAGCAAAGGGGATGGGCCTAGCAGGTTTAAGAACTAGCAATGACCAGGCTGCTGGTCATTCCATTTCACACACAGAAGCACAAGGGACAGACTTGCCAAATGGAGCTGCAGCACATGCATTGGGGACTGTCCAGCAACTGAAGACTTTCACCTGGGGAACGCAGAGCTCCATGCCTCCCCATGACCATACAACCCGGTAATATTGATCTATAGCTTATACCTTTTAGCCTTGTACATTATCGTTGTATTTTATTCTGACTGCAAATCCATTGTAATTACGTTGTATAGCTTTACTGTATATTTCTGTAATTATCTAGTGCGCCCTTAAGGCAAATTAAACCATAAAATTAATCTTGGGCTGATGCTTTTACTCTGATCACGAATCTTAGAATACCCAGTGGGTAACAGGACAACCTCCCCGGCGGCCATTTGCTCTAGGTGCAGTTCCCCTACTGACCTGAGAGACAAAGGGGGCGCCGGAGAGCTGTACCTGTGGAGTTACGTCACATTGGTGACGTGGGAGGAAGGGGATCGTCCGTCACGTTTGGTAGCGGCGGTGGTATCAGAAGCTGTGATACCCAGGCTACCGTGTGGCGGTCGGCTTAGTTCCTCACAAATTGGTGGCAGCGGTGGGATCAGAGTAATAGTGTGCGTGGGACCCCTACTCCCAGACACTAGAGACTACCAGCGGTACTCTCACTGCTGGGGTCTTAAGGTCAGCCCAGCACTAGACGGTCAGAGTGTAAATATAATAAGTTGTGTGCAAGGTCAGGGTTGCAGCTGTGTCAGTAACCACAGGTTCCCAAGATGGCGGAAGGCACCAGAAGTAAGGCAAAGGGGGAGGCCAATGCTATGGTCTATGAGGGGTTCGATACCGATGAGGGGGAGCTCAGTCATGGCTCCCCAAGGAGCCCGACCCCCGTGCTCAGTCTCACAGTGGACTGTCCACCCCCTGCCCGTCCCAGCCTGTCCAGATCGGAGGCCATTTTCCAAGCGGCTATAGCACAGCTCGAGGCTGGTAATGACGCCGCCTATGACAGACTCCTGGTGGTGGCAGAGAAAGCAGCAGAGCGTGAGCAAGCAGCTGCGGAGCGTGAGCAAGCGGCGGCAGAGAAAGCAGCAGAGCGTGAGCAAGCAGAACGCCGTGAAGCTGCGGAGCGTGAGCAAGCAGCGGCAGAGAGAACAGCGGAGCGGGAGCATGCAGCGGCAGAGAGAGCAGCGGAGCGCCGGCACTGACTGGAGATGGCTCAGCACGGGCCCCCGCTGGATGCACCAGGCCCACCTGAGACAAGGGCTTCCAAGGTCCGGGCGGAGGACTTTCCCTTACTTGAAAAGGATGGAGACCTGGATTCCTTTCTGCTTGCTTTTGAGAGGACATGCCTCCAACATCATCTGGCCCTGGATCAGTGGGCAAGGTACCTGACCCCCCGTTTGAGGGGTAAGTCCCTGGAAGTTTTGGGGGACTTACCTGCCGGGAGGAGCAGGACTACAACAGCATCAAGCGGGCCCTGATCCAACACTACAACCTCACCCCGGAGTCGTACCGCAGGAAGTTCAGGAGCCTGCAGCGGGGTTCAAAGGACACCTGGACCGACCACATGCGGGCCCTGCTGAGAGCTGCGGAGCACTGGACCTCGGGTCTAGAGCTCACTACCCGCCAGGAGGTCCAGGAACTGTTTGTCGTGGAGCAATTCTTGTGAAACTGCCCAGAGGACCTCCAGCAGTTCCTCCGTGACCGGAAACCAAAGGGGGCTTCTGCTACAGCCGCCCTGGCAGACGAGTATGCCAACAACAGGGCGCCGGAGCCAAAGAAGCCTGCCAGCAGCACCTGGAGAGGGGGTAAGCCCAATCCTGCCCCAGCCCCATACCCAGCCCCCAGAGTGCAAGGGGTGTACCCCCTGCTGCCCTCTCCAGGCCAGGAACAGAACCCAGACGTTGTCATAATTGCAATCAGCCAGGACACTTTAAGGCTGCATGTCCCCAGCGCCAGAAGGCCCCATCCCTGTCCCAGAAACCGTCCACTGTTTTGTGTGTGGGAGGGGGTGGTGGGAGGTCCCTAGACAATTACCAACCCGTCACCATCGGCCGCTCAGCGGTCATGGGACTGCGGGACACAGGCGCTGAACGAACCCTGGTACGCCCTGAGGTGGTGTCCCCTCAAGACTTGGTACCTGGGAAAACCCTTTCCGTCTCCGGAGTTGGAGGCGTTGAACCGGCGCTGCCCGTTGCCAAGGTGTATTTGGACTGGGGCGCCGGGAGGGGGATGCGGGAGGTGGGGAGTAACGCCAAATATTCCTGCAAATGTGTTGCTTGGGACTGATTTGGGGCGGCTAGTGTCCCAGTATGTGGTCACTGAACCCCCAAGTTCGGCTCCCCAAGAATGTCATGACTCTACTGTGAATGCTAATGTTAATGTATTGAATGTGCCTCCAACAGTGGAGGAGGGAGTGAAACCTGATGGTAAGCCATGCACTGACACTACACACACAGGGCTCACAGTGAGGACAGGTGAGGAGGCTGTAGGGGAGAGCTCAGAGGTGGAGGGAGGGGCTGCTATGAGCAGTGTAGGGCCCCTAAGTGAACCCAGCCTGCTGAGTCTAGGGCCCCTGCAGGAAGAGGAACAGGCCATGGGGGGAGGGGGTGTCCCGGGAGAGGAGCCACCAGGTAGGACCCCAGGTCAGGAGTTCCCCACATCCGGGATGTCAGGAAGTCAGGAAAGTCTGCCTGACCCGGCGACTTGGTCAGAGGATGAGGGAAAGCAGGCGCTACCCGTGGTCTCAGCGGTCGTGGCCGCTGTTATCAGGAGTGGGAGCGCTGAAGCCCAAGGAGCCTCGCGGAGGTCCGACGGTTTCCCCCTCTCTGACCAAGTGGCTGCCGAGTCAGACAGTAGCCAGGAGACAGATCCCGGGGAACTGACAGAGGACATGGCAGTTTCATCAATTCTTGCCATATCAAGTCAGGGATTTCAGGCAGCGTTGGAAGCTGACCCTAGCCTGAAGACTCTCAAGGAACAGGCGGCACAGCCTCCCCTGGAGTCCGACCGCGAGCGAGTGGTTTGGGACCAGGGACGGCTATACCGGGTAACGGTCCAGCAGGGTTCACCGGAGGCGTGGCCCAGGGACCGACAGTTAGTGGTGCCCCATCCGTTCAGGGCGGAATTGTTGCGGATCGCACACGAGATTCCAATGGCCAGACACTTAGGGATCACTAAAACCAGGGCCAGGCTAGCTCAGCATTTCTACTGGCCCGGAATGAGGACCGAGGTGATAGCCTACTGCCGTTCGTGTGACACCTGTCAGAGGGTGGGGAAGGCGGGGCCGCGCCCCAAAGCCCCACTGGTAACTCTGCCCATCATCGAAGAGCCTTTCTCGAGGGTGGCTGTGGATCTCATTGGACCTCTGTCCACTCCCAGCCGCTCCGGGAAATGCTTCATACTAATGGTAGTGGACTATGCCACCCGGTACCCGGAGGCGGTAGCTTTGTCGTCCATTCGGGCCGACAAAGTGGCCACTGCCTTACTGGAGATTTTCTCCAGGGTGGGGTTTCCCAAGGAAATGCTCACCGACCGAGGGACCCAGTTCATGTCGCAGCTGATGGAGTCTCTCTGTAAGCAGGTACAGGTGCAACATCTGGTGGCCAGCCGTATCACCCACAGACCAATGGCTTGTGTGAGCGGTTTAATGGCACCTTAAAGCAGATGCTGAAGATGTTGGTCGACTCCCACGGGAGAGACAGGGAGCGGTATCTCCCACACCTGCTGTTTGCCTACCGGGAGGTCCCACAGGCCTCAACGGGGTTCTCCCCCTTTGAGCTCCTGTACGGGCGATGTGTACGGGGGCCCCTTGCTCTGGTGAAGGAAGCATGGGAAGGGGATTTAGCCACCCCTGGAGTGTCGGTCATTGAGTATGTCGTGCGCTTCCGGGACCGAATGATGGCCTTGACGCGGCTGGTGCATGACAATATGGCCCAAGCTTAGGCTGACCAGAAGCGATGGTACGACCAGAATGCTTGTGAGCGGACCTACCAGGTGGGTCAAAAGGTGTGGGTACTGGTCCCCGTACCACAAAACAAGCTTCAGGCGGCCTGGGAGGGTCCATACCTCGTGCACGAGCAGCTCAACGCCGT
This sequence comes from Oophaga sylvatica, assembly GCA_033576555.1. NCBI lineage: Eukaryota > Metazoa > Chordata > Amphibia > Anura > Dendrobatidae > Oophaga > Oophaga sylvatica. The sequence goes on from JARQOD010000006.1 coordinate 315,057,892, forward strand.
CACCTACCTGGTCACCCTGGACCACGCCCGTGGAAGGAGGAAGGCCTTCCATGTGAACATGATGAAGGCCCATCATGAGCGGGAGGCTTATGCCCAACCAGTGTGCAACCTTTCAGAGGACAGAGAGTCAGAAGTCCTTCTGGATCTGCCACCCTAGCCAAAGAGAGGGTGCGGTAGGGCGCATGGGGGAACACAGGAATGTGATACCCCCTAGCGCCCTCAAAAGCAGGGAGGTGTAAGGAAAGGGACGTCACCATTTTGTATAGGGCCTATACCAGCCTCCATTTTGTCAGTTCACACACAGACTGTCAGTTCACCACAGATTGCTAACTACATAGGGCCTGTTAGCATATCCAGTACGACCGGTTTTGATGTCCACTATGAGTCAAACGGGCTTTAACATGCTAATTAGTTTAGGCCAGTGTCTGAATAAGATGGTCAGTCGTATGGTAAATAGCTCAAGCTCAAGCCATTGTTTGCTGCTCCATATGAATTGCAGGCCAGTTAATATGCGTGCTTCAAAGCAAAGGGGATGGGCCTAGCAGGTTTAAGAACTAGCAATGACCAGGCTGCTGGTCATTCCATTTCACACACAGAAGCACAAGGGACAGACTTGCCAAATGGAGCTGCAGCACATGCATTGGGGACTGTCCAGCAACTGAAGACTTTCACCTGGGGAACGCAGAGCTCCATGCCTCCCCATGACCATACAACCCGGTAATATTGATCTATAGCTTATACCTTTTAGCCTTGTACATTATCGTTGTATTTTATTCTGACTGCAAATCCATTGTAATTACGTTGTATAGCTTTACTGTATATTTCTGTAATTATCTAGTGCGCCCTTAAGGCAAATTAAACCATAAAATTAATCTTGGGCTGATGCTTTTACTCTGATCACGAATCTTAGAATACCCAGTGGGTAACAGGACAACCTCCCCGGCGGCCATTTGCTCTAGGTGCAGTTCCCCTACTGACCTGAGAGACAAAGGGGGCGCCGGAGAGCTGTACCTGTGGAGTTACGTCACATTGGTGACGTGGGAGGAAAGGGGGTCGTTCCTCACAGTCCTAAATAAAGGAATACTGATATTTCAATTCTATATGTAAAGGGTCAGTTAGTTTTTCTGAATCTATGTCCATAGCTGAAAAAAATGTCTGGTCTCTATGGAAAAACTGACAGGGTAAGTAATAAAGCGGACAAGGCTAGGGTGATGAAACATCTATAGTTTATGATTTCCTGTATCTATGGGTTGGAGGCACTTACTTATGAATTATAGTCTCTCTATATGATTAAATACACAGTACTGGCTGCATCTTAAGCAGTGATATTCTATTTTCCATTCAGTGTAGATAGTTGCAGTATTTGTCTTTTTAATCTGTAAATGTATGAGTTTAGAAAATGTCATCCTGATTTATGCTCGCATCAAAGTTACTCTTGAAAGTGCATGCAGATGGGAGTTCTTTTCATATTAACAGCCAATAATATGGCCTGTAGCTTCATTTTCATTGTGGTGCAAGCACAAACTGTTCCTCTCCTTGTGACAGCATGTGAGATGATAATATTAAAGGTAATCGTTGCTCTCTGTAGCTTTATTACATGATTCGGTGTTTCTTTTGAAATAGTAATCATATCTCAGCACAAATGCCTTAGGATTGGAAAAACAGATATATAGTAGGTAATTAGAGGTGTAATAAACAATTGGGTTGTCATAGTAGAAATTCCAGAAATCACCCATACTTTTGGTGACAATAAGGTCATTTTTGCATGGTAATAAATTGGTCAGAATTTGCATCAGTACTTGGCAAAAACAAGAATACAGATGTAGCATTTTCTAAAACTACTCACTTATCTGTGAGATATGCTGATGTAGTAAACTGTGATTCAACATTTATAATTTTCTGCATGAAGATGTTTTTCGGTATCATAGTATAGTTAGCACGTTGTGTGCTACATCTTTGTAGTTTTTCTCTTTGTACAGTAGATTTCACCTGAGTCATAATTGTTGAGGTCACTCTGGAGCCAGTGTTATCAATGGCACATGGTAGATAGGGATTCTGTATTTTGTATTGGAGCCCAGATGCTTTAAGTTAAATTTCTGGGTCTCGTTTCTGGCTTTGGCTCACAAATGTTGATGAAAAAATACTGTTATTGATTTTGCTCATATGGTAAAATGTTCTAAAATGACTTAAAATATAATTTCAGTCCAAATGATTTCAGAAATTGGTAATTGTCATAGAAATACAATATATATGGAATTTTTATAATTATTTATCTATTTTACATATGTTAAATATGCAAGTTTGATTGCATTCACTCATCTGACTTTCATTGTCTGAGTAGGTGTAATGCAGGTGACTGAATGCAACACACAGAAAATGCAAGGCGGAGACAGTCAGTGAACGATATAGCTGTTTAAATACAACAGTAATTTACAGCAATCCTGGACAGTTAGTAATATTAACAAGTGTAGTGCAGCGGGGTTGGTGCAGTGTGACAGACAGGCAGTGACCACAAAAAAGTTCAAAGCAAATGTCTTTTAATGTCCAAAGAAACTTACAACTGGAACACAAAAGGTATCCTCTGGATCGCAGCCGGGAAACAAGACAGTCCGTAACGAGACTGGTTGTCGTGGGTGACTGCACCGCCGTGTCACACTGAGGGGTGCCAGGCCTTTTGGCTGCGCTTGGCTCCATGTTACTTCACACAGGCTGAAGCTTTGCAGTGCCTCCTGCTCTGCAAGTTTGCAAACCAAGACTGACACACCCAACCCTTTGCCGCAGGGTTTTTAAATGGAATCTGTAGCCATGGGACACTGTAAGACCCGGCCTGGAGGGAGCGACCTTCCCCATTACCATCCTGTAGATCGCTCCAAAAATAAAAGCCCATGCCATTTTTTTAAAATCTGCCATGGGCAAATAGCTTGCCCAAGACAAAACTTACTTTTATTTTGCACTTCAATCACAGCTATGTCTACAATTCAGTGGTCTTAATACACTTCTATGTGCATCCTGGGGGACGCATAGCAACCCTCACATATAACACCTGTCACTCTCTCACACAAAGTTAGTCAAACAATAAACCAGATACTTCTATGAGCAGATTTGCAACAGAACTTCACTATGCAATACTAAAGTTCTCTGCTCGAAGGTTGTATCGTTCATGACATTTACCAAGTAGGTGCTCCTTCTCTCTCTCTTCTGGAATTTTGACCCTAGCAGGGGTCACGTGATTTTGCCACTAGGCTGCAAGTCTCTCTTTGATGTAGTCTATTAATGTGTGTTGAGATTCCCACGCCCCAAATGGCCTCCTCCCAACATATTGTATTAACTAAGACCATCTCCAGTACTGTATGACCAGGCTGGAAGTGACGACCGTACTTACTCGTACTGCCTCACTGTGGTCTTTGTGGTACCTCCTGTGATGTTGCCTCCTTGCGGATCCTCATGGCTTAGTCATCAGCAAATATCTGCTGGGCCCAGAGCGGAGAGGACTGAGACTCGACTCTTAGTATAATAAACTCTGCACTCAACTTTGAATAAGTTGCAAACAAATGAAGTTTAATAAGATCCAAATCAATGTAGTATACAGGGAGGGAACGTTTTGGTCTCACGACCTTCGTCAGCTACCCTGTGTGGATACTTATAGGCAAATGAGGACACTTCCAGGGTCAGTATCATATAAGTTTGCAGAGATATCATGGAGGTGTAACCATCCACAAAGTTACAGGAAGGAGTACCTTTACAGGAGAGGTGATCTGTGTAGTGCCGCAGCAGGGACGCGGTATCCACCGCTAGTCTCGTGCTTACGGGTGGATACTGCGTCCCTGCTGCGGCGCTACACAGATCACCTCTCCTGTAAAGGTACTCCTTCCTGTAACTTTGTGGATGGTTACACCTCCATGATATCTCTGCAAACTTATATGATATTGACCCTGGAAGTGTCCTCATTTGCCTATAAGTATCCACACAGTGTAGCTGACGAAGGTCGTGAGACCGAAACGTTCCCTCCCTGTATACTACATTGATTTGGATCTTATTAAACTTCATTTGTTTGCAACTTACCGTATATACCCATGTATAAGCCGAGATTTTCAGCCCATTTTTTAGGGCTGAAAGTTCCCTTCTCGGCTTATATGCGGGTCATATACGGGGGTCGGCGAGGGAGGGGGAGCGGGGGTGTCGGATCATACTTACCCCTCCGCCGGCACGGTCTCTGCAGCCCCCCCTGCTTCTCCCACGATCTCAGGCTCCTTCCTGCAGCTGTCACATGGCACCGCTCATTAAAGTCATGAATATGCACATATTCATGACTTTAATGAGCGGTACCACGTGACCGCTGCAGGACTGAAGCGCTGCTGAGAGCGCCGGGAGAAGAGTAGAGGCTGCAGGGATGCGCGGTGGAGGGGTGAGTATAGCGATATTTACCTGTCCCTCGGTCCACCGCAGCGCACTGCTCCCTCGGTCTGACTCCTCTGTGTGTGAATGATCAGGCAGAGGGCGCGATGACGTCGTTAGTGCGCGCCCCGCCCCCTGCCAGATCATTCACACACACAGGAGTCAGACCGAGGGAGCAGTGCGCTGCGGTGGACCGAGGGACAGGTAAATATCTCAGGTGCCGGGGTCCTGAGCCAGCGGTGACACCGGCACCTGTCCCCCATAGTGCGCCGGTTTCCCCGCCTGCTCAGGACACCGGCACCTGGCTCCCAGCGACGAGAGGTGAGTATGTCATTTTTTATTTTTTTTTGCAGCAGCAGCATATGAGGCCTATACTATGGGGCATAATTGTGCAGCATATGGGGGCATAATCTGGAGCATATGGGGGCATAATATGGAGCATATGGGGGCATAATATGGAGCATATGGGGGCATAAGCTGTGGAACATATGGGGCATAATCTGGAGCATATGGGGGCATAATCTGGAGCATATGAGGGCATAAGATGTGGAACATATGGGGGCATAATCTGGAGCATATGGGGGCATAAACTGTGGAACATATGGGGCATAATCTGGAGCATATGGGGGCATAATATGGAGCATATGGGGGCATAAGACTGTGGAACATATGGGGCATAATCTGGAGCATATGGGGGCATAAGCTGTGGAACATATGGGGCATAATCTGGAGCATATGGGGGCATAATATGGAGCATATGGGGGCATAATCTGTGGAACATATGGGGGCATAATCTGTGGAACATATGGGGCATAATCTGGAGCATATGGGGGCATAATCTGTGGAACATATGGGGCATAATCTGGAGCATATGGGGGCATAATCTGTGGATCATACGGGGCATAATCTGTGGAATATATGGGGGCATAATCTGTGGAGCATATTGGGCATAATCTGTGGAGCATATGGGGGCATAATCTGGGGAGCATCATATGGGGGCATAATCATTTTTCACCCTAGGCTTATACGCGAGTCAATAAGTTTTCCCAGTTTTTTGTGGCAAAATTAGGGGGGTCAGCTTATACACAGGTCGGCTTATACATGAGTATATACGGTATTCAAAGTTGAGTGCAGAGTTTATTATACTATTTTTTGGATTTGGACCCCTACTCTGGCACCTCTATAATTGAGCAGTGCATACGTATTTCTTATCACTGAGACTCGACTCTTGACTGGCGAAGTCCAGCCTCTGGTTAGTCTCAAACGTGGTCTGACCCTTAACAGGCAGTGTCCAGCACTCCAGTGGCGTAGACTTCCTGCTGAGGTCAACCATGCTGGCCTCCACGCCAACCCGGGTCCGCGCCTTCTTCCCTCTTGCTGTTTGTGCCAAATCCTCTAGTGGTTTGACACGCAAGATTGTTTTAACCCAGAGCTCCGCCTTGTGAGTCACCTGACCAGGACCAGCACATGAAGCTGCCCCATCCCCAAATTGTTTTCAACTGATTGCGCTGAGCCAGGAGATGGCAGTCCTTCCTCATTATGGTTGCATCTGTCAAGGATTCTTGAAGAGTATTACCGTTTCCTCGTACATAGGAACCGTGATGCTCGTACTGGCCGCGGTTTTCCTGACCCTGAGTCAGGAGATCTGTAAAAGGTCCGGACATCGCAGTTCATACTCAGACCATGGAAGTCAGATATGTGAAACTTTCCTTATGTTTCCATTTGCTTTTGAATAAATGTTCATTATTGAAATATTACGTTTTTCTGTTTATTTTGTATATTTTAAATAAGAATAGAACATCTTTATTATAAAGTAAAACACAGTGGGGAAAAAAAGTAGTCAGCCACCAATTGTGCAAGTTCTCCCACTTAAAAAGATGAAAGAGGCCTGTAATTGACATCATAGGTAGACCACAATTATGAGATTCAAAATGAGAAATCAAATCCAGAAAATTACCCTGTCTGATTTGGCAAGATTTATGTTGCAAATTATGGTGGAATTTCAACAGTGAAAAATCTGCATAGTTATAAACTGTGAATTTGCTTCTTAACCCTGTGCAAAAGATGATATCTTTAGCATAAATTAAAACAGAAAAGCTAAAATCAATCCTGGGTATTGCTCCCACAGGTGAGCCAAAAAACTTTCCCTATTTGCTTAGGTCACTCAATTTTCCCATTCTAATATTATTTCACATTGAAACTGATACATGGAAAATTTGCTCACTAGATTTTATGATGCACTCACTGCTCACATGTACATTTCCCGTACAGGAAAGCGCCAATCATAAAAAGGCAAGCATCTGTAAGTGCTCATTTGGTGTATATATTGTATAGGAAGTAAATGCACCATTGTATATACACACCTGTACTTTGTATCTCCCCCATCTCATTGTAGATTGTAAGCTCTCACGAGCAGGGTCGTCTTATTTTGCTTTAATTATTGTATTGTTAACATTGTTACTTATGACTTGTGTTTTGAAACTGTTAAACTGTAAAGCGCTGCGGAATATGATGGCGCTATATAAATAAAGATTATTATTATTATTATAGTTTGCATTAGGGGAAATATTTATGTTACTATGTACGTAGATTTGTTTCTAGTTTTTAAAGGGGTTTTCCCACAAAGAAAGTTAATTTTAATCTTTTAATCAATAGATTTTAGAATAATAATAATTTTTGCAATTGGGTGTGTTTAAATAAAGTCTTCCTGTTCTGAGATAATCTTATAAATGTGTCCCTGCTGTGTACTGTGCAATGTCTGTGTCTGACCGTACAGGAACATGGTCTGATCATAGCACAGCTCCTGGACAGGGGAGGAGGCAAAAAAGTATACAGACAGGACAGGAGGAGATCGCAGCTCATTCTTTCATTCAGGTAAAACATTGCTTCAAAATAGGCAGTAAAATGTTTTGCCTCACAAAAAGAGACAGATGTGATCCGGGCTGTCCTGCATGGTCAGACACAGCCATTACACAGTACACAGCAGGGGCACATGTATAAGATTACCTAGGCACAGGAAAAAAATTTTTTAACACGTCGAATTGTGGAACTTGTTTTTATTCCAATATCTATTAATTAAAATGTACTTTGTTCGGGGAAAACCCCTTTAACCACCTCCACGACCTTGGATGTGCTGGGTATGTCCTGGCCATTTTGCGTGGTCAGCATCTGTGCACGAGCGATCGCCACTGGATGTTCAGCTTATATCACAGCTGACACCTGGCTCTCACTGCCAAGAGTGGTGCCCACAGCAGCAGTTTAATCCCCTAAATGCTGCGATCAACATCAATTGCATGTAGAAAGCAGGCAGAGGGAGGGGACTAACTTTGCCCTCCGAACGGCGCCCCGTGACCTTATCACGGGGTCCCTATCATTGCCATGGTGACCCCATGTCATCATGATAGCGACTGTTGTGAATGGGTTTGAGATGAGTTCTGAGCAGAGGCTCCCTCTGGTGGTTACAAGCAGTACTAGTGAGGATTGTGAGGACTGGGAATCAGGTGTTACTGATTGGTCTTATATAAGGGAGTCATTTTCCCATCAGGGTTGCCGGTGATCAATTGTTCTGGTCTGAATCCTTCTTTCCAGTTTCCCTTGTAGCCTGCTGTGTCGTGTCTGCATCTCCTGCTATCAGATAAGACAATTTCTTATTTTGTGTTTTTGCTATATTTTTGCATTTTGTCCTGCACTTCTGTGGGGCCTTCTGGGTCCCCTCCGGGGGCTTTTGCCCTCTCAGTTTAGTCCAGCCACTGTGTTTTGTACTTTTGCTTTTTCCAGTTTTTTTTCAGTGGCTGCTGTTTTGATTTTTTTACACCAGAGAACTAATTTAGGTGGTAGAGGTCGTGTGATCTCAGGTGATTTTGAAATTAGTAGAGTTGGTGTTTTTTCAGGGTTTTCTGAGATTGCAGTAAATACCCTTCCTGTCCTTTTCTATTTAGTTAGTTTGGGCCCCAGCGTTTGCTCATACTATTTTCTTTCTGTGTCAGTATTTCCTCTTGTCTAACCGCCATTACATGTTTGGGGGCTTTCTATTATCTTTGGGGTTCTGCTCCGGGGCAGATAGCTTTCCTATTTCTATCTTTAGGTGTAGTTAGTTTCTCAGGCTGTGACGAGGCGTCTAGGACCAACGTAGGAACGCTCCACGGCTGCCTCTAGTTGCGGTGGTTAGTCAGGGTACTGCAATCTCATAGATTCCAACTGCTCTGGTGTATTTCCTTTTTTACCTGCACTCCTCAGCTACCGTAACATAACAGTATCACCGGCCATAAAAATTGTATGGTACTCACAGAAGGGAAAAAATATTTTGAAGGAAGAAAAGTTGTCAGAGATATTTTTCTGTTTGTTGCATTTTTTTTTTTTTTTTCCCTCTGTATCTCTGGTTGCTGGGGAGGATCTTTTCTCCCAATGGAGTTTGCACAGTTGTCTGGCCGTGTGGATCAGCTTGCCACTGAGGTTCAGAGTATTGCTGCATATCTTGCTAGGTTGCCTGTTGTGGAACCTAGGATCCCCATGCCAGATTTGTTTTTAGGGGATCGAGCTAAGTTTCAGAATTTCAAAAATAATTGTAAATTGTTTCTTGCCTTAAAATCTAAGTCCTCAGGAAACGCAGCGCAGCAGGTTCAAATTATCATCTCTCTCCTGCGCGGCGATCCTCAGGATTGGGCTTTTTCCCTGATACCTGGGGATCCTGTTTTGAGTGATGTTGATGCATTTTTTCAGGCTTTGGGGTTATTGTACGATGAGCCTAATGTCACTGATCAAGCTGAAAAAGCCTTGTTGGCATTAAATCAGGGGCTTGATGACGCTGAGTTATACTGTCAGAGATTCCGTAGGTGGGCAGTCCTGACCAAATGGAATGACGACGCTTTGGCGGCCCTTTTCCGGAAGGGTCTGTCGGATAATGTAAAGGATGTTATGGTGGGATTCCCTGTCCCCTCTGGTCTCAATGATTCTATGTCATTAGCGATTCAAATTGACAGACGTTTGCGTGAGCGGAGAAGTATGCGTGGAGTGGTGTTGCCTTGTGAGCCAGCTGCTGAGCCCATGCAGTGTGATGGAGTGGTGTCTGGGGCACAGCGTCATGATTTTCGAAAGCGCAATGGGTTATGTTTCTACTGTGGTGATGCCTCTCATGCTATTTCAGTCTGCCCTAAGCGGGGAAGACATTTTGCACGCTCAGTTGTCTTGGGTAGTGTTCAGACTAAGTTTTTATTAACTGTCACTCTGATATGCTCTCTGTCCTCATTTTCTGCTCAGGCTTTCGTTGATTCTGGAGCAGCTATTAACCTGATGGATTATGATTTTGCTAAACGTTGTGGGTTTCCCTTGATACCCCTACAGAAGTCTATTCCTTTACTGGGGATCGATTCTACCCCTTTGGCTGAGAATAAACCCCAGTTTTCTACTCAGGTGATAATGAGGGTTGAACCTGATCACCAGGAGTGCTGCAAATTTTTGGTTCTATATAATCTGCATGACATTATAGTGCTGGGTTTCCCTTGGTTACAGTCTCATAATCCTGTTTTGGATTGGAAATCTGTGTCTGTAACTAGTTGGGGCTGCCAATGTGTTAATACCAACACTCCTGTTTTTTCTGCCTCCCCCCAGGCTGAGGATGTTCCTGACTTTTTGTTTGATTTTTCTGATGTGTTTAGCGAAAGTAAATCTGCATCCTTACCTCCCCATAGGAGCTATGACTGCGCTATTGAACTAGTGCCAGGTAGTAAATTCCCTAAAGGTCGCCTTTTTAACTTGTCTGTACCTGAACATGACGCTATGCGGTCTTATATCAAGGAATCATTGGAGAAGGGTCATATAGACCATCCTTTTCACCCTTAGGTGCCGGTTTTTTCTTTGTGGCCAAAAAAGATGGTTCATTAAGGCCGTGTATTGATTATCGTCTCTTGAACAATATTACTGTGAAATATCAATACCCGTTACCCTTGATTTCTGACCTGTTTTCCAGGGTGAAAAACGCTACTTGGTTTACCAAGCTTGACCTCAGGGGGGCGTATAACCTTATTCGCATTAAGCACGGGGATGAATGGAAGACGGCATTTAACACCCCTGAAGGGCATTTTGAGTACCTTGTGATGCCCTTTGGGCTCACTAATGCTCCTTCCGTCTTCCAGTCCTTCATGAATGACATTTTCAGGGATTTTGTGGACAAGTTTCTGATTGTTTATTTGGATGATATCTTGATTTTTTCTAATGACTGGGACTCTCATGTGAAACATGTTCGAACTGTATTCCAGATTTTGAGAGAGAATGCTCTGTATGTGAAGGGATCAAAGTGTCTTTTTGGCGTACAGAAGATCTCATTTCTGGGATTCATTTTGTCCCCATCTGTTATTGAAATGGACCCGGTCAAGGTTCAGGCCATCTGTGATTGGGTCCAACCTACTTCATTAAAGGCTCTTCAGGATTTTTGGGTTTTGCCAATTTTTATCGTAAATTTATTGGTAATTTCTCGGTTATTGTTAAACCATTAACTGATTTGACCAGAAAGGGTTCTGATGTGGTGAATTGGCCTCCTGAGGCAGTCTCTGCGTTTCAGGAACTTAAGCAGAGATTCACTTCTGCTCCTGTTCTACGGCAGCCTGATGTTTCTCTGCCATTTCAGGTGGAGGTTGATGCCTCTGAAATTGGGGCAGGTGCCGTTTTGTCCCAAAAAGATCCAGAGACCTCTAAAAGTAACCCTTGTGCCTTTTTCTCTCGAAAATTTTCTCCTACTGAACGTAATTATGACGTGGGTAATCGGGAGTTATTGGCCATGAAGTGGGCTTTTGAAGAGTGGAGACATTGGCTGGAGGGAGCCAAACATCAGGTGGTGGTCCTTACGGACCATAAGAATCTGGTCTATCTGGAATCTGCCAAGCGACTCAATCCTAGACAGGCCAGGTGGGCCTTGTTTTTCACACGTTTTAATTTTGTGGTTTCCTTTCTTCCTGGCACTAAGAATGTTAAGGCGGATGCCCTCTCGAGGAGTTTCCTTGCGGACTCTCCTGAGCTATCTGATCCCTCTGTTATTTTGAAGGAGGGTGTAGTTCTTTCCGCCATCTCGCCCAATTTGAGACTTGCTCTGGAGGGGTGTCAGGAGGATAGGCCCGAGCGCTGCCCTGTTGGAAAATTGTTTGTCCCGGACCAATGGAAAAAGAGTGTGATGTCTGAGATTCATTGTTCCGCATTGGCTGGGCATCCCGGAATTTTTGGTACCAGAGACTTGGTTAGTCGGTCCTTTTGGTGGCCTACCTTGTCTCGCGATGTCAGGGAATTTGTGCAGTCCTGCGGGACTTGCTCTCGCTCCAAGCCTTGCTCTCGCTCTAGTGGTTTGTTGATGCCATTGCCTGTGCCCAAGAGACCATGGACCCATATCTCTATGGATTTCATTTCCGATCTTCCTGTTTCTCAGAGAATGACCACCATCTGGGTAATTTGTGATAGGTTTTCCAAAATGATACATCTTGTGCCATTACCTAAGTTGCCTTCCTCCTCTGAATTGGTGCCGTTGTTCCTTCAGCACGTGGTTCGTTTACACGGCATTCCTGAGAACATTGTGTCTGACAGAGGAGTCCAGTTTGTTTCCAGATTTTGGAGGACTTTTTGTTCTAAACTGGGTGTTCAATTGTCTTTCTCCTCGGCATTTCATCCTCAGACCAATGGTCAAACTGAGAGAACAAACCAGACATTGGAGACTTATCTAAGATGCTTTGTGTCTGCTGATCAGGATGACTGGGTCTCTTTTTTGCCTTTGGCTGAGTTTGCTCTTAATAATAGGGCTAGCTCTGCCACTTTGATGTCTCCGTTTTTCTGTAATTCTGGGTTTCACCCTCGATTTTCTTCAGGACAGACGGAGGCTTCTGTCTGTCCAGGTGTTGACTCTGTTGTTGAGCGTATGCAGCAGATTTGGGACCAGGTAGTGGAGAGGTTGTCCCTCTCTCAGGAGAGGGCCCAGCGGTTTGCTAACCGGCATAGGACTGATGGTCCTCGGTTTAAAGTGGGGGACTTGGTCTGGTTGTCCTCAAAGAATATTCCTATGAGAGTAGCATCTCCTAAATTTAAGCCTAGGTTCATTGGACCTTATAAGATCATGGAGATTATTAATCCTGTTTCTTTTCGTTTGCTTCTTCCAGGGACATTTAAGATCCATAACGTGTTCCACAAGTCCTTGTTGAAGAGGTTTGTTGAGCCAGTGGTTCCTGCTGCTGTGCCTCCTGACCCTGTTTTGGTTGAGGGCAATCTGGAGTATGTGGTTGAGAAAATATTGGATTCTCGTTTTTCTAGACGAAGACTCCAGTATTTGGTTAAATGGAGAGGTTATGGTCAGGAAGACAATTCTTGGGTGTTTGCTTCGGACATCCATGCTAGGAGACTTATCCGTGCGTATCATAGAACTCATCCTGACCGACCTGGTTGCTCAAATGAGGGTTCGGTGACCCTCCTCAAGGGGGGGGTACTGTTGTGAATGGGTTTGAGATGAGTTCTGAGCAGAGGCTCCCTCTGGTGGTTACAAGCAGTACTAGTGAGGATTGTGAGGACTGGGAATCAGGTGTTACTGATTGGTCTTATATAAGGGAGTCATTTTCCCATCAGGGTTGCCGGTGATCAATTGTTCTGGTCTGAATCCTTCTTTCCAGTTTCCCTTGTAGCCTGCTGTGTCGTGTCTGCATCTCCTGCTATCAGATAAGACAATTTCTTATTTTGTGTTTTTGCTATATTTTTGCATTTTGTCCTGCACTTCTGTGGGGGCCTTCTGGGTCCCCTCCGGGGGCTTTTGCCCTCTCAGTTTAGTCCAGCCACTGTGTTTTGTACTTTTGCTTTTTCCAGTTTTTTTCAGTGGCTGCTGTTTTGATTTTTTTACACCAGAGAACTAATTTAGGTGGTAGAGGTCGTGTGATCTCAGGTGATTTTGAAATTAGTAGAGTTGGTGTTTTTTCAGGGTTTTCTGAGATTGCAGTAATACCCTTCCTGTCCTTTTCTATTTAGTTAGTTTGGGCCCCAGCGTTTGCTCATACTATTTTCTTTCTGTGTCAGTATTTCCTCTTGTCTAACCGCCATTACATGTTTGGGGGCTTTCTATTATCTTTGGGGTTCTGCTCCGGGGCAGATAGCTTTCCTATTTCTATCTTTAGGTGTAGTTAGTTTCTCAGGCTGTGACGAGGCGTCTAGGACCAACGTAGGAACGCTCCACGGCTGCCTCTAGTTGCGGTGGTTAGTCAGGGTACTGCAATCTCATAGATTCCAACTGCTCTGGTGTATTTCCTTTTTTACCTGCACTCCTCAGCTACCGTAACATAACAGTATCACCGGCCATAAAAATTGTATGGTACTCACAGAAGGGAAAAAATATTTTGAAGGAAGAAAAGTTGTCAGAGATATTTTTCTGTTTGTTGCATTTTTTTTTTTTTTTCCCTCTGTATCTCTGGTTGCTGGGGAGGATCTTTTCTCCCAATGGAGTTTGCACAGTTGTCTGGCCGTGTGGATCAGCTTGCCACTGAGGTTCAGAGTATTGCTGCATATCTTGCTAGGTTGCCTGTTGTGGAACCTAGGATCCCCATGCCAGATTTGTTTTTAGGGGATCGAGCTAAGTTTCAGAATTTCAAAAATAATTGTAAATTGTTTCTTGCCTTAAAATCTAAGTCCTCAGGAAACGCAGCGCAGCAGGTTCAAATTATCATCTCTCTCCTGCGCGGCGATCCTCAGGATTGGGCTTTTTCCCTGATACCTGGGGATCCTGTTTTGAGTGATGTTGATGCATTTTTTCAGGCTTTGGGGTTATTGTACGATGAGCCTAATGTCACTGATCAAGCTGAAAAAGCCTTGTTGGCATTAAATCAGGGGCTTGATGACGCTGAGTTATACTGTCAGAGATTCCGTAGGTGGGCAGTCCTGACCAAATGGAATGACGACGCTTTGGCGGCCCTTTTCCGGAAGGGTCTGTCGGATAATGTAAAGGATGTTATGGTGGGATTCCCTGTCCCCTCTGGTCTCAATGATTCTATGTCATTAGCGATTCAAATTGACAGACGTTTGCGTGAGCGGAGAAGTATGCGTGGAGTGGTGTTGCCTTGTGAGCCAGCTGCTGAGCCCATGCAGTGTGATGGAGTGGTGTCTGGGGCACAGCGTCATGATTTTCGAAAGCGCAATGGGTTATGTTTCTACTGTGGTGATGCCTCTCATGCTATTTCAGTCTGCCCTAAGCGGGGAAGACATTTTGCACGCTCAGTTGTCTTGGGTAGTGTTCAGACTAAGTTTTTATTAACTGTCACTCTGATATGCTCTCTGTCCTCATTTTCTGCTCAGGCTTTCGTTGATTCTGGAGCAGCTATTAACCTGATGGATTATGATTTTGCTAAACGTTGTGGGTTTCCCTTGATACCCCTACAGAAGTCTATTCCTTTACTGGGGATCGATTCTACCCCTTTGGCTGAGAATAAACCCCAGTTTTCTACTCAGGTGATAATGAGGGTTGAACCTGATCACCAGGAGTGCTGCAAATTTTTGGTTCTATATAATCTGCATGACATTATAGTGCTGGGTTTCCCTTGGTTACAGTCTCATAATCCTGTTTTGGATTGGAAATCTGTGTCTGTAACCAGTTGGGGCTGCCAATGTGTTAATACCAACACTCCTGTTTTTTCTGCCTCCCCCCAGGCTGAGGATGTTCCTGACTTTTTGTTTGATTTTTCTGATGTGTTTAGCGAAAGTAAATCTGCATCCTTACCTCCCCATAGGAGCTATGACTGCGCTATTGAACTAGTGCCAGGTAGTAAATTCCCTAAAGGTCGCCTTTTTAACTTGTCTGTACCTGAACATGACGCTATGCGGTCTTATATCAAGGAATCATTGGAGAAGGGTCATATCAGACCATCCTTTTCACCCTTAGGTGCCGGTTTTTTCTTTGTGGCCAAAAAAGATGGTTCATTAAGGCCGTGTATTGATTATCGTCTCTTGAACAATATTACTGTGAAATATCAATACCCGTTACCCTTGATTTCTGACCTGTTTTCCAGGGTGAAAAACGCTACTTGGTTTACCAAGCTTGACCTCAGGGGGGCGTATAACCTTATTCGCATTAAGCACGGGGATGAATGGAAGACGGCATTTAACACCCCTGAAGGGCATTTTGAGTACCTTGTGATGCCCTTTGGGCTCACTAATGCTCCTTCCGTCTTCCAGTCCTTCATGAATGACATTTTCAGGGATTTTGTGGACAAGTTTCTGATTGTTTATTTGGATGATATCTTGATTTTTTCTAATGACTGGGACTCTCATGTGAAACATGTTCGAACTGTATTCCAGATTTTGAGAGAGAATGCTCTGTATGTGAAGGGATCAAAGTGTCTTTTTGGCGTACAGAAGATCTCATTTCTGGGATTCATTTTGTCCCCATCTGTTATTGAAATGGACCCGGTCAAGGTTCAGGCCATCTGTGATTGGGTCCAACCTACTTCATTAAAGGCTCTTCAGCGATTTTTGGGTTTTGCCAATTTTTATCGTAAATTTATTGGTAATTTCTCGGTTATTGTTAAACCATTAACTGATTTGACCAGAAAGGGTTCTGATGTGGTGAATTGGCCTCCTGAGGCAGTCTCTGCGTTTCAGGAACTTAAGCAGAGATTCACTTCTGCTCCTGTTCTACGGCAGCCTGATGTTTCTCTGCCATTTCAGGTGGAGGTTGATGCCTCTGAAATTGGGGCAGGTGCCGTTTTGTCCCAAAAAGATCCAGAGACCTCTAAAAGTAACCCTTGTGCCTTTTTCTCTCGAAAATTTTCTCCTACTGAACGTAATTATGACGTGGGTAATCGGGAGTTATTGGCCATGAAGTGGGCTTTTGAAGAGTGGAGACATTGGCTGGAGGGAGCCAAACATCAGGTGGTGGTCCTTACGGACCATAAGAATCTGGTCTATCTGGAATCTGCCAAGCGACTCAATCCTAGACAGGCCAGGTGGGCCTTGTTTTTCACACGTTTTAATTTTGTGGTTTCCTTTCTTCCTGGCACTAAGAATGTTAAGGCGGATGCCCTCTCGAGGAGTTTCCTTGCGGACTCTCCTGAGCTATCTGATCCCTCTGTTATTTTGAAGGAGGGTGTAGTTCTTTCCGCCATCTCGCCCAATTTGAGACTTGCTCTGGAGGGGTGTCAGGAGGATAGGCCCGAGCGCTGCCCTGTTGGAAAATTGTTTGTCCCGGACCAATGGAAAAAGGTGTGATGTCTGAGATTCATTGTTCCGCATTGGCTGGGCATCCCGGAATTTTTGGTACCAGAGACTTGGTTAGTCGGTCCTTTTGGTGGTCTACCTTGTCTCGCGATGTCAGGGAATTTGTGCAGTCCTGCGGGACTTGCTCTCGCTCCAAGCCTTGCTCTCGCTCTAGTGGTTTGTTGATGCCATTGCCTGTGCCCAAGAGACCATGGACCCATATCTCTATGGATTTCATTTCCGATCTTCCTGTTTCTCAGAGAATGACCACCATCTGGGTAATTTGTGATAGGTTTTCCAAAATGATACATCTTGTGCCATTACCTAAGTTGCCTTCCTCCTCTGAATTGGTGCCGTTGTTCCTTCAGCACGTGGTTCGTTTACACGGCATTCCTGAGAACATTGTGTCTGACAGAGGAGTCCAGTTTGTTTCCAGATTTTGGAGGACTTTTTGTTCTAAACTGGGTGTTCAATTGTCTTTCTCCTCGGCATTTCATCCTCAGACCAATGGTCAAACTGAGAGAACAAACCAGACATTGGAGACTTATCTAAGATGCTTTGTGTCTGCTGATCAGGATGACTGGGTCTCTTTTTTGCCTTTGGCTGAGTTTGCTCTTAAAAATAGGGCTAGCTCTGCCACTTTGATGTCTCCGTTTTTCTGTAATTCTGGGTTTCACCCTCGATTTTCTTCAGGACAGACGGAGGCTTCTGTCTGTCCAGGTGTTGACTCTGTTGTTGAGCGTATGCAGCAGATTTGGGACCAGGTAGTGGAGAGGTTGTCCCTCTCTCAGGAGAGGGCCCAGCGGTTTGCTAACCGGCATAGGACTGATGGTCCTCGGTTTAAAGTGGGGGACTTGGTCTGGTTGTCCTCAAAGAATATTCCTATGAGAGTAGCATCTCCTAAATTTAAGCCTAGGTTCATTGGACCTTATAAGATCATGGAGATTATTAATCCTGTTTCTTTTCGTTTGCTTCTTCCAGGGACATTTAAGATCCATAACGTGTTCCACAAGTCCTTGTTGAAGAGGTTTGTTGAGCCAGTGGTTCCTGCTGCTGTGCCTCCTGACCCTGTTTTGGTTGAGGGCAATCTGGAGTATGTGGTTGAGAAAATATTGGATTCTCGTTTTTCTAGACGAAGACTCCAGTATTTGGTTAAATGGAGAGGTTATGGTCAGGAAGACAATTCTTGGGTGTTTGCTTCGGACATCCATGCTAGGAGACTTATCCGTGCGTATCATAGAACTCATCCTGACCGACCTGGTTGCTCAAATGAGGGTTCGGTGACCCCTCCTCAAGGGGGGGGTACTGTTGTGAATGGGTTTGAGATGAGTTCTGAGCAGAGGCTCCCTCTGGTGGTTACAAGCAGTACTAGTGAGGATTGTGAGGACTGGGAATCAGGTGTTACTGATTGGTCTTATATAAGGGAGTCATTTTCCCATCAGGGTTGCCGGTGATCAATTGTTCTGGTCTGAATCCTTCTTTCCAGTTTCCCTTGTAGCCTGCTGTGTCGTGTCTGCATCTCCTGCTATCAGATAAGACAATTTCTTATTTTGTGTTTTTGCTATATTTTTGCATTTTGTCCTGCACTTCTGTGGGGGCCTTCTGGGTCCCCTCCGGGGGCTTTTGCCCTCTCAGTTTAGTCCAGCCACTGTGTTTTGTACTTTTGCTTTTTCCAGTTTTTTTTCAGTGGCTGCTGTTTTGATTTTTTTACACCAGAGAACTAATTTAGGTGGTAGAGGTCGTGTGATCTCAGGTGATTTTGAAATTAGTAGAGTTGGTGTTTTTTCAGGGTTTTCTGAGATTGCAGTAAGTACCCTTCCTGTCCTTTTCTATTTAGTTAGTTTGGGCCCCAGCGTTTGCTCATACTATTTTCTTTCTGTGTCAGTATTTCCTCTTGTCTAACCGCCATTACATGTTTGGGGGCTTTCTATTATCTTTGGGGTTCTGCTCCGGGGCAGATAGCTTTCCTATTTCTATCTTTAGGTGTAGTTAGTTTCTCAGGCTGTGACGAGGCGTCTAGGACCAACGTAGGAACGCTCCACGGCTGCCTCTAGTTGCAGTGGTTAGTCAGGGTACTGCAAGCTCATAGATTCCAACTGCTCTGGTGTATTTCCTTTTTTACCTGCACTCCTCAGCTACCGTAACATAACAAGCGACATTCAGGTCACCAGGCTCTAGCAAGCTTCTTAATCCACTCTGAGAGCATGGTCTAACAAGTTTGTGTGAGAGCAGATTGACAGTTAAAATACATTGCAATGCTGGGGCATTGCAATGCATTGTAACAGTGATCAGACTGCAGTAAGTGAAAGTCCCATAGAGGGACTAAGTAAAAAAGTTAAAAACAAGTAAAAAAAATTTGTGAAAATATTTTTAAAAAGTCACACAATAATAATTTTATAAAAATATATTGTACCCATAAATTTGTATTTTTATTGCATAAAATAAACAAAAAAAGTACACATGTTTGGTATTACCGCATCTGGAATGACCCGCCCATAAAATTGTCACACTAGTTACCCTTTTAGAGAACATTGTAAAAAAAGGGGCAAAAAAACGCTTTTTTATCATACTGCCAACCAAAATATGGAATAAAATGCAATAAAAATTACAAATGTAAATAAAAACGGTATCGCTGAAAATGTCATCTTGTCCCACAAGAAAACAGCTAACATACAGGTCCATCAGCGGAAAAATAAAAAAGCTATAGCTCTAAGAATACAGCGATGCAAAAATAATAATTTTTTCTTTAAAATAGTTTTTATTGTGTAAAAGCGCCAAAACATAAAAAAGGATATAAGTAGGGCATCGCTGTAATCGTACTGACCTGAAGAATAAAGTGGCCTTATCAATTTTACCACACGTAGAACAACATAAAAATTTTGCTGGTTTGTGTTCATTCTGCATCACAAAAATTGAATTGAAGTAGAAAGCGATCAGAAAACTTTTTGTGCCTGAAAATGGTGCCAATAAAAATGTCAACTCATCCCACAAATAACAAGCTCTCACATGACACTTTTGGCTGAAATATGGAAAAATTATAGGTCTCAAAATGTGGATAAGTTTTGGCAATAAAAAGCGTCTTTTAGTGTGTGACAGCAGCCAAACATAAAAAAGATATACACCTAGTATCGCTATAATCGCACTGACACAAAGAATAAAGTTTTCTAATCACTTATACTGCATGAGGAACAGTGTAAAAAATAAATAAAATCATTTCTTGACCTGCTGTTTATTTGCTCATTTTGCCTTCCAAAGATCACAGTAAGGCTCAACGCACATTTATCCTGGGCTCAACGCTGAGCGCTTACATCAGGGTTTCCGTGTGAATCTCTGAATTACGTGACTCAGACGGAAACCCAAGCGGAATATTCCCTATAATGAGGCAGAAAGAGTCACTGTGGATGCCGTCTGGCCTGTGATCCGGCTGTGTCCATCTTTTAAGGCTAGTATAAAGCGCGGTCTGCCACAGTTTTGTGCACTTCTGAAAAGAAGGAAACCACTGAACACAGTAACTTTGCTGCCACATTATAGTGAATGGATCTCTCGGGGGTTTCATCTGAATTACGTCACTCGGAGATTTAGATGGAAACCACAAAGTAAGTGCTCAGCATAGAACGCAGGGTAAATGTGATCCAAAATGTTATGTAAAATATTCCCAACAAAAGCTTCAAATCAAGCCACAAAAAAGGCAAGTCCCCACTCAGGTTCATCATCTGTTAATGGAAATATAGGGGGCTCCCATGTTACTGGTAGAACAAAGGCTCTGGAAAAGCAAAATGGCTCCTCGTTCCCCAAAATAAATTAAGCAAATTCTGCACTCTCAAATACAAATGCCTCCCTTCGTTCTGAGCTCCAGTGTGCCTAAACCACATTTATCGTTCACATGTTTGTCATCTCTGTAGCGATGAGGGCCTGACTAATTTATGGGTATGTATCTTTGAAGCATGAGCTGGGCACTACAATGTACTGGGGACTACAACATACTTGGCACTACTGGGCATAAGAATGTACTGAGTACTACAATGGCAGTTTGCATTTTTCAATTAGCAACATCTATTGCTGCTTGTTTCTGGAAAATACCCATGGAGTAAAAGTCGCCACTACACCTGTAGATAAATTCCCAAAGGAGTGTAATTTCCAAAATGGGGTGTCACACACAGTGTGGGAAGACAACCTCATAAGTGCAACACAAAGGAATGAGGGGAAGGGAGCCCAACAGTAGGTAAGAGGGAGTGGAGCCCTCTAGGCAGATCTAAAGTCACTCTGTCTGCCGTAAACATTCCTGTATAGGTTCTGCACCTATCGCAGAACAGGAACCTAATCCCTGCCTGACCCTGGCAGTAAACCCTGGTTAGGGAAGGACAAAGTGTGCACTAGTGAATCCCCACTACAACTAAAGACAGCTGGGATAGACAAACAAGGGGAACACTTATCTTGAGTAGATTCAGAAAGGTAACACAGACGTTCTTCGACAGTACGAAAGAGGAAGATAGCCGACTGCTGTAGCTCCAAGCCTCAACAGGGGAAAATGGAAATATCACCGCAATTCCCAGAAGCAGACAGGAAACCTATATACATCTAGTCCAGGTGTGTCAATTAGAGCCGGGTGGAGGTTGACCCTTGGTCCAAGAGTCAGAAGGATTAGGAAGGCATCTGCAAAGCCAACGGCAGTGCGACTGTCTGCAGCCCGATGCAGTGCGACTGTCTGCAGCCCCTGACACACACATGACATGCGCTCATTTGAGGGCGGATTATGGTCTACTAACAATTAGTGACTCTGTATACGGAGTCCACAAATATTTTAGGAAAATCTGCGCTCTAAGAGGGAAATAGCGCTCCATCCCCCTGAGTCTCGTTGTATGTCTAAGTAGAGATGAGCGAATTTGTTCGGTTTTTGTCACCGAATCTAATTTTGACATATTTATGCCATATTTGAACACTGTTTGTGCCGAATGCATGTTTGATGATCGGTTTCCAAACATATTCAGTAATTTCTACTCCCATTGACTCTAATGACGTTTGAATGTGTTTGACGAATATTGCAAAAACAATATTCGATGCTGATTGTATTTGGAACCGAATCCGAACAAATTCGCTCATCTCTCTGTCTAAGCAGTACTGTACAGCTACATATAGGGTATTTCTACATTCAGCATAAATTGTGGTACAAAGCTTGGAGCAATTTTTACTCATTTACCCTTGTAAAAATGTAAAATCTGGGGCTAAAACTAAATTTTGGTGGTAAAAATGTAATTATTTTTTCTTCACTGTCCAGTGGTATAAAATTCTGTGACACGCATGTTGTGTCAATATGTTCAGTGCACCTCTATATGAATTCATTGAGGGGTGTAGTTCGTAAAATGAGCTCATTTATGGGGGGTTTCTGCTGTTCTGGCACCTCAGGGGCTCTACCAATGTGACATGGCAACCTCAAACCATTCCAGCAAAATCTGAACTCCAATATGGTGTTTCTTCCCTGCTTTGCACTGTGCTTCACAAGTATTTTTGACCACATATGGGATATCGGTGTTGTACTTAGGAGAAATTGCACAACAAATTTTGGTGTCTATTTTCTTCTGCTATCATTGTGAAAATGAAAAAAATTGGGGGCTAAAAACATTTTTGTATATATATTTTTTCATTTCCACAGATCAGCATTGTAAAATTCTGTGTAACACTTGTGGGTTCAAGATGCTCACTACATGTCTAGATAAATTCCTTGAGGAGTCTAGTTTCCAAAATGGGGTCACTTGTGGGGGATTTCCACTGTTTAGGCACATCAGGGGCTCTCCAAATGCGACATGGTGTCCGCTAATGAGTCCAGCAAATTTTGAGTTCAACAGTCAAATTAAATGCCCTCCTATCATTCTGAGCCCTGCTAGTTGCCTAAACAGTAGTTTTCCTCCACATATGGGGTATTGGCATACTCAGGAGAAATTGCACATGAAATTGTATCGTGGATTTTCCCCTCTGTTACCGTTGTAAAAATAAAAAGTTTGGGGATAAAAATAACAGCTTTGTGAAAAAAATTTAAATGTTAATTTTTCCTTCCACATTCCATTAATTCGTATGAAGCACCTGAAGGGTTAATAAACTTCTTGAATGTGGTTTTGAGGACTTTTTGTCATACAAGCCCCTCAAAATCACTTCAAATGTAATGTGGTCCCTAAAAATGGCTTTGTAAATTTTCTTGGAAAAATTAGAAATAGCTGATCAAATTTTAACCTTTCTAACTTCCTAACAAAAAACAAATTATATTTAAAAAATTGTGCTGTTGTAATATAGACATATGGTAAAGTTTATTTATTAACTTTTTGTGTGACATAAGTCTCTGGTTTAAGGACATAAAAATGAAAAGTTTGAAAAATGCTAAATTTTAAAAATGTTGACAAATTTTGTATATTTTTACAAATAAACGCAAGTCATATCGAACAAATTTTATCACTGTCATGAAATACAATATACAACAAAGAAAACTCAGAAACAGTGGGAAGTGTTCCAGAGTTATTACCACATAAAGTGACACTGATCAGAATTGTAAAATTTGGCTTGGTTATAAAGATGAAAACAGGTTGGAGAGTAAAGGGGTTAAGCATGGCACACAAGTGGTCTTATAGACATCCAATATAACTTGCACTTTTATAGTAAAGAAAAGTTTATAAGTGATTAGTTACCGAAAGCATAAAAAAACAACCCTAATCTTTTCTGTTCCAAATTCTAGAAGAAATCATGCAGAGGATTTTTTACATGGTTGCTAATTAGTGTTGAGCGATACTGCTCGATATCTAAAAATATCGGATCGGAATGGTATCGCCGATATCACTAAATATCGCCGATATCCGATTCCGATACCGGAAGTCCCATGTAAGTCTATGGGAACAAAATATCGCAACTAAAAAACCCTTTATTTCCTTGTAAACACTAAATATACACACATAGAATACATATATATATATACATGTCATTGTGACATATATATATATACATATATGTATAGTTTATACACTTCTACATAGTAAAATATCCTCTGATTCAATTGCCGGGTAAAGCCGGCTTCAGTGAAAAGACAGAAGCACCCGACATGAAATGACACTTGGTGTACATAGGGTTAACCATGTCTTTTCATGTCCTTTGCGATCTGATTTGCACAAACAATTACATCAGTCTATGTGTGCAAAATTTCACGCCTGTAGGGGTTAATTAAAGGTGTAAATTCGTTGTAAAAAAAACTGACTTTTTTGCTACGAATTTACACCTTTAATTAACCCCTACAGGTGCGAAATTTTGCACACATAGACTGATGTAATTGTTTGTGCAAATCAGATAGCAAAGGACATGAAAAGACATGGTTAACCCTATGTACACCAAGTGTCATTTCATGTCGGGTTCTGCATTTTCACAAAAGCCGTCAATTGAATTAGCGGCTATTATACTATGTAGAAGTGTATGAACTATAAATATAAATATATATATATGTGTCACAAATTCAATGACATGTATATATATATATATATATATATATATATGAGGTGTAAAATTGTTTAAAAAAAATGCGTGGGCTCCCGCCCTATTTTCGCAACCAGACAGACAAAGCCAGCGAATGGGGGCAGATAATAGCCCAGAGAGGGACCATTATTTTTGACCCCCCTGGCTACTAACATCTGCCGCCAGACACCCCAGAAAAGACAAATCTATAATTAGATTCGCCCTTTCTGGCACTTTGCCCGTCTATTCCCATTGCCCTGTAGCGGTGGCGAATGGGTTAATATGGGGTTAAAGCCACATTGCAATTGAAAGGTGACCTTAAGCCAGGTTAATAATTGAGAGCTGTCAATTAGACAACTATCAATTATTAATCCTATTGCATGAAATAAAAATAAAACACACACACTTTAATTAAAAATCATTTTAATGAAATAAAGACACATGTTTTTGACCATCTTTTATTTGACTGCAAAAACCATTTCCTGTAATAAAAATAAAATAAAAAAGCAAAATTATTCTTACCTATCCCATGCACAGTCAGGTCCCACGGTGTAATCCTTCAGAAAGGGTTAATGTTTACTGCAGGGACCGCAGCTAATGCTGCAGCCTCACAGTAAACCCCCAAATGAATGAGTTCCTCTCCTGGCTGACAGGAGAGGAAGTGGAAAGCTTAATTGATTGCTTTCCACTTTCACTTCAGGTCAGCCAGGGACACAATCAGTGACGTCAGAGGGAACTGATTAACAAAAATAGGGGTTCCCTTCGAATAAAAAATGGCGTGGGGTCCCCCCTACTTTTGTTAACCAGCCAGATGAAGCAGACCGCTGAGGCCTGGATTTTCAGGCTGTTAAGGAGCCAAGATCCATGGACCTTGCCAGCCTGATAATACCAGGCCACAGCAGTCTGCATATCTTGGCTGATTAACAAAAATAGGGGATCCCCTCGAAAAAAATTGGCGTGGTGTCCCCCCTATTTTTGTTAACCAGCCAGATGAAGCAGACCGCTGAGGCCTGGTTTTTCAGGCTGTTAAGGAGCCAAGATCCATGGACCTTGCCAGCCTGATAATACCAGGCCACAGCAGTCTGCATATCTTGGCTGATTAACAAAAATAGGGGATCCCCTCAAAAAAAATTGGCGTGGGGTCCCCCCTATTTTTGTTAACCAGCCAGATGAAGCAGACCGCTGAGGCCTGGTTTTTCAGGCTGGTAATGATCCAACATCCATGGACCTTGCAAGCCTGATAATACCAGGCCACAGCAGTCTGCTTAGCTTGGCTGGTTAACAAAAATAGGGGATCCCCTCAAAAAAAAAATGGCGTAGGGGTCCCCCTATTTTTGTTAACCAGCCAAGTAAAATGCAGACTGCTGCGGCCTGGTATTAAAAGACTGTCAAGGCCCATGGATTTTGGCCCTCAACAGCCTGATAATACCAGGCTACAGCAGCCCCACATTTGGCGCATCAAAAGATGTGCCAATTGTGGCACTTTACCCGGCTCTTCCCACTGCCCTGTAGGGGTGGCAAGTGGGGTAATAAGGGGTTAATGTCACCGTTGATTGCACGGTGACAATAAGCCCGGTTAATAATGGAGAGGTGTCAATAAGACACCGATCCATTATTAATCCCAAAGTTATTAAATGTATAAAAAAAAGACAAAGCAAGAAAAAAGTCTTTTAATGAAATAAAAGAGACAACACAGTTTTCATTAATTTTATTATACACTCATTCCTGCGACGCCATCGATCTCCTGTAAAAAAAGAAAAAAAACAAACCAACAGTATACCACCTGTCCGACGCAGTCCATAGTAACGAGTGTCCCACGGCGATCCAGCTCTGCTACATCGCAATGACAGGCAGAGCCTGTCATCCCGGCGCAGCACAGCTGATTACCTGCTTCCCCGGCGGTGACGTCATCGGACTGACTGCTTTACGGCCGGGATTACCCAGCAGTCACTGCAGTTATCGCGAGAAACTGCATGTGACCGCCGGGGAAAGATGATGGCGGCCATGAAGCAGTCCAGCCCATGACCGCCGGAGATCTTCTTCCAGGTAAGTGCCGCTGACTCCTGACAGACCCGACCGACGGACACTGACAGTGACAGTGACAATCCCGATTCCGGTATCCGATAAGACGAAAATATCGGAACTGATTATCGAAAGGCCGATAGAGCTAATATCGGCCGATACCCGATACTTGCGGTATCGTATCGCTCAACACTATTGCTAATGTTCTTGTCTTTATTATGTAGTAATTACGTCTGACATTTGGACTAACCAGTGGATGGAAAATTATAGCCAACCATTTAGATATCTATTATTTTCTATAAGCTTAAAAGCTCGAGTCCAGGAAGCAGTTAGTTAAGTTGAAGTTTAATTGTAAAAGCAAAATCATTAATACAGAGAAGTTGTATGTACACTCTTCCAAAATGGCTACATATTCATTTTATAAATATTTTATGAATGGTTTTCATTTATTCATTTATTAATTACTTACAAGCATTAAGGAGAAGCCAGTCATGTCCGGTTCTGGGAGGATGTAATTTTAACATCTGAGTGCAGGAGAAAGAGAATGAATCATTAGTGCTGAGTGGTTGAATAAAGTACATATACAATATAGGAATGACATGAAAGAGTTTACCATAATCTGTCAAGATATATGTAGCGGGATACAGAATATCAAACACTCAGAGCAGGGGTGGGCAGAATTTTTGCTTTCTTGGCCTTTTTTTAGAGAATATGAATGTTAACACCAAAACTTTTTCTCCACTCATAATAAATGTTTGGGTGAAGCCGTTTATTGTCATACTACTGTGCTTTCTCTTTTTAAATCATAATGACAAGCCAAAACATCCATATGACCCTGATCAAAAGTTTGCATACACTGGTGATTTTGGCCTGATAACATGCACAGAAGTTGACACAAATGGGTTTGAATAGATACTAAAGGTAACATCCTCACCTGTGACCTGTTTACCTGTAATCAGTGTGTGTGCATAAAAGCTGAGTGAGTTTCTGGGATCCAGACAGACTCTTGCATCTTTCATCCAGCCACTGACGTTTCTGGATTGTGAGTCATAGGGAAAGCAAAAGAATTGTCAATGGATCTACGGGAAAAGGTAGTTGAACTGTGTAAAACAGGAAAGGGATACACAAAGATATCCAAGGAATTGATAATGCCAGTCAGCAGCGTTCAAACTGTGATTAACAAATGGAAAATCAGGGGCTCTGTAAAAACCAAACCACGGTCAGATAGACCAACAAAAATTTCATCCACAACTGCCAGGAAAATTGTTTGGGATGCAAAGAAAAACCCACAAATAACATCAGCTGAAATACTGGACTCTCTGAAAACTAGCGGTGTGGCTGTTTCAAGATGCACAATCTTCAAGGAGGCACTTGAAGAAAAATGAGCTGCATGATCGAGTTGCCAGAAGAAATCCATTACTGCGCAAATGCCACAGTATCTCGTCTGCAATACGCAAAATAGGATTGTAGATTGTGAGCCCTCGCAGGCAGGGTCCTCTCTCCTCCTGTACCAGTTGTAACTTGTATTGTCTAAGATTACTCTACTTGTATTTATTATGTATACCTCACCTTACATGTAAAGCGCCATGTAATAAATGGCGCTATAATAATAAATAATAATAATAATAGAGACGAGCCTCGAAACTTCTGGAACAAGGTAATTTGGAGTGATGAGACCAAAATTGAACATTTGGGCCACAACCATAAACGTTACATTTGGAGAGAGATCAACAAGGCCTATGATGAAAGGAATACCATTCCTACTATAAAGCGCGGAGGTGGATCGCTGATGTTTTGGGGATGTGTGAGCTACAAAG
Organism: Oophaga sylvatica; assembly: GCA_033576555.1. Lineage (NCBI taxonomy): Eukaryota > Metazoa > Chordata > Amphibia > Anura > Dendrobatidae > Oophaga > Oophaga sylvatica. Next base: position 315,085,809 of record JARQOD010000006.1, read on the forward strand.
GCACAGGAAACTTGGTCAAAGTTGAAGGAAAGATGAATGCAGCACGTTATCAGTAAATAGTGGAGGCAAATTTGCAATCATCAGTCTGGAAGCTGCTCATGGGACGTACTTGGACATTCCAACATGACAACCATCCAAAACACAAGGCCAAGTAGACCTGTCATTGGCTACAGCAGAGCAAAGTGAAGGTTCTGGAGTGGCCATCTCAGTCTCCTGACCTCAATAACATTGAGCCACTATGGGGAGATCTCAAGCGCGCAGTTCATGCTAGCCAGCCCAGGAATTTACAGGAACTGGAGGCTTTTTCCCAAGAAGAGTGGGCAGCTTCACCCTCTCAGGAAATAAAGAACCTCATCCACAACTACCACAAAAGACTTCAGGCTGTCATTGATGTTAGAGGGGGCAATACACGGTATTAAGAAATGGGGTATGTAAACTTTTGATCATGGTCAATTGGATGTTTTGGGCTGTCATTATGAATTAAAAAGAGAAAACACAGTAGTTTGACAATAAATAGCTTCGCCCAACCACTAACCATGAGTGGAGAAAAGTTTGAATCTTATCTTTCATATTCTCTGAAAAAGAGCCAATGAAGCAAAAATTCTGCCTGGGTATGTAAACTTTTAGCACAACATAGTCCCCTTTATTATGTATATTACTGTCTCTTATTACACAGTGCACTCTCTTGTTATATACCACACCGTCCCTTACATATCGTTACATCATACCTTACATCATCGGCTTCTCCCCCACCACCCTCCTCATTGTTCAATCCACCATCTCCATCATTGCTTTCTCCCCATCACCTCCATCATTGCCCTCTCCACCACACCAATCATTATTCTCCCTCACCACCTCCATCAGTGCCCACTCTAACACCCCTATAATTGTTCTCCCCACCACCCCATTATTGTCCTCTCCACCACCTCCATCATTGTCCTTCCCATCATCCCAGTGATTGTTCTCCCCTACCACCTCCATCATTGCTCTCTCCACCACCCCAATCAATGTCCTCCCTCACCACCTCCATCATTGCCCTCTCCAACACCCCAATCATTGTTCCCCCATCACTCCCGTCATTGTTCTTTCCCCACCATCATCATTGTTCTCCTCACCACCCCATCACTGTCCTTTCCACCATCCCCATCATTGCCTTTTACCCACTACCTCCATCATTGCCTTCTCCCCACTACCTTAATCATTGCCTTCTCCCCATCAACCCCATCATTGCCCTATCCATCACCCCCATCATTGCCTTTTCCCCACCACCTCCATCATTGCCTTCTCCTCCACCAACCCCATCATTGCCCTTTCCACCACCTCCATCATTGCCTTCCTCCCACCCCAATCATTTTTGTCTCCCACCACCTCCATCATTGCCCTCTCCAACACCCCAATCATTGTTCTCCCCCACCCCTCCCATAATTGTCCTCTCCCCTACCCCATCATTGTTATCACCCACCACTCCATCATTGTCCTTTCCACCATCTCCATCATTGCCTTCTCCCCACCACCACCATCAGTGCCCTTTCCACCGCCACCATCTTTGCCCTTTCTACCACCACCATCTTTGCCTTCTCTCCCACTACCCCATCATTGCCCTTTCCACCAACTCCAGTATTGCTTTCTCACCCACCATCCCCATCATTGCCCTCTCCACCACATACACACAAACACAGCACCTCTCACCTCTCTGCATGTTGCCCTGCAGCCAAACACACGGCACCACTCATCTCTCTGCACATTCCCTCGCAGCCACACACACACTCACACACACTGTTATGGTAGGCCGATTGCACTAAATAAAATAAATAATAAAGTGCGATCGCAACCTGGGGTCACGTGCAAAGATGTAACCTGCTGCTAATGTCAACAATGATGGAACTAAACAGCAAGCTTTCACCTTAATACAACTGTGTTAATTCCATGCAGCATGAACAGAACGCACAGTACTCAGCTCTGTTAGCTTCACAGAGAGGTAATGAACACGGGTTGAACCCTCTCTGTAACTGAACAGTGTTAAAGGCACACTAGAACGAAACAGATGCTTAGACAAGAGAAAAAACTCAAAAAGGGGAAAACCCTGTAGAATGCACAGGGGAGCAAAAGCTCTTGTGGTTGGATCTTGCCCTGAGACTGATCCGTGCTAACTGCACACGTGGTCGAAACAGTTGTTAAGCCAGGCGTGGCCAAAAAACCCTGCCTAGGAATGTAGCTAACATGCAAACGTGCAGACAGAGGAATAGAGTACTTCCTCACACACACCAACCATACATGATACTAGCGCGCCCGCCTGTCCGGAACTGCCACATCACCATAGCAGCTGATGTCCGAACACCAATGAGAAGACGCCACATTATGGACATGCTCAGTAAGGTGATTTCTGGACTTAGGCTCCAGAGCGCAAGGCGGTGCCTTTATCATAGACTTGGCTGGAGAGCCAGCAGTAACCAAAGGTACACTCCGTGCCTGAGCAAGGCGTTGGGACCGAGGTCTGTGCTGAGCAACAGCCGCAGCTGGCGGACATAAATGGGAGACCACGGCACCAAGCAATGCCTGGGATCTAACCCGTGTAAATCCCAGAGCCTAACACACACACACACATACACACAGCACCACTCACCTCTCCGCACATTCCCTGGCATCTTTGTCACCAGCAGCTTTCTGTCTGACACAGAAGTGCACTGAATGCTGATGTCATCCAGCCGCACTGCTGTGTCAGACAGGAAGCGTGACTTGGAAGCATCGGACAGATCCCTGCAGCTCCGCTCTGCTGCCATTTTCTTCTGTAGGCAGTGAATCGCTCCTTGCCTGCCGCACATGAGGGCAATCTGGCCAGGGGCCCCAGGGAGCCTTGGGACTGGAGAAACAGGCCAGATTTCCCCATTATTAGCCACTCTGCATTTGCCTCCCTCCAGCCCTGGACCCTTGTGCAGCTGCATCGGCACTGCATGCAGTATGTCCGCCCCTGACTCAGAGTCGGGATGATGGGTGGGCAGATTAGGCCCCTGCCAGTGCTACAATTAGGAACAAGAAATTTATACATTAGATCACTTTTAAAAATAATAAACCTTCTGTAACCAACTGAAATCAATGAACTGTAACTAAGTTACTGATGAAGGAATAGGCGCTCCGGCTGTAAACTGAATAACCCCCCCCCAGATGGATTGCGCCATGGGACTTGACTGTACGCCGGAGAGGTGATGGTATATTGTTGCTTTTTTTAAACTTTTTTCCAGGAGATGGAGGAATTCACTATGGGATTAGGAGTATAATAAATATTTTAAAACTATGTACTGTATTCTTTCATTAAAATACTTTATTCTTATTGTGCATGTGTTTATTTAACCCTTGAATAACTCCAGTGTTAGTAATGAAGAGGTGTCTTATTGACACCTCTTCATTACTAAGCCAGGCTTAATGTCACCTTACAATAGAAAGGTGACATTAACCCCTTATTAACCCCACTTGCCACCACTACAGGGCAAGTGGGAAGAACTCGAAAAAGCTCCAGAATAGGCGCATCTAATAGATGCGTGTTATGTTTCGGTAGCTGAGGAGTGCAGGTAAAAAAGGCAATACACCAGAGCAGTTGGAATCTATGAGATTGCAGTACCCTGACTAACCACCACAACTAGAGGCAGCCGTGGAGCGTTCCTACGTTGGTCCTAGACGCCTCGTCACAGCCTGAGAAACTACACCTAAAGATAGAAAGAGGAAAGCTATCTGCCCCGGAGCAGATCCCCAAAGAACATAGAAAGCCCCTAAACATGTAATGGCGGTTAGACAAGAATAAATACTGACACAGACAGAAAATAGTATGAGCAAACGTTGGGGCCCAAACTACCTAAATAGAAAAGGATAGGAAGGGCACTTACTGCAATCCCAAAAAACCCTGAAAAGCACCAACTCTACTAATTTCAAAAACACCTGAGATCACACGACCTCTACCACCTAAATTAGTTCTCTGGTGTAACGAAATCAAAACAGCAGCCACTGAAAAACTGGAAAAAGCAAATGTACAAACATCAGTGGCTGAACAAAACTGAGAGGGCAAAAGCCCCCGGAGGGGACCCTGAAGGCCCCCACAGAAGTGCAGGACAAAATGCAAAAATCAAGCACAAAAACAAAAAGAAGAAAATGTCTTATCTGTTAGCAAGAGATGCAGACACGACACAGCAGGCTACAAAGGAAACAGGAATCAAAGATTGAGACCAGAACAATTGATCACCGGCAACCCTGATGGGAAGGCGACTCCCTTATATAAGACCAGTCAGTAACACCTGATTCCCAATCCTCACAATCTTCACTGGACAGTCCAGTACCGCTTGTAACCACCAGAGGGAGCCTCTGCTCAGAACTCATTTCAAGCCCATTCACAACAGTACCCCCCCCTTGAGGAGGGGTCACCGAACCCTCATTTGAGCAACCAGATCGGTCAGGATGAGTTCTATGATACGCACGGATGAGTCTCCTAGCATGGATGTCCGAAGCAAACACCCAAGAATTGTCTTCCTGACCATAACCTCTCCACTTAACCAAATACTGGAGTTTCCGTCTAGAAAAACGAGAATTCAATATTTTCTCAACCACAAACTCCAGATTGCCCTCAACCAGAACAGGGTCAGGAGGCACAGCAGTAGGAACCACTGGCTCAACAAACCTCTTCAACAAGGACTTGTGGAACACGTTATGGATCTTAAATGTCCCTGGAAGAAGCAAACGAAAAGAAACAGGATTAAGAATCTCCATGATCTTATAAGGTCCAATGAACCTAGGCTTAAATTTAGGAGATGCCACTCTCATAGGAATATTCTTTGAGGACAACCAGACCAAGTCCCCCACTTTAAACCGAGGACCATCAGTCCTATGCCGGTTAGCAAACCGCTGGGCCCTCTCCTGAGAGAGGGACAACCTCTCCACTACTTGGTCCCAAATCTGTTGCATACGCTCCACAACAGAGTCAACACCTGGACAGACAGAAGCCTCCGTCTGTCCTGAAGAAAATCGAGGGTGAAACCCAGAATTACAGAAAAATGGAGACATCAAAGTGGCAGAGCTAGCCCTATTATTAAGAGCAAACTCAGCCAAAGGCAAAAAAGAGACCCAGTCATCCTGATCAGCAGACACAAAGCATCTTAGATAAGTCTCCAATGTCTGGTTTGTTCTCTCAGTTTGACCATTGGTCTGAGGATGAAACGCCGAGGAGAAAGACAATTGAACACCAAGTTTAGAACAAAAGGTCCTCCAAAATCTGGAAACAAACTGGACTCCTCTGTCAGACACAATGTTCTCAGGAATGCCGTGTAAACGAACCACGTGCTGAAGGAACAAAGGCACCAATTCAGAGGAGGAAGGCAACTTAGGTAATGGCACAAGATGTATCATCTTGGAAAACCTATCACAAATCACCCAGATGACGGTCATTCTCTGAGAAACAGGGAGGTCGGAAATGAAATCCATAGAGATATGGGTCCATGGTCTCTTGGGCACAGGCAATGGCATCAACAAACCACTAGAGTGAGAGCAAGGCTTGGAGCGAGAGCAAGTTCCGCAGGACTGCACAAATTCCCTGACATCACGAGACAAGGTAGGCCACCAAAAGGACCGACTAACCAAGTCTCTGGTACCAAAAATTCCGGGATGACCGGCCAACGCGGAACAATGAATCTCAGACATCACACTCTTTTTCCACTGGTCCGGGACAAACAATTTCCCAACAGGGCAGCGCTCGGGCCTATCCTCCTGACACCCCTCCAGAGCCAGTCTCAAATTGGGCGAGATGGCGGAAAGAACTACACCTTCTTTCAAAATAACAGAAGGATCAGATAACTCAGGAGAGTCCGCAAGGAAACTCCTCGAGAGGGCATCCGCCTTAACATTCTTAGTGCCAGGAAGAAAGGAAACCACAAAATTAAAACGTGTGAAAAACAAGGCCCACCTGGCCTGTCTAGGATTAAGTCGCTTGGCAGATTCCAGATAAACCAGACTCTTATGGTCCGTAAGGACCACCACCTGATGTTTGGCTCCCTCCAGCCAATGTCTCCACTCTTCAAAAGCCCACTTCATGGCCAATAACTCCCGATTACCCACGTCATAAGTACGTTCAGTAGGAGAAAATTTTCGAGAGAAAAAGGCACAAGGGTTACTTTTAGAGGTCTCTGGATCTCTTTGGGACAAAACGGCACCTGCCCCAATTTCAGAGGCATCAACCTCCACCTGAAATGGCAGAGAAACATCAGGCTGCCGTAGAACAGGAGCAGAAGTGAATCTCTGCTTAAATTCCTGAAATGCAGAGACTGCCTCAGGAGGCCAATTCACCACATCAGAACCCTTTTTGGTCAAATCAGTTAATGGTTTAACAATAACCGAGAAATTACCAATAAATTTACGATAAAAATTGGCAAAACCCAAAAATCTTTGAAGAGCCTTTAATGAAGTAGGTTGGACCCAATCACAGATGGCCTGAACCTTGACTGGGTCCATTTCAATAACAGATGGGGACAAAATGAATCCCAGAAATGAGATCCTCTGTATGCCAAAAAGACACTTTGATCCCTTCACATACAGAGCATTCTCTCTCAAAATCTGGAATACAGTTCGAACATGTTTCACATGAGAGTCCCAGTCATTAGAAAAAATCAAGATATCATCCAAATAAACAATCAGAAATTTATCCACAAAATCCCTGAAAATGTCATTCATGAAGGACTGGAAGACAGAAGGAGCATTAGTGAGCCCAAAGGGCATCACAAGGTACTCAAAATGCCCCTCAGGGGTATTAAATGCCATCTTCCATTCATCCCCGTGCTTAATGCGAATAAGGTTATATGCCCTCCTGAGGTCAAGCTTGGTAAACCAAGTAGCGTTTTTCACCCTGGAAAACAGGTCAGAAATCAAGAGTAACGGATATTGATATTTCACAGTAATATTGTTCAAAAGACGATAATCAATACACGGCCTTAATGAACCATCCTTTTTGGCCACAAAGAAAAAACCGGCACCTAAGGGTGAAGAGGATGGTTTGATATGACCCTTCTCCAATGACTCCTTGATATAAGACCGCATAGCGTCATGTTCAGGTACAGACAAGTTAAAAAGGCAACCTTTAGGGAATTTACTACCAGGCACTAATTCAATAGCGCAGTCATAGCTCCTATGGGGAGGCAAGGATGCAGATTTACTTTCGCTAAACACATCAGAAAAATCAATCAAAAAGTCAGGAACATCCTGAGCCTGGGGGGAGGCAGAAAAAACAGGAGTGTTGGTATTAACACATTGGCAGCCCCAACTGGTTACAGACACAGATTTCCAATCCAAAACAGGATTATGAGACTGTAACCAAGGGAAACCCAGTACGATAATGTCATGCAGATTATACAGAACCAAAAATTTGCAGCTCTCCTGATGATCAGGTTCAACCCTCATTATCACCTGAGTAGAGAACTGAGGTTTATTCTCAGCCAAAGGGGTAGAATCGATCCCCAGTAGGGGAATAGACTTCCGTAGGGGTATCAAGGGAAACCCACAACGTTTAGCAAAATCAAAATCCATCAGGTTAATAGCTGCTCCCGAATCAACGAAAGCCTGAGCAGAAAATGAGGACAGAGAGCATATCAGGGTAACAGTTAATAAAAACTTAGTCTGAACACTACCCAAGACAACTGAGCGTGCAAAACGTCTTCCCCGCTTAGGGCAGACTGAAATAGCATGAGAGGCATCACCACAGTAGAAACATAACCCATTGCGCTTTCGAAACTCATGACGCTGTGCCCCAGAAACCACTCTATCACCCTGCATGGATTCAGAAGCAGGTTCACAAGGCAACACTATTCCACGCATACTTCTCCGCTCACGCAAACGTCTGTCAATTTGAATCGCTAATGACATAGAATCATTGAGACCAGAGGGGACAGGGAATCCCACCATAACATCCTTTACATTATCTGACAGACCCTTCCGAAAAAGGGCTGCCAAAGCGTCGTCATTCCATTTGGTCAGGACTGCCCACCTACGGAATCTCTGACTAGTATAACTCAGCGTCATCAAGCCCCTGATTTAATGCCAACAAGGCTTTTTCAGCTTGATCAGTGACATTAGGCTCATCGTACAATAACCCCAAAGCCTGAAAAAATGCATCAACATCACTCAAAACAGGATCCCCAGGTGTCAGGGAAAAAGCCCAATCCTGAGGATCGCCGCGCAGGAGAGAGATGACAATTTGAACCTGCTGCGCTGCGTTCTCTGAGGACTTAGATTTTAAGGCAAAAAACAATTTACAGTTATTTTTCAAATTCAGAAACTTAGTTCAATCCCCTAAAAACAAATCTGGCATGGGAATCCTAGGTTCCACAACAGGCAACCTAGCAAGACAGGTAGCAATACTCCGAACTTCAGTGGCAAGCTGATCCACACGGCCAGACAACTGTGCAAACTCTATTGAGAGAAAAAATCCTCCCCAGCACCCAGAGATACAGAGGGAGGAAAAAAAAAAATGCAACAAACAGAAAAATATCTCTGACAACTCTGACAACTTTTTTCTTTCACAATATTTTTCCCTTCTGTGAGTACCATACAATTTTCAATTTTTAAGCCGGTGATACTGTTATGTTTCGGTAGCTGAGGAGTGCAGGTAAAAAAGGCAATACACCAGAGCAGTTGGAATCTATGAGATTGCAGTACCCTGACTAACCACCACAACTAGAGGCAGCCGTGGAGTGTTCCTACGTTGGTCCTAGACGCCTCGTCACAGCCTGAGAAACTAACTACACCTAAAGATAGAAAGAGGAAAGCTATCTGCCCCGGAGCAGATCCCCAAAGAACATAGAAAGCCCCCAAACATGTAATGGCGGTTAGACAAGAAGAAATACTGACACAGACAGAAAATAGTATGAGCAAACGTTGGGGCCCAAACTACCTAAATAGAAAAGGATAGGAAGGGCACTTACTACAATCCCAAAAAACCCTGAAAAGCACCAACTCTACTAATTTCAAAAACACCTGAGATCACACGACCTCTACCACCTAAATTAGTTTTCTGGTGTAACAAAATCAAAACAGCAGCCACTGAAAAAACTGGAAAAAGCAAATGTACAAACATCAGTGGCTGAACAAAACTGAGAGGGCAAAAGCCCCCGGAGGGGACCCTGAAGGCCCCCACAGAAGTGCAGGACAAAATGCAAAAATCAAGCACAAAAACAAAAAGAAGAAAATGTCTTATCTGTTAGCAGGAGATGCAGACACGACACAGCAGGCTACAAAGGAAACAGGAATCAAGGATTGAGACCAGAACAATTGATCACCGGCAACCCTGATGGGAAGGCGACTCTGTTATGATTTGGTAGCTGAGGAGTGCAGGTAAAAAGGCAATACACCAGAGCAGTTGGAATCTATGAGATTGCAGTACCCTGACTAACCACCACAACTAGAGGCAGCCGTGGAGCGTTCCTACATTGGTCCTAGACGCCTCGTCACAGCCTGAGAAACTAATTACACCTAAAGATAGAAATAGGAAAGCTATCTGCCCCGGAGCAGAACCCCAAAGATAACAGAAAGCCCCCAAACATGTAATGGCGGTTAGACAAGAAGAAATACTGACACAGAAAGAAAATAGTATGAGCAAACGCTGGGGCCCAAACTAACTAAATAGAAAAGGATAGGAAGGGTACTTACTGCAATCCCAGAAAACCCTGAAAAGCACCAACTCTACTAATTTCAAAAACACCTGAGATCACACGACCTCTACCACCTAAATTAGTTATCTGGTGTAACAAAATCAAAACAGCAGCCACTGAAAAAACTGTAAAAAGCAAAAGTACAAACATCAATGGCTGAACTAAACTGAGAGGGCAAAAGCCCCCGGAGGGGACCCTGAAGGCCCCCACAGAAGTGCAGGACAAAATGCAAAAATCTAGCACAAAAACAAAAAGAAGAAAATGTCTTATCTGATAGCATGAGATGCAGACACGACACAGCAGGATACAAGGGAAACAGGATTCAAGGATTGAGACCAGAACAATTGATCACCGGCAACCCTGATGGGAAGGTGACTCCCTTATATAAGACCAGTCAGTAACACCTGATTCCCAATCCTCACAATCTTCACTGGACAGACCAGCACCGCTTGTAACCACCAGAGTAAGCCTCTGTCAGAACTCATCTCAAACCCATTCACAACAGTACCCCCCCTTGAGGAGTGGTCACCGAACCCTCATTTGAGCAACCAGGTCGGTCAGGATGAGTTCTATGATACGCACGGATAAGTCTCCTAGCATGGATGTCCGAAGCAAACACCCAAGAATTGTCTTCCTGACCATAACCTCTCCATTTAACCAAATACTGGAGTTTCCGTCTAGAAAAACGAGAATCTAATATTTTCTCAACCACATACTCCAGATTGCCCTCAACCAAAACAGGGTCAGGAGGCACAGCAGCAGGAACCACTGGCTCAACAAACCTCTTCAACAAGGACTTGTGGAACACGTTATGGATCTTAAATGTCCCTGGAAGAAGCAAACGAAAAGAAACAGGATTAATAATCTCCATGATCTTATAAGGTCCAATGAACCTAGGCTTAAATTTAGGAGATGCTACTCTCATAGGAATATTTTTTGAGGACAACCAGACCAAGTCCCCTACTTTAAACCGAGGACCATCAGTCCTATGCCGGTTAGCAAACCGCTGGGCCTTCTCCTGAGAGAGGGACAACCTCTCCACTACCTTGTCCCAAATCTGTTGCATACGCTCCACAACAGAGTCAACACCTGGACAGACAGAAGCCTCCGTCTGTCCTGAAGAAAATCGAGGGTGAAACCCAGAATTACAGAAAAACGGAGACATCAAAGTGGCAGAGCTAGCCCTATTATTAAGAGCAAACTCAGCCAAAGGCAAAAAAGAGACCCAGTCATCCTGATCAGCAGACACAAAGCATCTTAGATAAGTCTCCAATGTCTGGTTTGTTCTCTCAGTTTGACCATTGGTCTGAGGATGAAATGCCGAGGAGAAAGACAATTGAACACCCAGTTTAGAACAAAAAGTCCTCCAAAATCTGGAAACAAACTGGACTCCTCTGTCAGACACAATGTTCTCAGGAATGCCGTGTAAACGAACCACGTGCTGAAGGAACAACGGCACCAATTCAGAGGAGGAAGGCAACTTAGGTAATGGCACAAGATGTATCATTTTGGAAAACCTATCACAAATTACCCAGATGGTGGTCATTCTCTGAGAAACAGGAAGGTCGGAAATGAAATCCATAGAGATATGGGTCCATGGTCTCTTGGGCACAGGCAATGGCATCAACAAACCACTAGAGCGAGAGCAAGGCTTGGAGCGAGAGCAAGTCCCGCAGGACTGCACAAATTCCCTGACATCACGAGACAAGGTAGGCCACCAAAAGGACCGACTAACCAAGTCTCTGGTACCAAAAATTCCGGGATGCCCAGCCAATGCGGAACAATGAATCTCAGACATCACACTCTTTTTCCACTGGTCCGGGACAAACAATTTTCCAACAGGGCAGCACTCGGGCCTATCCTCCTGACACCCCTCCAGAGCAATCTCAAATTGGGCGAGATGGCGGAAAGAACTACACCCTCTTTCAAAATAACAGAAGGATCAGATAACTCAGGAGAGTCCGCAAGGAAACTCCTCGAGAGGGCATCCGCCTTAACATTCTTAGTGCAGGAAGAAAGGAAACCACAAAATTAAAACGTGTGAAAAACAAGGCCCACCTGGCCTGTCTAGGATTGAGTCGCTTGGCAGATTCCAGATAGACCAGATTCTTATGGTCCGTAAGGACCACCACCTGATGTTTGGCTCCCTCCAGCCAATGTCTCCACTCTTCAAAAGCCCACTTCATGGCCAATAACTCCCGATTACCCACGTCATAATTACGTTCAGTAGGAGAAAATTTTCGAGAGAAAAAGGCACAAAAGGTTACTTTTAGAGGTCTCTGGATCTTTTTGGGACAAAACGGCACCTGCCCCAATTTCAGAGGCATCAACCTCCACCTGAAATGGCAGAGAAACATCAGGCTGCCGTAGAACAGGAGCAGAAGTGAATCTTTGCTTAAGTTCCTGAAATGCAGAGACTGCCTCAGGAGGCCAATTCACCACATCAGAACCCTTTTTGGTCAAATCAGTTAATGGTTTAACAATAACCGAGAAATTACCAATAAATTTACGATAAAAATTGGCAAAACCCAAAAATCTTTGAAGAGCCTTTAATGAAGTAGGTTGGACCCAATCACAGATGGCCTGAACCTTGACCGGGTCCATTTCAATAACAGATGGGGACAAAATGAATCCCAGAAATGAGATCCTCTGTACGCCAAAAAGACACTTTGATCCCTTCACATACAGAGCATTCTCTCTCAAAATCTGGAATACAGTTCGAACATGTTTCACATGAGAGTCCCAGTCATTAGAAAAAATCAAGATATCATCCAAATAAACAATCAGAAATTTGTCCACAAAATCCCTGAAAATGTCATTCATGAAGGACTGGAAGACGGAAGGAGCATTAGTGAGCCCAAAGGGCATCACTAGGTACTCAAAATGCCCTTCAGGGGTATTGAATGCCGTCTTCCATTCATCCCCGTGCTTAATGCGAATAAGGTTATACGCCCCCCTGAGGTCAAGCTTGGTAAACCAAGTAGCGTTTTTCACCCTGGAAAACAGGTCAGAAATCAAGGGTAACGGATATTGATATTTCACAGTAATATTGTTCAAAAGACGATAATCAATACACGGCCTTAATGAACCATCCTTTTTGGCCACAAAGAAAAAACGGCACCTAAGGGTGAAGAGGATGGTCTGATATGACCCTTCTCCAATGATTCCTTGATATAAGACCGCATAGCGTCATGTTCAGGTACAGACAAGTTAAAAAGGCGACCTTTAGGGAATTTACTACCCGGCACTAATTCAATAGCGCAGTCATAGCTCCTATGGGGAGGCAAGGATGCAGATTTACTTTCGCTAAACACATCAGAAAAATCAATCAAAAAGTCAGGAACATCCTGAGCCTTGGGGAGGCAGAAAAAACAGGAGTGTTGGTATTAACACATTGGCAGCCCCAACTGGTTACAGACACAGATTTCCAATCCAAAACAGGATTATGAGACTGTAACCAAGGGAAACCCAGTACGATAATATCATGCAGATTATACAGAACCAAAAATTTGCAGCACTCCTGGTGATCAGGTTCAACCCTCATTATCACCTGAGTAGAGAACTGAGGTTTATTCTCAGCCAAAGGGGTAGAATCGATCCCCAGTAGGGGAATAGACTTCTGTAGGGGTATCAAGGGAAACCCACAACGTTTAGCAAAATCATAATCCATCAGGTTAATAGCTGCTCCAGAATCAACGAAAGCCTGAGGAGAAAATGAGGACAGAGAGCATATCAGAGTGACAGTTAATAAAAACTTAGTCTGAACATTACCCAAGACAACTGAGCGTGCAAAACGTCTTCCCCGCTTAGGGCAGACTGAAATAGCATGAGAGGCATCACCACAGTAGAAACATAACCCATTGCGCTTTCGAAACTCATGACGCTGTGCCCCAGACACCACTCTATCACACTGCATGGATTCAGAAGCAGGTTCACAAGGCAACACTATTCCACGCATACTTCTCCGCTCACGCAAACGTCTGTCAATTTGAATCGCTAATGACATAGAATCATTGAGACCAGAGGGGACAGGGAATCCCACCATAACATCCTTTACATTATCTGACAGACCCTCCTGGAAAAGGGCTGCCAAAGCGTCGTCATTCCACTTGATCAGGACTGCCCACCTACAGAATCTCTGACAGTATAACTCAGCGTCATCAAGCCCCTGATTTAATGCCAACAAGGCTTTTTCAGCTTGATCAGTGACATTAGGCTCATCGTACAATAACCCCAAAGCCTGAAAAAATGCATCAACATCACTCAAAACAGGATCCCCAGGTGTCAGGGAAAAAGCCCAATCCTGAGGATCGCCGCGCAGGAGAGAGATGACAATTTGAACCTGCTGCGCTGCGTTCCCTAAGGACTTAGATTTTAAGGCAAAAAACAATTTACAATTATTTTTGAAATTCTGAAACTTAGCTCGATCCCCTAAAAACAAATCTGGCATGGGAATCCTAGGTTCCACAACAGGCAACCTAGCAAGATATGCAGCAATACTCCGAACTTCAGTGGCAAGCTGATCCACACGGCCAGACAACTGTGCAAACTCTATTGAGAGAAAAAATCCTCCCCAGCACCCAGAGATACAGAGGGAAAAAAAAAAAAAAATGCAACAAACAGAAAAATATCTCTGACAACTCTGATAACCTTTTTTTTTTTTCACAATATTTTTCCCTTCTGTGAGTACCATACAATATTAAATTTTTGGCCGGTGATACTGTTATGATTTGGTAGCTGAGGAGTGCAGGTAAAAAGGCAATACACCAGAGCAGTTGGAATCTATGAGATTGCAGTACCCTGACTAACCTCCACAACTAGAGGCAGCCGTGGAGCGTTCCTACGTTGGTCCTAGACGCCTCGTCACAGCCTGAGAAACTAATTACACCTAAAGATAGAAATAGGAAAGCTATCTGCCCCGGAGCAGAACCCCAAAGATAAAGAAAGCCCCCAAACATGTAATGGCGGTTAGACAAGAAGAAATACTGACACAGAAAGAAAATAGTATGAGCAAATGCTGGGGCCCAAACTAACTAAATAGAAAAGGATAGGAAGGGTACTTACTGCAATCCCAGAAAACCCTGAAAAGCACCAACTCTACTAATTTCAAAAACACCTGAGATCACATGACCTCTACCACCTAAATTAGTTCTCTGGTGTAACAAAATCAAAACAGCAGCCACTGAAAAAACTGTAAAAAGCAAAAGTACAAACATCAATGGCTGAACTAAACTGAGAGGGCAAAAGCCCCCGGAGGGGACCCTGAAGGCCCCCACAGAAGTGCAGGACAAAATGCAAAAATCTAGCACAAAAACAAAAAGAAGAAAATGTCGTATCTGATAGCAGGAGATGCAGACACGACACAGCAGGCTACAAGGGAAACAGGATTCAAGGATTGAGACCAGAACAATTGATCACCGGCAACCCTGATGGGAAGGTGACTCCCTTATATAAGACCAGTCAGTAACACCTGATTCCCAATCCTCACAATCTTCACTGGACAGACCAGCACCGCTTGTAACCACCAGAGGAAGCCTCTGCTCAGAACTCATCTCAAACCCATTCACAACACGACTCCCTTATATAAGACCAGTCAGTAACACCTGATTCCCAATCCTCACAATCTTCACTGGACAGTCCAGTACCGCTTGTAACCACCAGAGGGAGCCTCTGCTCAGAACTCATTTCAAGCCCATTCACAACAGATGCGTCTTTTCTGGACAGCTGCGGGCTGCTGTTTTTAGGCTGGGGGGCCCATATTCATGGCCCCTTTCCAGCCTGAGAATAGTAGCCCGCACGTGTATAGTTTTGCCGGGTTGGTTCAAAAACTAAGGGGGACCCCACGTTGGGTTTTTCATTTATTCTCCCTGCTCGCGCTGTTGCCGGCAGAGCAGAAGAATAATGACAGCTGACTTCAGCACCACAAGCAGGGGAACCGCGCTTACTGTAGCGCTTCTTCCCCTGCGGCCATCCGTGTGGTCCTGATGCGGCACACGTGCCGCACACAATAAACATCCCAACACAATAAACAAGAGAGCCATACATATTACCTAGGAGGGTCAGAGTAGTCCAGGCACGCAACACACCTGACGCGCGTTTCGCATTAAAATGCTTCATCCAGGGAAATTTTAACAAATGCATATCTTTTATGTTTCACATTATTGATTGTACATGTTTTTATTATCTAATAAAGTACATTTGGCATTTTCTATTTTTTGCGTTGTTGGATTTTATCTCCTAGATTTACACTGAGTAGTGACTTCCAGCTTGCCCAGCAAACACTGGAGCGATCCGGTAGCTCAAAAAATACAGAAGATGACTGGAGTGGTGCCAATAACAGAAGAAGATGGTGACTAGTATGTACGAAACTAGGGGGCAAGTAACTTACTGTATATTAGTGATACCACTCCAGTGGTAAAATAAAAAAAAAAACCTCTCTATTGGTTCTTCAATGTTAGTGGTGTATTATATGATAGAAAACCAAACTAACATGATTCATGACTAAGCCAAGAATCATAGAATGTTAGAGTTGGAAAGGACCACCAGGGTCATCGTGTCCAACCCCCTGCTCAATGCAGGATTCACTAAACCATAATAAACAGATCTTGGTAACTCTTGGTAACTCTTCTCTGAAGTTGCTCCAGTTTTTCAATGTCTGTTTTAAAATGTTGTGCCTAGAATTGGACACAGTATTCCAGATGAGGCCTGACCAAGGAGGAGTAAAGGGGGATAATTACTTCACATGATCTAGACTCTATGCTTATCTGAATACATAATCAAACTGTGTTTGCCTTTTTTACTGCTGCATTAAACTGTTGACTCATATGCTGTCTTTGATCTATTAGTATACCCAAGTTTCTTCACACGTGCTGTTGCTTAGTTTTTATTCCTCCCATTCTGTAGGTGTAATTTTCATTTTTCTTATCCAGATGTAGAATCTTGCATTTCTTCCTATTAAATACCATTCTTTTAGTATCTGCACATGGTTCAAGCTTATCTAGATCCTTCTAAATCCATTCTTTTTCTTCTCTAGTGTTAGCTATCCCTTGTTGCATCGTCTCCAAATGTGATTAGTTTACCGTCAGTTCCTTTTATCTAGATAATTTCAGAGCCTTGTGGTACTCCTCTTTCAACACTCTTCCAATTGGATGTGCAACAATTTATCACCACTCTTTGAGTATGATCACTGAGCCAGTTAGGATACTATGAGATACTTAATTAAATGATTTGCTGAAGTAAATATATACTATATTTTCCACATTTCACTGATCCACCCACTCAGTGATTCCATCATAGAAGGAAAATAGATTAGTCTGGCAAGACTTGTATGGTAAAACCCCATGCTGGCTCTGGTTAATTACTGTATTCGTATCCAAGTATTTACATGCATGCTGTTTAATAATTTGTTCAAAGATCTTTCCTGGTATAGAAGTAAGGCTCAATGGCCTGTAGTTTCTTGGCTTCATTTTCTTTTATTTTAAGATATTATTATTATTATTATTTATTATTATAGCGCCATTTATTCTATGGCGCTTTATATGTGAGGAGGGGTATACATAATAAAAACAAGTACAGTAATCTTAAACAATACATGTCACGACTGGTACAGGAGGAGAGAGGACCCTGCCCGCGAGGGCTCACAATCTACAAAGTAGGGACAACATTCGCCCTACTCCAATCTTCTGCGACTTCTCCTGTTTCCAGGATTTTTCAAAGATTCCGGCTAGTGGTTCTGTAATTGCCTCTGCTAACACTTTCAGTTCCCTAGGATATAATTCATCTGGACAGGGTGATTTAAATTCATTTAAATTAGGTCAGTGTTCCCTCACTATCCCTCTGTTTATAGATAGCGTGGATTCTTTTATTCCTTCAATAGCACCATGAAGATCAATGGATGCTACAATTGCATTCTTAGAGAACACACACAAAATAAGAATTTAAAAGTTCGGCCTTCTCAACATAATTTTTCACTACTTCACCCTTTTCATTTGTAAAAATCCTATAGCATCTTTGACTTTTCTTTTGCTTTTGACATACCCCTAAAATTCTTTTTTATTGCTTTTGGTCTCTCTTGCAAGCCTCGCTTCATAAGTGGTTTTAGCTCTTCTAACGTTTGTCCTGGAAACAGCATTATATTTTTCTTTAGCTATGCCCCCATCTTTCCATTTAATAAACATTTATTTTTTCCTTTTTAACAAGTGTTTAAGTTCTGTGTTCATCCATCCTGGTCTCTTTAAATATGTCCAATTCTTTCTTCTTTTCAAGATTGTTACTGAGTGTGCAGTGAGAATTTCATTTAGCAAAATCTCCCATCCTTCTTGGACATTTCTGTCATTGGACCTTTTCTACCCTCTTTCTGAGTCAATTAAAATCTGCCTTTCTGAAGTTCAACCATAAAGTGAGTCCTTGCAGGTCTTCCTCCTCTTGTAATCTAAAAATTTGAGGAAAGAATGATTGCTGCCTCCTAAATTCCTGGCCACCTTTACTTCCTCAACCAGATCCTCTTGTTCTCTCTTCTACCTTTTGATAGACAAAGTTGTCAGCAAGAGAAGCTAAGAATTTTCTGGAGTCATTACTTTTGCCTGAGAGAGATTCTCAACAAATATCTGGATAGTTAAAATCTCCCATGATCACTATGTCATACTTTTTTGAGAAAGGAGATATCTGATGTAGTCTATCTAGATGGCTTATAGTAAACATCTACAATAGTGTCCTTTCTGTTCTGTTCTTCTCTCCTTATTCTTACCCAAACAGTTTCTGCAGAGCTACAATTCTCTGAAGCTTGGATCTCTGTGGAGATATTTGTTTTCCTAACATACAATACAACACCACCTCCCCTCTTAATCTTGTTTCTAATAAATAAGTTGTAGTCTTCAAGGTTTGTATTCCAATCATGTGTATCCTCCGGCCAAGTTTAAGTGATGCCTATGACATCATATCTCTCTTCCTTTTTGGAACTATTCCTGTGTTAGCAGCTACAATTCTGCTTGTTTGTTTCCCATGCTATGTGCATTTGTATAAATATATTTTATTTTGTAGTTGGTTTGGCTGATCCGAACAATGAAAGCAATTGTTACCATCTACCTTTTGTGTCACCCTTTTTCCTCATAGATTGTAAGCTTGCGAGCAGGGCCCTCATTCCTCTTGGTATCTACTTTGATCTGTGTTTATTGTTATGCTGTAATGTCTATTGTCTGTACAAGTCCCCTCTATAATGTAAAGTGCTGCGGAATATGTTGGCGCTATAGAAATAAAATTATTATTATTATTATTATTGGTTTATCTTGCTCCTCTACTTTCATTCAGAATTTGTTGTTTTTGCTCTTTATTTCCACTTCTAATAGCAGGGTTCTCAAAATAATTCATTAGCTGCTTATTTTTTTCTGACCATGTATTTCCCATTATATACTGCTTGAGGTTAAAGCTCTCCTGATGAGTGTAACATGTGTTTTCCTGTTTTTGTTAGATGCAACCCATCTCTAGCAAGGAGTCCATCATGCAGATAATTCACTCCATGGTCAAGAAATCCAAAACGTTGCTCACGGCACCATCAACGTAGCAAGTAGTTCAACTGTAGAATCCTGTTTAATCTCTTTGGTCCTGGATCGATGCGAAGACTACCTGCGCTCCCAGTTCCTACAATGTCCGGCCTAGGTCTTCAAAGTCTCTGCATATAGTTTCTGGGTCCTTTTTCACTGTGTCATTTTATCCTACGTGTATTGGTGGACGTGGGTAGTCATCTGTAGCACTGAAGAGTCTTGATACCCTATCAGACACATCTGTGATTTGGGCACCTGGAATACAGCACACTTCTCGTGAGGTAATGTCAGGTCCGCAAATAGCAGCTTCTGTTTCTCTCAGTAGGGAATCCCCCATGACCACCACTCTCCTTTTTTCTTCACCACAGTGCTCCTTTTTCTCCCTTCAAGAGACTGAGAATAGTATTCCATTGCATACATTGAATTGAAGTACTGCAAAAAAGATGTAATCTGTTTTTCTGATTCAATTGTCTATTATTCTGACTTTCCATATCTGAAAGGTTATTATATGTTAATATATGCCCCAGATCCATGTAGATTGACAGTCATTTTATATTTCTTCCATTTTATTACTATTGCACCAACAGTTGTCTCCTTCTCACCCAGCATCTTACGTTTGGTTTTGTACAGGTCTATCATCTTGTCCCTGACATCCTTATAAAGCTCTTTGGTATTGCCCATGTTGTAGAGGCTAGAGTCTGACTGATTAATTGAGTCTGTGGACATGAGTCTTTTATAAAGGTAACTATGTAAGACAGATGTCTTTAATGCAGGTAACGAGTTGATTAAGTCCTTACACTGGCTGCCCATTCATTATAGGATCCAATTCAAAGTACTGGTTCTCACCCACAAAGCTCTCCACAGTGCAGCACCCCCCTACATCTCCTCCCTCATTTCTATCTATCAGCCTAACCGACTGCTGCGCTCTGCAAACGACTTTCGACTAACCTCTGCACTAATCCGTACCTCCCACTCCCGACTCCAAGACTTCTCCCGCGCTGCGCCAATCCTCTGGAATGCTCTACCCCAAGAAATTAGGACTATCCACAATTTGCATGGTTTCAGGCGCTCCCTCAAAACACATTTGTTCAGAGTGGCCTATCACATTCACTAATCAAAGTCCTTCTATGTGTAAGTGTGTGTGTGTAGCCCATTCACTATCTCCATCCATGCCTCACTCCCTCAAGATGGCTGGACCATCATTGTAAATGCACCATTGTATATACACACCTGTACTTTGTATCTCCCCCACCTCATTGTAGATTGTAAGCTCTCACAAGCAGGGTCGGCTTATTTTGCTTTAATTATTGTATTGTTAACGTTGTTACCTATGACTTGTGTTTTGAAACTGTTAAACTGTAAAGCGCTGCGGAATATGTTGGCGCTATATAAATAAAGATTATTATTATTTATTATTATTAAGAGTGTCTTACTGGTTTGTAGGAGCCAAAACTCTTAATGGTTGGTAGGGGATCAAATACTTATCTCTCACTGCAAAATGCAAATAAATTTGTATAATTTATACAATGTGATTTTCTGGATTTTATTTTTGATATTCTATCTCTCAATGTTAAAAGTAACCTACCCTTAAAATTATAGACTGTTCGTGTCTTTGTCAGTGGGCAAACTTACAAAATCAGCAACGGAACAAATAATTATTTCCCTCACTGTAGGTAAACATAAGCTGAATGTGCACAGAGTATGTCTTTACATTTCAGTAATGCTGCAATCATTATTTTGTTACATTTTCTTTTTTCTTACTAATGTAACTAAAGTATAAGAGCCTGATGGTTTGCAAATGTTTTACATTAACTGTAGAGCAGGTAGCATACAGAAAAATTAGAGGTTTCAAGAAGGCTTCACCTAGGAAATTTGCATGCAAGAACAGTCTTTTTAAATCAGAGGTGACATTGACATTCCTTAGCCACACTCATCTATGAGGCAATGCTTCATTTTTCATGCTTCAACCAAAATAACCACTTACAAGATTGCTCTGATTGTTCATATTATTCACAGACGTCGTCCCACCTATCTTTGTGAAGGAGAACTTTAAGAGAAAACTTTCTTTTTTTGCTCAGATTTGTTATGTGATATACAACTCCATCATGCTCCTTCTGCTTTTCATGTTCATAAATTGATCCAAAGCTGACAATTTTGGCAGGGTTATTTGAAAATTTTAAGTGAAATAAGGTCTTTACACTATTCCACAATGGGACATATTTATGACCAAAAAGTGCTAAAAAAGGTGCATTTCAGATGAGAAATAATTTTAAACTATTTGCACCAGAAAGAATAGTGTATTTTTAAAAGCTCGACTTTGCTCCTGAAAGCCTCAAAGTGAGCATGGGTTAGGGGTGTCTATGTTATAGACATCTTTTATGAATAATTTTCAACAAAATGTGGCACCAAAAATTTGTTGCAAATTTTATCCCTTCAAAACTGTTGAGGTTTGACATGGTAATCATAATTTACCATTTATACTATACAAAAATCTATTTAAATTTTACTGAGCCAAAATCACAATTATTGTAGAATAATTATTTTTCCTAACTTGATTGACGTGACTGGTGTCTCCAAAATCACACACAGTCTGTTCAACTCTCATACCTGCATAGTAGGGCACAGAGTAATGCTCGCGCCCAGATTGGATGGCACGAGCAAGGATTGTGGCCCCACTGTGCCACAAACTACCTTGGTGTTCACTGGAGCTTCTAGTGGTGAGGTCAGGCTTGTGCGGCAGGTAGCTGCCAGGTACCACTCCAGGGCAACGTCTGGCAGTAGCAGCTGATCCCACAGGGCGACAGGACAGGTGCAGGCAAGTACTGTGGATAACTGAGGTTTAGACTGGCAAGTATTGGTGGGCACGGATGATGTACAGGCAGGCACGGCTGGCACTCTGGCAAGCAGGCGCAGTTCAGACTGGAGAGACAGGAACTGTTTCGGGTAGGATAGGAACACTGACAGGTACGAGTGAGATATGGGAAAAGGTAGGAACAACTTCAGACTGGAGGTACAGGAACTGTTTCGGGTAGGACAGGAACACTGACAGATAGGAGTGGGATATGGGAACTGGTAGGAACCAGTTAAGACTGGAGAGACAGGAACTGTTTCGGGTAGGACAGGAACACTGACAGGTACGAGTGGGAAATTAAAACTGGTAGGTACCAGTTCAGACTGGAGGGCCAGGAACGGTTTTAGTAAGGACAGGAACACTGGCAGGTACGAGTGGGATATGGAAACAGGTAGGAACTAGTTCAGATTGGACTAACAAAGAGCCACAGATGCGAAACAGGAGCTGAGCAGAGCTGCAGGTTGTGGAACAGGAGCAGAGCAGAGCCGCAGGTTGTGGAACAGTAGCAGAGCAGAGCCACAGGATGTGGAACAGCAGCAGAACAGAGCCACAGGACGCGGAATGGGAGCAGAGCAGAATCAGATTAACACAAGTACTTGCAGTGAAGTACCAAGTGTACACCAGGGCAATAACGTTGTGTAGCGACAACCAGATAGGGACAGGTGCTGGTACAAGTAAAAGGAGTTGGAACAAGGATAGACACAGCAGGGTAGGGAAGGCTCCAGACAAGTATTTAAATGCTTCACGTATAGAACTTTGTTCAGAGAAGGTCAGACACAGGAACAAGTTCAGGATGAAGGATTCAGGCCAGGGTATACAGCCCCCAGGGTGAAAGAAACAAGACACATAGGAAACAGGAAAAGACCAGGGTATACAGCCCCCAGGGTGACGTAAACAAAAGCACGGACAGGACCTGGCAACTCAGTAGCAGGACACAGACTGAGTGAGAATGTTGCACAGGCATCTTCCAATTGGTGGAGATTTCTTAAGTACCTGGTACCTTGGCAATAGGCTGGGACACATTAGGAATGCGCACACTGTCTCCTTAAGATTCAGGAGGTGTAGGCACTGCCGCCCTAGACACACAGCCAGGAAGTATGCACACACCAAGCAGAGGACACATGGTTTACAGCATGGAGCAGGCGAAGGGCAGAACTCACAGCATGGCCCGGAGTGATGAGTAAGTCGGTGTATCAGCCTGATGGGAGAGGGGAAGCCATGCAGTGATGCCGGCAGGGATGTTACACACAGGATCTGCACAGGTGTGCAACAGGCAATGGGGAAGATGTCTTCCACAGAAATCAATGCAGGAGAGATGGTGATTACTGGAGAAGAGAAAGTGCTGAGAATAGTCCAGAGTCATCCATAGGACTGGATGGCACTGATTGGCATACAGTACGAAACAATCACGAAAAGCATTTTGTTAGGTCTGCTGGGGAGAGTGGTTCTAAAATGCTTTTATAGATGTCTGAAAGGTGATAAATATAGTTTATATAGAGAAAACCTGACAGGTTCCCTTTAAAGACTTTAAAACAGCACAAATATGTAATGCAGTGCCTTCGGATTCAGTGGTAAAGGCTTTGCCTTCTATATCACAGGTTGCTGGTTTAATTCTTGGCATTGACCTTAATTACTAGGTTTCTAGAAAATACATATTTATATACTCACTAGACAGTTTTTGTCCAATTCGTTCACTATATTTGCCTGTACAGAGCCAGAATAGTGAAGTAAAATACTGTAGTTAAAATAACTTAATTTATAAATTTATGAGAATTTTTCATTTTTATTTCTTCATTATTTGGCTCATTTTAAGTATTAGTGTTGATGTACAGAACAAATTATGGTACAAATCTTAATAAAGAGAATGCCAATGCAAAGCTGTCATCAGAATGAAAAGAGGTACTTTGAGGAATCTAAGGTTTACTCATTGTTTCCATATGTTTTCCCTTGTGGTTGTGCTTCCGTCCATCTGAATCTACAATGTGCACATTCCTATAAGAACTAGGAGAACCACTGCATGAACAGGTGTTTCCATACTTTTGACAAGTGCTGTATATTATGTGCATTAGACACTTTTTCAGTTTTACTCATCAAGGAGCCATCACATAGCGGATTCGGCCTGAAATGTGGCACTGAATGCTACCTTGTGCCAAAACTTGTGCATGGTAAGCCAACATGTTGTTGGTATATACTTAGACTGGACAGTTTACAAATTAGGTGCATCTTAGGACTGATCAACATTGGTTTTAATGGTGTGAAACTAGTTTTAGTAAATCTGACTCAGTGTGATCAAAATGTGTACTAAGGTTCCCCCACCTGCCTGTAACTGCAATGATTATAGCTAGCAAATGTAACCTCCTAGATGCCATAGTCAATAACGGTCTCAGCATCTAAGGGGTTAGACTGAGGAAGTGGGTCCCTTCTTCACCCAAGATGCTAAACTTGATGGGCCATTTCAATTTTTGCCTCAGGCAGCAGAAAAACAAGAATACCCCTGAAGAAATGCATAGCATTAGTAAAAGATGTCTGTTTAGTTCTAGAACCATTTAGTTACCCATGGAGTATATGTCCGATTACAGCTTAGACCCATTCAAGAGAATAAATACTGAGTAGTATACTAGACAAAGCCTGTTTATAAGAATGGTGCTTTTTCCAGAAGAAAGCATTTTTTTTTGTAATGTCATACAACTCTTTTAATATATGCATTTATGATATTCTTGGGCTTGATTTTCATATTTTACAACCACTAGTGAAATATGTGGCATGACAAAGATTTGTCGCCTAGATGTCAAACTTATCACTATTAATGTACATTTTTACATCAATTTATTCTACCATCCAATGAAAGCAATACAATAGATACATTGGATATGTAATTTGTAAAAGTTGTACTTTCTTAAGATGATTTATTAAAACTTAAGCCTTTCTCATTCTTTCAACACTAACAAATGTGACAGCTCGCCCAATAAAGTTTTTGCAAACAAAATATTTGTTGATTATGTAACAAACATCACGCAGAATAGCTTTCTTCCAAATCTACATTCATCTTTCTAGTAAAATGTCATTGGAGTTGTCACCACATTTTTCACTTGTCTTGTTACTTGAAGGAAATGTTTTTTTTTTCTTCATCTACACAAGATGGATGCCTGCATTATTCCTCATTGCAATCAGAAATAAATATCACAAGGCACATTCCTATGAATTGCTTACATTGCATCAATTCTGAATGTGATTACATTGTTAATGTTGTAGCTCAGTTACACATGTTTTGTTTCTGCTTTACATACATTGTTACATGTGTATTAAATAGTAACGATAGAAACAAAGAGGGTCATTTATTTATTATGCTTTGCTTATATAGCACCATATATAGAGCACTGTTGTGGTCTCTACCTGGGCTATATGTACTGTACTACTCTCTACTTGTACTACGTATACTATAGTGCTTTCTATATTTGCTACATGTAATGTACTGTTCTTTGTACCACATCTAGTGTTCTGCTCTCTACCCATGCTGCATGTATTATTCTGCTCTTTACCGGTGCCACATATATTTTACTGATCGCTATGTTCATGTATGATACTTCTCTACAATTGCTAAATGTATATGCTCTACTATCCTGCACCGTTTGTTGTGCTAGATGCACTAGACTGCTCTCTACCTGTTCTACATGTACTGTACTGCTGTTCTGTTTTCCATCTTTGCTAGATGTAATGTCCTACTTGCTACCTGTGATACATGTGCTACTATCTTGTTCTCTACTGATGCTACATGTGGTAGACTGGTCTCTCCCTATTCTACATGTAATGCACTGATCTGTACCTGTGTTTCTAATGCTATACTGTTCTCTATATGTGCTAAATACAATGTACTGCTCTCGATATGTTCTACATGTACTGTACTGCTCTTGACCTGTGCAAAATGTACTATACTGCTCTCTTCCAATGCTACATACATGAAGCGTCGGACTGGAACACCTTGGGCCCACCAGAGAAAATCATTCTTTGGGGCCCACTATGTAGCTACATAGAAATAAATACAAGACCACCAATTGTGCAGTAAAACACACTAATATCAGGGTATAATATAAGGTAGTACATGTCTTAATTATGTAGCAGGAGTTGGGGTAGCCTCCCTCATAGATTATAAAGCAGCCCCCTCATAGGGTATAATGCTGCCCCCATAGGGGATAATGCTGCCCCCCTCATAGGGTATAATGCTGCCCCCCTCATAGAGGATAATGCTGCCCCCCTCATAGGGTATAATGCTATATATATATATTATAGATAGATATAGATAATAGATAGATACCATAAATACTCGAGTGTAAGCCGACCCCCCTAATTTTGCCACAAAAAACTGTGAAAACTTATCGACTCGAGTATAAGCCTAGGGTGGAAAATGAGATTATGCCCCATATGCTGCCCCATGTATTATGCCCCACAAGATGCTCCATAGATTGTGCCCCATATGCTGCCCATGTATTATGCCCCCATAGATGCTCCATAGATTGTGCCCCCATAGATGCTCCATAGATTGTTCCCCATAGATGCTCCATAGATTATGCCCCATAGATTTGCCCCCATAGATGCCCATAGATTATGCCCCCATAGATGCTCCTGATATGCCCATAGAACTCTTAGATTATACCCCATAGAAGCTCCATGATTGGCCCCCATAGATGCTCCATAGATTATGCCCATAGGCTCCATAGATTTTGCCCCCATAGAAGCTCCATAGATTGTGCCCCCATAGAAGCTCCTTAGATATGCCCCATAGAAGCTCCATAGATTGTGCCCCCATAGATGCTCCTTAGATTATGCCCCCATAGAAGCTTCATAGATTGTGCCCCCATAGATGCTCCATAGATTGTGCCCCCATAGATTATGCCCCCATAGTGCTCCATAATTATGCCCCATAAATGCTCCTTAGATTATGCCCCCATAATGCTCCATAGATTATACCCCCATAGATGCTCCATAGATTATGCCCCCATAGATGCTCCATAGATTATGCCCCCATAAATGCTCCTTAGATTATGCCCCCATAGATTATGCCCCCATAGAAGCTCCATAGATTATACCCCATAGATGCTCCATAGATTATGCCCCATAGATTATGCCCCCATAGATGCTCCACAGATTATGCCCCCATAGATTATGCCCCCATAGATGCTCCACAGATTATGCCCCAATAGATTATGCTCCCATAGATTATGCCCCCATAGATGCTCCACAGATTATGCCCCCATAGATTATGCCCCCATAGATTATACCCCCATAGATGCTCCACAGATTATGCCCCCATAGATTATGCCCCCATAGATGCTCACAGACTGTGCCCCCATAGATGCTGCATTTTATAGGCCCCTTTATGCTGCCGCAGCTGCTGCTGCAAAAAAAAAATAAAAGACATACTCACCTCTCGTCGCTGGGGGCCAGGTGCTGGTGTCCTGAGCAGGTGGGGACACCGGTGCGCTATGGGGGACAGGTGCCGGTGTCACCGCTGGCTCAGGGCTGCGGCACCTGAGAGATTTACCTGTCACGCGCTCCACCACTGAGCGCCGCTGTCTTCGGGTCCTCCGGCAGTGAATGCTCAGGCAGAGGGAGCGGCGTACACTAATGACGTCATCGCACCCTCTGCCTGAACATCGCAGCAAGAGGGCCCGAGGACAGCGGCGCTCAGCGGTGGAGCGGGTGACAGGTAAGTAATGATATTCACTGCTTCCCATGCCCATGTGGGCATGGGAAGCAGTGAATATTCATTTCTCTTTAGCAGCGGGGACAGGGGCTCCTGCCTCATGTCACCCGCTGCTGCTCCGCTGGCACGGGGCCCCCATGGCAGCTGCGTGGTGTGCCGCTATTAGCAACACACCACCGGCTGGGGGCCCCTGGAGCAGCGGGGGCCCTAGGCAACTGGTCCCTGTATGCCAGCAGGTGCCAGGGCCCCCCAGATGCCAGGGCCCACCGGAGAATCCTCCGGTTCTCCAGTGGGCCAGTCCGACCCTGCATACATGTACTATACTGTTCTCTTGCAGTGCTACATGCTGTATATGTACTGTACCATTCTCTTCCTGTGCTACATGTACTATAATGCAATCTCTCTATGCTATATTTGCTGTAGTGTTCTCTACCTGTGCTAATCGTATTATACTGCACTCTTTCTGTGCTATGTATACTGTAGTGCAGTTCACCTGTTCTATATGTACAGTACTGTAGTGATCTCTGACTATGCTACATGTCATTTACTGCTCTCTCTGTGCTGCATACACTTTTTTTGTTACAGACGTAAATCCAGCTCACCACCTGCAGGTCCACACTTCTGGAGCACGGATAGCACCTGGGCAGGGTGCAACATCCTATAGAGAAAGCAGAAAAATTCAGCTCACAGATAAAGTCCAAAAAAGTGCATTTTATTTTCCAAGGTACATAAAGCAAAGATTAAAATTGTGTGTTCACAAAAAAAGAATACAGGCATCTTTTGATGCGTTTAGAGCGATAAGTGCTCTTTGTCAAGAAATCGCTTGACAAAGACACTTGCTGCTCGAAACGCATCAAAAGATGCCTGTATTCTTCTTTTTGTGAACACACAATTTTAATCTTTACTTCATGTACCTTGTAAATGCATTTTTTTTGGACTTTATCTGTGAACTGGATTTTTCTGCTTACACTTTTTTTTTATCTAACTGTGCTACCTATACTGCACTGCTGTCTCCCTGTACTCCTTGTCCTTTATTGCTGTGTACTACCTTATCCTATATTGCTGTCTTCCTGTATCCCTGTCCTTATCCTTTACCTGTATCTTGTCTATGCTGTTACCTGTACTCCTTGTCCTATATTGCCTGTGTGCCTGTACTCCTTGTCCTATATTGCCTGTGTACCTGTACTCCTTGTCCTATATTGCCTGTGTACCTGTACTCCTTGTCCTATATTGCCTGTGTGCCTGTATCCTGTGCTATATTGCGGTCATCTGTGCTATAGTATGTCCTGCTCTCTGCCTGTGCTACATATACAGTGTTACTTTCTACCTTTGCTACAGGTACTGTCCTGCTTTATACCTGAGGACTTGTGCTCTTCTGGACAACATGTAATAGTAACTCCATCTTATTATTGTGTACTATGTGCGGTAGCTTTTTTTTTCTATCAATAGCTGTAAACTGGGATGCTATGAGCACGCTATATCTCCTGACATACTAATTTGCTTCAGCAGAGTGTCCTTTTTTATCTCAGTTATGAGCTGGGAATAACCCACCGGTAGAGTTCATCCTCACATGGGATAAGAGACTGGAATTTGAAAATCTGACATGCCCAATCCTACTTTTGCAGGGTATCTTCTATCAAAGGATTGTCAGGCTGCTCTTGTATACATATTGTTGGTCAATCCAAATCTGGTGAGATTGGTGACTTTCTGCTAATATGTATGGCCAGTCTTAGGCTGCTTTCACACATCCGTTTTTTGACTTCAGGCACGATCCGGCGTGTTGTTAAAAAAATGGATCCGGTACCGGATGCGTTTTTTTACCATTGACTTTCATTAGCGCCGGATTGTGCCTGATGTCATTGTGTTGTATCCGTTTTTGTCTGGATCCGGCGGAAATGTACATTCCGGCGGCCGGACAAAACGGTGCATGCAACGCTTTTTTTTGTTTACCGGAGCCGCCTGAAGCGGCGCATCAGGCGGCCGGAAATAATACAAGTCAATGGAACCGGATCAGACTTTTGTGCAAACAGTCAAAAGACTGATCCGGAAATCAGGGACTACTACTACTACTACTACTACTACTACTACTACTACTACATTTTCCAGTGACTCCGGACATCCAAAACCCTCTTTTTCCGGGTTCAAAAGTTCAGGTCGGATCAAGCAAAAAAAACTGATCCGTTGCATCAGGTTTTTTATTTCAGCGCCGGATCCGTCCCTTCAGGTGTTCGACGGATTATGCCTGACACAAAAAAACGGATGTGTGAAAGAGGCCTAAGTTAGAGTATGCGCTATGAAATCCTCATGAAAAGCACACTGAAGTACATCCAATATAGTATAAATTTTTAATTATATAGCGTGTGGCCGAAAATACAAAAGGACAATGAGGGGATAAATCATTGCCAGCCGAAATGCGTGTCTGGGAGGGTGCACTGCTACAATTTCCCGGCCTTCTGACCAGGTATACCATATGATGGACAATGAATTTCTATACATGTTCTTAATATTTATGTCTCTCTGTGTTTTTCATCAGGCCATTTGGGAATATGCACTTGAGTAAGGGTAAATACTGTATTTAGTGCAGGGCAATTTATGTCTGAATATTGGACACCCTCTTAGTATGTGCGCCCATTTGTTCTTACGTGCATGCTTTGTTTTTTCCTTATGTTTATGTGTCCTTAACTTGGGTGACAAAACTATATTTTATCACCATTTGATAAGCACTCCAAGACCATAGTGGAATAGATTGTGGATCCATTATTTGCCTGTGCCATAACTAACCATATGTGGTTTCTTTTAATGGAAGTTTATTAGCATGATACTTCTAAATTCAGAAAGAAGATAAAAAGTGATCATAAGCGATTCAGAAAATATGTAATAGGACATTGCTGTGTCTGTCTGTAGGCTTGAAGGTAGAGGTGCTCTTTATGTGTTGCCAGTTCATGCACGCTGCGGTTTTACATAATTGAACTTACTAATTTAACTTATTCAAATGGAAAAAGTGACCTTTTAAGAGAAATTTTGTACTTGTTGGTTCGGCCTTGGTCATTTCATTAGTTTGTAGTGAAATAAAAGTCAGAAAGTTATACAGCCTACAGTACAGTTATAATAATTTATAATTATAATACTTTTACCTATCATTAAATTCAAGGTATAATAACAATAGATAATATATAACAATGCATGACAAAATTATAATAGATCAAATTCTGACAGAACTGAAGTTTGATTGTAAGAAAAATCTGAAAGTGTGGGAAGTAGAAAAGACCCAAAGAACAAAATTAAAATATATTCACAAGGGATTTTAAGATGAATAAATACCTTATAATGAAAGTATTACAGAGGAAAAAAATCTGATATTACAGTTCAGAAATAACCATCTTCTAGTGGGGCACATGATTGCTTGGAGTCTCAGCTACTAAAGGGACCCTTGAGACTGGTTGTATTAAAACGCTCTTACATATTTCATATGTCAAAGGAACTTGCAAGCACAGTCTGTGACTATCTGTCTCAGCAGTTGTGTTATTTCATGCAAAGACTTCATTTAATATTGCTACACATGAATATGTCTTATTAGGAAATCATTCTGCCTCTGTAATTTTCAGATCAAATATGGAAAAAGTGTATACTACTGTTTACAGGGATAATGTAGTATTTTCTTTTATGTAGAAATAACAAATATTGTACATCAGTATGAACTAGATTGCGTTCTCTGTCCATATATACTTAGTAGGGTTATTCCAGCAATGTAGAGTAAGACTTGCCCTTTAGGGTCTGTCACTTGAGATAAAGGTAACAGAAGGACTGGAACCCAAGGCTTGTGACCACCATGAATTTTAAAGGGAATCTTACCAAATCAGAAAAGGTGATTTTCTGGGTTTGTTTTCTCATTTTGACTCTCATAGTTGTGGTCTACCTATGATGTCAATTACAGGCCTCTCTCATCTTCTTAAGTGGGAGAACTTGCACAATTGGTGGCTGACTAAATATTTTATTTCCCCACTGTATGAATGAAAAATACTAATTATTAGGTAATGCAGCAACTGAAGGAGGATATAAAAGTGTTGATGGATTTACATGTCTATATATGCGGCTTGCAGGCTTGACCTTACTGACAGATTCTCTTTAATATTAGTTGTATCTCACTTTTACTGTAGTCAGACATTGTACAACACTGTATGAATCTATTATTCATATAGTATATGTAGTGTTCCAAACGTTGGTTGGTCAGTCCAGAGCACGTGATGCCATTTTTTTGCACCCCAGTTCTTATGTTTTTTTGTGCATAGTTCAGCTGCCTGGCCTAGTTTCCATGACAAATGTATGAATATTTTGATTGCAATTCTTTCATGAAGACCCCATTTGGACAGACTTCTCAAAAGTAGATAGGTGTATCTGGGTCCCACTGATTGTTGCCAGTTCTAAATTGATGGCACTGCTGTTCATCTTCCTATTTCAAAAGAGAGTAAGGATGATGAGTCTTTTATCTGCTACACAAAGTTTCCTTGGCTGATCACTGTATCTTCAGCATTGCTCATTATCAAAATATTTATAAATATTGCCCAATTCTTTAGAGAGCTTTAAAAACACATCTTAAAATGCCAGTTTTCTTTGAATTTTTTGCCTGAGAGAGATCTTGATGCTGCCGAATAATTACTTTGTCTCTTGTGCTGTTTCTAGTCATGGTGAATGACCTGTTGCATGAAACGGTCTTCCACAACCTCACCATTAGAGCCAAGTTCCAATGTTCCTCACAGAGTTTTAAGAATCATAAACAGAAAATTATAAAAACTTAATTCCAGCTCACCCAGTTGCTCTATGCTCATCCACCTGGGGCTCAGACACCGGCCTCGCCCTGGCCTCACATCAAGGATAATAGAAAAAATTGGAGTCCGGCCCAACAGGACTGGATATTCCTTTTCTTTTCAAAGAAATTATAGTGCATAAAAAAGAAAATTTTCATGGTCGACATGACCCAATCGAAGTGTTTCCACTGCACTGCATTTTGAAAAATAAAAAGAAAAGGAAAATCCAGTCCTGTGGAGCCGGACTCACATTTTTCTATTATCCATAAACAGAAAATGACTGTGTTTCAACCTAAATATTAAAATAATGATCATTTCCATCTATTTGTTATAACTGGTTACTCACATACCAGACTATAATCCTACAAAATCCCTGACTTGGTGCAAGCGTACCTAGCAGAATTGATGCTGTTTTTAAGGCAAAGGGTAATCACTAGAGTTGAGCGATACTTTCCGATATCCTAAAGTATCGGAATCGGAATGGTATCGCCGATATCACTAAAATATCGGCGATACCCGATACCGATACCGGAAGTCCCATGTAAGTCTATGGGAACAAAATATCGAAATTAAAAAAACCCCATTCTTGCCTTGTTGGTTAATTGTACATGAAGGAAAACAAGAAAGAGTAATGTAGAATGTATTGGGGAAGGTTGAGGAGACATTAAAGGCATAGATGTTTAACCCAATCAAATGGAATAGCATAAATATTTTTTTTTTTAAAGATGTTCGGATTGACGAAGAAATTGACAATGTTGTTAACGTTTTTTATATTTTGGCAAATATGTATATTACACAACTTCCATGCTCTTCATCTTCACCTTTTTAACTTTTCACACACTTTCTCCTTCATAATCTTCTGCAGCATCATCTTTTTCATCAAATTATTCTTCATCTTCACCTTCTTTATCTTCTTCTTAAACTTCTTGCTATTCATCTTTATTAACATTACTCATATTCTTCTTATTAAACTATTATTCTTATTCATATTCTGCTTCATCTTCTTCATCATATTCTTATTTGTGACAGAGAATCCTGTACTTGTAATCTGTCAAAGTATGAATTTTTCATCCTTCCGTTCTTGCTGTCACAAAAGATTTAAATTACAACAGTATTTGTCCGTGTTCAGTTTAGCCTGCAGCAGCAGGCATTTTCCAGGGGCACCACGAGGAGGAACGGACTCACCCCCATACACTGCTTAGTCTTCTTCTGCTTAGAATTTAGAGCATATATTTTGCTCTTCATTTTGGTCTTATACTTCATGTTCTTCTGCTTTTAGATCTTCTGCTTATTGTTCTTGTGTCTCTTGTTCCGTATCTTGTATTTGTAGCACAATCTTGTACCAGCTGATGTTACTGGGACACGGTTACTAAGCAGGAGGTACCTGTGCTCCAAAGCACTACCAAGGACCAGCAGACGTTGCTGGAACTCGGATACCGAGATGGAGGCACCTAGGCCAAAGGCACTGCGGAGAACCAGTTGACGGTACTGGAACCCGGACGGGTAGCAGAAGGTACAAGAGCCAATGCAAGTAACGAGGACCAGCTGACTGTGCTGGAACCCGGAGGGGCAGCAGAAGGAAAAGAGCCAATGGCACAACCGAGGACCAGCTGACGTTACTGGGACACGGTTACTAAGCAGGAGGTACCTGTGCTCCAAAGCACTACCAAGGACCAGCAGACGTTGCTGGAACTCGGATACCGAGATGGAGGCACCTAGGCCAAAGGCACTGCGGAGAACCAGCTGACGGTACTGGAACCCGGAGGGGCAGCAGAAGGAAAAGAGCCAATGGCACAACCGAGGACCAGCTGACGTTACTGAACCCCAGTAACACAGGAGCAAGTGTTGACTGTGCTAACAGCACTTCCGAGCAACAACTGGCGGTGTTGGAGCCCAGGGTCAAGGAGGATGTTTAAATACTAGATCAAGTAATTTCCTTGTTACCTGTCAATTTTAAATGTCTATACTTCAAACAAGAGAAAGATAACCTTTACTACCATAAGATGATGATTTCATTTAAACTAATATCTAGATAAATAAAGAATTGACAAACATAAACACATACATTAACATGTTGAACAGCAATGCAAACCACAAAATAAATTAGTTAAGGAATCTGCTATACGGTTGTACATAAAAGCATACAAGTACATATCTGAATCCATTAATGATGGATAAGTAACAGTATGTACACCATTTTTATTGTATAGACAATGAATGTCTGACTTCAAAACATCATCAGCATTACAAGTAATCTGTGATATTACTAAAATGTTCCATTTGCTGAATAATGTCACTAAATATTTTATACAAAATTATACAATTTCCATCATGTAATACTCATAACATGTGGCAATAATCATTTTTATTAACAAACATAACCTTTAAAAAGTGCATAGTGCATAGTGAAAATTGCTATTTATGGCTGACTGTCGACTTGGAAGCATGACAACAGATAGATAAGGTATATATAGATGAGACTGCATAGCCACAGATGGTGAATGGCGATGTAATACTGTACCTCAATAAAGTGTGCGTCACTACTACATAATTTTTTTTATATAGCTTTATAAACAGGGTACATGGATGTATGCTTGTGCCTTTGTTTTGACGCACAGACTGCCTTCCTGCTGAGACGCATTGGGTAGTGAACAGTTGTGTGCAGTGTTCACTGCAGTCTCTGCGGAATAACCACACTTAGACCTTATAACTTTTCAGACTTTCTTTATCAATCTACCAAGATGAAGAAGGCAGGGAGTAAGGCACGTGGTCGTGGAGTTTCTTCAGGGAGAGGACGTGGGGATTCTGTGGCTGCTGCGGCCCCCAGTGACACAGCATCCACCAGTTTTCCCCGTGAGCGCTCCTTTATGCGCACTTTTGTAGGAGCTCGGAGTACCCCCCTGCTGCGGGAAGAACAAATTGAAGCCGTTGTTGTTTGGATGTCAGCCAATGCATCGACTTCAATTGCTTCCACCTCCTCTCAGGACCACAGCACTGTTGGGCAACCATCTGTCTCTTCACCGCCTGGCAAATTGCCCAGGCAGTCAGAGAGTTCTGTACAGGAGCCAGCTGAGTGTCTGCTTCTGTTCTCAGAATCTATTGGCTTGCAAACAGGGGCCCAGCCAAGCAGCATTCTGTAATGTGAAGAGGGAGTATGCAGTGATGCGCAACAGCTGTGTCTCTCTGAATCTGAAGAGGCGGGTGAGACAGTGCCGATGGTCAGCACACCGCAGAACGCATCTGATGATGATGAGACCCAGGTGCCAGTTTCTGTTGAGCATGGTGCTGGCCAGACCACCCAACAGCAGGTGTTGGAGAGGGTAGTGGAGATGATGAGGTCCAAGACCCAACATGGCATGAGGAACAGGAAGGTGGTGGGAGCAGCTCAGAGGAATAATAATAATATTTATTTATATAGCGCCATCATATTCCGCAGCGCTTTACAGTTTAGCAGTTTCAGAACACAAGTCATAAGTAACAACGTTAACAATACAATAATTTAAGCTAAATAAGTCGCCCCTGCTCGTGACAGCTTACAATGTACAATGAGATGGGGGAGATACAAAGTATAGGTGTTTATATACAATGGTGCATTTACAATGATGTTCCAGCCATCTTAAGGGACTGAGGGATGGAGATAGTGAATGGGCTAGAGACACACACACACTTACACAGAATACATAGAATGACTTTGATTAGTGAATGTGATAGGCCGCTCTGAACAAATGTGTTTTGAGGGAGGCCTGAAACCATGCAAATTGTGGATAGTCCTAATTTCTTGGGGTACAGCATTCCAGAGGATTGGCGTAGAGCAGGAGAAGTCTTGGAGTCGGTAGTGGGAGGTACGTATTAGTGCAGAGGTTAGTCGAAAGTCGTTTGCAGAGCGCAGCAGTCGGTTAGGCCGATAGATAGAAATGAGGGAGGAGATGTAGGAGGGGTGCTGCACTGTGGAGAGCTTTGTGGGTGAGAACCAGTACTTTGGTTGAAAGCTGGGAGAGGCCCAGAGAAATGGTTAGTGATAGAAGGAAGATAGAGGAAGACATTGCCCCAACGGTACAAACAGGAGGGAGAGTTAGGCTGCAGACTCGGTTGCCTGTAGCCTCCAGTTTGGCACCTGTTCGGAGCAGTTGTCTTCCAAAAGTCAAAACGTGCGCTCCCAGGACTTGCACTGCGTGGTCCTTTTTCACACACTTGCACATGATATTTGCTATGTGAAATGCAAGCTGTGTAATCAAAAATTAAAAATAGCTAAAAGTGTCAGTCACCTCAATACCACAAATATGTGGAAACATGTGCGGACAAAGCACGTAGTTGAGTTACAAAGACACACTGGAGATGTAGGCCAACCTACAGCAGCACCTACATCTTCAGGTTGTGTTGAAGCCTCTTCATCGAGCTCACACACAGCTGGTTCTGCTTCCTCACAGGATCGCCATGGAAGAACCTCGGCCACTGTTGTCCAGAGACAAACTGTTATTCCACACACAGCAGCAAGTTCCCTGTCATCCTCACACTCCCAGGCCACAAAACAGCCATCGGTAGCACAGGCATGGGATAAAAGACGGCCATACTCCGCAAACCATGCACGAGCACAGGCTCTGAATGCTGGCATTGCAAAACTCCTGTCCCTTGAAATGCTGTGATTCAGGCTGGTGGAGACAGACAGTTTCCGTAACTGAATATCATTGTCAGTCCCACAATACAATGTGCCAAGCCGATTTCATTTCAGCAGGCAAGCCGTCCCTGGTCTGCAAAAGCATGTTGAGGGAAAAATTAAACATGCGCTACTAAAAGCCCTCAGTAGCAAGGTCCACCTGACCACCGATGCGTGGACCAGTACCCATTGTTATGATCTGCTACAACCAGTAAGGAAAGAAGGGAATTCTGTCCCTACAATACAACTAAGCTGAATCCCTACGATGTAACGGGGAACCTGATCCTGCGACCAGACCCGCTAAAGTCCTCATCTAGTGTGAACGAAGACCTATAGTTGCGAGGGAGTAATCCCTACAAGATCTAGGGACTGTGAGAAAAGGTGGACACCTCCTAACATAAATTGTAGCATGGATAATTAAACAGAAAAATAAATACTTTGTGATCCTAACATCAAGCAAAACTGACAATTAAGGCACCTAAGCACCCGGCTAGCTTAACAGTAGATAATACAATGAAGTCAAGCAAAGCCAGAAGGGCGGAGCCAGACTAAATAGGGAAAAAAAGGTCATGTGACCAGCAAACTGAAACAAAACCTAACAAGAGGGTTCTAACACCCATGGCCAGGGACAATACCTTTCCCTCACTGCCCATTGGGTCAATGTTGTGCAGCCGGGTACTGATCTTGCGAGTGGCGCTGTACGTGTTCTGCCAACTCCAAGGATTGCAGGAATTCAAGTCTGTACACATTGATTCCTCCTCTACTCCAGTTCCTCAGAATCATCGCTGCAGGAGCCGTCACGGTCTACCTCCACATGGACCCGTGAACGTTTACCTGTTGCGACCGATATGAGCACAGCCGTGTCCAAATGTCAACAGGCCGTCCTGAAATTAATTTCCATGGGGAATCTTAGCCACACAGCGCAGGAGCTCTGTAATGCCATAAAGCAGGAGAGCGACGTGTGGTTTTTGGAAGAGAATCTACAGGCAGGCTTGGTAGTGTGTGACAATGGCCGAAATCTGGTGTCAGCTCTGGGCCTTGGCAACCTCACTCACATACCATGTCTGTCATATGTGCTCAACTTGGTCGTGCAGAGTTTTTTGAGGGACTATCCGGATCTTGATGCACTGCTGCACAAGGTCCGCCTAGAGTGCGCTCACTTGCGACGTTCCAGCATGGCCAGATCGCTGATTGCAGCTCTGCAATGCAGATTTCACCTTCATGAACATCGCATCATATGTGACGTACCCACCAGGTGGAATTCCTCGTTACATATGTTGGAGCGGTTGTGTGAGCAGCAGCCAACAGTAATGGAGTATCAGCTGCATCAGGCGCAGTCAACTCGCAATTTGCGCCGTTCACACTTCACCACTACTGAGTGGGCCTCTATAATAAGAATAATAATATTATTTATTTATATAGCGCCATAATATTCCGCAGTGCTTTACAGTTTAACAGTTTCAAAACACAAGTCATAAGTAACAACGTTAACAATACAATAATTAAAGCAAAATCAGCCGCCCCTGCTGGTGAAAGCTTACAATCTACAATGAGGTGGGGAGATACAAAGTACAGGTGTTTATATACAATGGTGTTTTTACAATGATGGTCCAGCCATTTTAAGGGAGTGAGGGATGCATGGAGATAGTGAATGGGCTACACACACAGAATTACACATAGAATGACTTTGATTAGTGAATGTGATAGGCCACTGTGAACAAATGTGTTTTGAGGGAGCGCCTGAAACCATCCAAATTGCGGATAGTCCTAATTTCTTGGGGTAGAGCATTCCAGAGGATTGGCGCAGCGCGGGTGAAGTCTTGGAGTTGGGAGTGGGAGGTACGGATTAGTGCAGAGGTTAGTCGAAGGTCGTTTGCAGAGTGCAGCAGTCGGTTAGGCCGATAAATATAAATAAGGGAGGAGATGTAGGGGGGTGCTGCGCTGTGGAGAGCTTTGTTGGTGAGAACCAGTAATTAGAATTGGATCCTATAATGAATGGGCAGCCACTGCCAGTGTAATGAGTGGCGAATAACTCTATGAAGGATATCTGCCACGTTTTGCGTGCGTTTGATGAGTCAACGCGGATGGCGAGTGCAGATGATGCACTAGTCAGCCTGACTGTCCCCCTTATCTGCCTGCTTCAAAAAACACTGCAAGCACTAAGGCATGAGGTTTTGGAAGAGGTGGAGGATGAGGAGTCACAAATTCCATCACCTTCTGGACAGTCAGCGCAACGTGGTTCCTCACAAAGGGCTGGAGGACTTTCAAAGTACCATGCTGTATCAACAATTGAACCTCCAGAGTCGCTGTCTATATTTTCATAACCATTACAAACTTTTAATGTATTTACAAAGCACATAATGTACATTTTTTGTCTATCCTTTTGTAATGCTATTGTGTTTCCATAAACTGATGTTACAGAATTATGATACAAAGTTTTTAAATTTTGAGTTTTAAATTTTGTAAATTTATATGTATTTGAAGGACTTTGTGAGGAGGATGAGGAGGAGTCAATGGAGGAGGAAGACATCGCTCCAGAGGGAGGTAGACAATGCTCTAGTCAGTATGTAGACCAAGGGTGGGGTGATGCACAGCAGGCGGAGATGACGCCTCTTGCAGGGGACAACGTTTCTTGGCCAGTTGGGAGTCTGCAGCACATGGTTGATTTCATGCTGCAGTGGCTGAGAAACGACCGCCGCATCGAACACATTCACACCACGTCTGATTATTGGGTGTACACCCTCCTAGACCCTCGCTACCGGGACAACTTACAAAGCCTCATCACACCGTTGAACCGGGAGCGTAAAATGCGGAAGTACCAAGACACACTGGTGCAATCCATAATGTTCTCCATTCCAGCCGAGAGCACTGCTGCTGCTACTGCTTTACAAAGCAGCTCTGTGCGTCGAGGCAGTGGAGACAGCTCTGCAACAAGAGGGAGCACAAGCAGCGCCTCTGCACAGGGCAAGAACAGTATGTTCCAAATGTGTCGAAGTTTTGTGGCAGCGCCACCAATGTCTACACCATCCGAGACGGCTCCAGTCAGCAGGAGGCAACATTTCCGTAAGATGGTGACAGACTACATGTCTTGCCCTCTCAGTGTACTCCCAGATGGCTCTTCCCCATTCAAGTTTTGTGTCTCTAAGCTGGATACATGGCCAGAGCTTAGCCAGTATGCATTGGAGGTGCTGGCTTGATCTGCTGCCAGTGTATTATCGGAGCGCGTCTTTACTGCTGCAGGTGGTGTACTAACAGACCGTTGCATGCGACTATCCTCCGATAATGTAGAACGGCTTACTTTTCTGAAAATGAACTAGGCATGGATCTCGCCTGAATTTGCCTGTCCGGTTTCAGATTAACTAACTGGTTGGCAACGTTTTCCATGTCTCCTGTTATGTTCATCTTTCTACCACCTGAGCTATACTCCCTGGGCTACAACACTGCCAGTTGCTGCTCAGAAGTGTCGTGTCCACAGACCAATACACAAGCTATAGTGATAGTGGGGTTCAGTAACGCCTGCTGTTCCCCTGCTGCGTGTCTGACAAAAATTAATGCTGCTAACTCCAAATTAAAGTTCAAATTAAAGTTCAAACATCTCATACTAGGCCTCAGGCTACACCCTCCTTGACCCTGGGCTCAGAAGTGTTGGATGCACAGATCAAAACAATCGATGATGTGTTTGTGGGGTTCAGTAACGCCTGCTGTTCCCCTGCTGTGTGTCCGGCAAAAATTACTGCTACCTAGCTACACATGTTGAAAAAAACATGACATGTTAAAGTGGCTAGTGCTACACATAGATATCAGGCTACACCCTTATTTTTAAGCTGTAAACAAGTGAAACGTCAAATTTAAAACCATTCAATGATTAGTGTTGGTAACAAATCTGTAACTAAATAATTGTGACATATTATGGCAGATATCCACATGTCTAACACAAATGCTAACACAAAAGCATACTTATGCTATAGGGTACTGATGGTGAACCTTCTCACTCCATAACTTTGACAAATCCAACTCACATCATGCCTCAAATGCTGCAATGTTGGAAGTGCATAATGTGGGTTGAACTTTGACAACAGCTGCAGTGCGAAGGTTATCCTTCTGTGTTCTTGGCTTTTAAATAAAAGCATACAAGTAAATATAATAATACATTGTTGATTAAGGGACATGATGTACACCTGTAATATTGTGCAAACAATGGATGTAGGACTATTCCTCTTCAACATTACTTATATTTGTGTCATTTGAAAAAATACATATTTTAGTTAAAAATTAAAAACCCATGTTCAGTAGCTGTGAAAGGCCCGTTTGTGTACTTCTATATTGTTTGCAACCAATGTATTGTATACGGATGGAAGCACGTCACTGTAATAGATTTGAATTATTTTAAATAGAATAAAGCAGCACCAATTTTAGAAAAATGACAAGGATGAGCCAGTGACAAACACTCAGCAGAGTACACGCAGCGGTGGTTGAAGAAGTAAATGGAGCGTGATCTGCATTTAAAAAAAAAAAAAAAAAAATACCTCACAGACTGCAGTGAACACTGAAACACAACTATTCACAATCTGTGAAAGGCTACTCCTTTGTCTACTTCTATAGTGTTTGCAACCAATGTATTGTATACGGATGGAAGCGCGTCACACTAATAGATTAGATTTATTTTAAATGGAATGTAGCAGAACCAATTGGAGATAAATGAAAAGGATGAGCCACTGAGACACGCTCAGCAGAGTACAAGCAGCAGTGCTTGAACAAGTAACTGGAGCGTGATGTGCACTCAAAAAAAAAAAAACACAGACTGCAGTGAACACTGAAACACAACTGTCCACAATCTGTGAAAGGCTACTCCTTTGTCTACTTCTATAGTGTTTGCAACCAATGTATTGTATACGGATGGAAGCACGTCACTGTAATAGATTTGAATTATTTTAAATAGAATAAAGAAGCACCAATTTTAGAAAAATGAAAGGATGAGCCAGTGACAGACACTCAGCAGAGTACAACGCAGCGTGTTGAAGAAGTAAATGGAGCGTGATTTGCATTTAAAAAAAAAAAAAATACCTCACAGACTGCAGTGAACACTGAAACACAACTATTCACAATCTGTGAAAGGCTACTCCTTTGTCTACTTCTATAGTGTTTGCAACCAATGTATTGTATACGGATGGAAGCGCGTCACACTAATAGATTAGATTTATTTTAAATGGAATGTAGCAGAACCAATTGGAGATAAATGAAATGGATGAGCCACTGAGACACGCTCAGCAGAGTACAAGCAGCAGTGCTTGAACAAGTAACTGGAGCGTGAGTGCACTCAAAAAAAAAAAAACACAGACTGCAGTGAACACTGAAACACAACTGTCCACAATCTGTGAAGGCTACTCCTTTGTCTACTTCTATAGTGTTTGCAACCAATGTATTGTATACGGATGGAAGCGCGTCACACTAATAGATTAGATTTTTTTTCAAATATAATGGAGAAGCACCAATTGGAGAAAAATGAAAAGGATGAGGCACTGAGACACGCTCAGCAGAGTACAAGCAGCAGTGCTTGAACAAGTAACTGGAGCGTGATATGCACTCAAAAAAGTAAAAAACACAGACTGAAGTGAACACTGAAACACAACTGTCCACAATCTGTGAAAGGCTACTCCTTTGTCTACTTCTATAGTGTTTGCAACCAATGTATTGGATACGGATGGAAGCGCATCACACTATAATTTCTATTGAATGGAGCAGCTAGAATTACACTAAAGAAAAAAAAAAAGAGTCTGTGAGTGACACGTGCAGATGCCTACAGACAGCGTTGGATGCAGAGCAAACTGCAGCGTCACCTGCACTCACACACACCTTGCAGAGCTGTTAAAACAACACTGCAGGCAAAAGGAAGCTTTACACAGCGGTTGGTGATAGCCTGCCTACAGCACAGTACACTAAATCGCAATCTCTAACTGTCCCTCAGAGTCAGCAGAGTAGCGTTCTGTCCCTATCTGAATTCACAGCACAGTGACGCTAAAATGGCGGCGGCGCCTTTTATAGTGCATTCTGACATCATTTCAGCAGCCAATCACAGCCATGCCATTAGTTAAGATGACCGCAGCATTACAGGATGTGCCCACACTTCGTAGGATTCCTCATTGGCTGACTAAAATCACATTGCCTCTCAAAGAATTATGGGAACTTCCGATTCCGGTATACGATATTGAAAAAGTATCGGAATTAAGTATCGGAATTCCGATAACGCGAATATCGGCCGATACCCGATACTTGCGGTATCGGAATGCTCAACACTAGTAATCACACCAGAAATTGAATTAGAATTTTTCTTTGTTCACTCATTTTGCATTTTATTATTTACCATTTAAGAACAGTAAGGTGCCTTGGAAGTGGTGGTATGGCCCAACAGAGCCATGATCATAACATCATCGAGTATGTCTGGGACTACATGAAAAGTCAGAAGGATTTGCACATCCAGCGAAGATCTGTAGTTAGTTCTCCAAGATGTTTGAAACAACCTCTCACATGAGATCCTTCAAACATTGGATGCAAGTGTACCTGGAAGAATTGATGATGTTTTGAGGACAAGGGGTGGTCACATTGGATATTGATTGTATTTAAGTTCCCTTTTTGTCCAATTGCTCCGCGTTTTGCTAATTGCTTAAAATAAACTGTTGGTTTTTTTAAGGATTCTTTTTTTCCACACCTGCCTAAAACTTTCACACAGTACTTTAAATTCCATAGCTTATAGTTTGGCCAGGTAACATGACTGGTAGCAGCAAATAACAATGCAATTGTGGTGACATCATAAGATGACCTCAGCAGACAGTAAACTGTTGTGTGCTGCTAACTTATCCCCTCTGGGCTTCTAAATTTCCTGAGCAGCACTCAGATTTACAGTGGCAGCATGACTATGTGACCTCGAGACACAACATATGACAACTGTACATTTTACTCGTAAAAGATATACCCACTTATCCCATTTATTTCCTATCCCACTAAATGCTAATGACTATTGTTGCTGATTTATATATTATGAAATACTGAGTTTAAGCTTTTGGCCTCATTCACACTTCAGTATCTGAACAATATTCTTCACTTTTTTTAGACTAAATCTAGAAACAAATTCTAAATTCTACCCCAACAAAGATATAGTAAAATATTTACACTTCTTCTCTTCTTTGTAAACCACTCCTGATTTTGGCTCGGAAAAACAAATAAAATTACCGGTTAAACATTGAAGTGTGAATGAGGCCCATTTCTCATACAGGCATTTATTGAGTGACTCCAGGGAAAGATTATCGTGAGTGTGGCTGCCTGATAATATTCATGAACATATGATATTTCTTTTTTATCTAGGTAGGTGAGACGTATGTGAGCGGCTTATCTGTATGCATGAGATGGGATTTATATCTCGGTTGGCTTTTAAATGGATAACCACCCTATTTAAAAAAATATATATATATTTTAAAAGACTGTTTAAAATGGAAATGAGAATCATTAGGTGGATGATTCCTCAGGGGTGCTAACATTTACACATATTTCAAAGTGGGATTTAAATCAGATTTCAACTTGATCCAAGGGTCATGCAATGAGGAAGAATAATGTGCGCTCTCTGTTCATCTTGAAAAACCTCCTTCACTGTCCGAGCTGATTGATGTCAGCAAGCATGATAGCGTTAACATATACTTCCCTGTCTTGTTAATCCAATGTGTGAATTCATTTTGAGAGATTTCACTTGCTTTG
The DNA here is from genome assembly GCA_033576555.1 of Oophaga sylvatica. Classification (NCBI taxonomy): domain Eukaryota; kingdom Metazoa; phylum Chordata; class Amphibia; order Anura; family Dendrobatidae; genus Oophaga; species Oophaga sylvatica. The sequence goes on from JARQOD010000006.1 coordinate 315,130,779, forward strand.
ATCATAAACACTCATATTCTTTTTCAGCATCAAAAGCAGTTTATTTTCTTTCATGTGAGCACAAAAGGTAGGGACCTCGGTAGAAGGGAAGGATCTGCACCTGGATACCGAAGTTCAACAATTTAATGAAGGTTATGCTCTCTGAATTCTACTATGTCACTTACATAACATTTTCTAAAGAGCTTTTCTACCCAACATATTTATGCGGCGGGGCTGTATGAATGTATCATTTTTCTATTTATTCACATTGTATCAATTAGAGATGATGATGTTTAGTGGGTGATGTTTTAATATTTTTAAAAATATTAAAATTTGAGAGTCCTCAGTGGTTGATACCTTTTAATGGCTAACTGAAAAGATGGTAACAAATTGCAAGCTTTTGAGACTACTCAGGTCTCTTCATCAGGCATAGAATCAAAGACTGAAGAGACCTGAGTAGTCTGGAAAGCTTGCAATTTGTTACCATCTTTTCAGTTAGCCATTAAAAGGTATCAACCACTGAGGACTCTCAAATTTTAATATTTTTCTATATACTGGCTAACACGGTACAAAGATACATATTTTTCCTGTATGTATGTAGTCACTCAAGTTAAAAGGAATCTCCAACCTGATTCATGCTGCCAAATCTGTGGACCTCATGAATCACCACATATATTTTTTTCCTGAAATGCTCCATCACTTCAGAGAAAATATAATTTAAAGATCTGTCTAGGGACCATAGCCAGAGACTAGAGTAGTCCGGCACCATCCCTGGGTCTTTTTAATGTGTATTTTTTCTTAAAGAGGACCTTTCACCAATTTCTTCATGCTTAACAGTAAGTCAGTCTGACTTTGAAATGCGTTGACAATAAACCACCTTCATTTTAGTGATGTTTGGATCCTTCTTTGGAATTCTGTGGCGCAGACATCATCCATTTCCCTTTTCTTTTTTGTAGATATAAGAGCACAAAGGTGTTGGTTAATTACATACAGATCTGCTGCTCCAGCACATGTCATCACACTGCAGTGAAGAGAGCAGACTGTTGGTTAATGCTATTGTGGGGGTGTGTTCTTCTTTCTCCCGTGTGTTGCTGCCTGTTTATGATTGGTCAGATTCAGAAAGAGGAAGAAGTACACGCCCCCAAATGAATCTTTCTAGTAATTAACTGTTTAGATGCCAAATACTTTGATGGTTAATACCTCAGCAACCAAGAGGAAAAAAAAACCCAAAACAAAAAGGAATGAAAACATACCAGGCTGCAATTGGTCAGCCAGGCATTGAATAATGTTGCCCGCAGCTTGGGCACCATACATCAGGTGATTGAATCCCCTTTAATATTGTTGTTTTAGGTTAGAAAAGCTGTTTTTTCTTCTAAAAAGTGTGCTGCAACTATCCACTGGTTGTGTGTGGTAATGCAGCTCTTCCCCATTCATTTTTTGAAGGTGTTGAGCACAAAACCAGACACAGCCAATGGACATTTGTAATACTTTCTCTGCAAGAAAGTAAAGTAGAAATCATATAAAAAAAATACACAGAGTGCACTATAGGTTGAAATTCTGTAGCAAAAAAGGAGTAATTCACATCAGCTCACCAGTTTGGGCAATCATCCATAATGGATACGCTGCACGGAAAAATCCTGGTTCCGGTTCCAGGTATGCAGTCAATGTGGGTGAAATAAGGTATCCAGCTACTGCAAAAAAAATTATATTAAATTAGCTTAAAAACATTATTTATTGATATGATCTAAATATAATGATTATAACACTAAGCTTACGTGTTGTGAACATTTTAACGTTCTTAATCATCATAGCTATGCTTTATCAACATAATAAATCAATTTGAACATTTCCTCACATCTTTGGAATCACGTCAACTCAGCAATGCACACATTGTATGAGCTCAGGGCCGATTTTCATTGAGGCAGATTCCCCTAAAGGTGGACGGTTGCCTTTCACCAAACAGACAAATTTCTACACACCCTGATGGCCAATCACATGATTATGTTCTGCAGTCATCTAACTACTGGCGTGCTGCAGGCGGGCAGAGCAATGGCTGCGTGGCGACAACAGTGTGTGAAGATTTTCAGGTATTTACTAGATTCACTTTTCAGATTTATTGGTAAATAGCAGGATAATGATTACACGGAACTATAACTTCTATTTAACCTATCTTTAGTGTTGTTGGAAAATGGCACTTGGTTGATTGATACTGTGTTAGGGTCTGCGGAACGCACCAAATATATGATGTGGAGAGGTGCGTTCGCAGCCCGGGGTCCACCGTGCAGGCGTAGCCTGCTGCTAGTAAAATGGCGCAAGAAGCGAACTCTGTTATCCCGCAGAGTCGACAAAATAAATGCCGTAACGCCCTGTGGCAATATGTGCGAACTCTGTTAATCCACAGAGCCGCTAGAAGGAGTGCCGCAGCGCTATATGGCGATGTGTGCGAACTCACTAAACACAACTGAGTCGCCAAATAAACACGCTAGAGCGCTGTCTAGCGTTGAAAGCGAACCCTGTTACGTCACAGAGCCGCTGAGACAAACTTCTGTGTCCTGTCAGGCACCCAGGTACACAGTGAACAGCTAAGCGAACATAGAACGTGATCATGCGCTAATGTCCTCGCGGGAGTTACCCGCAATCTATGTCGTCTGAACGCCAAGCCCTGAATACGGCAATCAAACTCCTCACCGGTTATGCCGGTAATCTAGGGCATCTAGGACACCGACCCTCACCAGCTAGCATACCAAACTCCTCACCGATTAAGTCGGTATTCTAGGGGCTTATTTCAGCCGGGCCCTAACCACACACACGCATGACCACACTGGCGCTAAGCATATAATGGTTGACACTAGCGCATGGCGGCCCAGCCATGCCACCCTTTTATAGTAACAGCTACAGGACCTGCCAGAAACAAGGACCAATGAAACTGTTCCAGAACACCAGACCTTCCTGGCGGACCAATAGGAGCTGCTGCAGTACCTGAGCATGTGACCCCTGATCTCCAATGAGAGATCTCACCCTGGGCATGCTCAGAAGGGGAAAACAAGGACTTTGTCCTAAAGACGTCTGCTCGCCTCTAACCAGTACTGGCCACAATAGCAGAGCCTGGAGATGCAGCAGCAATCCTCTGCACACTGTTAGACTGGGCGAGACGCTGGGACTGACATCTAAGCTGAGCAGAGTCCACTGCAGCCGGAGACAAATGGGAGACCGCAGCCGGGATGGTTCGAGATTCCCCTTGTACAGAAGCGGGAACTCGACCCCTAACATACTGCTCATGGGTTTAGGGATCGGCTTGGTTCTCCACTGATCAAACTTCTGTTATACTGTATCTCTATGCGATGTCAAAAGTTTTTGGAAATAACAGTTACACTTTAACCCCTCTCTGCCATCAGACGTACTATTCCGTCCATGTGACCCTGGACCTAATTCCCATGGACGGAATAGTACGTTATGGGCGATCAGCTGCGCTCCCGGGGGGAGCGCAGCTGATCGCCGCCGGGTGTCAGCTGATTATCACAGCTGACACCCGTGACTGTGTGTCAGGAGCGGTCACGGACCGCTCCCGGCACATTAACCCTTGGCACACCGCGATCAAACATGATCGCGGTGTACCCGGGGCACAGGGGAGGATCGCGCAGGCAGGGGGCTCCCTGCGCGCTCCCCTGAGACCCTCAGAGCAGCGCGATGTGTCGCGCTGTTCCGAGGGTCCGTCCTCCCTCCAGGTCCCCGGATCCAAGATGGCGCCGGGGTCCTGCAGGGAGGCGGCTTCCTCAGTGCCTGCTGAGAGCAGGCGCTGGGGAAGCCTGCAGCAGTGCCAGAGCGATCGCTGGTGTGACAGAGTGCTGTGCACACTGTCACACCAGCGATCTGCTAAAATACAGTGATGTCCCACCCTGGGACAAAGTAAAAAAGTAAAAAAAGTAAAAATAAAAAGTGTAAAAAAAATCATAAAAAAAAAAAAAAAAATATTCCCCAATAAATTCATTTTTTCCTGTAAATAAAAAAAACAAAACAATAAAAGTACACATATTTGGTATCGCCGCGTCCATAACGACCCCCCTATAAAACTGTCCCACTAGTTAACCCCTTTAGTGAACCCCTTAAAAAAAAAAAAAAAAAACGAAGCAAAAAATCAATGCTTTATCATCATACCACCGAACAAAAAGTGAAATAACACGCGATCAAAAAGACCGATATAAATAAACATGGTACCAATGAAAACATCATCTTGTCCCGCAAAAAACGAGCCATCACACAGCATCATGAGCGAAAAAATAAAAAAGTTATAGCTCGCAGAATAAAGCGATGCAAAAATAATGATTTTTTATATAAAATTGTTTTCATTCTATAAAAGCGCCAAAACCTAAAAAAATGATATAAATGAGGTTCGCCATAATCGTACTGACCCGAAGAATAAAACTGCTTTATCAATTTTACCACACGCGGAACGGTATAAACGCCTCCCCCAAAAGAAATTCATGAATTGCTGATTTTTGTTCATTTTAACCTCCCAAAAATCGAAATAAAAAGCGATCAAAAAATGTCATGTGCTCAAAAATGGTACAAATAAAAACGTAAACTCGTCCCGCAAAAAATAAGACCTCACATGACTCTGTGGGCCAAAATATGCAAAAATTATAGCTCTCAAAATGTGGTGATGCAAAAACTATTTTTTGCAATAAAAAGCGTCTTTTAGCGTGACAGCTGCCAATACAAAAACCCGCTATAAATAGTAAATCAAACCCCCTTTATCACCCCCTTAGTTAGGGAAAAATAATAAAATTAAAAAAATGTATTTATTTCCATTTTCCCGTTAGGGTTAGGGTTGCGGCTAAAGTTAGGGTTAGGGTTGGCGCTAACGTTAGTATTAGGGTTAGGGTTGGCGCTAACGTTAGGATTAGGGCTGGGATTAGGGATATGGGTGTGTTAGGGTTAGGTTTGTGGTTAGGGTTGGGACTAGGGTTATTGGTGTTTGGGGTTAGGGTTGGAGTTAGAATTGGGGGTTTCTGCTGTTTAGGCACATCAGGAGCTCTCGAAATGTGACATGGCGTCTGATCTCAATTCCAGCCAATTCTGCGTTGAAAAAGTCAAATGGTGCTCCTTCACTTCTGAGCTCTGCCATGCGCCCAAACAGTAGTTTACCCCACATATGGGGTATCAGCATACTCTGGACCCCAAGAGTTATTGTGCAATTTGGCCTATTTCTCCTGTTACCCTTGGGAAAATAAAAAACTGGGGGCGACAAAAATCATTTTTGTAAAAAAAAAAATGATTTTTTTGTTTTTACGGCTGTATGTTATAAAACTTCTGTGAAGTACTTGGGGCTTCATAGCGCTCACCACACTTCTAGATAAGTTCCTTGTGGGGTCTATTTTCCAAAATGGGGTCACTTGTGGGGGGTTTCCACTGTTTAGGCGCATCAGGGGCTCTCCAAATGCGACATGACGCCCCCAGACCATTCCATCAAAGTCTGCAATCCAAAACGTCACTACTTCCCTTCCGAGCCCCGACGTGTGCCCATACAGTAGTTTTCTCCAACATATTGGGTATCAGCGTACTCAGGACAATTTGGACAACAACTTTTGGGGTCCAATTTCTCCTGTACCCTTGTGAAAATAAAATATTGGGGGCGAAAAAATCATTTTTGTAAAAAAAAAAAGGATTTTTTATTTTTACGGCTGTACGTTATAAACTTCTGTGAAGCACTTCGGGGTTCAAAGTGCTCACGACACATCTAGATAAGTTCCTTGTGGGGTCTATTTTCCAAAATGGGGTCACTTGTGGGGGGTTTCCACTGTTTAGGCGCATCAGGGGTTCTCCAAATGCGACATGACGCCCCCAGACCATTCCATCAAAGTCTGCAATCCAAAACGTCACTACTTCCCTTCCGAGCCCCGACGTGTGCCCATACAGTAGTTTTCTCCCACATATTGGGTATCAGCGTACTCAGGACAAATTGGACAACAACTTTTGGGGTCCAATTTCTCCTGTTACCCTTGTGAAAATAAAATATTGGGGGCGAAAAAATCATTTTTGTAAAAAAAAAAAGGATTTTTTATTTTTACGGCTGTACGTTATAAACTTCTGTGAAGCACTTCGGGGTTCAAAGTGCTCACCACACATCTAGATAAGTTCCTTGTGGGGTCTATTTTCCAAAATGGGGTCATTTGTGGGGGGTTTCCACTGTTTAGGCGCATCAGGGGCTCTCCAAATGCGACATGACTCCCCCAGACCATTCCATCAAAGTCTGCAATCCAAAACGTCACTATTTCCCTTCCGAGCCCCGACGTGCGCCCATACAGTAGTTTACTCCCACATATTGGGTATCAGCGTACTCAAGACAAATTGGACAACAACTTTTGGGGTCCAATTTCTCCTGTTACCCTTGTAAAAATAAAATATTGGGGGCTAAAAAATCATTTTTGTAAAAAAAAAAAAAGTTTTTTTTTATAATACGGCTGTACGTTATAAACTTCTGTGAAGCACTTTGGGGTTCAAAGTGCTCACCACACATCTAGATAAGTTCCTTGAGGGGTCTAGTTTCCAAAATGGTGTCATTTGTGGGGGATTTCCACTGTTTAGGCAGATCAGGAGCTCTCCAAACACGACATGGCATCCAGCCAATTCTGCGTTGAAAAAGTCAAACGGCGCTCCTTCCCTTCCAAACTCTGCCATGCACCCAAACAGTGGTTTACCCCCACATATGGGGTATCAGCGCACTCAGGACAAATTGCACAATAACTTTTGGAGTCTTGTTTCCCTTGGAAAATAAAAATTGGGGTGAAAAGATCAATTTTGTGGAAAAAATATAATTTTTTAATTTTACGGCTCTACGTTATAAACTTGTGTGAAGCACTTGGGGGTTCAAATTGCTCACCAAAGATCTAGATAAGTTCCTTAGGGGGTCTAGTTTCCCAAATGGGGTCACTTGTGGGGGTTTCCACTGTTTAGGCACATCAGGGGCTCTCCAAATGCAACATGGCGTCCAATCTCAATTCCAGCCAATTTTGGTTGGAAAAAGTCAAATAGTGCTCCTTCCATTCCGAGCTCTGCCATGCGCCCAAACAGTGGTTCCCCCCCACATATGGGGTATCAGCGTACTCAGGACAAATTGTACAACAAATTTTGTGGTCCAATTTCTCCTGTTACCTATGGGAAAATAAAAAATTAGTGACTAAGAGATCATTTTTGTGGGAAAAAAATAGGATTTTTTATTTTCATGCCCGGGCATTATAAACTTGTGTGAAGCACTTGGGGGTTCAAAGTGCTCACCAAAGATCTAGATAAGTTCCTTAGGGGGTCTAGCTTCCAAAATGGGGTCACTTGTGGGGGGTTTCCACTGTTTAGGCTCATCTGGGGCACTACAAACGGAACATGACCCCATCAATGTTTGCATTCCAAAACGTTACTGCTTCTTTTCCAAGCCCTGCCGTGCGCCCAAACAGTTTCACCCCCCCACATATGGGGTATCAGCGTACTCAGGACAAATTGGACAACAAGTTTTGGGGTCCAATTTCCTTGGGAAAAATAAAAAATTTGGGACTAAAAAATCATTTTTGTGGAAAATTTTTTTTTTTTTTTTCACACCCAGGCATTATAAACTTTTGTGAAACACTTTGGGGTTCAAAGTGCTCACAACAGATCTAGATAAGTTCCTTAGGGGGTCTAGTTTCCAAAATGGTGTCACTTGTGGGGGGTTTCCACTGTTTAGGCGTATCAGGGGCTCTCCAAACACGACATGGCGTCCAATCTCAATTCCAGCCAATTTTAGTTTGAAAAAGTCAAACGGCGCTCCTTCCCTTACGAGCTCTGCCGTGTGCCCAAACAGTGGTTTTCCCCCACATATGGGTATTGGCGTACTCAGGAGAAATTTCACAACAACTTTATCTGTCCATTTTCTCCTTTTACCCTTGTGAAAATAAAAAAAAGTTTGTAAAAGGTCATTTTTGTGGCTAAAAAGTTAAATATTAATTTTTTCCATCCACGTTGCTTCAGCTCCTGTGAAGCACCTGAAGGGTTAATAAACTTCTTGAATGTAGTTTTGAGTACCTTGAGGGTGCAGTTTTTATAATGGTGTCACTTTTGGGTATTTTCTGCCATATAGACCCGTCAAAGTGACTTCAAATGTGAGGTGGTCCCTAAAAAAATGGCTTTGTAAATTTTGTTGTAAAAATGAGAAATCACTGGTCAACTTTTAACCCTTCTAATTTCCTAACAAAGAAAAATTTTGGTTCCAAAATTGTGCTGATGTAAAGTAGACATGTGGGAAATGTTATTTCTTAACTATTTTGTGTGACATATTTCTCTGTTTTAAGGGAAAAAAAATTCAAAGTTTGAAAATTGCAAAATTTTTAAAATTTTCGCCATATTTGCGTTTTTTTCAAAAATAAACGCAAGTTATATCAAAGAAATTTTACCACTAACATGAAGTACAATATGTCACGAGAAAACGATCTCAGAATCGCGAAGATCCGTTGAAGCGTTCCAGAGTTATAACCTCATAAAGAGACAGTGGTCAGAATTGTAAAAATTGGCCCGGTCATTAACGTGCAAACCACCCTTGGGGGTGAAGGGGTTAAGTAATGACAAGTTGCTCTCATTATAAAAATAAGGCTCAAATTGCAGTACTACTAATTTTTGCATTTTTGCGTGTTTGCTCATCCCATCTGTGAATCTAGCTCTTTACTCACATTTATACGATTCTGGGTAATCAATGGAGACAATGTCTCCAGGAGGTGCCATAGTAAAGCCAGCTGTAATGCAAATGATTTGCCTGGCAACTTGCTTCATTTGGATTCAACTACCCAAAACTTGAAATAGTTCCAGTGTTAACATACTAAAAGGAATATGTTGCCGGAGTATTTGTAGTGTAAGTGCAAATGGAGATCTGCTCATTAGTGTGCTACTTTCCTCCATGTAACATTCTGTCATACTTTTCCCAAGTATAAATCCTCATATTTCCTTCACTGATTCTTTGGATGTGAAATGTGATTTGGTTCTTGAAAAAAGAAGAATCACTGTGAGTTTTCTCATTATAAAATTCTTTGTAGTTCCTGAGTCACATGCTATGTAGGTCTGAATTTTACAAAAACCTATAGAATTGTAAAAAAAGATTCAATTTTTAGACAAATTGAAATGTGCAGACATGAAATTAAAAATGTGCAGATAGAAAATGAAATAGAAGGGAATAAAAGAACAACTTATTATCTGTTAATGCAGATAAATGCTTTGGAGTTCAGTCACATGTATTACTTTTGTCCGACAAGTTTTCTTTTGCTAAAGCAGGACACAACTGATGCTAAATTGTAATATATTTAAGCCTAGCTCAGGGAGAAGTCCAGTGTCACATCTAATGCCTTGGATTGTTAAACGGACCATTATTTGACACTCTGGTGGGGAAAGTGACTGGAGGGCCAGATAAATATCAGCAAGCCCTTGAAGGGGTTTCTGGGACTGGTAAATAGTCTTGTTATTGCAAATAAATTGGCCTTTTATTATTTTTTTTTTAGAAAAAAATCATCTCACTTTATACTTTATGAGCATTTCCTTGCTTGTCTCGTCAAATTCCATTTATATATTTCTATCTATTAGTACGTTGCAACCTCTTGTATTCATTGACTGACAGACATGAGTAGTGAAGATCGAGCACTAAAATGCTTGAGTGCTCTGTATTCGAATCGAGCAGGTCAGACTCTCTGACACACTCAATTTGAGTGCTAAGTATAAGGGAAGTCAATGGGAAAGCCGAGCATTTTTCCAAAAGACCCTAACAGGGCTATTTTCAAAAGATTCTTTAAGTTGAGTAGAGGGCCCTGAAGTTCGGTACAAGGAGTACAACTCAAGACATAATATCAAGGGTTAATTAGATATTATCTTCAGTAGGGTATATTGGGGACTATCAATTCTCTAGTACTCCCAGGGAAATCGAAATTAAATGGGGGTGCCATATCGCTAGCATTAGGGTGCCAACCTCCGCAGCTAGGTAGGGCATAGGGAATACTAGGGAAATAATAATATCCCTTATACCCTGCCAGGTCCTACATATAAACTAGCTACCTTAATATCCTATTAAAAGTTATTTTATGGGGTCTATTTGTTTTTTGGTTCACATATAGTGTGTGTGACATGGTCAGACACATCCTGTTTCATTTATGTAGGAGGGACTCTTAAACCCACAAAGCCTATAAGGCTAAAACTACCAAAAATTAGAAGGAAGAGGGACTCCGATACACCTGGTATTGGACATGAAAGAGGGCTTCTGTCATGATCCAGGCCAGGTTTTGAGTCCTTTCTTTTCATTTTCTCGGTCTGGTCATGTCAAGGGTTAACCTTTCTCAGCCTCTGTCTGGGTTCAGGTTTGCTATTTATCGCTGGTATGTTCTGATTTGTCCTGCTGTGATTCCTGACTTGACCCATGTCTGTTAAATTCCCTCTCCCTGTCCCAACTCTGCATTTCCCGTGTTTTGTGACTTCCTGGTACTTGAACTTGGCTTGGACCTGACCTACTTTTTGTCTCTTGTCTTTGGCATATCCGATTCTGACCGTTTCTGATCCTTTAGTTTGTCCCTGACCCTGAGTTTGTTTATTCTTTTGGTACTGCACTACAGTCTAGGATTTGACCCAGCTTGTTTGACTATTCTGCTGCCACCTGGTGGCAGCCTCGCTGTTGCACAGCAGGTATGCTTTGTCTGTGTGCAAACCTCCTTCCATTCTATCTCCATCTAGTGGTGTTTGCATCTACATTTACTTTGCAGTAGCGTGATAGTTTCATACACATATTGTTAGGTAGTGTGACTCTTAGACTCAAAAAGCCTGTTCACTAAGTGCAAGGGCTCCCAAAAATTAGGAGGGACTGCAATAAACAATGGAAGACACGTAGAGGAGGGCCTCAGAATTTTTTTTTTCCATTTTTAAGGAGTGGGACTCGGTATATAAGTACTGCAATAGCAATTAAACGCAGTCTATATGCGTGCTATAATCTAAGCTCTCCTTCCTAGATCAACTCTCCCTGAACTGCTTCCAGAGTAGAGTGTGCCGAGCATCGCGTCACCGGGTCTTATATAAGATTGGATGATGCGATGCGGCCAGCCAATCACAATAATGCCAGCAGCCAACATGGCTATGGCATTATCGTTTTTATCAGTTGATCCCCGCATGTTTATTGGCTCTCTAACAGATGTGAAACATGCGGGGCAAGGACTCGAGCATGGAGCTCGAGCACCCGCTATACTCGATTGAGTAAGCATGTTCACTCATCACTAGACATGACCTCTGTGCTCTATACGATGGATGGCCGTATGACAACCATGTCTCTTAATAGTCATAAAATAATCACTAAATATGAAGTCACAATGTGACTCTATAATCTTCATGTTATGGTACACATGTTACCATGTATGCCTTTCATTGTTTTTACATTATTTGGATTAAAACTTTAGGTTCCTTTATCCTGTAAGATCATCCCTTTTGCTGGTTGTTGCTGCAGAAGATTATGGAAATCTTCCAACTCTTAAGACGTCTGCAATGAACAATTTTTGCACTCTTCACAAATCTGAGCAGGTTCAAGGAATGCTCCAGTCTATCAATCTTTCAGTTATGTACAAGAAAATGGCTATAGTTGTGAAGGTTATATCTATGGAATACCTGTTATCTGGTGGAGTGAGATGGCAAAGTGATGGTTTTATAACCACGTCAAAGTCAAATCAGTGGTAAAAGGGACAAAATCAGAAGGCAGGACTGTTTTCAGATGTATTTCTGAAATCAAATCAGTAGAGCAGGATCAGAGACAAAATCAGGAGGCACAAGAAGAGTTAAACAGTCTGGTCAAATTCAAATGCAATCCAAGAGTCAGGCAGAAAGAAAAATTATACCAAGCTGGGTCTGGTAACAAAATAAACTAAAAGAAGCAAATGCCATAAATGTTCCAGGATCAATATTTAACCATTAATTGGCCCTGAGCCTTTGTCAGAAAGGAGCATGCATGATGATTGGTCTACCGACAGTATCGTAGCTACCAGGGGGCAGAGGATGCGGTTGCCCAGGGCCAACCTTTCACAGGGGTCCACCCGGAGCTATACTACCCTTAATTATATCAGCGTGCACAGCCCTTCCAATATAGTTAAGCTCCTAGGTAGAACAGACAGACACGATCTCCTTGCACTACCACGGGCAGAGCCAGAGGAGCATATGCTCCAGGAAAGCTGGGTGTCGGCACTGTACCTGTTTGCTGTCACCAGTATACAGCAGACACGCCCGCATTGCACTCTGTGTGACCATGTCTGCTGCAGAGAAGCCAGGACGCACGGCGCTGCATCTTCATTCCAGAGAAGACAAGAACAGGGGACACAGTGGTGCTATAAGTAACAGCTCAGACTTTTGACTGTACCAGATGGAGGTGTCTGCACTGTGCAGTGAGGAGGTGGCAGGACGCTTCTCCCCTCTTGATAAGACCCGGCCATATTATTGTGCTGTATCTGCAGTCTCTATCTGAGGCACCGTAGATTTATGGCGGCTGCTTGAACTTTTGCACAGATCGGGGTCACTGTCAGTGCAAGTCGCACAAGCATCACCTGATCTGTAAAAGACTTCAAAGCAGCTGCCAGAAATCTCATTGTGTCTCAAATAGAGACTGACAAGACTGGTCAGTAATGTGCACTGATAGAAGTGTCCCGGGCTGCAGGACCCCACAGTTGAGGATATATGTCTGTTGTTTCATATATACAGTACAGACCAAAAGTTTGGACACACCTTCTCATTCAATGATTTTTCTGTATTTTCATGACTATGAAAATTGTAGAATCACACTGAAGGCATCAAAACTATGAATTAACACATGTGGAATTATACATTACACTTTACAAAAAAGTGTGAAACAACTGAAAATATGTCTAATTATCTAGGTTCTTCAAAGTAGCCACCTTTTGCTTTGATTACTGCTTTGCACGCAGAAAAGGTGAACGGATGGACTCTACATGCCTGTTTCCCACCGTGAAGCATGGAGGAGGTGGTGTGATGGTGTGGGGGTGCTTTGCTGGTGATACTGTTGGGGATATATTCAAAATTGAAGGCATACTGAACCAGCATGGCTACCACAGCATCTTGCAGCAGCATGCTATTCCATCCGGTTTGCGTTTAGTTGGACCATCATTTATTTTTCAACAGGACAATGACCCCAACCACACCTCCAGGCTGTGTAAGGGCTATTTGACCAAGAAGGAGAGTGATGGGGTGCTACGCCAGATGACCTGGCCTCCACAGTCACCAGACCTGAACCCAATTGAGATGGTTTGGGGTGAGCTGGACCGCTCACCGCTTCAATTTTGAATAAATCCCCAACAGTGTCACGAGCAAAGCACCCCCACACCATCACACCACCTCCTCCATGCTTCACGGTGGGAACCAGGCATGTAGAGTCCATCCGTTCACCTTTTCTGTGTGCAAAGCAGTAATCAAAGCAAAAGGTGGCTACTTTGAAGAATCTAGAATATAAGACATATTTTCAGTTGTTTCACACTTTTTTGTAAAGTGTAATGTATAATTCCACATGTGTTAATTCATAGTTTTGATGCCTTCAGTGTGATTCTACAATTTTCATAGTCATGAAAATACAGCAAAATCTTTGAATGAGAAGGTGTGTCCAAACTTTTGGTCTGTACTGTATATATATATAATCAGAGGTTAGGGGCCCACTCAGATGTCTCCCCTCCCCGAGCTGAACTCCTAGCTACACATCTGTCTACCGAGTAACCCAGCCATAGGCTTGTCTACAAGACCTATTATACAAACCTAAAAGATAGCAGCTGGGCAGTAATACATACTGACCTGCAGGAGGTGTAAACTAGACTAATGACGTTTCGCTTCTCGCTAAGGCAGACCTTGGTCTTGCTCTGCCTCCGTTTATTGAGGTCTTCTGGCACAAAGAGAGTCTTCACTTTATAATAGAGATAGAACCATCCTGATTTGGTACACATTGTCACAGTGAGATGGCTTTTATCTTTTTTTTATCAAAATAGTGTCAACTAAGCACCCTATGTTTTTAACATATATTATTACTATTTACTTTCTGTAGGGTATTTGCTCATTGTTTTTTTTCCTAGATTATACCTTCTCGCTATGCGGGCCATGTGCTGTCTAGCAGCCAAGGAGTATATGCCTATCTGTGATTAACAGTCTGAGCAACAACACACCACTTAACGATGACATCATCACCTGTCCGTCGACTGTTAGTAAGACAGAGCATCGATCTCTGACAGCTGGAGCAGATGGCACAGGAGAGTGGAGGGTTAAGTATGGAGGGTTAATGGGAACCTGTCAGGTCCCCCATGTTCTCCAACCCAGCAGCATTCACCTATATATGATTAAATTCTCTCCCTACCCAGCCCTGTATAACGTAATTCGGTTAAATAAACGCTTTACTGAAGCATTTATAATGTCCCCGCTTCTTATGCTAATGAGGGCTTTGACTTGTCGATGGGGTGTTAATTTCCCCAGACTAGTTAGCCCTCTTCCCATGTCATCACGCCCCTGTGGGTGTGATAACATAATTTGCACAAGAGGAAACTTCTTGAAAAAAATATGTGACAGAAATGAAATTTTTAAAACAACAACATAATTTTATTAGTAATACCAGTCTTGAACAAGACTAATTAAAAACATAACATAATTTGCACGAACTGGCCTCATCGCTAGCTCATCCAAATCTAGCGCACGCGTGACCCTCATTTTTTCAGTATTGTAATACTGTTGTATTTTTGGTCTAAATTTCCAGTTGAACTCGCCTTTAACTTTGATGCGTGGCTCCACACTGTCATATGACATGTTGCCTGTGATTTGAATGTTTGTTTTTTTTATAAACAAATTTAGCTTTGAAATACAACGTAGTTGCATAACAGCAAATAACGCATAAATATGTTTTTGTTACACTACACATCTGAGAATTCAACAAGAGTCACGGTGTAGAACTAGCCTTAATTAGAAAATTGATTTAATTATGGTAACAACACCACTTACCACCAGGCTTAAAACATGTTAATCTTAACAATCCCTTTAATTGTTAATGTGATATACATTTAGCTCAAATTATTCCAAATTATGCCAATGATTAAAAGCCCATTAATCTTAACAACCCCTTTAATTGTTTATGTAATGTAAGTTTTGTACAAATTAACACTGTTATATAAAATCTATATGGCAGTTCTCAACAAGATGCAATTACTTGACTTTAGCAGGAAAAACAAATAGGTGGTAAATAGTGTATACAGGAACAAAAGATGCCATGTTCTCATCCCATGTTACAATGATTGGGTCTCTACTAATTTGTTCATTTAACTAATTTACAGATTTGTTTATTTGTTAATTTTTTTTTAGCTAAAATTTAAAATATGGTTGAAAAAAGACATCTTATTGTGCTGGCTGAGACCTAATAAAGGTCTCAGCTATGTTTTGATTTTGACCTCTTGTCATTCCAGTGCAGTCAAATCCCTTTTTATCATTGTATATAAAAGATCGTATTTAGGAAACATTTCAAGTACTTAAGTTACATCTAGAGGCACTATTATTTAACGTCTGATGTTTGGCTGATGCATGCAATGCATCCATTTGTCTTACCGTTTTTGCTAATTGGCAAAATTCATTGAAGATTTTTGGCAGAATCACTTTGAAAAGTCTCAAAATTTTGGGGGTTTTAACACTAGTTTTGGCCAAAAGTGTGCAGAGAAAGGGTGAAAAGAGCGTGGTAAAACATGCCTGATAAATTAATTCAAAGTTGTGTCGCTGATTGTAGTAATCCTTCTGATGAGGCTTATGCAGGTGCGTGTCAGTGATATCATGCAGCTAATTCAGTGGCATGTTCCTCCTAAAGATTTAGGCACATCTTACATCTGCATGCCCATCATTAAGATTGGCATATACAACTCCTGTTCAAATAAATTGGGTCCTATGTCTCCACTGCATTACCATATTTTTCAGACTATAAGACGCACTTTTTCCCAAAAAAATTTGGGAGGAAAATGGGGGTGCATCTTATAGTCCGAATGCAGGCTTATCGGGGCGGTTGCTGCAGTGGTGCAGCAGTGGAACCAGCAGCGGCAGAGGTTTGGCAATGCTGATACTCGGTGTCGGCAGTGGGTGGTGCGGAATGCATCGTTGGTTTCCCTGTGGCCAACTTCCTGAAGCCGTGGGTCGCCGAAGGCGACACACACACAGATAGAGATCTCAGTGTCCCTCGGCTTCAGGAAAATGGCCACCGGAGGCCACGTGTGCGCAGATTGAGATCTCGGTTGCCATTTTCCTGAAGCTGAGGGCCGCCGAGATCTCAATCTGTGCACGCGAGACCTCAGGAAGATGGTCGCCAAAAAAACGGTGATGGACTTGGCTCTGCTCGCTGTGGACACCACCTGCAGCATCACACACCGAGACTGCAGCATTGCCCTATTTCTGCCGCCGCCGGCTTCCTGAGGAAGGGACCATGCCTCCTGTGACCCCGGTCTACCACGGCCGGCCCTCAGGTAAGATACCTTAAATTTGGACAATAAGATGGACCCCAATCATATAAAAATCTTTTTTCTGATATTTTCCACCCCAAAATTTGGGGTGTGTCTTATGGTCCGGTGCGTTTTATAGTCCGAAAAATACGGTACCTCAAATTACATCAATTTGCATAATAATAAAAAAAAGTTTACTACTCTTTTTTTAGTTTTTTAAGTTGATCTACAAATATACATCATGTGATCTATTTAAACTATCGGGATTTACATATATTTTTAATTTACTCCAAAAAAAATCCAAATTTATTTATTAAATAGGAAAGAAAAACTGTGTATTTGCATAGGAAAGGTTGTACAAGTAGGGAGAAAATCATATGCTTTGTTCCTCCTTACTACAGTAGTTAATCCATTAAATTAATGCCTTTGATAAATAACACACCCTTGGAGTGAACCGGAGAGAATAGATGCTTCTGTGGTTGCTTATTGGATTAATAAATATGCTGATCTTAATCTCTTCCCACTGATATGTATTGCACTGAGAACATTACAATGCATCAGTTGCTCTGTCTTGATGTATCACAGATCACTCAACAAGGACATACAGGAAGGTGCGTGCATGCAAACAGGATAGGCCAGACACAAAACACATCAAAGTCACTTCCCCAGTGTTCTTAACTAATATCACATCTACACATGGAGATTTTTAATATATGCCTGTGTCTGTTTAAGAAAATAAAAAAGTATCAAATTACAGATTTAATCGCAAAGTAAGTTTATGAATTTATAATGTTTAGGACAATGAAGAGGACACTCACAATAGTGATTTGCTAAGTGATTAGCTTCTTTCCTTCCATTAACCCTTCGTCACATACAATATCGGTTCTAACGAGTTCACATACAATGTGACTGTCAGGCGCAGGCTAGAAAAATACCTATAATATCTAATGTTTGCAATTTCAGTGCTCTAAAAGTGATCAGTGACCTTCATAGGGATGTAATAAAAGAGACTACACATAATCAGGTGCAAAAAAAAAACCATTTACTTAACATAAAACTAATAACTCTGAAATGCAAACATTTCAAAACTCCCGCCAAATAGTCCCCAGTTCCACTCTGTCAAAAAACTCTACAAAGAAAATTTATGGAAACAAACTTAATTTTAAGGTACCTTAAGTTCAATCAGAATTAGATCCTGAAGTTTCTCCAGAAAAATTACATTTGCAGAGCAAAGAGCAAGAATTGCACATCATTTTTGCATGTGTCAGGCAGATTGCATTATGACATTTATGACATTCATAATTAGAAAGCCTTCTGATTCACTTTCCGTGGTGCATCTCCTTCTTTTGGGAGGTGGTGCAGGGGGTGAATTTTCACTATCATCTTCTGGGCGGAATCTTTTGAGCTGAACTTGAAGGCGAGAGGGGATACCGATTGTTTTCATACTTCTCCTGCATTGCTCTCCAAGCGCTAGTTCATGGGCCAATTTTTTCAGATAGAATCGTCTACGGAGTGGTTCAAGCTTGTTTTCAAGGTAAATGACTTGTGAATTTATACCACCCAAATTCAACATAGCAAAAAATATGACCATTGGCCAGCGTTTGGTGTTTCTGCTGACATTGAAAGTTGAGCACATCTGATCTATACATTCATAAAACAAGCTAAATAAACAATTGTGATGAATAAAAACATAAAATACCAACCTTATTGAGTGTGACGTGTTCACATACAATGAGCCTGAGAGATTAGCGCAGTTATATCTGTCCTCCTGAAGCTCTGCAATCCAACTGTGGTATGAGGTTTCACAGAGCTGCTAGAGACAGGAGACTACCTGGAGAGAGGGGATTTCCTCACAATCTGGTGAGGAAGGAGAAATGAAAGTAAAAGAGATGTGCCTGTCAGGCCTATTGTATGGGACAGAGGGTTAAAAAAAACCTACAAGAAGCAAAATAGACAAAAACCCTGCTCTAACTAAATAAGTAAAAAGCAAAAGTGTGTTTAACTAACACAGGGTTCTTAGTAACACTGTTTTTGATCAAAGGGTCAATACTGTTTTTGACTAAAAACAGTATTACTAAGAACCCTGTGTTAATTAAATGCGCTTTCGCTTTTTACTTATTTAGTTATAGCAGGGTTTTTGTTTAATTTACTTATTGTAGGTTTTTTCAATGTTTTATGGCCAATGTGAACATGCGTTTACATGCTGCATGTATACCAACTTTAACCAAGCTCAACTTTTGTGTGTATTTTTCTTTCCTTCCATGTATTGAGCCATTCTTGCATTGTTATTCACTTAATAGGAAGTTAAAAGTAAGATTAGTCAGAAAGGTAAGTTCATCCTTCTCACTTTACTTTACTGTAGCTCTGGAAAGACTGTGACACTTATTTTGCTGTGTTATTTTGAAGAATCAAATCATATGTCCAGATATAACCGGGGCACTTCACAACAATGCAACAACTGATCCCATATAAAAAGCATATAGGACAACGAAGAGATCCCACCAGTGTATTAAAACCAATATTTTTATTAATCACTATTAAAAGAAATTACATAAAAGAGCAAAATGCTGTTATAGGGGACGCTGAGCACAATACTAGGGAAATAAAATATAATAAAGAAAATGCAATAGAGGTATACAGAAGTAATTACTATAGTGCTAACTTATAATTTATAAAATACAAAATATATCAGTATTATTACTGCTCCAGTGTTTGATTATGCTGCATATATACTCAATGTACCAGTGAACACATATCGGTATAAAGAACAGTTGCTACCAAATAAATCCCTCAGAATAAAATTACAAGTCCATGATGTGCACAATATGCTTTCAAATAGGAATAAATAAAGATCAAAATTGTAATAATAATATGCCCTAAATACGGTAACCCAGGAGCAAACAAGATAGGTAAGAAAATGCTAAATCAAGGCCTCTATACAGTACCCAGTAAAGATAGCATATCTATATATGAAAAGCTTAATTATCATGGAGAAGGTAATTACCTATAAGAAGTAGGGCTCGTGGCGTCCCCTCAACCCGACGTGCATTTCACCGCCAGCTTCTTCTGGGGGCGTGTCGCACTGAACATCACTGTACAAAGTATGATAATCCATAGATGAGCTGTAGGGCATTATGGGGAGGCCAGGGTGGCAATGCAAAAATCATAAAATCATAGAAAGGTAGAGTTGGAAGGGCCCTCCTGGTTCATCTGGTCCAACCCCTGCTCAATGCAAGATTGACTAAATTATCTCAAACATATGTCTGTCCAGCCTCTGTTTGAAGACTACCATTAAAGGAGTACTCACTACTTCTCATGGTATTCTGTTCCACTCGTTTATCACCCTCACTGTCAAAAACTTTTTTATAATATCTAATCTTTATCTTCTCCCATTCAGATTCATCCCATTGCTTCCAGTCTTTGTGCAAATGAGAATAAATATGATCCCTCTACACTTCGACAGCCCTTGAGATGTTTGTAGACAGCTATTGTCTCCTCTCAGTCTTTTCTTTAGCAAGCTAAACATTCCCAAATCCTCTAACTGTTCCTTATAGGCTATTGTTTGCAGACCGGTCACCATTATAGTCGCTCTTCTCTGAACTTGCTCCAGTTTGTTCATGTCTTTTTTAAAATGTGGTGCCCAAAACTGGACACAGTATTCCAGATGAGGTCTGACCAAAGAGGAGTAGAGGAGGATAATTACTTCACATGATCTAGGCTCTCTGCTCCTGTTAATGCAACCCAGAACTGTGTTTGCCTTTTTTGCTGCATCACACTGTTAACTCATGTTCAGTCTGTGATCTGTTAGCATACCCAAGTCTTTTTCACATGTGCTGTTGCTTAGCCCTATTCCTCCTATTCTGTATATGCTTTTTTCATTTTTCTTGCCCAGATGGAGGACTTTGTATTTTTCCCTGTTAAAAATCATTCTGTTAGTTGCTGCAAACAGTTCCAGTTTGTTTTGATCTTCTTGAATCCTCTCTGAAGCATCAGAGAACAGGCTAAATGACGTTAGCCTGCCCTTTGCTGCTTTATCAGTGTGGCATGTTATGAAGCAAGGCTTTTCCTTGTGTCTGATTTTGGACTGGTAAACCTTTTGTTCTTGACAAGATAAGTTATGTGTAGATGAGACTGGCATCCGCTCTCCTAAAAAACACAGGACCACTCGACAGAGTGAGCACACCTGTGTATGGAAGAGTCAGTAGAGATAGCTATTTATTGTATACTGTATGTGACCCTTTAGATGATCTTTTTGCAAAACAAAAGAAGTTGCTGGCAAGCCCTAATAGGGAGCTCTGCTCTGGCTGATAAAGAGGGTAATCTAGAATCAGATACTACCCCTGCTCCACATTAGCAGAGAATACTCTTGGATTGCAACTGAAATTGTGTTGCATCAATCAAAAAAAAGCTCCTTCTTGGTACAAAGGGACCAGTAGAAATTTATTGGCAACTTAGAGATATTTGAGGAAAGTATTTGACACCTCCTAATCTGTATAATATTATGTAGTATAGGTTAATGTAACATGCAGAACATTTTTCTTTTTTACCAATAGACACCCAGTGGATCATTCCGCCATTTAACAAAAGGAAACAGCTTAGTGAATACACAACTGTCAGTGGAAAAACAGTCTTTCTTCCCTAACTATCATGAAGAGGGACTGTTACTCTAGCACATTCATTTTTAAATATATCACCGAATATTAAGAATTACACAATACTTTTGTTCTGATAATTAGATACCAAATACCCTGTATACTGTTGTGAGGCTTTTCTTTTCTATAGCAGCTGGTTTTTAATTGAAGTGTATCAGAGCTACGGTAAGTTGCAATATCCAAGAAAAGGCACCACACCATGGAAGGAGCTGAGATGTGACAGTGCCATACTTCTGGTGGGCAAAAGACATGGCAGCAGGTGATTGAATCCATTAAGATCAATATCACTGTCCTCGATGACATCCTTAACTGCTCGGTAACTCAAGTGACTGCCATTAGTTTACAAATGAAAAAGCTTTGCCATTAGTTGGTTATATTTTATGCCCCATAGTGGGTCGGTCAGGATAAGTGGTGAAGGACAATTCGCCCTTAATAAAAGTCTTGCTATGCATTAGGCGACACATAATTTGGTCCTACTTTTACTCTGCTAAATGTGATACATATTTCTGTTATGAAGTAGACATTGAAATGAACTTGGATGCATATATTTTCTTGTAGTTGATGGTGTCAACCTCTGACATTACTCACCAGTGGAGAGGCAATCTAATGAAAGAGAGGTGTCGGTGTTCATATGATTGATATAAAGAAGATGACAAGGAATTGTAGACGGCTAAGGAAATATAGTAGCAGTTCTTTGTTGTTCCGGCATGAGATTAGACATCTTTTAATCTCATAAATCAGCATGTTCAACAATCTATCTGGGAAGGAAGGACAAGAGATTTTGTTGCATGTTTCCTGAGTTCCATTTGCAAAATCTCAATACTCTTGTGACAGTTTCATCTAAAATGCCTGTGCTATAGAAAACATCTTTATCCCAGAGGATATCTGAAGGTGGTCATCTTTTTTAGTCAGCAGATGAAAAAAAAATGCATTATTTGTAAAACCGTAGCTTATATTTCAGCTGTTAAATAGTCATATCGCATTCCTTTTTTTACAGAGAGTCTGCAATTTACAATCTATTACTTCTCATTTATGGAAATCACATTTAATTGCCTTGATTGATTTTTACATAAATTGCACTACTGAGATTTACTGATATGTAAACAATTAAAAACTGGATCTGGAGGCTGCAAATATTTAACAATTCAAATGAAAACACCTGGAAGGAAACAGCTAAAAAACGATAGATGGGATTATTATTTAGAGATATCTACATCACAGTTGTATACCGTATTAAATTAACAAAAGAAAAAATATGTATTGCTTTGCAGAAAGATGATAATCTTAAAAAGTGTTGTCCAGTAATGGATTTTACCATGTTGGATACCTTTGTACAAATTAAATATAAAGCTGTAATTATTACAAAATAACACATTGAAATTGCTATTTTTAAGGCTCTATTGTCTCTTCATCAGATTGATTTTGAAAATTGGTTCACAAAATTATATGGGGGTAAACAGAATCTTTGCAGTTCATACTGCAGCACTTTGGGCTGTATGTGTCAGCAGAAGAAAAGCCTTTATCTTACTGTAACATGCTATGGGCATTGTAGGGCGGCATGGCAGTGACATAGACAAACACAGTCCATATTATTATTATTATTATTATTATACATTTATATAGCGCCATTTATTCCATGGCGCTTTACATATGAAAAGGGGAAAATATAGACAGGTACAATAAACATGTGCTGGACAAGGGACACACAAGTACAGAAGGAGAGAGGACCCTGCCCGCGAGGGCTCACAGACTGCAGGGATGGGTGAGAATACACTAGGAAAGGGTAGAGCTGGTCGTATGATGGTTCAGTACACTGAGGATCATTGCAGGTTGTAGGCTTGTCGGAACAGGTGGGTCTTCAGGTTTTTCTTGAAGGTCTCCGTTGTTGGTGAAAGTCTGATGTTTTGCGGCAGGGAGTTCCAGAGTATGGGGAAGCCCGGGAGAAGTATTGTATGCGGTTGTGGGAAGAAGAGATGAGGGGGGAGTCGAGAAGGAGATCTTGAGAGGATCGAAGGTTGCGTGTAGGTAGGTAGCGGGAGACCATGTCACAGATGTATGGGGGAGAAAGGTTGTGGATGGCTTTGTATGTCATGGTTAAGGTTTTGAACTGGAGCCTCTGGGCAATAGGGAGCCAGTGAAGGGCCTGGCATAGGGGGGAGGCTGGGGAATATCGGGGAGACAGGTGGATTAGTCGTGCAGCAGAGTGTAGGATGGACTGGAGTGGTGTCAGAGTGCTAGAGGGGAGGCCAGACAGTAGGAGGTTGCAGTAGTCGAGGCGGGAGATGATAAGGGCATGCACTAGTGTTTTTGTGGTTTCATGGTTGAGGAATGAGCGGATCTGGGAAATATTTTTGAGTTTGAGGCGGCAGGAGGTGGCGAGGGCTTGGATATGTGGTTTGAAAGAGAGGGCAGAGTCGATGATCACCCCAAGGCACCGAGTATGTGGGACTGGGGAAAGCGAGCAGCCATTGACATTGATGGATAGGTCTGGTGAAGGGGTAGAGTGAGGTGGGGGAAAGATGATGAATTCTGTTTTGTCCATGTTCAGTTTGAGAAAGCGAGCAGAAAAGAAGGCTGAGATAGCAGACAGACACTGTGGGATTTTGGTCAGTAGGGAGGTGAGGTCAGGTCCAGATAGGTAGATCTGCGTGTCATCGGCGTGTCATATAAAGGAAACACGGGGCTTTATTTCCAGCCGAAATCTAACACACAATAAAACAACAAAAAAATACCAGACTTGCCCGGTTAGGCGCTAACTTATACATTATACCTCTGATTCATGCTACCAGGGATGTGTGCAAGCTTGGTTCTCCAGCAACTCAGCATTTAGCACATTTAACCGCCATGCATACCCTTCTCAGAAATACATGATATCAGTCTGAAGGCTGTCTTCCTCTCCGATGCTTTCCCCAGCCTTTTCTGTGTGTAATGAGGAAACCTCTCTCAGCTGAGCTGGCTAAGCCTCCAGTACTACCCATACTGAAGTTGGAGTGGGAGTGATGAGTCCCACTGTCACGATCCAGACCGGATTTTGAGTCCTGTTTTCCCTTTTTCTCGGTCTGGTCATGTCAGGGGTTAAACTTTCTCAGCCTCTTCCTGTGTTCAGGTTGGCTATTTATCGCGGCTGCTTACTGCAGGCGATGTCAGTTATAGTTTTGCCTAGGGCTGCTATAGCTGACTCTGATTAATGTGATTGGTCCTGCTACGTTTGCTATTTGATCCCGTGTCCCTGTTTTCCCCTAGTCCCATCCTGACTCAGTGTTTCCCTTTAGTGTGCTGACTCCCTGGTTTTGACTTGGTTTGTATCCTTCCCTGCTTATGACTTTTGTCTTATCCTCTTCCGACCATTGCTGATTCCCTGGCTTGTCTTTGACCATGAGTTTGCTTATTCCTTTGGTACTGCGCTACAGATTTGACCCTGATTGTTTGACTATTCTGCTGCCACCTGTGGTAGCCTTACTGCTGCACTGCAGGCCAGCTCGGTTTAGGTGAAGTCTTGCTTCCACTTTACTGCCATCTTTTGGAGCCTGCACCTACCTGCATTGCAGCAGCATGATACCCACCACTAAATCATCCTCATCACTCGAATAAAAACCTAGCCTGTAACAACCATGATTAAAACTACTCAGCACCTAAGCTGCTGCACCAACTAGTACCACCTGGTTTTAATATCTCACCCAGCTTAACTTTCTTGGAGAGATATACACCCGGTCCAGTATCTTCCCTGTCGGCCGCCTACATTAACGCTTTTTGAGGCTGTAAGTTACAATCCTTTTTTTAAAAAATTAATTGGAGCAGAATTAGTAATATAGAAATGATGGAATCATTTGAATTCACCTGGTTTGACAAATTTGCTGTAAATTACAGGTACTTCAATTGCTCTGAAATGATATGTAAAACACTCTGAGGTCTTGAAGCAAAAGAGTAAAAGCTATACACATAAATTAGGTGCACAGCCAAAAGTCAGTCAATTATGATGCAAAGTTATGTGTACCACAAAAATACAAGTGCTTCTCACAAAATTAGAATATCATCAAAATTTAATTTAATTTATTTCAGTTCTTCAAACAAAAAGTGAAACTCATACAGTGGGTTTGTAAAGTATTCAGACCCCTTTAAATTATTCACTCTTTGTTTCATTGCAGCAAAAAAGTTCATTTTTTTCTCATTAATGTACACTCTGCACCCCATCTTTACTGAAAAAAAAACAGAAATGTAGAAATTTTTGCAAATTTATTAAAAAAGAAAAACTGAAATATCACATGGTCATAAATATTCAAACCCTTTGCTCAGTATTGAGTAGAAGCAGCCTTTTGAGCTAGTACAGCCATGAGTCTTCTTGGGAATAATGCAACAAGTTTTTCTCACCTGGATTTGGGGATCCTCTGCCTTTCTTCCTTGCAGATCCTCTCCAGTTCCATCAGGTTAGATGGTGAACGTTGGTGAACAGCCATTTTAAGGCCTCTCCAGAGATGCTCAATTGGGTTTAGGTCAGGGCTTTGGTTGGACCAGTCAAGAATGGTCATAGAGTTGTTCTGAAGCCACTCCTTTGTTATTTTAGCTGTGTGCTTAGGGTCATTGTCTTGTTGGAAGGTGAACCTTCGGCCAAGTCTGAGGTCCAGAGCACTCTGGAAGATGTTTTCATCCAAGATATCCCTGTACTTGGCCGCATTCATGTTTCCTTCTATTGCAACCAGTCATCCTGTCCCTGCAGCTGAAAAACGCCTCCATAGCATGATGCTGCCACCACCATGTTTCACTGTTGGGATTGTATTGGGCAGGTGATGAGCAGTTCCTGGTTTTCTCCACACATACCGCTTAGAATTATCACCAAAAAGTTCTTTCTTCGTCTCATCAGACCAGAGAATCTTATTTCACATGGTCTGGGAGTCCTTCATGTGTTTTTTTTTAGCAAACTCTATGCGGGCTTTAATATGTCTTGCACTGAGGAGATGCTTCTCATCGGGCCACTCTGCCATAAAGGCCCGACTGGTGGAGGGATGCAGTGATAGTTGACTTTGTCGAACTTTCTCCCATCTCCGTACTGCATCTATGGAGCTCAGCCACAGTGATCTTGGGGTTCTTCTTTACCTGTCTCACCAAGGCTTTTCTTCCACGATTGCTCAGATTGGCTGGATGGCCAGGTCTAGGAAGACTTCTGGTGGTCCCAAACTTCTTCCCTTTAAGGATTATGGAGGCCACTGTGCGCTTAGGAACCTTCAGAACTGCAGAAATTCTTTTGTAATTTTGGCCAGATGTGTGCCTTGCCACAATTCTGTCTCTGATCTCCTTGGCCAGTTCCTTTGACCTCATGATTCTCATTTGGTCTGACATGCACTGTAAGCTGTGAGGTCTTATATAGACAGGTGTTTGCCTTTACTGTTTAATTAAACGCAGCTGGACTCCAATGAAGGAGTAGAACCATCTCAAGGAGGATCACATGGAAATGAAAAGCATGTGACTTAATTATGAGTGTCTGAGCAAAGGGTCTGAATACTTATGACCATGTGATATTTCAATTTTTCTTTTTTAATAAATTTGCAAAAATGTCTACATTTCTGTTTTTTCAGTCATGATGGGGTGCAGAGTGTACAGTCATGGCAAAAAGTTTTGAGAATGACACAAATATTAATTTTTACAAAGTCTACTGCTTCACTTTTTCTAATGGCAATTTGCATACACTCCAGAATGTTATAAAGAGTGATCAGCTTAACAGCAATTACTTGCAAAGTCATATTTGGCTAGAAAATGAACTTTATCCCCCAAAACACATTTCAACATCATTGCAGCCCTGCCTTAAAAGGACCAGCTAACCTCTTTTCAGTGATTGCTCCATTAACACAGGTGTGGGTGTTGATGAGGACATGGCTGGAGATCAATCTGTCATGATTAAGTAAGAATGACACCACTGGACACTTTAAAAGGAGGCTGGTGCTTGGCATCATTGTTTCTCTTCTGTTAACCATGGTTATCTCTAAAGAAACACGTGCATTCATCATTGAAATGCACAAAAATCGCCTAACAGGGAAGAGTATCACAGCTAGAAAGATGGCACCTCAGTCAACAATCTATCGCATCATCAAGAACTTCAAGGAGAGAGGTTCCATTGTTGTCAAAAAGGCTTCAGGGCGCCCAAGAAAGACCAGCAAGCGCCAGGACCGTCTCTTAAAAGTGTTTCAGCTGCGGGATCAGGCTACCAGCAGTGCAGAGCTTGCTCAGGAATGGCAGCAGGCAGGTGTGAGTGCATGTGCACGCACTGTGAGGCGGAAAATCTTGGAGCAAGGCGGGCAGCAAA
>JARQOD010000006.1:315158288-315205374 GCA_033576555.1 Oophaga sylvatica
TCCACTCCTCTTTGCAGATCATCTCTAAATCATTGTCGCTTGGCAACTCAGAGCTTCAACTCCTTCCATAAGTTTTCTAGGGGATTAAGGCCTGGAGACTGGCTAGGCCTCTCCATGACCTTAATGTGCTTCTTTTTGAGCCACTCCTTTGTTGCCTTGGCTGTATGTTTTGGGTCATTATCTTATTGGAAGACCCAGCCACGACACATTTTTAACGTCCTGGCGGAGGAAAAGAAGTTGTCACTCAGGATTTTAAGGTACGTGGCTCCTTCCATTCTCCCATTGATGCGGTGAAGTAGTCCTGTGCACTTAACCCCTTAATGTCCAATGACGTGCAGAGTCCGTCATGACAAGGTGCCAGTTCCGGCACCAGGACGGACTCTGCACGTCATGCCTTTGATCTAACACTGCGTGTAAACACGCAGTGTTAGATCAATGCCGACAGCTGTCACAGACAGCTGACAGGCACGGCAAGCGGTGCGGGGACCTTTGCCGTCGGTCCCCGCACTCACAGCGCTGTGGTTGGTCAGTCAATCTGACTGACCAAACACAGCAGCGATCGTGCAGGAGAAGCTGAAATGTCAGCTTCCCCAGCGCGATCAGTGCAGGAGCCGGCGCTGCAGTGGCCAGGCTTCCTGCACTGACAGCCAGGAGCGGAGCCCCCACCGCCCCTGGCTGTTAACCCCCTGACTGCTGCGATCGAGCGCGATCGCAGAGCTCAGGGGGGGAGGCAGAGGGTCGGGTGCTCCCTCTGCCTCAGATCAGCGTCCCAGCGATGTAATCGCAGGGCCTGATCTCTGCCTTGATGACCCGGGGGTTGTCATGACAACCTCCGGGTCATCTAGCTACGGCAAGCTGCTGTGATCATCTCACAGCAGCTTTCCCCATAGGTACAATGCATTGCAATGCCAGAGCATTGCAATGCATTGTAACTGCCATCAAAAGTAAAAAAAGTGAAAGTCCCATAAAGGGACAAGTTGAAAAAAATCATTTTTTAAAAAAAATTGTAAAAAAAATATTAAAAAATAATTTAAAAAAAATCCCCTAAAAAATACACATTTTTATGTAATAAAAAAAATAAAAAACAAAAAAATACACATGTTAGGTATCGCCACGTCCGTAAAAATCCCATCTATAAAAGCATAACCC
Organism: Oophaga sylvatica; assembly: GCA_033576555.1. Lineage (NCBI taxonomy): Eukaryota > Metazoa > Chordata > Amphibia > Anura > Dendrobatidae > Oophaga > Oophaga sylvatica. The sequence goes on from JARQOD010000006.1 coordinate 315,159,438, forward strand.
TAGTTAACCCCTTCAGTGAAAGCCGTAAAAAAAAAACACAAAAAAGTAGTAAATTATACTTTTTCCAAGCGGTATCATTATACCGCTTGGAAAAAGTGCAATAACACGCGATCAAAAAGTCAGATATAAATAATCATGGTACCGCTGAAAACGTCATCTTGTCCCGCAAAAAACAAGCCGCTATACAGCATCATCAGCGAAAAAATATAAAAGTTATAGCTCGCGGAATAAACTGATGCAAAAATAATTATTTTTTCTATAAAATTCTTTATTGTGTAAAAAACGCCAAAACATAAAAAAAATATATAAATGAGGTATCGCTGTAATCGTAGTGACCCGAAGAATAAAGCTGCTTTATCAATTTTACCACACGCGGAACGAGGGAAAAAAATAAAAAAAAAAACCAATTCCTGAATTGCTGGTTTTTGTTCATTCTGCTTCCACAAAAATCGGAATAGGAAGCGATCAAAAAACGTTATGTGCCCGAATATGGTACCAATAAATACGTCAGCTCGTCCCGCAAAAAATAAGCCCACAGATAACTCTGTCGGCCGAAATATGGAAAAATTATAGCTCTCAAAATACGGCGATGCAAAAAATTCTTACAAAAACTTATTCCAAAAAAAAGCATCTTTTAGTGTGTGACAGAAGCTAAACATGAAAAAGGGTATAAATCTGGTATCGCTGTAATCGCACCGATCCGAGGAATAAAGTCGCCTAATCACTAATATCGCACGAGGAACGGCGTAAAAAAGAAAACCAATTCTTCACCTTTGGTAGATTTGTTCATTGTGCCTCCCAAAGATCGCAGTAAGGCGATCACAGTGGTTCCCCCCGCATATGGGGTATCAGCGTACTCAGGACAAAATGCACAATAGCTTTTGGGGTCCTATTTCTCCTGTTACCCTTATAAAAATAAAAATTTGGGGCAAAAAGGTCATTTTTGTGGAAAAAAATATGATTTTTTTTATTTTCACGGCTCTACGTTATAAACTTCTGTGAAGCCCTTGGGGGTTCAAAGTGCTGACCACACATCTAGATAAGTTCCTTGGGGGGTCTAGTTTGCAAAATGGGGTCATTTGTGGGGGGTTTCTACTGTTTAGGCACATCAGGGGCTCTCCAAGCGCGACATGACACCCGCAGACCATTCCATCAAAGTCTGCATTTAAAAACGGTGCTCCTTCCCTTCCGATCTCTGCCATGCGTCAAAATAGTGGTTCCCCCCCACATATGGGATATCAGCATACTCAGGACAAATTGCACAATAGCTTTTGGGGTCCTATTTCTCCTGTTACCATTATAAAAAAAAAATTTGGGGCAAAAAGATTATTTTTGTGGAAAAAAATATGATTTTTTTATTTTCACGGCTCTACGTTATAAACTTCTGTGAAGCACTTGGGGGTTCAAAGTGCTCACCACACATCTAGAAAAGTTCCTTTGGGGGTCTAGTTTCCAAAATGGAGTCACTTGTGGGGGGTTTCTACTGTTTAGGCACATCAGGGCTATCCAAACGTGACATGACACCCGCAGACCATTCCATCAAAGTCTGCATTTGAAAAAGGCGCTACTTCCCTTTCGAGCTCTGCCATGCGTCAAAATAGTGGTTTCCCCCCACATATGGGGTATCAGCGTACTCAGGACAAATTGCACAATAACTATTGGGGTCCTGTTACCCTTTGGAAAATAACAATTGGGGGTGGAAAGATCATTTTTGTGGAAAAGATATGATTTTTTAGATTTTTAATTTTACTGCTCTACGTTATAACCTTCTGTGAAGCCCTTGGGGGTTCAAAGCTCTCACCACACATCTAGATAAGTTCCTTGGGGGGTCTAGTTTCCAAAATGGGGTCACTTGTGGGGGGTTTCCACTGTTTAGGCACACAGGGACTCTCCAAATGCGACATGGCGTCCAATCTCAATTCCAGCCAAAAAAGTCAAATGGCGCTGCTTCCCTTCTGAGCTCTGCCATGCGCCCAAATAGTGGTTTACCCCCACATATGGGGTATCAGCGTACTCAGGACTAATTGCCCAATAACTTTTGGGGTCCTTTTATCCTTTGGAAAATAATAATTGGGATGAAAAGATCATTTTTGTGGAAAAAATATGATTTTTTAATTTTACGGCTCTACGTTATAACCTTCTGTGAAGCCCTTGGGGGTTAAAAGCTCTCACAACACATTTAGATAAGTTCCTTGGGGGTCTAGTTTCCAAAATGGGGTCACTTGTGGGGGGTTTCCACTGTTTAGGCACACAGGGACTCTCCAAATGCGACATGGCGTCCAATCTCAATTCCAGCCAAAAAAGTCAAATGGCGCTGCTTCCCTTCCGAGCTCTGCCATGCGCCCAAATAGTGGTTTACCCCCACATATGGGGTATCAGCGTATTCAGGACTAATTGCCCAATAACTTTTGGGGTCCTTTTATCCTTTGGAAAATAATAATTGGGATGAAAAGATCATTTTTGTGGAAAAAATATGATTTTTTAATTTTACGGCTTTACGTTATAACCTTCTGTGAAGCCCTTGGGGGTTAAAAGCTCTCACAACACATTTAGATGAGTTCCTTGAGGGGTCCAGTTTCCAAAATGGGGTCACTTGTGGGGGGTTTCCACTGTTTAGGCACACAGGGACTCTCCAAATGCGACATGGCGTCCAATCTCAATTCCAGCCAAAAAAGTCAAATGGCGCTGCTTCCATTCCGAGCTCTGCCATGCGCCCAAATAGTGGTTTACCCCCACACATGGTATATCGGTGTACTCTGGAGAAATTGTACAACAAATATTGTGATTCATTTTCTCCTGATACCCTTGACAAAATTTAAAAAAATTGTGTCGAAAGAAAAATTTTGGGAAAAAAAGTTAAATGTTCATTTTTTCCTTCCACATTGCTTCAATTCTTGTGAAGTACCTAAAGGGTTAATAAACTTCTTGAATGTGGCTTTGAACACGTTGAGGGGTGCAGTTTTTAGAATGGTGTCACTTTTGGGTATTTTCTGTCATATTGACCCCTCAAATTCACTTCAAATGTGAGGTGGTCCCTAAAAAAATGGTTTTGTAAATTTTGTTGGAAAAATGAGAAATTGCTGGTCAACTTTTAACACTTATAACTTCGTAACAAAAAAAAATTTTGGTTCCAAAATTGTGCTGATGTAAAGTAGACATGTGGGAAATGTTATTTATTAACTAATTTTTGTGACATATCTCTCTGATTTAATGGCATAAAAATTAAAAGTTTGAAAATTGCAAAATTTTCAAAATTTTTGCCATATTTCCATTTTTTTCATAAAAAAACGCAAGTTATATTGAAGAAATTTTACCACTATCATGAAGTACAATATGTCACGAGAAAACAATCTCAGAATTGCCAAGATCCGTAGAAGCGTTCCAGAGTTATAACCTCATAAAGAGACAGTGGTCAGAATTGTAAAAATTGGCCTGGTCTTTAACCTACAAAATGGCTTGGTCATTAAGGGGTTAACAGAGAAACACCTCCAAAACATAATGTTTCCACCTCCATGCTTGACAGTGGGCACGGTGTTCTTTGGGTCACAGGCAGCATTTCTTTTCCTCCAAACATGGCGAGCTGAGTTAAAGCAAAAGACCTCAATTTTTTGTCTCATCTGCCAGTAGCACCTTCTCCCAATCACTCACAGAATCATCCAGGTGTTCATTGGATAACTTCAGACAGGCCTGCACAAAATAATTTTTAAAAAAATTGCTCCATTTTCCGAGACACGTAGCGTCTCCATTTTTCTTATTCTCGGGTTGGGTTAGGGCTTATTTTTTCACGCCGAGCTGATGTTTTTAATGGTACCATTTTGGTGCAGATACGTTCTTTTGATCGCCTGTTATTGCATTTTAACGCAATGTCACGGCGACCAAAAAAACCCGAAATTCTGGCTTTTCGATTTTTTTTTTTCGCTACGCCGTTTAGCGATCAGGTTAATCCTTTTTTTATCAGGTGATTCTGAACGTGGCAATACCAAATATGTGTATGTTTGATTTTTTTAAATTTTTTAATTTTGAAAGGGGCGAAAGGGGGTTGATTTGAACTTTTATATATTTTTTATTTTTTTAATATTTTTTAAAACATTTTTCTTTAACTTTTGGCATGCTTCAATAGCCTTCATGGGATGCTAGAAGCTGCAATAGCTCGATCAGGCTTTGTTACATAGAGGCGATGCTCAGATTGCCTCTATGTAATAGAATTACAGACTTGCTATGAGCGCCGACCACAGGGTGGCGCTCATAGTAATCTGACATCAACAACCATAGAGGTCTCTAGGAGACCTCTGGTTGTCATGCCTGACACACCGGTGACCCGTTATCACGTGACGCAGGTCACCGGTGTGCGTATTGCCGGCAAAGTGGCCGGAAGCACTTCTTAAATGCCGCTGTCAGAGTTTGACAGCGGCATTTAACTAGTTAAATGAAGCCATACTGGTTACGGCGGAACGCGTGGGGTTACGTTCCGGGGCCACAGCCTTGATCCCTGCCAGTGTCCTGCTTCCTCTATTATGAGGGCATCTCTCAGGTAATTATTGGTCTTTCCCCAGCTAAGTTCATTTGGAATTGTGGCCAGCCGTATGTTACGTCCATTCTTTTGGTGTTCTCTCCTCCCTCTTTGTGTGTGGCATGCTTTGCATGTATTATTTTTCTCCTTAAGTGCTCTGGCATTTTTCCAGGCTATCATTTACCCAGATGCACAAGGGATATGGGGGGTTCATCTTTATATCGGCTGGAGTATCATGTCAGATAGTACAATGCTGATCTCACACTATAGGCATGTGCTATATTTACGATCTTTGGGCATGATTATTTGCTATACATGCTGGTGGAATATATGCTGAATGTCATTTTCATATGCTGTATATTATACCCGATTTTGTACACGGCAGGGTTCTTGGACATGTGTCCCTTTGATTTTATTCTGTTTTTATGTGATTTTGATGTGCTTTTCTAAATAAAGTTTGTTACCTTTTTCACATATATCATTGTTGGTGCAGTGTGCGTTCAAGTACGGCAGTGCTTTTCTTTTTCTTCTTCCTGGGTCAATAGCTGCGGGCAAATCGCGATTTGATCATCTCTACTAATTATTGTACTTTATCAATGTGCAATCTATTAATATCATGTTGTGCTGACTATGCATTTATAAAATCTTATCAGATCTGTGAAGGAAACTGGTTCCTCCCACGTCACCAATGCGACGTAACTACACAGGCACAGCTCTCCGGTGCCCCCTTTGTCTCTCAGGTCAGGAAGGGAACTGCTCCTAGAGCAAATGGCCACCAGGGAAGATGTCCTGTTACCCACTGGGTATTCCAAGATTCGTAATCAGAGTAAAAGCATCAGCCCAAAATTAATTTTATGGTTTAATTGCCTTAAGGGCGCACTAGATAATTACAGAGATATACAGTGAGCTATACAACGAAATTCAGTGGATTTGCAGTCTCAGTAAAATATAACAATAATGGTACAAGGCTTAGAGATATTAAGCTGGAGGTCAATTTTACCAGGTTGTAGGTTGCATGTGGATGCTGGGAGCTCTGCAGTCCACAGATATAAGAATCTTAGTTGCCGGACAGTCCCCAAAGCACGTGTCGCTGCTCCCTTGGCAGATCTGTCCCCTGCTCCTTCTTAGATCATCATTGTCTTGTTATTCTGTGAGAGTGAGTGTCTCTGCCATGTGCTCTCAGTTCTTATACATGCTGAGTTCCTCCCCCCGGTGTCAGAGGGTGGGCTAATAATCTCCACCCTTCAGCTCCCTGCAGAATTTATTTCCAATGTCTAAGAAAGGGGGTAACTTTCTCCAAGATGATCGGATCAGGACACGAGAGGTACCAGTGAATACGGTTTGTTTTGCCTGTCCTGTGGAGAGCAAACATGGCCCCATTGGGTCGCTGTGGAGGGCCAATCTCTATATCTCAGGTCCCAGAGCCCTCACCGACTTGGGAGTCGCACGTCAGATGCTCGATTCCTCAGGGTCACGCGGATATTTTTTATGAGTCTGTACCTCGAAAGGTGTGCTCATAATCCATAATCCTAGGATGGAGTCGGAGTGGCTGGGAGAGACAATGGATGTGTATTTCTGTATCTAGCTGACAGGTATAATCTAATTGAATCCCCAGGCACCTCCAGGCCCCATGCTGGTGGGGCTCCTTACTAAAGCTTTGAAGTCCTGTTTTAGCCTTATCTCCTTATCATACTAAAAGACCTTGCTATTCAACATTGGAGCACTAAATCCTATTTTCTTCAATATGCTTACAGGAATGGGGGTAGGAGCAGTTAGCTGCCTGTGACTCTGTGAACTCAGACAAAATGGCACCTGGGACAGGCAAAGCTCAGACATGAGGCGAGCATTATGTCCCATATCCAAGACGGCGGCTGTTCCTTCATCACACCTCCCTGCTTTAGAGGGCGCTAGGGAGTATCACATTCCTGTGTTCCCCCATGCGCCCTTCTGCACCCTCTCCTTGCCGGGACAACCCATCAGTGTTACCATGGACCCTGCCTCTTTTGTGGCAAATGGTGAAGTGATACTGCTGGAGGCAAGGCTCCAGCGTAGCAACCTCCCATTCGTCCCAGAGACCATGTGTAACCAGCTGAGGGGGTGGTGGTCTGTTTCCACGGTGAATTGGCATCCGTACAAGTATGGCTGCAGACGTTGCAGGGCTCACACAATTGCCAGACATTCCTTCTCCATCGTGGAATAGGCCACTTCCCTCGGCAGGAGCTTCCGGCTCAGGTACAAAATGGGATGTTCATGGCCCGTAGTGTCGACCTGGCTGAGCACAGCACCGAGGCCGAAGTCGCTGGCATCGGTCTTCACTACGAACGGCCGTGGAAAGTCGGCTGCCTGTAGTACAGGAGAGCTAGAAAGGGCGGTTTTAAGCGCCTGGAAAGCTGTCTCGCAGGTGACTGTCCAGTCGACTGTGACAGGCAGCTACTTCTTGGTGAGGCCTGTCAGGGGCTTGGCCAGGGCACTATAGTGTGGAACAAACCTCCTATAGTACCCGGCAGTCCCCAAGAAGGACATAACCTGCTTCTTGGTCCTGGGGGTGGGCCAGGATGCGATGGCATCCACCTTCCCGGGCTCTGGCTTCAGAGCTCCCCCACCTACCCGGTGTCCCAGGTAGTGGACCTCACTCATACCCAGCTGGCATTTTTCCGGCTTAATGGTTAAGCCTGCTTGCTGGATCCGCCCGAGCACCAGCACCAGGTGCTCTATGTGATCCTCCCAGGTGGGACTTAAGATGGCAATGTCATCCAGGTATGCGGACCATCCGCTGAAACGTGGCAGAGGCATTCTTCATGCCGAAGGGCATCACCGTGGACTCGTACAGTCCAAATGGGGTGATAAAGGCAGAGCGTTCCCATGCCCCAGGGGTCAGAGGAATCTGCCAAAATCCCTTCCTCAGATCCATGATGGTCAGGTACTTGGCCCTGGCTAGCTGATCAAGCAGGTCATCGATGCGCGGCATTGGGTACGCATCGGTGACCGTCACAGCGTTGAGCCCCCAGTAGTCCACACAGAACCGCATAGTTCGGTCCTTTTCTGGGACAAGGACTACAGGCGAAGCCCACGCGCTGTTGGACACTTGGATCACCCCCAGCTTCAGCATCTCATCTATCTCTTGGCGCATGTGCTACTGCACCTTAACAGAGACCCTATAAGCTGAACGCCAGGTCGGGGGGTGATTGTGGGTGTCCACTTCATGGACTGCTGTATCAGTCCTTCCAGGCAGGCGGCTGAACAGCTCCCGAAAGGGGTGTAGGGTGACCCCCAGCTGGGAACATTGGTCCTCCGAGAGCTGGTGGCCAACCCCCACATCCTCGATGGATCCACCCGCCTTGGCTTGGGTGAGCAGATCCAGGAGGGAGTCTGCCTCTCCTTCCTCGAGAAGGTTGCACACTGAGTGGGCACAAGCCTCCCGCTCATGATGGGCCTTCATCATGTTCACGTGGAAGGCCTTCCTCCTTCCACGGGCGTGGTCCAGGGTGACCAGATAGGTGACGGCGCTGAGCTGCTGGTGCATGAGGTATGGACCCTCCCAGGCCGCCTGAAGCTTGTTTTGAGGTACGGAGACCAGTACCCACACCTTTTGACCAACCTGGTAGGTCCGCTCACAAGCATTCTGGTCGTACCACCGCTTCTGGTCAGCCTGGGCTTGGGCCATATTGTCATGCACCAGCCGTGTCAAGGCCATCATTCGGTCCCGGAAGCGCACGACATATTCAATGACTGACACTCCAGGGGTGGCCAAATCCCCTTCCCATGCTTCTTGCACCAGAGCATGGGCCCCCCGTACATGTCGCCCGTACAGGAGCTCAAAGGGGGAGAACCCCGTTGAGGCCTGTGCGACCTCCCGGCAGGCAAACAGCAGGTGTGGGAGATACTGCTCCCAGTTTCTCACGTGGGAGTCGACCAACATCTTCAGCATCTGCTTTAAGGTGCCATTGAACTGCTCACACAGGCCATTGGTCTGTGGGTGATACGGGATGGTTACCAGATGTTGCACCTGTATTTGCTTACAGAGAGACTCCATCAATGCGACATGAACTGGGTCCCTCGGTCGGTGAGCATTTCCTGGGGAAACCCCACTCTGGAGAAAATCTCCAGTAAGGCAGTGGCCACTTTGTAGGCCCGAATGGACGACAAAGCTACCGCCTTTGGGTATCGGGTGGCATAGTCCACTACCGTTAGTATGAAGCATTTCCCAGAGTGGCTGGGAGTGGACAGAGGTCCAATGAGATCAACAGCCACCCTCGAGAAAGGCTCTTCGATGATGGGCAGAGTTACCAGTGGGGCTTTGGGGCGCTGCCTCGCCTTCCTCACCCTCTGACAGGTGTCACACAAACGGCAGTAGGCAGTCACCTCGGTCCTCATTCCAGGCCAGTAGAAATGCTGAACTAGCCTGGCCCTGGTTTTAGCGATCCCTAGGGGTCCGGCCATGGGAATCTCGTGTGCGATCCGCAACAATTCCGCCCTGAACGGATAGGGTACCACTAACTACAATGTAAGAAAGGAGCAGCATCCATCCAGGTGAAGAAAAATAGAAAAGCTTTATTCTGCCATCATAAACAACGACGTTTCGGCCATTCAGTGGCCTTTTTCAAGTGAAAACTGCCACATCCTCTGTCAGCTCCCCGGGATCTGTCTCCTGGCCGCTGTCTGACTCGGCAGCCACTTGGTCGGAGAGGGGGAAACCGTCAGACCTCCACGAGGCTCCTTGGGCTCCGGCGCTCCCACTCCTGGCAACAGCAGCCACGACCGCTGAGACCACAGGCAGCGCCTGCTTCCCCTCGGCCCCTGACCAAGTCGCCAGGTCAGGCAGACTTCCCTGGCCTTCTGACATCCCGGACGTGGGGAACTCCTGCCCTGGGGTCTTACCTGGTGGCTCCTCTCCCGGGACGCCCCTCCCACAATGGCCTGTTCCTCTTTCTGCAGAGGCCCTAGACTCCCGCATTCCCCTCCTGGCGCCCCAGTCCAAAAACACCTTGGTGACGGGCAGCGCAGGTTCAACGCCTCCAATTCCGGAGACGGAAAGGGTTTTCCCAGGTACCAAGTCTTGAGGGGACACCACCTCAGGACGTACCAGGGTTCATTCAGCGCCTGTGTCCTGCAGTCCCATGACCGCTGAGCGGCCGATGGTGACGGGTTGGTAATTGTCCAGGGACCTCCCACCACCCCCTCCCACACACAAAACAGTGGACGGTTTCTGGGATAGGGATGGGGCCTTATGGCGCTGGGGACACACAGCCTTAAAGTGTCCCAGCTGGTTTCAATGATGACAACGCCTGGGTTCTGTTCCTGGCCTGGAGAGGGCAGCAGGGGGGTACACCCCTTGCACTCTGGGGGCTGGGGGGACCGGGGCAGGATTGGGCTTAACCCCTCTCCAGGTGCTGCTGGCAGGCTTCTTTGGCTCAGGCGCCCTGTAGTTGGCATACTCGTCTGCCAGGGCAGCTGTAGCAGAAGCCCCCTTTGGTTTCCGGTCACGGAGGAACTGCTGGAGGTTCTCTGGGCAGTTCCACAAGAACTGCTTCATGACGAACAGTTCCTGGACCTCCTGGTGGGTGGTGAGCTCTAGACCTGAGGTCCAGTGCTCCGCAGCTCTCAGCAGGGCCCACATGTGGTCGGTTCAGGTGTCCTTTGAGCTCCGCTGCAGGCTCTGGAACTTCCTGGGGTACAACTCCGGGGTGAGGTTGTAGTGCTGCATCAGGGCACGCTTGATGCTGTTGTAGTCCTGCTCCTCCCCGGCAGGTAAGTCCCCAAAACTTCCAGGGACTTACCCCTCAAATGGGGGGTCAAGTACCTTGCCCACTGATCCAGAGCAAGATGGTGTTGGAGACAGGTTCTCTCAAAGGCCAGCAGAAAGGAATCCAGGTCTCCATCTTTTTCAAGCAAGGGAAAGTCCTCCCCCCGAACCTTGGAAGCTTTGGTGTCCGGTGGGGCTGGAGCATCCAGCGGGAGCCCGTGCTGAGCCATCTCCCGCCGGTGCTGGCACTCCGCAGCTTCATGGCGTTCTGCAGCCTGCAGCACACGTTCTGTATTCTCACGCTCTGCTGCTTTCTCGGGCGCCACCAGGAGTCTGTCATGGGCAGCGTCATTACCTGTCACGCTGTCTCTGTAAACAGGAGGACCGGGGTCTATGCTGACCCTAAGCTGGGGTCCTGACTAATCCCTCTACCTGGAGGTACTGTTGATGGTACAGAGGTCCAGGCCGCCAGCGTAACCCTATCTCCTGTGAATCCCTAACCACTGTAATCTAGTCCTGAGAAGGAACCTGATTACCACCAGGAAGGTAACTGCCTACACACACAGTATTAGACGAACGAGACAGTACAAGGGGTAAAATAAAAGACCACCTTGCATACAAAACTACCACTACAGAGGGAACACCAACGGGTAAGGAGATAAATAATAAAGCGAGGAGAGGAGAAAACCACAACAGGTACTCTTAGCTTTAGACTTCTCAATACGATCCGCTCTGCTGGTCTGCATGAATGCTTTCACCGACACTTCCCAAGCAGACAGGCAGGTATTTGAAGAAATCCAATTACAACAACATTAATTGCAGCTGAGCGAGGCTGGTCTTGTCCAGCACAGAGAGAGGGAGAATTAACTCCCTCTCTGCCGAAAAACACCCAGCACCAGAAACTCAGCTGTGAGAAGTCAGGGTGTGCAATCGCGACGATCTTCGCAGCGACACACCCGTGACAGTACCCCCCCTTCTACGAGGGGCCTCCGGACCCTCAGGGCCGGGTTTATCTGGGTGAGTAGTGTGGAAGGCCCGAACCAATCGGTCTGCGTTAATATCCGACGCAGAAACCCACGTCCTCTCCTCAGGACCATACCCCCTCCAATGAACAAGGTACTGAAGGGACCGGCGATTCAGACGTGAATCAATGACTCTCGACACCTGGAACTCCAAGTTACCATTGACCACCACAGGAGGAGGAGGTAAAGGTGAAGGTATCACCGGCGCCACATACTTATTAAGTAATGATCTGTGGAACACATTATGAATTTTAAATGTAGGAGGGAGCTCAAGACGGAATGCAACCGGATTAATTATAGAACTGATCTTGTATGGCCCCATGAACCTGGGACCCAGTTTCCAGGAGGGAACCTTAAGTTTTATATTCTTGGTAGACAACCATACGAGATCGTTCACACTTAGGTCTGGACCAGACACTCTCCTCCTATCAGCCATACGTTTGTATCGGTTCCCCATAGTACTCAGATTATTCAGCACTCCTCTCCACACTGAAGCAAGTGACGATGAAAATCGTTCCTCCTCAGGAACCCCAGAAGAGCCCCCCCTATTGAAAGTACAAAACTGGGGGTGAAAACCATATGCCCCAAAAAATGGGGACTTACCAGTGGACTCGCTCCGCCTATTATTTAGAGCAAACTCTGCCAGAGGCAAGAAAGAAGCCCAGTCCTCCTGGTTCTCTGACACAAAACACCGGAGATATGTCTCCAAGCTCTGGTTCAGACGCTCTGTCTGACCATTAGTCTGCGGGTGAAAAGCCGATGAAAATGACAACTGCATCCCCCGCCGTGTACAAAATGCTTTCCAGAATTTGGACACAAACTGAGACCCCCGATCCGACACCACATCGGAGGGTACCCCGTGAAGCCTTACAATCTCCCCAATAAACACCTGCGCAAGAGTTTTAGCATTAGGAAGAGCAGGAAGAGCGATAAAATGTGCCATCTTGCTGAACCTGTCCACTACAGAGTATGACTGTTTTACCCGAAGATGGCGGGAGATCCGTAATGAAGTCCGTAGACAGATGAGTCCACGGACGCTCCGGGATCTTCAAAGGTAAGAGGGTCCCCGACAGACGGGTATGTGGGGTCTTAGAGCGCGCACAAACCTCGCAGGACGCGACAATAGTTACCACCTCCCTATGTAAGTTAGGCCACCAAAACCGGCGTGAGAGGAGATCCTCAGTTGCTTTACTCCCTGGGTGTCCTGCCAAAGCTGAATTATGGTGTGCCTCGATCACCCTTTGTCGCAACTGATTTGGAACAAACAGTCTCCCTGGAGGTCCTACAGGGGCGTCCCCCTGAGCCTCCAATACCTCCTCCTCCAGCTCAGAGCATACTGCCGACACCACCATCCCCTCCTGAAGGACCGGAGCCGGGTCCTCCGTATTCCCAGCCCCTGGGAAACAGCGAGATAAGGCATCCGCCTTAACATTTTTTGACCCAGGACGATATGTGACGACAAAATTAAACCTGGTAAAAAACAACGACCACCTAGCTTGTCTGGGATTCAGACGTTTAGCGGACTCTAAATATAGCAGGTTTTTGTGATCAGTAATGACGGTGACCGGGTGGACTGCCCCCTCCAAAAAATGACGCCACTCCTCAAAAGCCAACTTAATGGCCAAGAGCTCCCTATTGCCGACATCATAATTCCTCTCAGCGGACGACAATTTCTTAGAGAAGAAGGCGCACGGATGCCATTTACCAGGGGACGAACCTTGTGACAATACTGCTCCCACCCCTACCTCGGAAGCGTCCACCTCAACAATGAATGGCTGTGATGCATCAGGCTGAATAAGTATGGGTGCTGAAGCAAAACATTTTTTCAGAGAGGAAAACGCTTGACAAGCCTTGTCAGACCACTTTGAAAAATCCGTCCCTTTTTTAGTCATGTCTGTGAGAGGTTTAACTATGGACGAAAAATTACGAATTAATTTCCGGTAGTAGTTAGCAAACGGCAGGAAACGTTGTAATGCCTTAAGATCCTCTGGCAGATCCCACTCAAGAACTGCCCGCACTTTCCCAGGGTCCATACGAAAACCGGATGCTGACACCAGGAATCCTAAAAACTGAAGTTCCTGTACGGCGAACACACACTTCTCCCATTTGGCGTACAGTTTATTATCCTGCAAGATCTGTAACACCTGCCTAACATGCTCCTGATGAGACACAAGATCTGGCGAGTAAATTAAGATATCATCCAGATATATGACAACAAACTGTCCCATTAGGTGGCGAAAGATGTCATTTACAAAGTGTTGAAACACCGCCGGGGCAATACTCAGACCAAATGGCATGACAAGGTTCTCATAATGCCCCTCCGGAGTGTTAAACGCCGTCTTCCACTCATCCCCCTCCTTCATCCTAATCAGATTGTACGCCCCCCTGAGATCCAACTTAGAGAACCATTTGGCACCCACGATCTGATTGAAGAGATCGGGAATAAGTGGGAGTGGATACGGATCTCGGACCGTAATCCGATTAAGCTCACGGAAATCCAGGCAAGGGCGTAGGCCTCCATCTTTTTTCTTCACAAAGAAGAACCCCGCGGCCACCGGGGAAGATGAAGGTCTAATATGCCCCTTAGCCAGACTCTCTGAAATATAATCCTTCATGGCCTGTCTCTCAGGACCAGAAAGGTTATATAACCTAGATTTCGGTAACTTGGCCCCAGGGAGCAAGTTAACAGAACAGTCATACTCGCGATGAGGAGGTAGTTCTTGACACCCTTTTTCTGAGAATACATCCTCAAAGTCCACCAGAAATGGAGGTAAAGCCCTAGGAGCGACCGCACCAATGACCGTATTCATGCAGTTTTTATTACAAAATCGCTCCATTGGCTTATCTCTCTGGATTGCCAATTAATAACCGGGTTATGCTTAGTTAGCCAAGGCAGGCCCAGCACTATAGGAGTGGGAAGACCCTCCAACACATAACAAGACAACAGTTCTTTATGTAGCGCCCCCACTTGAAGATCTATGTTATGCACTTCTTGCACAAAACTTCCCTGACTGAGAGGTCTGGCGTCGATCGAGAATATGGGGACGGGTTTAGCCATCCCACTCAATCGCATACCTTGAACCCGGGCAAAGCGAGCATCCACCAGATTAGCCCCGGCCCCACTATCCAGAAGAACAGATATCCTCTCAGTTCTCGCACCCACCACCACCTCCGCCGGTACGAGAAACTGAAACGAACTTAGGGACGAAATACTTACTCCCAGATTGCCGTCCACCACACAGTCTGGGATCAATAGTTTTCCGGCGACTTCTCACTCTGCAAAGGATGGGATGGACACCCCCTAATAAAATGTCCCTTTCTTCCACAGAAGAAACAACTTGTTTTGTGGTGCCCCACCGATCCCCTCCCCCGGAATGATGTCCCTCCTAATTGCATAGGCTCCTCTGGACTGACCAGGGGAACCTCCGTACAAGGGACCCTTGAGGAAGGTGGAGTCATAACAGGGGGCGAAGTTACCCCGCACCTCTCCCGGAGACGTCTGTCAATACGAATAGCAAGGGCCATAGCGGCTTCCAGTGTCGTGGGAGGGTCATACTGCGCCAACACATCTTTTAATTTGTCAGATAAACCTTGACAAAACTGACTCCTAAGAGCTGGGTCATTCCACTGGGTGTCCGTGGCCCACCTACGGAACTCCGAAGAAAATTCCTCTGCAGGACGATCTCCCTGCTGAATCTTACGTAACTTAGTTTCAGCAAGGGAGACCCGATCCGGGTCATCATATACAAGACCCAGAGCTGCGAAAAATCTATCCACTGACTGGAGAGCCGGGGAGCCCGGAGGAAGAGAGAACGCCCAGGATTGGGGGTCCCCTTGTAGGAGCGAGATGACAATTCCCACCCTTTGATCTTCACTCCCAGATGACCGAGGTCGCAGCCGAAAGTACAATTTACATGCCTCCCGGAAAGCAAAAAATTTGTCCCGCCCTTCAGGGAACCTGTCTGGGAGAGCTACTTTAGGTTCAGGTCTGACTTGCTCCGGGGGGTACAAAACCTTGGACTTAACGTCCCTCAGCTCCATGGACAAACTCTGCAACTGCTGAGCTAGACTGGCTACTGGATCCATGGTGGCTGGGGAGAATCTTTAGTTGGTCGGTGAAAATGTCACGCTGTCTCTGTAAACAGGAGGACCGGGGTCTATGCTGACCCTAAGCTGGGGTCCTGACTAGTGTTGAGCGATACTGCTCGATATCTAAAAATATCGTATCGAAATGGTATCGCCGATATCACTAAATATCGTCGATATCCGATTCCGATACCGGAAGTCCAATGTAAGTCTATGGGAACCAAATATCGACATTAAAAAAAAACCATTCTTGCCTTGTTGGTTAATTGTACATGAAGGAAAACAACAAAGACTAATGTAGAATGTATTGGGGGAGGTTGAGGAGACAATAAAGGCATACATGTTTAACCCAATGCATTGGAATAGCATTAATATATATTTTTTGGAAATACGTTTGGATTGACTAACAAATTGACAATGTTGTTAACCTTTTTTCTATTTTGGCAAATATGTATGTTTCACAACTTCCATGCTCTTCACCTTTTTAACTTTTGCCAGTGCCACACTTTCTCCTTCATAATCTTCAGCAGCATCATCTTTCTCATCAAATTATTCTTCATCTTCACCTTCTTAATCTTCTTCTTAAACTTCTTGCTATTCATGTTTTTGTTTACATTACTCATATTGTTATTATTAAACTAATTAATCTTCTTCATATTCAAATTCTTCATCTTCTTCCTCTTCATCTTCTTCATCATATTCTTATTTGTGACAGAGATTCCTGTACTTGTAATCTGTAAAAGTATGAATTGTTCATCCTTCCGTTCTTGCTGTCACAAAAGATTTAAATTACAACAGTATTTGTCCGTGTTCAGTTTAGCCTGCAGCAGCAGCAGCAGGCATTTTCCAGGGGCACCACGAGGAGGAACGGACTCACCCCCATACACTGCTTAGTCTTCTTCTGCTTAGAATTTAGAGCATATATTTTGCTCTTCATTTTGGTCTTATGCTTCATGTTCTTCTGCTTTTTGATCTTTTGCTTATTGTTCTTCTGTCTCTTGTTCTGTATCTTGTAGTTTGTCTTAACCTTCTTTGTCCTGTTGGTGATCTTCTTCTGGGTAATCTTTTATTTTTTCTTTGTGATGGTGTTCAGGCTGGTTGGCTTCATGCTCGTCGTCCTTGTTGTCGTCATCTTCTTCTGGGTGGTCTTTAAGGTCGTCTAATTTCCGAGAAACAGCTGACGTTACTGGAACCCTGACGGGTATCAGATGGAGCAAGAGACAATGGAAGTAACGAGGACCAGCTGACTGTGCTGGACCCCGAACGGGTAGCAGAAGGAAAAGAGGCAATGTCACAACCGAGTACCAGCTGACGTTACTGTGACACGGTTACTAAGCAGGAGGTACCTGTGCTTCAAAGCACTACCAAGGACCAGCAGACGTTGCTGGAACTCGGATACGGAGATGGAGGCACCTAGGCCAAAGGCACTGGGGAGAACCACTTGACGGTACTGGACCCCGGACGGGTAGCAGAAGGAAAAGAGGCAATGTCACAACCGAGTACCAGCTGACATTACTGTGACACGGTTACTAAGCAGGAGGTACCTGTGCTCCAAAGCACTACCAAGGACCAGCAGACGTTGCTGGAACTCAGATACGGAGATGGAGGCACCTAGGCCAAAGGCACTGGGGAGAACCACTTGACGGTACTGGACCCCGGACGGGTAGAAGAACGCACCCATGAAAATGTAAGTTGACAGGACGCAAGCCGTCCGCAGTTACCGAATCACACAGTCCTACAGTGGGTGCTTATCCTATTGTCACAATGGAAACCGCCTTTATTTACATATCCCACAGCACACATAGGAATCACCTAAACTGCAGGCACCATAGAGTCGGCTAACCCGAATGCAACACGACAGCACAACTTATTGGAGGATAATTGATGTTCACACTGCCAGGAAACAGCTGTCGTGCTGTAACCAGGCTGGCCAGGAGTCAGTACCCCTGCCAATTACTTACGAGCAACAAATGGCGGTGTTGTAGCCCAGGGAGTAGAGTTCAGGTGGTAGAAAGATGAACATAACAGGAGACATGGAAAACGTTGCCAAACAGTTATTTAATCTGAAAACGGACAGGCAAATTCAGGTGAGATCCATGCCTTGTTCATTTTCAGAAAAGTAAGCCGGTCTACATTCTCTGAGGATAGTCGCATGCGACGGTCTGTTACTACACCACCTGCAGCACTAAAGACACGCTCAGATAATACACTGGCAGCAGGGCAAGCCAGCACCTCCAATGCATACTGGCTAAGCTCTGGCCATGTATCCAACTTAGAGACCCAAAATTTGAAAGGGGAAAAGGCATCTGGGAGTACACTTAGAGGGAAAGCCAAGTAGTCTGTCACCATCTTACGGAAACGTTTCTTCCTGGTGACTGGAGCCGTCTCGGATGGTGTAGACCTTGCTGGCGCTGTCACAAAACTTTGCCACATTTGTAACATACAGTTCTTGCCCTGTGCAGAGGCGCTGCTTCTGCTCCCTCTTGTTGTAGAGGTGTCTACACTGCCTCGACTCACAGAGCTGCTTTGTAAAGCAGTAGCAGCAGCAGCAGCTCTCTCGGCTGGAATGTACAACAGTATGGATTGCACCAGTGTGTCTTGGTACTCCTGCATTTTACGATCCCGGTTCACCGGTGTGATGAGGGTTTGTAAGTTGTCCCGGTAGCGAGGGTCTAGGAGGGTGTACACCCAATAATCTGACGTGCTGAGAATGTGGGCGATGCGGCGGTCGTTTCTCAGGCACTGAAGCATGAAATCAACCATGTGCTGCAGACTCCCAACTGGCCAACAAAGGCTGTCCTCTGGAAGAGGCATCATCTCTGTCTCCTCTGCATCACCCCACCCTCGCTCTACATACTGACTACAGCGTTGTGTACCTCCCTCTGTAGGGATTTCTTCCTCCTCCATTGACTCCTCCTCCTCCTCATCCTCCTCACAAAGTGAGCCCTGCCCAGCCCTTTGTGAGGAACCACGTTGCGCTGACTGTCCTGAAGGTAATTGAATTTGTGACTCCTCATCCTCCACCTCTTCCAAAACCTCTTCCTTTAGTGCTTTCAGTGATTTCTGAAGCAGGCAGATAAGGGGGACAGTCATGCTGACTAGTGCATCATCTGCACTCGCCATCCGCGTTGAGACATCAAACGCACGCAAAACGTCGCAGATGTCCTTCATAGAGGCCCACTCAGTAGTGGTGAAGTGTGAACGGCGCAAATTGCGAGTTGATTGCGCCTGTTGCAGCTGATACTCCATTACTGCTGGCTGCTGCTCACACAACCGCTCCAACATATGTAACGTGGAATTCCACCTGGTGGGTATGTCACATATGATGCGATGTTCAGGAAGGCGAAATCTGACTTGCAGAGCTGCAATGCGCGATCTGGCCATGCTGGAACGTCGCAAGTGAGCGCACTCTAGGCGGACCTTGTGCAGCAGTGCATCAAGATCCGGATAGTCCCTCAAAAAACTCTGCACGACCAAGTTGAGCACATGTGCCAGACATGGTATGTGAGTGAGGTTGCCAAGGCCCAGAGCTGCCACCAGATTTCGGCCATTGTCACACACTACCAAACCTGGCTGGAGATTAGCTGACAAAAACCACACTTCGCTCTCCTGCTTGATGGCATCCCAGAGCTCCTGCGCTGTGTGGCTTCGATTCCCCATGGGAATTAATTTCAGTACGGCCTGTTGACGTTTGGCCACGGCTGTGCTCATATCGGTCGCAACAGGTAAGCGTTTACGGGTCCATGTGGAGGTATACCGTGACGGCTCGTGCAGCGATGATTCTGAGGAACTGGAGTAGGAGGAGGAATCAATGTGCACAGACTGGATTCCTGCAATCCTTGGAGTTGGCAGAACACGTACAGCGCCACTGGCAAGATCTGTACCCGGCTCCACAACATTGACCCAATGGGCAGTGAGGGAAAGGTATCGTCCCTGGCCATGGGTACTGGTCCACGCATCGGTGGTCAGGTGGACCCTGCTACTGACGGCGTTTAGTAGCGCATGTTTAATGTTTCCCTCGACATGTTTTTGCAGAGCAGGGACAGCTTGCCTGCTGAAATAAAATCGGCTTGGCACATTATATTGTGGGACTGCCAATGCCATAAAGTTCCTGAAACTGTCAGTCTCCACCAGCCTGAATGACAGCATTTCAAGGGACAGGAGTTTTGCAAGGCCAGCATTCAGAGCCTGTGCTCGTGGATGGTTTGCCGAGTATGGCCGTCTTTTATCCCATGCCTGTGTTACCGATGGCTGTTTTTTGTTCTGGGAGTGTGACGATGACTGTGAACTTGCTTCAGTGGGTGGAATAACAGTTTGTCTATGGACAACAGTGACCGAGGTTCTTCCATGGAGATCCTGTGAGGAAGCCGAACCAGGTGTGTGAGAGCTGGAGGTAGAGGCTCGAACATGACCTAAAGATGTAGGTGCTGCTGTAGGTTGGCCTACATCTCCAGTGTGTCTTTGGAACTCAGCTACGTGCTTTGTCCGTACATGTTTCCACATATTTGTGGTATTCAGGTTCCTGATATTTTTACCTCTTTTAACTTTTTGCTTACACAGCTTGCATTGAACATAGCAAATATCATCTACAAGTCTGTCAAAAAAGGACCACGCAGTGCAAGTCATGGGAGCGCCAATTTTGACAGTTCTAAGAGAACTGCTCCCAACAGGTGCCAAACTGGAGGCTACAGGCAAGCGAGTCTGCAGCCTACCTCTCCCTCCTCTTTGTACCGTTGGGACAATCTCTTCCTCAGAGCTGCTCCCACCACCTTCCTGTTGCTCACGCCATGTTGGGTCTCGGACTTCATCATCTCCACTACCCTCTTCCAACACCTGCTGCTGTTGGATAGTCTGGGCAGCACCATGCTCCACAAAACCTGGCACCTGAGTCTCATCATCATCATAAGATGCGTTCTGCGGTGTGCTGTCCATCGGCACTGGCTCACCCGCCTCTTCAGATTGAGAGAGACCCAGCTGTTGCGCATCACTGCATACTCCCTCTTCTTCAAATTGCAGAATGCTGCTTGCTTGCCGTGTTTGCGAGCCAACAGATTCTGAGAACAGAAGCAGAGACTCAGCTGTCTCCTGTACAGAACTCTCTGACTGCCTGGGCAATTTGACAGGCGGTGAACAGACAGATGGTTGCTCAACAGTGTTGTGTTCCTGAGAGGAGGTGGAAGGAATTGAAGTCGATGCATTGGCTGCCATCCAACCAACAACGGCTTCAATTTGTTCTTCCAGCAGCAGGGGGGCACGCCGAGCTCCTACCAAAGTGCGCATAAAGGAACGCTCATGGGTAAAACTGGTGGATGCGGTGTCACTGAGGGCGGCAGCAGCCACAGAATCCCCACGTCCTCTCCCTGCTGAAACTCCACGGCCACGACCACGTGCCTTACTCACTGACTTCTTCATCTTGGTAGATTGATAAAGAAAGTCAGAAAAGTTATAAGGCCTAAGTGTGGTTATTACGCAGAGACTGAAGTGAACACTGAAACACAACTGTTCACAATCTGTGAAAGGCTACTCCTTTGTCTACTTCTATAGTGTTTGCAACCAATGTATTGTATACGGATGGAAGCGCGTCACACTAATAGATTATATTTTAAATGGAATGGAGCAGAACCAATTGGAGATAAATGAAAAGGATGAGCCACTGAGACACGCTCAGCAAAGTACAAGCAGCAGTGCTTGAACAAGTAACTGGAGCGTGATGTGCTCTCAAAAAATAAAAAACACAGACTGAAGTGAACACTGAAACACAACTGTTCACAATCTGTGAAAGGCTACTCCTTTGTCTACTTCTATAGTGTTTGCAACCAATGTATTGGATACGGATGGAAGCGCGTCACACTAATAGATTAGATTTATTTTAAATGGAATGGAGCAGAACCAATTGGAGAGAAATGAAAAGGATGAGGCACTGAGACACGCTCAGCAGAGTACAAGCAGCAGTGCTTGAACAAGTAACTGGAGCGTGATGTGCACTCAAAAAATAAAAAACACAGACTGAAGTGAACACTGAAACACAACTGTTCACAATCTGTGAAAGGCTACTCCTTTGTCTACTTCTATAGTGTTTGCAACCAATGTATTGGATACGGATGGAAGCGCGTCACACTAATAGTTAAATTGCATGGAGCTGCAAGAATTACACTGAAGGAAAAAAAAAAAGAGTCTGTGAGTGACATGTGCAGATGCCTACAGACAGCGTTGCATGCAGAGCAAACTGCAGCGTCACCTGCACTCACACACACCTTGCAGAGCTGTTAAAACAACACTGCAGGCAAAAGGAAGCTTTACACAGCGGTTGGTGCTAGCCTGCCTACAGTAAACTAAATCGCAATCTCTAACTGTCCCTCAGAGTCAGCACAGCAGCGTTCTGTCCCTTACTGAATTCACAGCACAGTGACGCTAAAATGGCGGTGGCGCCTTTTATAGTGCATTCTGACATCATTTCAGCATCCAATCACAGCCATGCCATTAGTTAACATGACCGCAGCAGTACAGGATGTGCCCACACTTCTTAGGATTCCTCATTGGCTGACTAAAATCACATTGCCTTGCAAAGAATTATGGGAACTTCCGATTCCGGTATTCGATAAGACGAAAATATCGAAACGAATTATCGAAAGGCCGATAGAGCTAATATCGGCCGATACCCGATATTTGCAGTATCGTATCGCTCAACACTAGTCCTGACTAATCCCTCTACCTGGAGGTACTGTTGATGGTACAGAGGTCCAGGCCGCCAGCGTAACCCTATCTCCTGTGAATCCCTAACCACTGTAATCTAGTCCTGAGAAGGACCCTGATTACCACCACAGGGAACAGGAAGGTAACTG
This sequence comes from Oophaga sylvatica, assembly GCA_033576555.1. Lineage (NCBI taxonomy): Eukaryota > Metazoa > Chordata > Amphibia > Anura > Dendrobatidae > Oophaga > Oophaga sylvatica. The sequence goes on from JARQOD010000006.1 coordinate 315,181,641, forward strand.
CCTACACACACAGTATTAGACGAACGAGACAGTACAAGGGGTAAAATAAAAGACCACCTTGCATACAAAACTACCACTACAGAGGGAACACCAACGGGTAAGGAGATAAATAATAAAGCGAGGAGAGGAGAAAACCACAACAGGTACTCTTAGCTTTAGACTTCTCAATACGATCCGCTCTGCTGGTCTGCATGAATGCTTTCACCGACACTTCCCAAGCAGACAGGCAGGTATTTGAAGAAATCCAATTACAACAACATTAATTGCAGCTGAGCGAGGCTGGTCTTGTCCAGCACAGAGAGAGGGAGAATTAACTCCCTCTCTGCCGAAAAACACCCAGCACCAGAAACTCAGCTGTGAGAAGTCAGGGTGTGCAATCGCGACGATCTTCGCAGCGACACACCCGTGACATTACCAGCCTCGAGCTGTGCCATAGCCGCTTGGAAAAGGGCTTCCGATCTGGACAGGCTGGGGTGGGCAGGTGCTGGACAGTCCACTGCGGGACTGAGCAAGGGGGTCTGGCTCCTTGGGGGGCCCTGGCTGAGCTCCCCTCGCCTTCATCGGTATCGACCTCCTCATAGACCATAGCATTGGCCTCCCCCTTTGTCTTACTCCTGGTGCCTTCCGCCATCTTGGGAACCTCTGGTTACTGACACAGCTGTAACCCTGACCTTGCACACAACTTAATATATTTACACTCTGACCGTCTAGTGCTGGGCTGACCTTAAGACCCCCCCAGCAGTGAATGTTACCTCTGGTAGTCTTTAGTGTCTGGGAGTAGTGGTCCCACGCACACTATTACTCTGATCCCACCGCTGCCACCAATGTGACGGAAACCGGTTCCTCCCACATCACCAATGTGACGTAACTACACAGGCACAGCCTCTCCGGCACCCCTTCGTCTCTCAGGTCAGTAAGGGAACTGCACCTAGAGCAAATGGCCGCTGGGGAGGATGTCTTTTTACCCACTGGGTATTCCAAGATTCGTAATCAGAGTAAAAGCATCAGCCCAAAATTAATTTTATGGTTTAATTGCCTTAAGGGCACACTAGATAATTACAGAAATATACAGTAAGCTATACAACGGAATTACAGTGGATTCGCAGTCAGAGTAAAATATAACAATAATGGTACAAGGCTTAGAGATATTAAGCTAGAGGTCAATTTTACCAGGTTGTAGGTTTCATGTGGATGCTGGGAGCTCTGCAGTCCACAGGTATAAGAATATTAGTTGCCGAACAGTCCCCAAAGCGCGTGCCACTGCTCCCTTGGCAGATCTGTCCCCTGTTCCTTCTTAGATCATCGTCTTGTTCTTCTGTGAGAGCGAGCGCCTCTGCCATGTGCTCTCAGTTCTTAAACATGCTGGGTTCCTCCCCCCGGTGTCAGAGGGTGGGCTAATAATCTCCACCCTTCAGCTCCCTGCAGAATTTATTCCCAATATCTAATAAAGGGGGTAACTTTCTCCAGGATGATCGGATCAGGACACAAGAGGTACCAATGAATGTGGTTTGTTTTGCCTGTCGTGTGGAGAGCAAACATGGCCCCATTGGGTCGCTGTGGAGGGCCAATCTCTATATCTCAGGTCCCAGAGCCCTCACCGACTCGGGAGTCGCACTGTCAGATGCGCGATTTCCGCAGGGTCACGCGGATATTTTTTATGAGTCTGTACCTCGAAAGGTGTGCTCATAATCTATAAACCTAGGATGGAGTCGGAGTGGCTGGGAGAGACAATGGATGTGTATTTCTGTATCTAGCTGACAGGTATAATCTAATTGAATCCCCCAGGCACCTCCAGGCCCCATGCTGGCGTGGCTCCTTACTAAAGCTTTGAAGTCCTGTTTTGGCCTTATCTCCTTATCATACTAAAAGACCTTGCTATTCAACATTGGAGCACTAAATCCTGTTTTCTTCAATATGCTTACAGGGATGGGGGTAGGAGCAGTTAGCTGCCTGTGACTCTGTGAACTCAGACAAAATGGCACCTGGGACAGGCAAAGCTCAGACATGAGGCGAGCATTATGCCCCATATCCAAGACGGCGGCTGTTCCTTCATCAAAAGATCATATTCATATTCTAACAGAAATAAATATTTTCTTTGGATTTACAAGGGTATGTGCCCACAATCTGGAACTGCTGTGGGTTTAATGCTGCATATTTATGTAGCATCAAACCTGCAGTGGCCAGATGTTACAGCATAGTGTATGGCATTTCTAGAAATCCCATGTCCACTATGCGTCCAGAATCACCTGCGGATCACCCGCGGAGACTGACATGCGTTATGTCTTTCCATACCCTAGCACCTCAATTTCTCTTGCAGAGATGCTAGTCTCCGCAACAGAAATTACATCAATAGAATGTACTGGAAGTGGTAAATCAGCACGGACCAGTGATCACATGTGTATTACCTGCATTCAATAGACGACAGTGCTTTGGACGCAGTGAACATGTGATGCGTCCAAAGCGCTGCTAGTTCCGGATTGTGGGCATCCCGTCTAAGTTTTCATGACTTTGACTTTGCAGTTGTTTTTCAGAAGATACAGTAGTTCTGTTGCATTTCCCAGTGTAAAAACAGTAGATTCTTTACAATTCAGCAGACTTACTGGTTTCACCCATGATAAAGGTCCTAAGCCTAAATAAATTATTCTGTGATAATATCCTTGAGCAAAGGAAATAAGTGTATCTGGTTTATACACTCATTCAAAAGGTCGATATCTGCAGGGACATCTTTGTGTAGCAAAAGGATATTCAAAACAGAGATTTTGCCCATGGACAATGCTGGTGCTCGTGTATAGTATGCAAAGGACAATTTGCATTGCTGGGAGCTTTAAAAGTTCTCTGCCAAGAACCAAGAGCCGAAGATACAATGAATCCATAAAACATAATCAAATTCTGTTCATATTCTTTCAAAACATCTGCAGTGTAGTATGATATTTCCCAAATATTTTGTTGCATAAAGAGAAACATTGTTATTTGTACACTGTAGATCTCTTATATACAGCATTTTTAATATGTAATAATATAATAATCCTTTCAAAATCAATCTTAAGAGAAGTACTGTAATATGGTTGGGATGTATAACTTTCTAAAGATAACTGCATTTAATCCTTGCCGCTTCCTAGGGCTATACTGCCATGATAATCTTACTGTCTGCTGTGGGAATGTGAGACGCACAAATCTCTAGTTGTGTATTCTATCTATAAAGCAGTTTAAAACAACAAACTGATCCAGCCTGTCTACATCCCTAAAATCAGTGTTATCACTGGCTCTTAATAATGCAGTGTTTGCATTCTTTGACAAGCTGTCTACTTTGAACATTCACTTTTAAAACAATCCCCCAAGAATAAGTTGATCACAAGATGTCTCAGTGCTGGAGCTTCAAGCGTTTAGCTGAAATCTGTATTGGAACCTGGCAACAAACGCTCAACTAAGCTACAGCGCCACAACAGGAGACATGAAGTATAACATATTGTCAGTTGAAGTCACTGGCATGTCCATGTAGTGCATGGACATGGTGGTCCTCCAGAGAGAGACGATTTTTTCCACAACACATTTTGGTTGATAAATGTAGGTGATCGGCTTTTCCCTAATACATTGTTTGGAAATGTTTTAGCTAGACCAGTCAATCACTTTAGATAAGACCAAAAGGATACACAAGGTGTGATTATACTTTAGATTTTGGTTTAGGTTTGATCAATCCCATTTATAAATTGCTGGTTAAAGAATTTTTCTGTATTCAAAATGTAATACTCCAAATGTATGACTACATTGAAAAAAAAGCATTAATACCTCTCCACTATGCCCAGATGGTCTTTATTGACATGAATTGCAGTGGTGATGTTACAACCACAGCACATGATCACTGCAGCCAATCACTGGGCTCATTGGTCTGGTGCCATCTACCTTGACATGATCTTCGAGCAAAGTAATTGGTTGCAGTAGTCACGTGTTTTAGTCTTGATGTCACTACTATAATCCCAAAACAAGGCTAAATCACAAAAAGCTCATCCATGATAAGTCAATATCCGAAAGAAAAAATGGACAAAAGAGCAATAAAAAGTTATATAAATTTTATTGATACAAATTTGTCAATTAGTAAAACAATAATAAATAACACCATCAAAAATATAAGGGAATCAACACCTAGATACCACCTTCAAATCGGCTAGTGTATGGCATCAAAAATTAGACCCATGTAGTTGTGATACAATAGATGTAACAAGAAGGCTCTAATCAGGAAAATCTATAAATATACATCAGGAACCACAAGTAGAGTAAAAAAACAAGAATATCAAATATAAAGTGCCAAAAAGTGCATCATAAGTGGTCAAAAACCTGACCTACAAAAAGTATATAACATTCTATGTTCACACTGAAGGGTTCCTAAAAAAATATATATACAGTAGATATGCTGACCAGAGAAATAAGGACAAATATCAGGATCTAGATAAGCCAGATAAATACGCCAGATAAATAAAATGTCTACACAAGTGTGGATATAATACAGAGAACCAACCTCATATTAGAGATGATTGGAGCCTGGATATTTGACTGAATGGACTTCAAGGAATTATCACCTGTGCAAACTCTCTGAGGTGAGAGTGAAGTTTTAGGCCTCCTTCACATATATATGTATAAAACACATACGTGAAAAGCCGGTATGGGCGTCATCAGGGTTATTACCAAAGACAAAAAGGAAAGGCTGACAGCCCTCTCTGGGTGGGACGCTCAGTCAAATTCGAAGGAACCCGTTTTTACCAACAGTGTGTCATATACGTTTTTCCTATATGGATAAAGAAATAAATAAATTACAAGGTTTTTTCTATACTTTCAAATGTTAAACACGGATGGCACCTGGATGGCACAGGAATGAAGAAAAAAAAAAAGGTACTCCAGCATAGAAAAATATAAAACTTTGTCTTCAATGGAAAAAATTCATAAAAACAGGCACAATGTGAACAACATATGGATCCCAGAGAGCTACCCACTGACGCGTTTCGACACTCCGGTCTTAATCATGGTTGACAGGCTTACAGGTATCCATCCGTGAGCCGTACGTGTTTTTCACGCACCCATAGACTTGTATTAGCGGTTGTCATGCATGCTGCTGGAAAAAAAGGGACATGTCTCAGTGTGGTTTGCATGGATACACGGTCTGTGTAAAACCACGGACATGTCAGCTGCAACTCTAGGTTATAATGGATACGTGTAGCATCCATGAAAAAAATGAATACCCCCTATACTGAAAACATGGACGTGTGAATGAGGCCTTAACATAATCTGCTCATATCAGGTGGATATGGCCAAGTGTTCACACCTTGTAGGCAAATGACATGGAAGATTCTGGACCGGGTGTACATCTCTCCCAGAAGATTAAGCTGGGTGAAATATTAAAACCGGGTAGTACTGGTTACTGTAACAGCTGAGATGCTGAGCGTTTTTATTTATGATAGACTCAGGCCGGGTTTTATTGGAGTGATGAGGAGGATTTAGTGGTGGGACTCATCACTTCCACTCTCGCTCCAGTACAGGTTTTGCTGGAGGCTTAGCCAGTTCAGCTGAGAGAGGTCGCCTTATTACACACACAAAAGGCTGGGAAAGCTTCAGAGAGAGACACAGCATGGTGATATGGTGTGGTTCTGAGATGGACAAAGTGCTAAATGCTGAGTTGCTGTAGAACCAAGCCCGCACACATCCCTGGTAGCGTAAGTCTGAGATACTTAGCGCCTAACTGGACAAGTCTTTGTTGTTTTGGTTTCTTTACTGTTTGTAACATTTTGGCTGAAAATAAAGCCCCTTGTTTTTCATATATGGACTGTGTCTGCCTATGGAGGAAACAAAGGATTTATTCCGGCACACCCATTCTGGTAAAATATGTAAATACTTTATTTATTCAAACTAAGACAAATTAAAAGAAACCTGATGTGTTTCTGGCGCAAAAGTTTTGTCCTTAGTCATAGGATGTCAACTAAAAAATAATATAATCAAGCATATAAAGAAAGAATAACTAATGCCCGCACAGGAGTAATCATATAGAAAATGGATGCAGATGGAAACAAAGGCTGCTGACGACAAAATCGGATTGCCGATTGTTGCAAATGCGCAGGCGCGTCTGTCGCCATTTTCAGACTGATTTTTATTTTAATGAATTAATGTATAAAGTAAAAAAGAATAATTAACTGCACATTAAACATGCGATCCTGCACATGCCTGCAGAAGGGGATTTTTTTTCAATATACAGTATATATAAGTATAATATTCATTATGTAAAATAAGGGGCAGGTCACACATGAAGACCCCACACAGGCCACCCCGGAGCACGAGCATATCATTAACTCAAAAATAAAAATAAAGATTAAAACAACCTCAAGATGGATTTCATCAACCAAGGTATCATTTTAATCAGTATAACGGCGCAGACCTGACACTGTCTGTAGGTTAATATGCATAATCCTGCTGACAGGTTCTCTTTAACTGAAACCTGTCATGTTTCCAAATACTGTTCACCTGCATATATGGAGTTAATCTGTATGTTAATTAGAGCATCAGTGTACTCTAATTGCTCTGAATATCGCGGGTGCTTGAGTGCCATGCTTGAGTCCACACCCCGCATATTTTGCACCTGTTAGGCAGCTAAGAAACATGCGGGAATTACCTTGTTGGCTCCTGGCATTACTATGATTGGTTGCTCGCATCACATCATTGGGTCTTATATAAAACCCGGTGACGCAATGCTCAGCACACTGTCCTCAGGTAGCAGTTCAGGGAGAGTTGTTATAGGAGGCAGAGCTTATTTTAGATTAGGCATATAGGCAAGTGTATGAGGAGGAAAGAGAGCAACTAGGTGGATATAGTAAAATATCACTTTATTCAACAATTAATTATCAAAAATACATTATATAGGGTAACAATATATATAAGCGTCACAAAACTATAGCAAGATAATCCAGATGTACCACAGGGAAGTACCAGTGCCCATTTATGCATAAAGAAGCGTGAGAATATAGGGTTGAGTAAAAGTGCTAGTGCCTAAAGGGGAACATCTCCATAGTATGTGAAAGGACCCTATAACAGCATGTGATCAGGTCACATGATGCCGGCTGGGCCAATAGTGATGCTGGAAGTGGTGCATGCACACAGCGCGCTGCAGGTCCCTGCAGATGCAAGGAGGACGTCAGATCCCACAGCGCACGCACAGAGGAAAGAATTCCAATGCGTGCGTGGGGGGACCGAGTGACATCCCGGGAGCCAGGGCGCCCAGCGCACACGCGCACACATCACCATGTCACCAATGAGAAGGACGCAATATCTAAATCAGTGCAAGGAGTATATATTGCACATGCCCCAAAAAAACACCACTGCAATGCATATTATAAAGGTGCATAATGCATATATATTGTAAACAAGTACATAAGCAACAAAGCACAGCAGATTAAAAAAATATATTATCTACAGATATTTCACAAACACAAGTACAACGTATAATATATATAACGATGGGTGCAAGATTTGAAGGTGATCATGGGATGATTAAAAGCTGATGGCCCAGACAATAGTGGATCCAATAGTAGGGTTTAATATTGCTCTTGCATTACTAGTATACCACTGCTGCACCATTAAAAGAAAAGTCCTTTTCAGGGCTTTTCTTTTACCTATTAATACCAGAAAGCTTGCAGGCATATATTTTATTATATACCCAATTTAAAATGCTCAAGGTGTGTGGTAAGGGATGAGGAAGTAGACATGCTGCTGATGGTGCGCGCAAAGGCCAAAGCGGTGGGCCAGGTAATACTGTGCCTGTTGCTGGAGTGCAACAACCACGCTCATCACTGAGATCTAGCTTCCTGTTCCACTTTGCATGGGGGCTTGAGACACCACCCTTGAAGCCAGAACAGTGCGAAGAGGTGGTCAGTTGGATGACAGATAAACACCACCCTGTCTTCCACACGGTCCAGTCATACTATCCAAAAGCCTGAACCACATAATCCTAACCCTGATCCTCCTTCCTCTCACCATAGCGAGTCCCAGGAGACAAGTGATCCCTCACTCAGACACTCCGAGGAGCTGTTCACATTTCCACCTATTGATTCTAGCCTCTTGACCTGCACGTTTCAAGGGGGACATGAGATCATGTGTAGTGATGCACAAAAAATTTGAGCAGCTATGGACAGAAGATGATGGTGGGGAACAGCATTTATTGTCTCAAGAGGTAGATAATGATGAAACAGTTGCCAACAAGTGAATTTGTTAAGTCAACAAGTCAGGAGGACCAGAGTGCAGAAGTTGGAGACTAAGTGGTGGACGATGAAGTCATGGACCAACCTGGGAAGGTGACTTGCAGAGCAAAGAGACCAACACAGAGGAGGAGGGATCTGCAGCTCCACAACAGGCAGGAAGAGGTAGTGGGTGGCCAGAAAAAGAAGGCGGGTAACTGTTAACAAGAACAGCCACATGCGGCAAGTTCCCAGGCCAAGAGTTAGGTGTTCCCCAGTCTGGTGCTTTTTCAAGAAAGCGTGGAAGATAAAAGAATGGTCATTTGCAACCTGTGCTACATCAAGATTAGCAGGAGCCTTACCATTACCAGCCTGACCACCAACAGCATGCTCAGTCACTTGTCATCAAAGCACCTGACTAGGTGGGCCGAATGCCTGGGTCCACAATCGGTGTCTGTGGGTGACACCACTGCCTCTTCCCCTACAGTCATGGCCAAAAGTTTTGAGAATGACACAAATATTATATTTTCACATGATCTGCTGCCCTCTGGTTTTTATGTGTGTTTGACAGATGTTTTTATCACAGACAGAAATATAATAATTGCAAACATATGAGTAACAAAAGCTTATATTGACTGTTAGAATGAGTTAATGCAGCAAGTCAATATTTGCAGTGTTGACCCTTCTTCTTCAGGACCTCTGCAATTCTCCCTGGCATGCTCTCAATCAACTTCTGGACCAAATCCTGACTGATAGCAGTCCATTCTTGCACAATCAATGCTTTCATTTTGTCAGAATTTTAGGTTTTTGTTTGTCCACCCGTCTCTTGATGATTGACCACAAGTTCTCAATGGGATTAAGATCTGGGGAGTTTCCAGGCCATGGACCCAAAATCTCTATGTTTTGTTCCCTGAGCCATTTAGTTATCACCTTTGCTTTATGGCAAGGTGCTCCATCATGCTGGAAAAGGCATTGTTGATCGCCAAACTGCTCTTGGAGGGTTGGGAGAAGTTGCTCTTGGAGGACATTCTAGTACCATTCTTTATTCATGGCTGTGTTTTTAGGCAAGACTGTGGGAGAGCCGATTCCCTTGTCTGAGAAGCAACCCCACACATGAATGGTTTCAGGATGCTTAACAGTTGGCATGAGACAAGACTGGTGATAGTGCTCACCTTTTCTTCTCCGAATGAGGCGTTTTCCTGATGTCCCAAACAATCGAAAAGGGGATTCATCAGAGAAAATAACTTTACCCCAGTCCTCAGCAGTCCACTGCCTGTACCTTTTGCAGAATATCAGTCTGTCCATGATGTTTTTTCTGGAGAGAAGTGGCTTCTTTGCTGCCCTCCTTGAGACCAGGCCTTGCTCCAAGAGTCTCCGCCTCACAGTGCGTGCAGATGCACTCACACCTGCCTGCTGCCATTCCTGAGCAAGCTCTGCACTGCTGGTAGCCCGATCCCGCAGCTGAAACACTTTTAAGAGACGGTCCTGGCGCTTGCTGGTCTTTCTTGGGCACCCTGGAGCCTTTTTGGCAACAATGGAACCAATCTCCTTAAAGTTCTTGATGATGTGATAGATTGTTGACTGAGGTGCAATCTTTCTAGCTGCGATACTCTTCCCTGTTAGGCCATTTTTGTGTATTGCAATGATGACTGCACGTGTTTCTTTAGAGATAACCATGGTTAACAGAAGAGAAACAATGATGCCAAGCACCAGCCTCCTTTTAAAGTGTCCAGTAGTGTTGAGCGATATTGCTCGATATCTAAAAATATCGTATCGAAATTGTATCGCCGATAGCACTAAATATCGTCGATATCCGATTCCGATTGCGGAAGTCCAATGTAAGTCTATGGGAACAAAATATCGCAACTAAAAAAAACCTTTATTTCCTTGTAAACACTAAATATACACACATAGAATACATATATATATATATACATGTCATTGTGACATATATATATATATATACATATATGTATAGTTTATACACTTCTACATAGTAAAATATCCTCTGATTCAATTGCCGGGTAAAGCCGGCTTGTGTGAAAAGACAGAAGCACCCGACATGAAATGACACTTGGTGTACATAGGGTTAACCATGTCTTTTCATGTCGTTTGCAATCTGATTTGCACAAACAATTACATCAGTCTATGTGTGCAAAATTTCACACCTGTAGGGGTTAATTAAAGGTGTAAATTCGTTGTAAAAAAAACGGACTTTTTTGCTACGAATTTACACCTTTAATTAACCCCTACAGGTGTGAAATTTTGCACACTTACACTCATGTTATTGTTTGTGCAAATCAGATATCAAACTACATGAAAAGACATGGTTAACTCTATGTAAACCAAGTGTCATTTCATGTCGGGTTCTGCATTTTCACAAAAGCCGGCAATTGAATTAGCGGCTATTATACTATGTAGAAGTGTATGAACTATAAATATAAATATATATATATATGTGTCACAAATTTAATGACATGTATATATATATATATATATATATATATATATATATGAGGTGTAAAATTGCTGAAAAAAAAGGCGTGGGCTCCCGCCCTATTTTCGCAACCAGACAGACAAAGCCAGTGAGTGGGGGCAGATAATAATAGCCCAGAGGGGACCATTATTTTTGGCCCCCCCCGGCTACTAACATCTGCCTTCAGACACCCCAGAAAGGGCAAATCTCTAATTAGATTTGCCCTTTCTGGCACTTTGCCCGTCTATTCCCATTGCCCTGTAGGGGTTAAAATGACCTTGCAATTGAAAGGTCACTTTAAGCCAGGTTAATAATTGAGAGCTGTCAATTAGACAACTATCAATTATTAATGCTATTGTATGAAAGAAAAATCAAACACACACACTATAATAAAAAAGAAGTTTAATGAAATAATCACACAGTTTTTGACCATATTTTATTTTCCTGCTAAAACCATTTCCTGTAATAAAAATAAAATAATAAAGCAAAATTATTCTTACCAATCCGATGTACAGTCAGGTCCCACGGTGTAATCCTTCAGAAAGGGTTAATGTTTACTGCAGGGACCACAGCTAATGCTGCAGCCTCACAGTAAACCCCCAAATGAATGAGTTCCTCTCCTGGCTGACAGGAGAGGAAGTGGAAAGCTTAATTGATTGCTTTCCACTTTCACTTCAGGTCAGCCAGGGACACAATCAGTGACGTCAGAGGGAACTGGTTAACAAAAATAGGGGATCCCCTCGAAAAAAATTGGCGTGGGGTCCCCCCTATTTTTGTTAACCAGCCAGATGAAGCAGACCGCTGAGGCCTGGATTTTCAGGCTGTTAAGGAGCCAAGATCCATGGACCTTGCCAGCCTGATAATACCAGGCCACAGCAGTCTGCATATCTTGGCTGATTAACAAAAATAGGGGATCCCCTCGAAAAAAATTGGCGTGGGGTCCCCCCTATTTTTGTTAACCAGCCAGATGAAGCAGACCGCTGAGGTCTGGTTTTTCAGGCTGGTAAGGATCCAATATCCATGGACCTTGCAAGCCTGATAATACCAGGCCACAGCAGTCTGCTTAGCTTGGCTGGTTAACAAAAATAGGTGATCCCCTCGAAAAAAAAAACGGCGTAGGGGTCCCCCTATTTTTGTTAACCAGCCAAGTAAAATGCAGACTGCTGCGGCCTGGTATTAAAAGACTGTCAAGGCCCATGGATTTTGGCCCTCAACAGCCTGATAATACCAGGCTACAGCAGCCCCACATTTGGCACATCAAAAGATGTGCCAATTGTGGCACTTTACCCGGCTCTTCCCACTTGCCCTGTAGCGGTGGCAAGCGGGGTAATAAGGGGTTAATGTCACCGTTGATTGCACGGTGACAATAAGCCCGGTTAATAATGGAGAGGTGTCAATAAGACACCGATCCATTATTAATCCCAAAGTTATTAAATGCATAAAAAAAAGACAAAGCAAGAAAAAAGTATTTTAATGAAATAAAAGAGACAACACACTTTTCATTTCTTTTATTGTACTCTCATTCCTGCGACGCCATCGATCTCCTGTAAAAAAAGAAAAAAAACAAACCAACAGTATACCACCTGTCCGACGCAGTTCATAGTAACGATTGTCCCACGGCGATCCAGCTCTGCTACATCGCAATGACAGGCAGAGCCTGTCATCGCGACGCAGCACAGCTGATTACCTGCTTCCCCGGCGGTGACATCATCGGACTGACTGCTTTACGGCCGGGATTACCCAGCAGTCACTGCAGTTATCGCGAGAAACTGCATGTGACCGCCGGGGAGAAGAGGATGGCGGCCATGAAGCAGTCCGGGATGTGACCGCCGGAGATCTTCTGCCAGGTAAGTGCCGCTGACTCCTGACAGACCCGACCGACGGACACTGACAGTGACAGACCCGACCGACGGACACAGACAGTGACAGTGACAAATCCGATTCCGGTATTCGATAAGACGAAAATATCGAAACGAATTATCGAAAGGCCGATAGAGCTAATATCGGCCGATAGCCGATATTTGCATTATCGTATCGCTCAACACTAGTGTCCAGTGGTGTCATTCTTACTTAATCATGACAGATTGATCTCCAGCCATGTCCTCATTAACACCCACACCTATGTTAATGGAGCAATCACTGAAAAGAGGTTAGCTGGTCCTTTTAAGGCAGGGCTGCAATGATGTTGAAATGTGTTTTGGGGATAAAGTTCATTTTCTAGCCAAATATTGACTTTGCAAGTAATTGCTGTTAAGCTGATCACTCTTTATAACATTCTGGAGTATATGCAAATTGCCATTAGAAAAAGTGAAGCAGTAGACTTTGTAAAAATTAATATTTGTGTCATTCTCAAAACTTTTGGCCATGACTGTATGCTACATGCTTGTCAATCCCCTGCCCAGGACAAAGGCAAGGATGGCCCCCTGCACCTGTTGTTGCACATTTGCAAGCACCATCAGCAAGCACGTCCAATTTTGTGCCCAAATGAACGGACCAGTGTATGTTTGGCTCCGTTGGGTTTGGACGAACCTTAAAAGTAGTTCAGTTCGGATTTCAGAACAGGAAACGAAACTGGACCCCAGTCAAGTGATTTATATGACAGCATGGGAAATGCTAGCTCTGATTGCCAGTAATCTTACACGTTACCACCGGTCACAGGCTGTGGTTCCCACACTGTCACACAGATTACAGCGTGTGTGCCAGCAGCTGTATCCATTGCTGAAAAGGTTACCGCCAGTCAGGCGTTGGCTGATGAGTACTACTCTCATCAACGTACTCCTGGTCTCACTTATAACTGAGAGAGCAGGCGTACGCTGATGAAAGTATTCTCTAGCAGGCGCCTGTCCATAGTAATAAATATGTCAGTGAGATAATTAGTGCAGTGCATGTGTATTGTACTGTATGTGTATTTAGCTAATAAATAAAAGAAGAAAAAGGCATGGGGTCCCCTCTATTCTTCATAACTAGAGCAGGTGAAGCTCACACTGAGCTGATCGCGAGAATGCCCCTGCGTATGACCGTTGGTGATGTCATTAAAATTACCGCTGGTGACACGCAGACTCGTTCTCATGCTCAGCTCAGTGTGAGCTGGTTGTCAGGCTGAGCGGTAACATTTGTCACCACTCAGCAATGCAACCAGATGTAGCAGAGTTGGGGATCGGACATCAGCATTATGGTTTATCGGTGGACAGGAGAGTATAACTTTGATTTTTTTTATTTTTACATTAATAAATGGCTAAAACAGGATTATTGTGGGGGACTGTTTTGTTCAATTGAAGGTCTTTTTTCTTTATGTGTCTTTATTAACCCCTTCACCCCCAAGGGTGGTTTGCACGTTAATGACCGGGCCAAATTTTACAATTCTGACCACTGTCTCTTTATGAGGTTATAACTCTGGAACGCTTCAACGGATCTTGGTGATTCTGAGACTGTTTTCTCGTGACATATTGTACTTCACGTTAGTGGTAAAATTTCTTCGATATACCTTGCGTTTATTTTTGAAAAAAACGCAAATATGGCGAAAATTTTGAAAATTTTGCACTTTTCAAACTTTGAATTTTTTTTCCCTTAAAACAGAGAAATATGTCACACAAAATAGTTAAGAAATAAAATAACATTTCCCACATGTCTACTTTACATCAGCACAATTTTGGAACCAAATTTTTTTTTTTGTTAGGAAATTATAAGGGTTAAAAGTTGACCAGCGATTTCTCATTTTAACAACAAAATATACAAAGCCATTTTTTTAGGGACCACCTCATATTTGAAGTCACTTTGAGGGGTCTATATAGCAGAAAATACCCAAAAGTGACACCATTCTAAAAACTGCACCCCTCAAGGTACTGAAAACCACATTCAAGAAGTTTATTAACCCTTCAGGTGCTTCACAGGAGCTGAAGCAACGTGGAAGGAAAAAATGAATATTTAACTTTTTAGCCACAAAAATGATCTTTTACAAACTTTTTTTTATTTTCACAAGGTAAAAGGAGAAAATGGGCAGATAAAGTTGTTGTGCAATTTCTCCTGAGTACGCCAATACCCCATATGTGGGGGAAAACCACTGTTTGGGCACACGGCAGAGCTCGTAAGGGAAGGAGCGCCGTTTGACTTTTTCAAACTAAAATTGGCTGGAGTTGAGATTGGACGCCATGTCGTGTTTGGAGAGCCCCTGATGCGCCTAAACAGTGGAAACCCCCCACAAGTGACACCATTTTGGGAACTAGACCCCCTAAGGAACTTATCTAGATCTGTTGTGAGCACTTTGAACCCCAAAGTGTTTCACAAAAGTTTATAATGCCTGGGTGTGAAAAAAAAAAAACAATTTTCCACAAAAATGATTTTTTAGTCCCAAATTTTTGATTTTTCCCAAGGAAATTTGACCCAAAAGTTGTTGTCCAATTTGTCCTGAGTACGCTGATACCCCATATGTGGGGGGGGGGGGGAACTGGGCGCACGGCAGGGCTTGGAAAGGAAGCAGTAACGTTTTAGAATGCAAACATTGATGGCATGTTCGTTTGTAGTTCCCCAGATGAGCCTAAACAGTGGAAACCCCCACAAGTGACACCATTTTGGAAGCTAGACCCCCTAAGGAACTTATCTAGATCTTTGTGAGCACTTTGAACCCCAAGTGTTCACACAAGTTTATAATGCCGGGCATGAAAATAAAAAATCCTATTTTTTCCCACAAAAATTATCTATTAGTCACTAAGTTTTTATTTTCCAGGTAAAGGAGAAATTTGACCACAAAAGTTGTTGTCCAATTTGTCCTGAGTACACTGATACCCCATATGTGGGGGAGAACACTGTTGGGCGCATGGCAGAGCTCGGATGGAAGGAGCACATAGACTTTTTCAACAAATTGCGAAAGAGATGGAGCATGTTGCATTTGGAGTAGCCCTGATGTGCCTAAACAGTGGAAACCCCCCACAAGTGACCCCATTTGGGAAACTAGACCCCCTAAGGAACTTATCTAGATCTTTGGTGAGCAATTTGAACCCCCAAGTGCTTCACACAAGTTTACAACGTAAGCCCGCATAAAATTAAAAAATCATATTTTTTTCCACAAAAATGATCTTTTCACCCAATTTTATTTTCCAAGGGTAACAAGACTCCAAAAGTTATTGTGCAATTTGTCCTGAGTACGCTGATACCCCATATGTGGGGGAAACCACTGTTTGGTGCATGGCAGAGTTTGGAAGGAAGGAGCGCCGATTTGACTTTTTCAACGCAGAATTGGCATGGATGCCATGTGTGTTTGGAGAGCCCTGATCTGCCTAAACAGTGGAAACCACCCACAATGACCATTTTGGAAACTAGACCCCTCAAGGAACTTATCTAGATGTGTTGGTGAGCATTTGAACCACCGAAGTGCTTCACAGAAGTTTATAACATGCAGCCATAAAATTAAAAAATCATTTTTTTTTTTACAAAAATGATTTTTCGCCCCAATTTTATTTTCACAAGGGTAACGAGAATTGGACCCAAAAGTTGTTGTCCAATTTGTCCTGAGTACGCTGATACCCATATGTGGGAGTAAACTACTGTATGGGCCGCAGTTGGGGTGAAGGAGGTAGTGAGTTTTGATTGCAGATTGATGAATGGTCTGGGGCTCATGTCGCATTTGGAGAGCCCTGACCGCCTAAACAGTGGAAACCCCCACAATGACCCCATTTTGGAAAATAGACCCCACAATGAACTTATCTAGATGTGTGTTGAGCACTTTGAACCCGAAGTGCTTCACAGAAGTTTATAACTACAGCCATAAAATAAAAAATCTTTTTTTTTTTACAAAAATGATTTTTTCGCCCCCAATATTTTATTTTCACAAGGGTAACAGGAGAAATTGGACCCCAAAAGTTGTTGTCCAATTTGTCCTGAGTACGCTGATACCCAATATGTGGGAGTAAACTACTGTATGGGCGCACGTTGGGGCTCGGAAGGGAAGTAGTGACGTTTTGGATTGCAGACTTCGATGGAATGGTTTGGGGCGTCATGTCGCATTTGGAGAGCCCCTGATGCGCCTAAACAGTGGAAACCCCCCACAAGTGACCCCATTTTGGAAAATAGACCCCACAAGGAACTTATCTAGATGTGTGTTGAGCACTTTGAACCCCGAAGTGCTTCACAGAAGTTTTTAACGTACAGCCGTAAAAATAAAAAATCTTTTTTTTTTACAAAAATGATTTTTTTCGCCCCCAATATTTTATTTTCACAAGGGTAACAGGAGAAATTGGACCCCAAAAGTTGTTGTCCAATTTGTCCTGAGTACGCTGATACCCAATATGTGGGAGTAAACTACTGTATGGGCGCACGTTGGGGCTCGGAAGGGAAGTAGTGACGTTTTGGATTGCAGACTTTGATGGAATGGTCTGGGGGTGTCATGTCGCATTTGGAGAGCCCCTGATGCGCCTAAACAGTGGAAACCCCCACAAGTGACCCCATTTTGGAAAATAGACCCCACAATGAACTTATCTAGATGTGTGTTTAGCAATTTGAACCCCGAAGTGCTTCACAGAAGTTTATAACGTACAGCCGTAAAAATAAAAATCTTTTTTTTTTTACAAAAATGATTTTTTCGCCCCAATATTTTATTTTCACAAGGGTAACAGGAGAAATTGGACCCCAAAAGTTGTTGTCCAATTTGTCCTGAGTACGCTGATACCCAATATGTGGGAGTAAACTACTGTATGGGCGCACGTCGGGGCTCGGAAGGGAAGTAGTGACGTTTTGGATTGCAGACTTCGATGGAATGGTCTGGGGGCGTCATGTCGCATTTGGAGAGCCCCTGATGCGCCTAAACAGTGGAAACCCCCCACAAGTGACCCCATTTTGGAAAATAGCCCCCACAAAGAACTTATCTAGATGTGTGTTGAGCACTTTGAACCCCGAAGTGCTTCACAGAAGTTTTTAACGTACAGCCGTAAAAATAAAAAATCTTTTTTTTTTACAAAAATGATTTTTTTCGCCCCCAATATTTTATTTTCACAAGGGTAACAGGAGAAATTGGACCCCAAAAGTTGTTGTCCAATTTGTCCTGAGTACGCTGATACCCAATATGTGGGAGAAAACTACTGTATGTTTGCACGTCTGGGCTCGGAAGGGAAGTAGTGATGTTTTGGATTGCAGACTTTGATGGAATGGTCTGGGGGTGTCATGTCGTATTTGGAGAGCCCCTGATGTGCCTAAACAGTGGAAACCCCCCACAAGTGACCCCATTTTGGAAAATAGACCCCACAAGGAACTTATCTAGATGTGTGGTGAGCGCTATGAAGCCCCAAGTGCTTCACAGAAGTTTTATAACATACAGCCGTAAAAACAAAACAATCATTTTTTTTTTTTTACAAAAATGATTTTGTCGCCCTCAGTTTTTTATTTTCCCAAGGGTAACAGAAGAAATAGGACAAATTGCACAATAACTCTTGTGGTCCAGAGTACGCTGATACCACATATGTGGGGGTAAACTACTGTTTGGGTGCATGGCAGAGCTCAGAAGTGAAGGAGCACCGTTTGACTTCTTCAACGCAGAATTGGCTGGAATTGAGATCAGATGCCATGTCACATTTGGAGAGCCCTGATGTGCCTAAACAGCAGAAACCCCCCAATTCTAACTCCAACCCTAACCCCAACACACCCCTAACTCTAGTCCCAACCCTAACCACAAACCTAACCATAACACACTCCTAACCCTAATCCCATCCCTAACCCTAATCCTAACGTTAGCGCCAACCCTAACCCTAACTTTAGCCGCAACCCTAACCCTAACCCTAATGGGAAAATGGAAATAAATACATTTTTTAATTTTATTATTTTTCCCTAACTAAGGGGGTGATAAAGGGGGGTTTGATTTACTATTTATAGCGGGTTTTTATGATTGGCAGCTGTCACGCTAAAATACGCTTTTTATTGCAAAAAATAGTTTTTTGCATCACCACATTTTGAGAGCTATAATTTTTGCATATTTTGGCCGACAGAGTCATGTGAGGTCTTATTTTTTGCGGACGAGTTGACGTTTTTATTGGTACCATTTATGACCACGTGACATTTTTTGATCGCTTTTTATTTTGATTTTTGGGAGGTTAGAATAAACAAAAATCAGCAATTCATGAATTTCTTTTGGGGGGGCGTTTATACCGTTCCGCGTGTGGTAAAATTGATAAAGCAGTTTTATTCTTCGGGTCAGTACGATTACAGCGATACCTCATTTATATCATTTTTTTATGTTTTGGCACTTTTATAGAATAAAAACAATTTTATATAAAAAATTATTATTTTTGCATCGCTTTATTCTGCGAGCTATAACTTTTTTATTTTTTTGCTTATGATGCTATATTATGGATCGTTTTTTGCGGGACAAGATGATGTTTTTAGCGGTACCATGTTTATTTATATCGGTCTTTTTGATTGCGTGTTATTCCACTTTTTGTTCAGCGGTATGATGATAAAGCATTGATTTTTTGCTTTTTTTTTTTTTAAGGGGTTCACTAAAGGGGTTAACTAGTGGAACAGTTTTATAGGGGGGTCGTTATGGACGCGGCGATACCAAATATGTGTACTTTTATTGTTTTGTTTTTTTTATTTACAGGAAGAAATTAATTTATTGGGGAATATTTTTTTCTTTTTTATGATTTTTTTTACCACTTTTTATTTTTATTTTTTTTACTTTTTTACTTTGTCCCAGGGTGGGACATGACAGTATTTTAGCAGATCGCTGGTGTGACAGTGTGCACAGCACTCTGTCACACCAGCAATCGCTCTGGCATCGCTGCAGCCTTCCTCAGCGCCTGCTCTCAGCAGGCACTGAGGAAGCCGCCTCCCTCCAGGACCCCGGCGCCATCTTGGATCCGGGGACCTGGAGGGAGGACGGACCCTCGGAACAGCGCGACACATCGCGCTGTTCTGAGGGTCTCAGGGGAGCGCGAAGGGAGGGATCCTCCCTTGTGCCTCCGGTACACCGCGATCATGTTTGATCGTGGTGTGCCAGGGGTTAATGTGCCGGGAGCGGTCCGTGACCGCTCCTGACACATAGTGCTGGGTGTCAGCTGTGATAAACAGTTGACACCCGGACGCGATCAGCTGCGCTCCCCCCGGGAGCTGATCGCATATGACGCACTATTCCGTCCATGGGAATGAGGTCCAGGGTCACATGGATGGAATAGTACGTCGGATGGCAGAGAGGGGTTAATTTTCACTATGGGGTTTGTAGTAGGGGTGTCTTATAGACATCTCTCCATTACTAACCCCTGGGCTTGATATGACCTGACTTTACAAAGCTGACATCAACCCAAAGATATTACCCCGCTTGCTACCACATCAGGGCAAGCAGGAAGAGCAAGACAAAGCACCAGAACTGGCGCACGCAATCCAATTTTTAAACTTTTATTTTTATGCCCTTAAATCAAAGAGTTATATCGCACAAAATAGTTAATAAATAACATTTCTCACATGTCTACTTTACATCAACACAATTTTTCAAACATAATATTTTTGTTAGGAAGTTATAAAGGTTAAAAGTTGACCAGCAACTTCTCATTTTTTCCAACAAAATTTATGACAGAAAATACCCAAAAAGTGACACCATTCTAAAAACTGCACCCATCAAGGTGCTCAAAACCACATTCAAGAAGTTTATTAACCTTTCAGGTGTCACCCACAAATAACACTATTTTGAAAAACAGACCTCTGAGGAAACTTATTTAGATGTGTATTGAGCACCTTGAACCCCCAGGTGCTTAACAGAAGTTTATAACGTTGCGCCGTGAAAATTTAAAAAAAAATTAAATTTTCCCCCCAAAATTTTTATTTTTGGCTCTAAATGTTGCATTTTCACAAGGGTAACAGGAGAAATTGCACCATACACTTTGTTGCCCAATTTCTTCTGAGTATGCTGATACCCCATAAGTGGGGAAAGCTACTGTTTGGGTTCATGGCAGGGCTCAGAAAAGGAGTGATGTTTTGGAAGGCAGACTTTGATGGAATGGTCTGGTGGTGTCATGTCTCCTTTAGAGAGCCCCTGATGTGCTTAAACAGTGAAAACCCCTCCCACAAGTGACACCAATTTGGAAGCTAGACCCCTCAAGGAATGTATCTAGATGTGTGATGAGCACCTTGAACACCCAGCTGCTTCACAGATCACCTGGACAAGGTAAGACCCTATAAAAGGGTGATGTCATGAGTTTGGAGTGTGCACAGTCTGAACAATGCATAATAATTCTTTTCACTCAGAGGCACCAGCCGAACAGCCCCTGGACAGTGTAAGTGAACCCCATAGCTACCTCGGTCTCCTTCTATAAAAGCTGGAACCCCAAATTTAAAGGTACAATTTTCCTATCTCTTTTGGGATCTGGATCCTCCTCATGGAAAAAACGTAGGAGATGTCCATCGTGCAATGCTAAACTGCCAGAAGCACATAAAAAGCAGTTGTGCACAGAATGCATTGCAAAAATTCTTAAAGACGAATAACCATCATTTCTTATGGACAAGCGTTTCATGATTAGGGAGGAAGTCCAGAGCACCATCTCTAGTCTTAAGCCATCACAGCTAGCTCAAAATACTTCCTGTCACAAGAGAGCCAGATGGGAGATGAAAAAGTCATCAGAAGAGGGGGCATATTCATATTACTCTGATCAGGACCATGAGGCAGAGGAAGAGTATTCTCCAGATACTTTTTTCTTTCCTCTGAGGGTATTTTTTCTCATCCGAAAATACGGAAGATCTATTAAGAGCAGTACGGAGTATCATGAAGATTGAGGATGCTCTGGTGGCACACTCAGTATAGAACGAAATGTTTGAAGGGCTGAGGACACAGATAAATTGAGTGTTCCCAGTCAAAGAACATATAAGAGCAATGGTCCTAGAAGAATGGGAAGATACAGAAAAAAGACTGGTCATTCCCTTGATCTGGAGGAAGTCAAGATTTGGGAAGAGGTGGCAGGCAACTACAGACAACCAGTGGATTCCGGGGACCATAGGGCAAGGTTGCAGAATAAAGTTTTGCCATCTCCCCACACAGCAGTACCAAGTCACCAGACCCCAGTCCCCCTCCGCCTCAAAAAGACTCTGGGGGGATATCAGGTACCTTCTAAAATCAGGGCAGTCCATGCAGTATCCCTCTCAGATATAGGACAGGCTCACTATTCCTCCCTTTTCTCCATAAAAACCCTTCGGGCAAATACCATACCATAGAAATTCAAAATAGAGACAGTAAAATCAAGCATTTCATTGATAGGGAGGGATTTTATAATGTGCACATTATATTTTAGAGATGCATATTCCTATCTATCTAAACCAGCAACAATTTGTAAGGTTTACACTGGATTAACAGGGAACAATCCACAACTTCCAGTTCCGGTGCCTATCATTCGGTCTTTCCTTAGCACGTTGTATCTTTCTGAAGATAAGGATGGAGGGGCAGCCTTCTTGAGGAAAAAGGAAATTATTGCAATCCTATATCTGGACGATCTCCGTTTCAGTGGCAGATTCAACCATCATCCTCAATCAGCAGCTTGCTCAGACTATAGACACACTAGAATATCTAGGGTACCACATCAATTGGGGAAAGTCCGACTTGCAACCAGATACTCAAAAGTGTTCTTAGGAGTTCTCCTAAACTTACATCACAGAATGTCTTTCCTACCCCTTATAAAGGAGGAAATCAGGAAAAGAATTTGAATCTTCCAGAAGAAGAATTCAGTCTCTATCAGGTACACCATGAGGATCTTAGGCCTGATCACATCTTGTATCCCAAGTATGCGGTGCAGTCAGGCCCACTCAAGAGAGTTGCAAAAGGCAATCCTGTCAGTCTGGAACAGACATCCGTCAGGTCTAGACAAGACAGTGAATGTTTTGGCAGACCTGAAAAATTCCCTGTCATGGTGGACTTCCCCGAAGAAACTCCAGGAAGTTCCTGGATCTTATCCCCCTTCATCCATATAACCACCGACGCAAGCCAGATTGGCTGGGGAGCAGAAGTGGAGGGTCAATACCTTCAGGGTACATGGTCCCTGGAAGATCGAAAGAAATCATCCAATTACAAAGAGTTAAGGACTGTATGAGAGACACTCCAACAATGCCAAAATATTGTCAGAGATCATGTGAAGGTTTTCTCAGAAAATGTCATGACTGTTTCCTTTCTACATCGTCATGAAGGTCTGAGGGACCAACTCCTGCAGGCCCTAACGTAGAAAATATATGAATGAGCAGAATGAACCATTTTTTCCTTTTCAGCCGTTCACTTAAAGGGCTCCGAAAACAAAGTGGCAGATTTTCTTGGCAGAGAAAAAGTCTAGTCCTCCAAATGGGAGTTATATCTTCAAGTGTCTCATCAGCTAACCCAGAGGTGGGGTATTCCACACATAAATCTATTCGCAACACAAAGGAATACAAAGCTAACAAGTTTCTTCTCCATAGACCCAAGAGACAACCCAGAGGGAGTAGATGCCTTAACTCAGAGTTGGGAAACAGATCTTCTATATGCATTTCCCCACTTCCTCTTATCCCAAGGGTCTTAAGGAAGATCCAGGAGGATCGCGCCACAGTGATGTTGGTGGCCCCCTTCTGGCCCAAGAGAAGTTGGTTCCTGATGTTACGCCACATGTCTCTGGAAGATCCAGTTCCCTTCCCAGACAGATACGACCTGCTGTTTCAGAGTCCCCTCTTACATCGGAATACAAACTTCCAACGCCTGGCAGTCTGGATCCTGAAAGCAGATCCTAAGTTCCAAAGGGCTGTCGGACAGAGTGATAACAACCATGCAGACAAGCAGTAAACATGTAACTTGGGTCATCTATTCCATGGTATGGCAGAAATTCTGCTCACATGTAGAAGAATTCATTCCAAAGTCATTCCGTCCAGATATTCCTAAAATCCTAGAGTTCTACAGATGGGATTCAAGAAAGGATTAAGGCCTAGCGCATTAAGTGTACAAAACTCTGCTCCTAGCACTTTTCTAGACTTCCCGCTAGCAGACCATCCTTGCGCTAAGAGATTTATTAGAGCAGTTACCCATTTGAGACCCACAGTCAGGAAAACCGTTCCATCATGGACCTAAAGC
>JARQOD010000006.1:315205474-315416825 GCA_033576555.1 Oophaga sylvatica
TTAGATGACTTGAGGGGTGAGTGCCATCCAATTTCAAAGTGGAAAAAAATCAATAATCAGCACTGTCCCATTAAATAATATTGGTCAGAGTGCGATCCCATCAAACATTGGATAGCACTTGACAGATATATATATACTCAAGTGAGCGAGCCATGAAACCCAGTATTCTCCTTGAAAATTAGTACCCAGAGCAATTTGACAGCCATTCATGATCCATTGAAATAACATACATGTTTGTGCATTATACCATGGGTATTAAAGGGACCTCATCAGGTCCTTGAAGCCTCTCAGACTTCAACTAATGCACTATAGTGCATTATTCCTGCATTTAAAAAAAATGTTCTTGATGTCTCAGACTTATATTTGAATGTATTCTGAAACAGCTTACTGTATATCACTGTCTCTCACTATATGCAAAGGACCTAGGACTAGTCTGGAGGGTAGTTCCTTAACCGAATCTAGTCCTACATGAAATACAATAATCATACATTTTATGTGTGAGAAGAACATTTGTCTGGGTCGACCTCCGAGCCAGGGCATAATGGCGGTCAACTATCAAGGCAGTCTCGCCAGCCAGCAGGCTGTCCTCTGCAGAATAAAAAGGGGAAGTTTGTGGAGGGGATGCAGGATCATCCGGTCTCAATAAGCAATGTCCAGACCTCAGGTGCAACAGGAAGAAAAACCTTGCTTTTACTGGAGAAGTTGATGATGATCACAGCTCTCCACAGTTATTCAGTACACTGAACCAACAGCTACTCATGGTGTGATGAACCCAGCTCTTTTCCGGCAATGTGTATCAGCTCTCCTCACTCCCACTGTATATAGCACTGTACGTGCACTAAAACATCTCCTCTCAGCCTGGACCTTGGCATTCAAGGCTCCTTAGGTTTAACAGGAAAGTACCTCAGCTCTCTTTCCACCATTGACAACTAAGAATCATGTCTAGACAACCATTGCCTGATCTCTAACTGAAGTCATTTGGCAGTTGAGCACTTCATGAACCGAACAAGACACCATGTCCCATGGGGCTGCACAGATATTGCTGTAGTCTCATCAGCGACCTCACCAAAGGCACTGGCTGGCCTCCTTGATCCCCAGCACCATTCAGTCCCAGGGTGCAGGGTTGCTTCTCCTGGGCTTAGTCGTTCTCCTGCAGGGGCTACTACCCAGCAGACTACACAATAGCCCTTGCACTAATTAATTGCAGTGTAGCTGGGTATACTCTTCCCACCTTCATTGGCACTTTGCACATGCACAGGGAGAAGCAAAAAGAAAATAAGATTTTAGTACAATATTAGCCAGTTT
This sequence comes from Oophaga sylvatica, assembly GCA_033576555.1. Lineage (NCBI taxonomy): Eukaryota > Metazoa > Chordata > Amphibia > Anura > Dendrobatidae > Oophaga > Oophaga sylvatica. The sequence goes on from JARQOD010000006.1 coordinate 315,206,780, forward strand.
GAGAAAAGATTGATTGCTTTCTTACAGTAAAAAAAACTAATAATTTTTATAGATATGACAGTGTTTAATACCTATGTGGTGCCCCTGAGGGTCCAGTCGCCACAGAGGTGTTGCACCTCAGCCAGAGGTGTGACACCCCACTCCTAGGTAAGGAGGGAGCACAACCCTTAGACTCCAACACCTGCATCCAACATACACGTTAGACCCGCTGGTCATATGAACGGACCCTTTGGGAGGATGGTCTCATACCAGTCTGGTCAACAAAGAGTGTAGGAGTGGGCGGAGTTAGCAGCAGGCTGAGGCTGTTTGTGTGAAATTTAGTCAGTCAGTCCCTGACTGGATCTTCTAGAGAGTTCTTCTCCAGGAAGAAGCTGCTTCAAGTGGCATGTAGAAAGGGTCCTGGGCACAGACCATGAGAAATCCATCTGTGGCCCATTCCGGGATCGGAAGGACCAGGCCAACAGGGTTCGGCCCCTAGGCTAGTGCGGAACCTACAGGGCCCCATTAGTAAGCCAACGGTGGTGATTACTTTACGGATCATTACTACAAAAACCACCAGCATCACCTCCGGGAAGGAAGCATTATAGGGCCAAGGACGCACAGAGTTAATCTGTTACCCGACAGGGTCCGCAGCTTCTGGACTGAGAGGTGCTAGGAAGAGAGGAGTGAAATAGCACAGAGAGAGAGACGGCCAGGAAAGGAAACACACTGAAAGGGAGCCTTTGGTAAGTGTGACCAAATTACCTGGGAGTTGCTGGATCCCTCACCCGGAGGACACAGTGCCAGGCGGGCATCTGTATGGTACCAACAGATTGTGAGTAAAATCCCTGAAACTGCAACAGAACTGTTTCCTGCATTATTTCAACGTCGCACACTCCACTCTGCTACATCCCTCTGCACCACAGCTCCATACTACAACAACTAACTACCCTGAAGGACTCAGTCTCGCCTGTGGGAGACCTAACATCAAGCTGCACATCACCAACCCTTCAGAGGATCTGCATAGCAGCGCTGGTCACCCTGACCAGAAACCACAGGTGGCGTCACGAACATTCATATAAACCTTTATTTCCCCTGTAAAGATGTGTAGCCCAGCTGCGCTCTGGAGCCACATGTTACCCTGGAGGATGCACAAAAGGTAAACCCACATAATAACCCGATATGCATTCACACTTCACATTTCCCTGGTGCCACCAGAGGGAGCCCTTGGAGAGTACCTAGGTATATAAGGGTAGTGGAGAGTATAGCAGTGAGTCAGTTGATAGATTGTTGTTGGAGAGCAGACTTGAGCAAGATCTAGACAACAGAGAGAGATCTTGTCAGGCAGCCTAGCAGGGACTTGGCTAGCTGTTGGTTTGATAGCAGAAGAGTGAAGAAGGAACTGCCATCTACTGCTACTTGTGCTTATGTTAAAGGTTATAGTAGGACGAAAGGCAAGTGGAAGAAAGAAGAGAGCGTCAGAGGTTGAAACAGCATTGATCGCTTACCTCTGCACTGCACTACCGGACACCGGGTCCGAGCTTGCTAGCTTCTTCACGACTAGTGGGAGAAACCGGAGACCCTGTGGGACTTCAAGTCGCAGGGTCCCAGCAGTGCTGATACGTAACCGGGGTCAGGAAGAACAGGAGTCTGGTAGGCCAACCATTAGAGACTTAGTTCTGTCCAAGAGAAGGCTCCATCACAAAGTCAGCCGGGCGTATACGAAGAAGACAGAGTTAGACTTTGTTCTATGCAAGTCAGAAACTCACACACATAAAGGAGTACGGAGGCCCTACACCTACTTAGTGGGATTAATGGAAGTGCATCCTCCACCCTGACAGCTTCCCGGGACGTGCCTGCATCTACCATCAGTAAAGGTACAGAAAGAGACTTTCGTGTGTGTGTCTGCCTTATTGCTCCTGCACCCCTACACCGCCATATACCCTGAGGGATCAGTCTTGCCTGTGGAAGACTTAACACCTTGCTGCCCAGTAACAACCCCTCAGAGGATCTACCCTGCAGCGCTGGTCATCCTGACCAGGAACCACAGGTGGCATCACGAACATTTCTACAAACCTATAATCCCCTGTAAATATCCCCCTTTTAGTGAGCGCCCAGGGCCACGGACCGAGCTGCGCTACCCGTGACATCCCCCATTGAAGTGAACGGGCTCGGTGCCGAGTACCCCACAAGCCCTGGCTGAGCGACTCATACACATCCCATTTTCAGTGAGCGCCCAGGGCCACGGACCAAGCTGCAGCTACCGTGACATCCCATCCCCATAGAAATCAACGAGCTCGATGCTGAGTACCCCAAGGCCCTGGTGGGCGACTCACCTACAACAAGCTATCAAGTCTACTTAGGTCTCTTCATCAAGCATGGTATAAACAGAAAATCTGAAGAAACAGAGTAAAGAAAAGTTAAATTAAAACACATTAAAAAAATTAGCTTGGAGAGAAAATCCTTAATTGAGCGTTTTATTTCTAGTTTCCCTAAATTGAAGTTCAGAGTCCTGATGGCCTCGCTGTGTCTGATGCTGTTATATCATTCAGGCAATGGGGAAAATGTCATCACAGATAAGGGGCCATGACTACTGTACAGGAGGCAGTTTGGGAGGCTTTGGAATACTGACAGATTAACTTTAAGCTGATCGCTATTGGCAAAAGGACTGTTCATAGAAATATTGTCTAATCTGTTTGGCTACCTAAAATAGGTAAATATTTATTAAAAATTCATAATATTAAAATCTGCATACATATATCATTAAATGGAACATTTTAGTATAATGCCATAATTAGCAATCACAAGTTAAAGGAGTATTTCCATCTTGAAACCTTTATCACAACTCCACTGGATAGATGATAAATACTAGATCAATGGAGGTCTGGCTGCTGGGACTTCAACCAATTGTCTTAACAGGTGACCCTGTTCCACCATTCTCCCCAACTACAACACTAGGAGGACTTTCGAATAGAACATTTTGGATGGCGCGCGAGGAGACGTGTCCGATAAATTACTCAAAGTCAAGAAAGGCAGACTAGAGTTCCAAATTTTGGCAATTGGTGAGGGTTTCAGTGGTTGAACGCCCCAACAATCAGTAGAAAAAAAAGAACATTTAGAGAACAGATAATTTTGGTAATTTAGAAAATAGTGGTCAATCTATTAAAAAAAAAAGGTGGCAAAATTGGTAACTGAACTGAGCCTTAGAATACATTTTATTAAAAATCAGGGCTCTGAATAATGTCAGAATACAAATGAAGGCAAGATAATGTATTATACATATACAAATATACAAGTCAAATAGTGTTTGAAATGCAAATACCAACCCAAGAGGCTGAAGAACACAAGAAAATATAAATAATTATAATGTGGAACAAGTATTTTGTGTAGAGCACAAATCAACCAGGAGGGGTTCAAGGTCTCTGATCAGTGCAAAGTGGTGTGAGTTACAAGCTATTTAACATAATTATAGCCGTTAGCAATAATAATAGTCTTTATTCTAAACGGAAAACAAGCTGCATATGAGTTTGGAGTAAAGTTTTGTTTAGTATCTGTGTTTGGTTTAACATTATTGCTGCATTAAATTGTCATTGGAAAAGGTGAAATATTCTGTACACATATTGATCTCAAGCAGGTTAAATTTAAAGGGGTTTTCCACTACTTGTCAACCCCTTCTTAATTGCTTCAGTGCCCATGGGCGTACCCAGGATCAAAACTAGGCGGGGGAAGCCAATGTCGCATCTTATACAGGTTACATCATATACACTGTACATTATGCTGCATATTAGGTATGGAGCATTAGAACTGTTGTATATTGTATAATACAGCAGTGTATGCGACACTATGCTGTATATACCATACATTATACATGGCACACTCACCTCTATACAAAGAATAAGAGGCATTATAACCTGTATATGAAAAGTATAATACAGCAGTGTATGCGACACTACGTTGTATATACCATATATTATACATGGCAGTCGCGCTCATGTCAGGAGCGGTACCAGCAAGTCCGAGGATTGCAGTGCGATCCTCGCATGAGTTATACGGCCATCTGTCTGTGCCCTTGTTATAATAATACTGAAATATGAATCTATTATTAAAGTATTAAGGAGCTCACAAGTAAAAAAAAAGCCTCCTACCTCCCCTGTCCCCCACCCACACCCCAACAGCCCATCGTCTCACATGCACCCCTTAGTGTTCTGTCCCACTGACCCCACAATACCCATCCTCTCACATGCACCCCTCAGTGCTCTGTTGCCCCTCCCCACTTCAGTCCCCACAATACCTCCATCCTCTCACAGTAAACCCCCAGTGCCTTAGCCCCACAATACCCCCATCCTCTTACATTCAACCCCAGTGACCTGTCCACCCTCCCTCACAATACCCCATCCTCTCACATCAACCCCTGTGCGCCAGCCCCCACAATATCCCCATCCTCTCACATTCACCAACCAGTGCCCTGTATCCCCTCCCCACAATACCCCATCCTCTCACATTCACTCTCTGTGCCCTGTTGCCCCTCCCCCACTTCAGCCCCCACAATACCCCCATCCTCTCACATAAAACCCCCAGTGCCCTAGCCCCCACAATACCCCATCCTCTCACATTAACCCCCCAGTGCCCTAGCCCCCACAATACCCCATACTCTTACATTCACCCCAGTGCCCTGTACCCCTCCCCCACAATACCCCCATCCTCTCACATTAACCCCCCCAGTGCCCTAACCCCCACAATACCCCCATCCTCTTACATTCACCCCAGTGCCCTGTACCCCTCCCCCACAATACCCCCATCCTCTCACATTAACCCCCCCAGTGCCCTAGCCCCCACAATACCCCCGTCCTCTTACATTTACCCCAGTGCCCTGTACCCCTACCCACAATACCCCCATCCTCTCACATTAACCCCCCCAGTGCCCTAGCCCCCACAATACCCCCATCCTCTCACATTACCCCTGTGTGCCAGCCCCCACAATATCCCCATCCTCTCACATTCACCAACCAGTGCCCTGTACCCCCTCCCCTACAATACCCCATCCTCTCACATTAACCCCCAGTGCCCTAGCCCCACAATACCCCCATCCTCTTACATTCACCCCAGTGCCCTGTACCCCTCCCCCACTGTACCCCATCCTCTCACATTAACTCCTGTGCGCCAGCCCCCACAATACCCCATCCTCTCACATTCATCCCCAGTGCCCTGTACCCCTCCCCCACAATACCCCATCCTCTCACATTAACCCCCCCAGTGCCCTAACCCCCACAATACCCCATCCTCTTACATTCACCCCAGTGCCCTGTACCCCTCCCCCACAATAACCCATCCTCTCACATTCTCCCTACAGTGACCATGACATGCCTAAGCTGAATGAATTTAATAAATTCCATCCCCTCTTACCATGAAGCTTGCAGGCAGTGGCTGAGGCAGGAGCAGGAAGTGTCCAGTGTCTGCACACAGAGGGCACTAGGACCCAGTGTGGCTGAGACAACCAGAGCCTGCAGGGCAGAAAGTGAAACTACAGCTGCTGCTGCCAGGAAGGAAGGAGCTCCTCTGGTGAGACAGCAGCTCCGTACACTGCGCACACAGACAGGCACTGCAACCTGTGGCAGAGGGAGCCGGCATTGTGCCCACGGTGGGTACGCCCATGTCAGTGTCCATCATAAAATAGAAAACTTTTACTACTTACTTCCCGGAGTGGCGCCATTACAGTGATGTCAGTTAGAGCGGGACTCTATTCTGACAAAATCGTGAAGGCTGCAGTCGATCAGCAGCTGTTGATTGGCTGCAGCAGTCACTTGTCAAAAAGGAACTGCAGCTTTGATATCACTTGAATGGTGACCATACCAGGTGGTTAGTAGCAAACGGTCTTATTTTATGATGGGCACTGGAGAAATTAAGAAAGAGTTGATGGGTAGTGGATAACCTATTACATTTTACTTTAATTATATCATACCTATTGTTTTAGAGCTATAATTATTTTATTCTGCAGAATGATTACTGTTATTAATACCTGAAACTTTGCAATATCTCATGAGGAAAAAGTGTCAATCTTCCTCCTCAAATTCTAGCTCCAAATTTTATAAGGGAAAATGCAAAGTGATGTAGATAGTTATACTAAATTTCAGTATGCTCCAAACCTGCACTGCTGCATCTTCTGACATGATCCAGCTGTAAGGATGCTAATGGCCATGTAGTCAATGGGAGGTATGTGTTGCAGAGATGGCTGCTCCTTGTGGTGTAACCCGGAGTATTTTGCTTAAGTGCACGTGAGCACTAAGATGTCGTTTAGTGCACATGTGGAGCGCCCCACCAGGGCCGTGGAGTACTCGGACCCGGGTCGGGCGGTTCTTCTAGGGGAAGTCACGGCAGCAATGAACCGGTCTGTTTCCCTGGGTGTCCAATAAAATGTCAAAGATGAAAAGCATGAAGGGAAAGATGATGATGGGGTAGTTTGTGGGGAAATAAGTTTGTGACGCCACCATGGTATTCGGCAATAAGATGGCTGACGCTGTAGTTCAGTTCCTCTGGGGCAGTTGATGACGCAGAAGGGTTGTTACATCTCTCCACTGGTAGAGCTATGCCCCAGGGCAGTTAAAGTGCTAAAGATGGTGATGGTGGTTAGAGTGCAGGGCTGATGACGCAGTAAATTAATCAGAGAACACAGCAGGGTGCAGTCTTTCAGTTTAATCACAGTTCTTTGGTACAATCCCCAGCCGGGGTGCTGTGTCCTCCGGGTAGGTGGTCCAGACAGCTCTCTAGTAGTTTGGGGTACACTTTGTCAGGATCCCCTTATTGTGTTCCTTTCTTGTGCTGTCTCCCTGCGCCGTCTCCCACCTCTCCTGCCCTGTGCCTTCACACACAGTGTCCCAAGCCAGCAGCCTCAGATCTTGTCGGGCAACGTGCTGTAGGTCCCCTTGGTCCTATCTGGCTACCTTTTCAGCGAATGTGTGCAGATGTGACTGTACCACATAAAGATACTGGAGCCTCCGGTTAGCTAGCTAAGTCCTCAGACTAGACTGGGCCGGTCCCCTTACTTCGACCTGGTCCCTCCACCCGACTATGGTCAGCGTGGATTTGGGCCCCACGGGTGGATTCCTCACTTCCCCTGCCCCTAGGACCCCTTCTTCCTCTCACTGAAGCTTCTTTCTCTCTGTCTTTCTTCTCTCTCTACTGTCCTTTGGTCAAGTCCCCAGCACCAACTGACTACTCCTCCTCCAACTTCAACTTCTCTCCAACTGTCTTTTTCTCCAACTGTCACTAACTCCCTGTGGCCTCTCAAACCACTCACTAAGCTCCTCCCCTTCCTACTTTCTCCACCCACACCCTCTACCTAGTCCCTCCTGGGCCCAGGGAGGTTTTGTGTTGGATGTAAGTGTGTGGGTTCTGGGCAGTGTCCCCTCCTTACCCGAGAGTGGGGTATCACATCTCTGGCTGAGGTGCAGTACCTCTGTGGTGACTGGACCCTCAGGAGCGCCACACATGTGTCCGGGTTGCAGGTAGCTATGAGAAATGGGTGGGTCTGGCTACCCACATACTTCACAGGTGGGTGTGGTTACATCCTACATAATGGAGGCTGTTGTTTGGCACATGGCCGGTGTCTTGGGAGGTAGAAGGCCTCCTGTGTGTGTTGCTCCATACCGAGCCTGAGTGCTGGAAACTGCCCAACATGTGTGCCCACAGGCCTGAGGGAGCAGAGAGCCCAGCTAAGGACAGTTTTGTGTTGTTTTGCCTGCTCTGAAGGCCATTTATTGTTTGTTGTTATTGCTGGGTTTATGGAGTAAATAAACCCGCACAGACTTTTTTTTCTAAAAAAGCACGCCTCCTGTTTTCCTCTGCAGCACCTGAGTAAGTATGATTCCTACACAGAGTTTACATAAATGGAAACTCATTCTGAAGGTGTAGGGGAATTATTGAAACCCTTTGGCTTGTTTTTAGCAGAATAATAAAGATTAAATATTCTTAGGAAAACTATAGAGAGAAATGTATTAATGCTAGCATTGATAATTGAATAGCTGTAGCATAAGATGCAAAAATGTATTAAGAGGCGCTTATCCTATAAATTGATTTTTCTTTTTTGTAAATGATAGTAAATCTGTTATACCCATCTAACGTGACCCCTCTTATCACCACTTTTCAAAAGTGGGATGAGAAGTAAACAGTCAGAAATGTTAGCGCAACTAAAGCATGTGAGACTTTACACTAGAAAACTGGCTTGTTTCCTTAACGCAGTTCCTCTTAATAATAACAATAATAATAATTTATATTTATGTAGCTCCAAAATATTCCACACCACTTTACAATTAAGTAGGGATATGTACAGACAATAAAAACCATACAATGCAACGTGTCATGATCCAGGCCGGGGTTTGTTTCATGTTATTCTCTCCCCGGACTGATCATGCGAGGGTTAATCTTCTCTGCCTCCTTTTGGGTTTTGTGAGGCTATTTCAGTCTGCTGTGGCCTGCTGACCAATGTCAGTGATAGTTCATGCTTCCAGGTTGGAGCAGATGACCCCTTGATACCGTGTTTTGTCCTCTGCTCATTTGCTCTGTTCCCATGACTTCCCTTTCCTGCCACCCCACTTTTCTTAGTGTTCTCTCCCTGTGCTTGGATCCTTGGTATATGACCCGGCTTGTCTTCTGACCTGTTTTACTGTCTCTCATCTTCGTTACCTCTGCTCCTGTCTGGCTCTGACTTTTGGCTTGTATTTGACCACGTGTATTGCTATGACCTCTGGTACTTGTCCTGTTTCTGACTCTTTCGACACCAGGTCACGCTTGTGCTGCTGCTCAGTGGTGTTTTGCTGTATGTGCAACCTCTCTCCCCTCACCAGCATCCTTTGGTGGAGGTTGCACTATACTGCACTGCAGCAGCATTACATTATCACTGAACCTCCTTCCTCCATTCTTCAGCGTGGAGTGGTGGTGGCTGAGGTTTCCTCGGCATTGGAGCAGGAAATTCGTGAGGACCAATCTCTTGCTCCTCCATCCTTACCTAATAATAAGTTCTTTGTGCCTGTCCAGTATCGGTTAAGGGTGCTTCAGGAGTTCCATGACTCGGCTCTGAGTGGACATCCCCGGAATCTCAGCCATGCGCAAAGCTATCGCTAGGCTGTTTTGGTGGCCCTCTTTGTCTTCTGACATCACTGGGTTTGTGTCCTCATGCGAAACTTGTGTCCATGCTAAAACCTCTCATAACCGGCCGGCCGGGGAATTGGTGCCACTGCCAATTCCAGATAGACCGTGGACTCATCGGTCCATGGATTTTATCACCGATCTTCGCCCCTCTAATGGCAAAACCAAGATCTGGGTAGTTGTTGATAGGTTCAGTAAACAGGCGCAATTTGTACCATTGACGGGTCTTCCTAAGACTATCAAAACTATTCATTGAACATGTGGTCCGATTGCACGGTGTGCCTGTCATTGTGCTGTCTGATAGAGGGGTGCAATTTGTGTCAAAATTCTGGAGGGCTTTTTGTAAAATGCTGGGTATCAGTCTGACCTTTTCGTCGGCCTATCATCCCGAGACCAATGGTCAAACTGAAAGGACCAATGAGTCTTTGGAGCAGATATTGCGATGTCTTGCCATGTCTAGACAGGATGATTGGTGCTCTTCAGAACCCATGACAGAATTCGCTTTCAACAATCATGTTAATCAATCCACTGGTACGTCCCCGTTCTTTTGCAACTATGGGTTTCACACTCACTTTGATGAGTTTTCCCAGCTGGATTCAGGGTGTCCAGGGGCGGATTTGGCCTTTCAGCGGTTGGGGGAGGTCTGGAGGGAGGTTCAGAGAAACATTGGGGAGGCTCAGGTCAAGTACAAATTTTTTGCGGACAAACGATGTTCGGTGGGGCCAGTTTTCCAGGTGGGGGATAAGGTATGGTTATCCACCAAGAATATAAGGTTGAGGATTCCTTCGCTAAGTTTTGTCCAAAGTTTATTGGTCCCTATGAGATTTTAGAGGTGGTTAATCCGGTGGCCTTTCGCCTGCGTCTTCCTTTGTCGTTGCGGATTCCCAATGTGTTCCATAAGGCGCTTCTGAAGCCGTCAGTGTCTTCCGTCTTCCTCAGGGTGAGTCTCCCTCGCACCCACCACCTGTTGTGGTAGATGGCGAGACCAAGCATGAGGTGGAACGGATTGTGGATTCTCCCCTGTTCTCTTCAGTATTTGGTCCATTGGAAGGGTTACTGTCCTGAGGACCGGTCATGGGTGCCGGCGCGTTCGGTCCATGTGGATCGGTTGGTCTGGGCCTTTCATGCCCATTATCCAGATAAACCTGGGGGTCCGGTGGCCCCCCATTGAGAGAGGGGTATTGTCATGATCCAGGCCGGGATTTGTTTCATGTTATTTTCTCTCCGGTCAGGTCATGCGAGGATTAATCTTCTCTGCCTCATTTTGGGTTCTGTGGGGCTATTTCAGTCTGCTGTGGCCTGCTGACCAATGTCAGTGATAGTTCATGCTTCCAGTCTAGAGCAGCTGACCCCTTGATACCGTGTTTTGTCCTCTGCCCGATTGCTCTGTTCCCATGACTTCCCTTTCCGCTTGTCTTAGTGTTCGCTTCCTGAGCTTGGACCCTTTGTATATGACCTGGCTTGTCTTCTGACCTGTTTTACTGTCTCTTGTCTTGATTATCTCTGCTCCCATCTGGCTCTGACTTTTGGCTTGTATTTGACCATGTGTATTGCTGTGACCTCTGGCAACTTCTTGTCCTGACTGTTTCTGACTCGGCTCGTCTGAACACTCTTTCGCCACCTGTCACGCTTGTGCTGCTGCTCAGTGGTGTTTCTCTGCATGTGCAACCTCTCTCCCCTCACCAGCATCCCCTTGTGGAGGTTGCACTACACTGCACTGCAGGAGCATTACATTACACATTTCAAACAGTTACGGGGGAATGAAGGCCCTGCTCGCAAGCTTACAATCCATAAACAAATGATTATTCCATGACTCTTTTCATGTGAAAAGATGTATACATAATAAAAAACAAATACAATAATCTTGAATAAAACGAGTCACAGGCTGATAGAGGAGAGAGAGGACCCTGCCTGCGAGGGCTCACAGTCTACAACGGATGGGTGAGGTTACTGTAGGTGAGGGTGGAGCTAGTCATGCAGAGGTATGGTGGAATGAGGGTTACTTCAGGCTGTGGGCTTGTCGGAAGAGGTGGTTCTTCAGGTTCCTTTTGAAGGTTTCCACAGTAGGCGAGAGTCTTATGTTGGGGTAGAGAGTTCCAGAGTAGGGAGGATGCACGGGAGAAATCTTGTATGTGATTGTGAGAAGAAGGAAGTAAAGGAGGAGAAGTTATGAGGATCGGAGGTTGCATGCAGGTAAGTACTGGGATACTAGGTCACAGATATATGGAGGAGACAGGTTGTGGATGACTTTGTATGTCATGGTTAGGGTTTTGAACTGAAGGCTCTGAGCAATGGGGGGCCAGTGTAGGGATTGACAGCGGAGAGAACGAGGAATAACGGGGACAGGTGGATTAGTCGGGCAGCAGAGTTCAAGATAGATTGGAGGGGATGTGAGAGTGTTAGAGGGGAGACGCAAAGCAAGAGGTTGCAGTGGTCGAGGCAGGAGACAAGGCCATGCACTAGTGTTTTTTGTGGATTCTTGATTAAGGAATATGCAGATCCGGGAAATATTTTGGAGTGGATTCAGCAGGAAGTTGAAAGGGCTTGGATATGTGGTTTGAAGGAGAGATCAGAGTCAAGGGTTACATGTCGAGTTATGTTTTCAGTTTCTCTTCCATTTAAAACAGACAGATAAACACAATTAGCAGGCAATCCTGTTTCAAACAGAATTAAAAGTGCCTCATTGATTTATTTGGGGTCAGTCTTCATACTGTTTGTTTATATTTAGACTGGAAGAAAAAGTTAGTTTGTGGATGTAGGCTTGCACAAATCCTTTTGTCCCCTCAAGTAATCCCACAGAGACTTGATGATGTTTATATCAGGGTTCTTTGGGGGCCATATCAGTTCCAGTACTCCTTTTTCTTTTTTCGGCTAAGCATAGTTTTTAATGACCTTGTGTATGTTTAGGGTCATTGTCCTGCTGAAGGATACATTTGGGGCCAAGCAGATGCCACTTTGATGGTATTGCATGATGGGTTAATATCTTTTTGCATTTCTAATTATTGAGGACACCAAGAAATGGACAACGTTGAGGATTGCAGATACAGTTGTTGGCCAATGGAAGTTAATGAAGCAGATGAAAGACACATAATTTTTACTTACATTAGATCTCAGAAGATGTCCAGCAGTGCCATCAGTTCACAATTGGCAACAACCAATGGGACCCAACTACACCCAGTTAAAGTTCGGAGAAGGGTGGTCAGAGGTGGTCTTGGTCTTGAAAGAATTGTGGCAAGGGACTCAACTATGCAAGAAAATATATAAACTGAGGTGCAGAAAAATGGCAGCAGGTGTTCTGGATTGATGGGCCTAAATGGGAAATAATTGGCTGTAACAGAAGGCTGATTAATCGCCAAAGGGCTGGAGAGCGGTACAATGATCGTGTACGAGCAACATTATTATTATTATAGTGAAACATGGTGGAAGTTTCTTGCACGTTTGGGGCTGAATTTCAGCAAATATAGCTGGGAATTTTGTTTGAAATTTATGGTGTCCTCAGACTCCTCAATGGTGAGAAATACAGGCAGATACTTATCTATCATGTAATTCTATCATGGAGACATTTGATGCCTTCAAAAACTATATACAAGTGGACCAGAAAGAATTAATGTTTTGATGCTGTTGTGAAGGTGATCACACTAAATATTGATTTAATTAGGATTTCTCATTTGTTCATTAATTTTGCATCTTGTACATTTAAAAAAATAAACACTTTTAATTTTTAAAGCATTTTTTATTGCAGTATTCTTTCGACACTTGTATAAATGTTTTGCCCAATACTATATTTCATAATGGAAGCAGATTTTATTATTTATTCCAGCCCATCTAGAAGCCCCCTATGTATAAAATATCTAACATCGTAGCAACAGGTAATGTTATTTTACTTCCTACATTGTAGTGTACAATCATGTCTTCTTACATCACCATCTTCCTTCATTACCTTAAAACCTCACACCACGATGAGAAGTGCATGAATATTTCTCCGAATGATTATTTCAAATAAACAAACAGCCAAGCAAATATATTCAGTGAATCTGATAAATTGCATTTTAAAAACTGTAATAAAAAATATGCATTTTCTACTTTCCTACATGGAGGCCCCAGATAAGCAGTTCCGAAAATGTATTGTGCATAGAAAAAGAAATTAGTAATTTTATAGCCCAGAACAAACTTACCCCCCAAAAAAGTACATACATAACTCTCAGATAACTCTGCTCATCAGTATATCCCCATCTGAATACAGAAAGATTTGCCGCTAGTTTTATTTTACATCTCGCTGGATCTTCATCCATAATTTGGTTTATCTTTTCTTGCAGCAAAGTGGCGATAACTATTGGTACATCAGAAAGAATTTATTTGTGTAATACATTTTCTGTCACCAACAGATACACAAAGCAGTCGAATAGCACTTAGCCGTGTTTTTAAAGGACATGTACTTGAATAAATGATTGCAAAGAAGGACAAGTTTAATTGAATCCCCTGCAGTCCCATTTCAGCTTTAAGTGGTACTTACATAAAAAATACAATATCTAGTAGCATATGGCATTGTAATAGTGCATCTGCTCCATGCTATAACAAAACATATATGTTTGATAAAGGTGCAATCTTTACTACCAGAATATAAAGTACTAATGTGGAAGCATAAATATACACTAAATGTTAGATGTTGTTGCTTAATTGATGAGGCTGTAAAACAATGAAACATAATTATTTTCATGTCAGGAGTGTTTGAAAACAAAATAAGTTCTTGTGAAGTTCAAGGCTTAATATTTTTTTTACTGGAGCGATTAATCTCCAATATTTTAGGTTTTTAATTTAGTACACGTAAAGTCCTATTAAGACCATATATTGTAAGGAATCCCAATGGATTCTCATGACTTATATTAGGTTTATTATTTTATGGGACAGAATAATCAAACTATTCTGTCTGTGAATGGTGATTGAACCTAGGCAAAATGCAATCATGATGCCAATAGTGTGAACAGAAACTTGGAAACAAATGATTTATTCTAAAATTACTGTGGTTTAAAACAACATGACCTTCAGTCTACATTTGCTAATCAAATAATTTACAGTAGATGTCCACAGAATCTACTCTCCTAACCAGTCTAGTGCCTCATGCACACAGCAAAACTATGGACATGGAGCCTACATGGCAATGCCCAAAGGCAATGTGACTCGTACAATAGAAGCCCTATGTACCTCTTAAAGGCTTCAATAAAGTTTCATACAAAACAGAGATTTAGCATGGTGTCTGAGAGCCTTTAGTTATAAATAATAATTGCAATGGCCAGATAGACATGGGTGAATTTATTTGAATGGAATTTTACAAAAATCTGTATTCTCTAGAATGGCCATCTGGCCACCCTTTTTCTGAAAGGTTAGAAAACTCTTTTACTTCACCGTTCACCTTTGTGCAACCTTCGCTGCCCTCTCTCAACTATACAGTCTTTGTCATCTCTTACAGCCCTCCCACCCTGAAACCCAGGGCCTCTTCAAGCTTAGTTGACACTTCCATGCTACATCAAGATATATGCAGAGCTGTAGGAGAGATCAGAGAAACCTAGGGTCTTATCTGGGGAGTATGGCAGGCAATAAAATCAAAATTACACTCCCCTTTTATGAGTATCTATAAAGCATGTAATAATGCACATCAGCTGCAGCAGATCCACGGATCAGTAAATGACCAAACTATATCTAGGAAAGAAAGGAGAGGTTTGTGGATGATTTCCGCGCTTGCTGATCAATGATGAGATGTATATCAGAGATTGTCAAATGGATAGTGGTTTGTTCTACGAGTTTTAAAGTACAAAAGACTTCTTCAGCAGGAAAGACCACAAGGTACTTTTGCTAATCAAATAACCTACAGTAGATGTCCCTACTGGGTGTTCATTTGGGACCCAGAGACTCTCTGCCACTATTAACACTAGGTAGGTTTTAACGTTAGAGAGTGTAGTTACTTTCCCAAATGGGTACACCTTGCCGTGGTGGGACAGCTTTATACTTTTTTGATCAAAACAGTGTTTACTAAGTATCCTATGTTAATTATTTAATGCTCTTGCTTTTTTACTTATTTATTTTCTTTAGGGTGTATGCACACATTGTTTTTTCCTTTGGTTTTATTTGCTTTTATGGCCAGTGTGAACATGCTTCTACATCTTGCATGTCATTCAAGTCTACTTCAGTTCAGTTTTTTTTTCACTTATCAATAATGTAGTTAAAGAAAAAGATAATAGTAAAAAATATCAAAAAAGTGCTGCTGAAGTAGAGACTTAGTACAGAGCATAGCTCACCACTTTAATTGGATCAACAAAATCAATGCTACAAGGTTACAAGGCTATGCAATCCAACGTTAGACCGACACTTTCCACAAGTGTAGCGTTAGACAAAAGCAGTTTAAATTGGTAAAAAGTGCATGAAAACTGTAGCAAAAGGGAAGAACACATACAAATTATAAAGGAACGAAAATCCAGTGAGGCAATTGGTGCGTGCAATAAAATTCAAGTTTATTGTTGAAAAATGCAATAAAAGCACATGGTGGTTAAAGTGGTATCTAGACCTACATGTGTCAGCTCCTGGGAGCCTTACTCTTGGTTGTGGAATGCCCGTGAGAACATGTCTTTTAAAAAGGAAATTCATGGAGAAACAGACAAGGAAAGGTAACACGCCCAGATCTATCAGTACAGCACTTAATTGATCCACCTGTTTGCATGTAAACCAAACATATATGTTCTTAACAAGAAACATATATATATACCAAGAAAAAGAAAAAAAGGGGGGATGGTTAAAAAAGTACAATGTCATATCAAAAACATATGTAATAATGCACACAATACTAACCATCAAACACAGTAGTAAGAATAGGAAGAATCACATACACTGCTCTAAAAAAATAAAGGGAACACTCAAATAACATATCCTAGATCTGAATGAATGAAATATTCTCATTGAATACTTTGTTCTGTACAAAGTCGAATGTGGTGACAACAAAATCACACAAAAATCATCAATGGAAATCTAATTTATTAATAAATGGAGGCCTGGATTTGGAGTCACACCCAAAATTAAAGTGGAATGTAATGTCCTTAAAACAAGTCAAAATGATGCTCAGTAGTGTGTGTGGCCTCCACGTGCCTGAATGACCTCCCTACAATGACTGGGCATGCTCCTGATGAGGCGGCGGATGGTCTCCTGAGGGATCTCCTCCCAGACCTGGACTAAAGCATCTGCCAACTCCTGGACAGTCTGTGGTGCAGCGTGATGTTGGTGGATGGAGTGAGAAATGATGTCCCAGATGTGCTTAATTGGATTAAGGTCTGGGGAATGGGCTGGACATTCCATAGCTTTAATGCCTTCATCTTGCAGGAACTGCTGACACACTCCAGCCACACGAGGTCTGGCATTGTCCTGCATTAGGAGGAACCCAGGGCCAACCGCACCAGCATATGGTCTCACAAGGGGTCTGAGGATCTCATCTCAGTACCTAATGGCAGTCAGGCTAACTCTGGCGAGCACATGGAGGGCTGTGTGGCCCTCCAAAGAAATGCCACCCCACACCATTACTGACCCACTGCCAAACCGATCATGCTGAAGGATGTTGCAGGCAGCAGATGGCTCTCCACGGCGTCTCCAGACTCTGTCACATCTGTCACATGTGCTCAGTGTGAACCTGCTTTCGTCTGTGAAGAGCACAGGGCTCCAGTGGTGAATTTGCCAATCCTGCTGTTCTGTGGCAAATGCCAAGCATCCTGCACCTTGTTGGGCTGTGAGCACAACCCCCATCTGTGGACGTCGGGCACTCAGACCATCCTCATGGAGTCAGTTTCTAACTGTTTGTGCAGATACATGCACATTTGTGGCCTGCTGGAGGTCATTTTGCAGGGCTTTGGCAGTGCTCCTCCTGTTCCTCCTTGCACAAAGGCGGAGGTAGCGGTCCTGCTGCTGGGTTGTTGCCCTCCTAAGGCCCCCTCCATGTCTCGTGGTGTACTGGCCTGTCTCCGGGTAGCGCCTCCAGCCTCTGGACACTACGCTGACAGACACAGCAAACATTCTTGCCACAGCTCGCTTTGATGTGCCATCCTGGATGAGCTGCACTACCTGATCCACTTGTGTGGGTTGTAGAGTCCGTCTCATGCTACCATGAGTGTGAAAGCACAACCAACATTCAAAAGTGACCAAAATATCAGCCAGAAAGCATTGGTACTGAGATGTGGTCTGTGGTCCTCACGTGCAGAACTGCTCCTTTATTGAGTGTGTCTTGATAATTGCCAATAATTTCCATCTGTTTTCTATTCCATTTGTACAACAGCATGTGAAATTGATTGTCAATCAGTGTTGCTTCCAAAGTGGACAGTTTAATTTCACAGAAGTTTGATTTACTTGGAGTTATAGTCTGTTGTTTAAGTGTTCCCTTTATTTTTTTGAGCAGTGTATATTGTAAGATCAGATCATGCCTGACATTTAAATCATACGGTGATCTTGTGTTCAGGAAAAAAATCCAAAAGGATTCTCTATTGAGAACCTTCTTTCTATAATTACCACCCCTCAAAGGATTGTGTACCTGTTCAATGCCCTTGAAAATGAGAGATGATAAATCACCCCCATGCACTTATGCAAAATGTCTAAAAACTGCGCAAAATGTTAAGGGCGGTAGTGCTAACCGTGTCTGACAAGTGTCGGCGAATGTGTTTTTTGAGAGGGCCAATGGTACACCCAACACACGGTGTTTTGCATTTATTGCAATCTATAAGGTAAATAACACCTTTACTTACTGTTACAATCGAGAAATTGTTTAATATCATGTCTTTCCTGTTGCAAGGGAGGCAAACGTTTGTGATTTATGTGCATATCTACAAGATGTGCATTTCAAACTTCCACATTTGGAAAAGCCATACAGTGAAAGCCAGGTTTCTGAGACTCTTTCTTGCTGATGTTAAAAAACACTCGGGGAAATAATCGAACATAATGTTGGTGCCTTTCTAGCCACATATCTGATTTCAGTGTTTTTAAGAATTTCATGCAATTTTTGTGTCCTAATTCAACATGGGAATATATTATTTTTTGATAATACGTATCATATCATAATATTATGCATTAAATTGTGTGGAGAAGGTGATGTTGTTGATGTCCTGGTTTGCACCCAATGGAGAACTGTTGGAATATATTTGGTGCAACAACTCCATTCCTGACTATGAGTATTTAGTTGCTAGATTTGTATGCTGTTTATAAAGTTAAAAAAAAGCTCCCAGAGGCTCACACAGAAAGAGCATGTGTTAGGGTTCGAGTTCCGCTGCTGCACAAGGGGAGTCTCGAACCAGCCCCGCTGCGGTCTCCCATTCATCTTCAGCCGCAGTGGAGCCTGCTCTGCAGAGATGTCGGGCCAAGCGTCTTGCCCACTCCAGTACTGTGCAGTGACTTGCTGCTGCCTTTCCTGGATCTGCTATTATAGCCAGTGCTGGAGCAGACGTCTTTGGGACAAAGTCCTGCGTTTTCCCTTCTGAGCATGCCCAGAGTGAGATCTCTCATTGGAGATCAGGGGTCACATGCTCAGGTACTGCAGCAGCTCCTATTGGTCTGCCAGGAAGGTCCTGTGACTACTGTTGTTCTGGAACAAGCTTCATTGGTCCTTGTTTCTGGCAGGTCCTGTAGCTGTTACTATAAAAGGGTAGCATGGCTGGGCCGCCATGCGCTAATATCAACCATTGTATGCTATGCGCCAGTGTGGTCATGTGTGTGTGTGGTTAGGGACCCGGCTGAAATAAGCCACTAGAATACCGACTTAATCGGTGAGGAGTTTGGTGTGCTAGCTGGTCAGGGTCGGCGTCCTAGATGCCCTAGATTACCGGCATAACCGGTGAGGAGTTTTGATTGCCATATTCAGGGTCTGGCGTTCAGACGCCATAGATTGCGGGTGACTCCCGCGAGGACATTAGCACATGATCACGCTTTATGTACGCTTAGCACTTAACTGTGTACCTGAGAGCCTGACAGGACACAGCACTTTTTCTCAGCGGCCCTGTGACGTAACAGGGTTCGCTTTCAACGCTAGACAGCGCCCTAGCGTGTTTTCTTTGCGACTCAGTTGTGTTTAGTGAGTTCGCACACATCGCCATATAGCGCTGCGGCTCTCCTTCTAGCGCTCTGTGGAGTAACAGAGTTTCGCACTTATTGCCACAGCGCGTTACGGCGTTTATTTGGCGACTCTGCGGGATAACAGAGTTTGCTTCTTACCCATTTTACTAGCAGCAGGCTCCGCCTGCACGGTGGACCCCAGGCTGCGAACGCACCTCTCCACATCTTATATTTGGTGCGTTCCGCAGACCCTAACATAATATTAGCGCCAGGGTCTGGCTAGTAAAATGGCGGATGAACAGCGTTTACAGCTGTACATCCAGCAGCTGGAGGGTAGGTTGGCGGCTCTTGAGCGCACAACCTCAGCTGTGGATGTTACCGCAGTCGCTGTTCAGGCTGCTAGCGTAGCTGCAGCCAGTTTGTCCTCTGCCACCTCTGTCCCTACATTGTCCCACCTCCCGCTTCCAGACAAGTTTGATGGTGACAGCAAGCAATGTCGGGGATTCGTGAGTCAGTGCTCCATACACCTCGACTTCTGGCTACACGTTTCCCCACGGATCGGGCACAAGTGGGCTTTGTGATAGCTCTTCTGTCGGGCAGAGCGTTGGAGTGGGCACGCCGCTGTGGGAGCGCGACGACCGTGTGGTGCTGAGTGCTTCTTGTTTTCTGGAGGCTCTGAAAAAGGTTTTTCTAGGACCTCAGATCACCCACGATACGGCGCTCAAACTGCTGGCAAGTACCCAGGGTTCGGCTTTGGTCAGCCAGTTTGCTGTCCAATTTCGGACTCTGGCCTCGGAATTAGAGTGGCCAGATAAAGTCCTCATTCCCGTGTTCTGGAGAGGACTGGCGGGTCATGTGAAAGACGCCTTGGCTACCAGAGAGATTCCTGCCACACTGGAGAAGCTTATCGCTATTTCCACCCGCGTCGACCTCCGTTTCCACGAGCGGAGGCTGGAACGTGCCCAGTGTAGGCAGAGGGTTTGGTTGGCTCCAACCTTCACCACCCCTCTGGAGTCGCCCGTTCAGGCGCCCGACCTTCAGGAGGTTGCTCCTGCAGGATCTAAATCTCTGGTCACTCGTCCATCCCCGATTTGTTATATTTGCCAGCAGCAGGGACATTTTGCCAACCGATGTCCACAGCGGCTGAATAAACGGTCGCGCCCAGTAACCGTAGGAACAGGGTCACTGGACGCCATGAGTTTTGCCCCTAAAGTGCTCCTCAAGGGGATAATTACCCACGGTTCTACCACCCTACCCGTCAAGCTGTGTGTGGATTCTGGGGCAGAGGGGAATTTTATGTCATCCTCCTTTGCTTCTCGCCACACCATGCCTTTGGTGTTGCTGGCTGAACCAGTATCGGTACGGTGTTGAACGGAGCAATTCTGCCCTCACAAATCACCCATCAGTCTGTCCCACTCACCTTGTCTATGTCTCCTTCCCATCAGGAGAATATATCATTTTTTATCCTCCCTGAGGGTATAGATGAGGTTTTGTTGGGATTACCCTGGCTCCGCCACCACTCTCCTCCATATTGAGTGGTCTTCAGGGAGAATTCTGGGTTGGGGTAATTTATGTAAAGGCAGATGCATTAGGGACAGCGTGCAGGTCAACACCACTGAGATACCCATAGACCTCTCTCCTCTTCCCAAGGTCTATTGGTCTTATGCCGACGTTTTCTCGAAGAAGGCTGCGGAGACTCTTCCGCCTCTTCGCCCCTATGACTGTCCTATCGACCTCTTACCTGGAGCTGAGCCTCCTAGAGGAAGGGTTTATCCCCTCTCTCTTCCTGAGACAGAGGCCATGTCCCAATATATTCAGGAGAACTTGGCAAGGGGATTCATTAGGAAGTCGGTGTCACCAGCGGGAGCGGCGTTCTTCTTTGTGCAGAAGAAGAAACGGAGAATTACGTCCGTGCATTGATTATAGGGGTCTCAACGCTATCACCGTGAAAAATAAATATCCTTTGCCGCTAATCTCTGAGCTCTTTGACAGGCTTCGGGGAGCAAGGGTATTTACTAAGTTAGACCTGCGGGGTGCGTTTAACCTGATTCGCATCCGTGAGGGGGACGAATGGAAGATGGCATTTAACACCAGGGATGGGCATTATGAATATCTGGTAATGCCCTTTGGGCTCTGTAACGCCCCAGCTGTCTTCCAAGACTTTGTGAATGACATCTTCCGGGATATGTTGACCACCTCGGTGGTAGTCTATCTGGATGATATTCTCATCTTTTCTCCAGATATGGCCTTCCACCGGAGAGATGTCTGCAAGGTCTTCGACCTCTTGCGAGCAAATTCCCTATATGCGAAGTTGGAGAAGTGCATGTTTGAGCAGGAGTCTCTACCTTTCCTGGGCTATATCATCTCCACCAAGGGATTGGCTATGGATCCTACCAAACTACAGGCTGTGATGGATTGGCAAGAACCCCACTCCCTTAAGGCGGTGCAGCGCTTTATGGGGTTCATTAACTACTATCGCCAATTCATTCCCCACTTCTCTACTTTGGTAGCTCCTTTGGTAGCCCTCACCAAGAGGGAGCTAATCCCAAGTTGTGGTCAGAGGAGGTCACAAAGGCGTTCTCCTCCATCAAGTCGCATTTCGCCAGTGCTCCCATCTTACATCGCCCCGATGTCGATAAACCGTTTATCTTAGAGGTGGATGCCTCTTCTGTTGGTGCTGGAGCAGTCCTCTTTCAAAAGGATGCCCAGGGTCGGAAGCATCACTGCTTCTTCTTTTCCAAGACCTTTACACCAGCAGAGAGGAATTATTCCATCGGGGACAGGGAGTTACTGGCTATGAAGTTGGCCTTCTCCGAGTGGAGACATCTTCTGGAAGGGGCTCGCTTCCCCTTCCAAGTATTCACGGACCACAAGAACTTGGTGTATTTGCAGACAGCCCAGCGGCTAAATTCCCGTCAGGCCAGATGGTCCTTGCTTTTCTCCCGGTTCCATTTCACCCTCCATTTCCTCTCCGGTGAGAAGAACATTCGCGCAGACGCTCTATCCCGCTCCGTGGTGTCCTCTGAGGAGGTGGAGGAGGAGCCTCGGCTTATTGTCCCCACAGAAAGCCTAAGAACGGTGGCTCCGGTTTCGCTTGAGTCTGTGCCTCCGGGCAAGACTTTTGTGCCCATCAATTTGCGACCGGAAGTACTCTCTTGGGCACATTCGTCCAGGGTGGGTGGACATTTTGGGACAAAAAGGACTTCTGAGTTGCTGGCGAGAACATACTGGTGGCCGCAGATGGCCCGTGACGTCAGGGAATACGTTCAGGCGTGCGTCTCCTGCGCCAAGAATAAGTCCCCTCGACAACGGCCAGCTGGGTTACTTTTCCCTTTACCGGTGGCAAACGAAAATATCCAGGATAGGGGGGAGGACACCCAGTGACAAGACAGTAACAGAAAATCAGAGGTGACACAATATGATAATAAAAATAATTTTATTGAATCAATGAATAAAAAGTGTATGTAAACACTACAAATGGAATAAAAATACAATGAATATTAATTAAATAAAAAGAGGCAAGAACCCATATAATGTGATGAAGCTACAAAAATAGGCAATAAGCACCACAATGTATACCCTTAGGTATATATACAATTTCTATATAGAATAACGTAATTGTAAAACAATATACATATATGGAGAATAATGATATGCTTAATAAAAACCAGGTAATGGCCCAATATATAAAGAATGGCAATGATAATATTGTGCAACACCATAAATGGTGCCCGTGCTACAAAAGAAAAAATAGAAAAAGTGCTGCAATAAACATGGGTTCACAAGAATTTAAAAAACATTATTAAAAAATCAAAAATAGTGTGCGTGCGGCAAAAGAATAAATAAATAAAATAATATATTCAGAAATAAGAAGTGCTACAATACACAATAAAAAAAAAAAAAAAAAAAAATCTACATGTGAAAATACAAAATACCACAATAAGTGTATTGGCACACATCTATAAAGGATTGTCTCCACATGTGGAAGAATCAGCACCGTGCACTAACTGGGAATGAGAAAAAATGATGCCACCAAACAAAGGACAAATACCTGGGAGCTAATATCACGGGTTCAAGCCTCAGAAGAACGCGCCCCGACGCGCGTTTCGGAAATCCTTTTCCTTCGTCAGGGGGATGTATTATTATTGTGACAGTTATATCATCATATTTCTTTTCTTTACCGGTGGCAGACAGGCCTTGGGAGATGGTAGGGATGGATTTTGTGGTGGGCTTACCCAAGTCTCGGGGCTGCACCATCATCTGGGTGATAACCGACCACTTCTCCAAAATGGTGCACTAGTGCCGTTACCACGGTTACCTTCTGCACGGGCTTGGCAGCTTTTCGTTAGGCAATTTTCCGCTACACGGCATGCCGACAAAATTGTCAGTGACCGAGGTCCCAGTTTGCGTCTCGGTTCTGGAGAGAGCTTTGTCGTTACTCAGCTTGAGTTAAATCTCTCTTCGCATACCATCCCGAGACGAATGGGTTGGTAGAGAGGGCCAACCAGACCTTGGTCACTACTTGGACATTTTGTCTCAGCCAGGCAGGATGACTGGGCATCCTTGCTACCGTGGGCTGAGTTCGCTCTAAATAATGCTGTGGCTGACTCCACCGGACAGACCCCATTCCTCCTGAACTACGGTCAGCATCCGCGGGTACCAGTGCCCATGCCCGTGTCTTCCGCCGATTCCAGGGTGGCAGACTGGGCTGTGGAGGCACGGGACATTTGGGATCGCACACAGGATGCCATTCAGGCCTCCAAAGAGAGGATGAGGTCTTCGGCCGATGCCCATCGGCGCCCCGCTCCTACATTTGCTCCGGGTGACCTAGTGTGGCTTTCTGCCCGAAACATCAGGCTACGTGTAGAGTCCACCAAGTTGGCACCTCGCTTTTTGGGCCCCTTTAAAGTTCTTGAGCAGGTGAACCCGGTGGTTTACCGCCTAGCCCTTCCGCCTCGCCTTGGTATCACTGACACCTTTCACGTGTCCCTCCTGAAACCCGTGGCCATTTCCCGGTTTTCCGAGTCATCTGCCGGGACGTCGGGTTCATCTACCGACGATCATGAGGTGAACGCCATTGTTGGGTACAAGGTGGTACGAGGCAAAAAATTTTATTTGGTGGTTTGGAGGGGTTATGGGCCTGAGGATAGGTCCTGGGAGCCTGCCGAGCATGTTCACGCTCCGCAGCTCATCGCTGCCTTTGAGCGCAGTGAGGCCCAAAGAAGGGGGGGCCCTAGGAGGGGGGGTAATGTTAGGGTTTGAGTTCCCGCTGCTGCACAAGGGGAGTCTCGAACCAGCCCCGCTGAGGTCTCCCATTCATCTCCGGCCGCAGTGGATCCTGCTCTGCAGAGACGTCGGTCCAAGCGTCTTGCCCACTCCAGTACTGTGCAGTGACTTGCTGCTGCCTTTCCTGGATCTGCTATTATAGCCAGTGCTGGAGCAGACGTCTTTGGGACAAAGTCCTGCGTTTTCCCTTCTGAGCATGCCCAGAGTGAGATCTCTCATTGGAGATCAGGGGTCACATGCTCAGGTACTGCAGCAGCTCCTATTGGTCTGCCAGGAAGGTCCTGTGACTACTGTTGTTCTGGAACAAGCTTCATTGGTCCTTGTTTCTGGCAGGTCCTGTAGCTGTTACTATAAAAGGGTAGCATGGCTGGGCCGCCATGCGCTAATATCAACCATTGTATGCTATGCGCCAGTGTGGTCATGTGTGTGTGTGGTTAGGGACCCGGCTGAAATAAGCCACTAGAATACCGACTTAATCGGTGAGGAGTTTGGTGTGCTAGCTGGTCAGGGTCGGCGTCCTAGATGCCCTAGATTACCGGCATAACCGGTGAGGAGTTTTGATTGCCGTATTCAGGGTCTGGCGTTCAGACGCCATAGATTGCGGGTGACTCCCGCGAGGACATTAGCACATGATCACGCTTTATGTACGCTTAGCACTTAACTGTGTACCTGAGAGCCTGACAGGACACAGCACTTTTTCTCAGGGGCCCCATGTGACGTAACAGGGTTCGCTTTCAACGCTAGACAGCACCCTAGTGTGTTTTCTTTGCGACTCAGTTGTGTTTAGTGAGTTCGCACACATCGCCATATAGCGCTGCGGCTCTCCTTCTAGCGGCTCTGTGGAGTAACAGAGTTCGCACTTATTGCCACAGCGCGTTACGGCGTTTATGTTGGCGACTCTGCGGGATAACAGAGTTTGCTTCTTACGCCATTTTACTAGCAGCAGGCTCCGCCTGCACGGTGGACCCCGGGCTGCGAACGCACCTCTCCACATCTTATATTTGGTGCGTTCCGCAGACCCTAACAGCATGTGACTGTATTTCCTGTTTTCCTGTGTCTGTGTATGAGAGAAGCAGCCTGCTGTAGATGATGCACAGATAGAGACACACATATGATTTACTCCTGATTAAGCTTATCATATATTGTTCCTGATTGTTCCCGAATAAAGAAGCTCTGTTGTCACACACTTGGAGAGTATCATGAATAATCTGCTGCCAACAAGAACTCTGGAAACGGTCTTGCACAGTACTATTGTGGGAGTCTAATAAATTTGTTCTGTTCAATGAGAAGACCTGATTAATGGCTCTATTTAGGAAGAATGCAACAAAAAATATACTTGTATAAAATGATAAATCATTAAAAGCAGTAAAATAAGGCAATATTTAAGACCCAAAATAATATATAGAGTGCCACTCCATTTTTGCAATGTACTGGTACGAGTTAGATTTAGAAAAATGACATCCAAAAGGATAGGGCATCTCTTCCTCAGTTTGGCAGGAGCCTATAGATGTGGTGTCAGCAAGTACAATTTCTGCAAAAACATCCTGCACAAAGATTTATTCACTTCCTCCAGTTCACGTGTGTCCAAGATCATAGATGTTACCTTTTGTTCATGAACAGAGCTGCCCTCTATTATTAGTACAATTACACAACTGACCGAAGATTAACAGAGGAGGCCGCAGCTGTTTCCACTACTAGGCTGGTTATTGGGGAACTCACAATGAGCGTGCTTATATATAAAGCATATTTCAATACATGTAGTATCTACATTCAGGGGTATGGAAAGTAATCAGACCTCTAAATTTTTCACTCTTTGTTTCATTGCATCCATTTGGTAAATTCAAAAAAGTTCATTTTTTTTCTCATTAATGTACACTCTGCACCCCATCTTGACTGAAAAAAAACTGAAATGTTGAAAATTTTTGCAAATTTATTAAAAAAGAAAAACTGAAATAGCACATGGTCATATGTATTCATACCCTTTGCTCAGACACTTATATTTAAGTCACATGCTGTCCATTTCCTTGTGATCCTTCTTGAGATGTTTCTACTCCTTCATTGGAGTCCAGTTGTGTTTAATTAAACTGATAGAACTTGATTTGTAAAGGCACACACCTGCCTATATTAGACCTCACAGCTCACAGTGCATGTCAGACCAAATGAGAATCATGAGGTCAAAGGAACTGGCCAAGGAGCTCAGAAACAGAATTGTGGCAAGGCACAGATCTGGCCAAGGTTACAAAAGAATTTCTGCAGTACTCAAGGTTCCTAAGAGCACAGTGGCCTCCATAATCCTTAAATGGAAGATGTTTGGGACCACCAGAAGTCTTCCTAGACCTGGCCGTCCAGCCAAACTGAGCAATCGTGGGAGAAGAGCCTTGGTGAGAGAGGTAAAGAAGAACCCCAAGATCACTGTGGGTGAGCTCCACAGATGCAGTAGGGAGATGGGAGAAAGTTCCACAAAGTCAACCCTCCACCAGTCGGGCATTTATGGCAGAGTGGCCTGACGGAAGCCTCTCCTCAGTGCAAGACATATGCAAGCCCGCATAGAGTTTGCTAAAAAAACATGAAGAACTCCCAGACTATGAGAAATAAGATTCTCTGGTCTGATGAGACGAAGATAGAACTTTTTGGTGATAATTCTAAGCAGTATGTGTGGAGAAAACCAGGTACTGCTCATCACCTGCCCAATACAATCCCAACAGTGAAACATGGAAGTGCCAGCATCATGTTATGGGGTGATTTTCAGCTGCTGGGGCAGGACGACTGGTTGCAAATGAAGGAAACATGAATGCGGCCTAGTACAGAGATATCCTTGATGAAAACCCCTTCCAGAGTGCTCTGGACCTCAGACTTGGCCAAAGGTTCACCTTCCAACAAGACAGTGATCCTAAGCACACAGCTAAAAAAACAAAGGTGTGGCTTCAGAACAACTCTGTGACCATTCTTGACTGGCCCAGCCAGAGCCCTGACCTAAACCCAATTGAGCATCTCTGGAGAGACCTGAAAATAGCTGTCCACCAATGTTCACCATCCAACGTGATAGAAGTGGAGAGGATCTGCAAGGAAGAATGGTAGAGGGTCCCCAAATCCAGGTGTGAAAAACTTGTTGCATCATTCCCAAGAAGACTCATGGCTGCACTAGCTCAAAAGGGTGCTTCTACTCAATACTGAGCAAAGGGTCTGAATACTTATGACCATGTAATATTTCAGTTTTTCGTTTTTAATAAATTTGCAAACATTTCTACATTTCTGTTTTTTTTTTCAGTTAAGATGGGGTGCAGAGTGTACATTAATAAGAAAAAAAATAACTTTTTTGAATTTACCAAATGGCTGCAATGAAACAAAGAGTAGAAAATTCAAAGGGGTCAGAATACTTTCCGTACCCACTGTTTAAACCACTGTCAACTCCACAATAACCCAAAAATATTATCTGCACCACCAATTGTTTTACAGGCTGATTGGACTCCGTATAGCTCTTGGGTTGCGGTTTACAGAGCAAAAGGAACAGAACTATTACATTTTATATTTAATCCAGAAAGATAGACAGTGTTTATAAATATATGCAAAAGATTTTACAAAGGGGACAAAAATAGCATATACAATTGCATAAAATAAAAAGGAATAGCATAAATCTTGGTCACGCAAATGGTACGGATTTATGGACGGACGTGATCTTAGTAAAAACGTGGATCAATCCTGCACAGTAATGTATCTTCCTTTATTGAAAACAGAACGTAATTGGCATTTGCCTGTTATTAGCTCCTAAGTTACACCCGCACACCTCCCTTTCTTGACATCATCTGGGGTGGATTTTTGGGATGTTCTTAGCCCTTCAAGGTTTTATGAAATCCCTAACTCACAAGAAATCTTAGCCTCCGATGCACCCTGGCATTAGAAATTGCCATCATATTTTTTATCAGGATTTTACTGTTACACCTACACCCCCCCGTGATAACCTCACATGGGCTTTGTTGTTGGATGTCCTCATCCCTTCAGGATTTTATGAAATGAAAGAGAAGAAAGTGCACCTTGCACAGATCAAACAAGACAAAATAAACTTATTGAACGTGCAGGTGCTCACCTTTAATGGTTGTGCACCTCAGGATTAGACAAATGCTCCTGTTGCTGCTCTACTCGCTGGATCTCACAGAGTCCAGAGATACAAGTGCTTCTCACAAAATTAGAATATCATCAAAAAGTTAATTTATTTCAGTTCTTTAATACAAAAAGTGAAACTCATATTATATAGAGTCATTACAAACAGTGATCTAATTCAAGTGTTTATTTCTGTTAATGTTGATGAGTATGGCTTACAGTCAATGAAAACCCAAAAGTCATTAAGTCAGTAAATTAGAATACTTTATAGCACCAGTTTGAAAAATGATTTTAAAATCTGAAATGTTGGCCTACTGAAATGTATGTTCAGTAAATGCACTGAATACTTAGTCGGGGCTCCTTTTGCATCAATTACTGCATCAATGCATCAAATAGATTTTTTCTGTACTTGCTCAATAACATCAAGAATAGTTTTTACTAGGATACTAAACATGCGATTATGCTGCAGTGCGGGTGTCTGCATTATGAATACCTTATCAGAGCACCACATAAAGAACCCCCACAGGCTGCCCTGGGCACGGGCATATCATTAACACAAAACTGAAAATTGTAATATTAAAACACAACCACAATATGGATTTCATTAACCATATCATTTTAATCAGTATAACGGCACCTACCTGACACTGTAGGTTGCTGTGCACAATCCTGCTGACAGGTTGCCTTTAAATGATTGCCCTTGCCATAAAGAACCGAGCGCCTGCATTTGGTTTGAACAGTCATTCTGCGCTGACAGAGTCCTTTTAAGTCGTTCCTCCTTGGCATTCTATCACAAATCTAACTGCTTCAGATGAGCAATTAATCAAGAACATTTGATTAGTAGTACCTGGCTGCTACTTACTTGGGCATTTACGCCAGGAGGAAACGAAGCCAATAGGTGACAAAAGATGATTATTTTAATTATATTTCTTTATTTGAAAAAGTACAAAGATTTATAAAACAGGCAATATCATGCAGAGAATAATAGTAAAAAATGACTCAGAGCAGAAATACCAGAGGTGCCACAGGACGGTCAATCCCCCCACATAGAAGTCCACATATGAAATAGTCACCATCAAAAGAAACCCCATAGCAGTGTAATATGAGGGCATATATCAGATAGGTGAGTGTCCAAGAAAAGGCCATTGCCAGTGCAAGAGATGCCATCAATAGGGGTTCAGAATCGAGCCCATGGATCGTAAGAAGGACACTTACCGAGGTATAGGACTCTGGAGGGGAGAGGAGCGTCCTGGGCAGGCAGTGTGGACCCCCGACGCGCGTTTCGTGTGCTGCAGAGCACACTTCCTCAAGGGGAATGTGTTAATTGTCCGTAGAAGGACCTTTAAAAGGCATGTGATCATATCACATGATCACAATTGACCAATGGAGATGCGCATATTGGCGCATGCGCACGGGAGGCCGCAGGTCCTTCAAGCATGTAAAGGAAGCGTCAGGATGTCAGTGCGCACGCTCAAACCGGCGCGTGTGCACAGAACACCCAAAAAGAACACTCCCCACATGCCAGGAGCCGCGATCAGCCAGAGCGCATGCGCACCGCACATAATGGTATATAGATCAAAATTTCCAGAATATGGAGTATCCATATCTGCAGCATAATATAAAACATTAACAACATTGATCACAAAATATAAACAATAAACATCTCCAGATAGGCGAATACGTAATAATGGGTCCAAAATAACACTTCATCATGAGGTAGATGTGTCATAACTTGAGAATATTCGCCAATGATTATGGAGGAAACAAGCCAGATTTGAAGATCAAACTAAATAAAGGAAAAAATTATATAATAAGACATAATAAAACCATAAAGAGACAAAAGCAAGAAAAAATAATAAAGGACAACATAAAAATGATAAAAACACACTTGCCAAAAATAGGGTTCTCAGGGTGGGATATACTAGCATAACATGTCACCATAAGTGAATAATTTCATTCAGAAAGAAAAGGTAACATCCTTCACTGTGGAAATAGCTCAAGAAAAATGGAGGATTTATAAGAAAGATGCAAATGATAAAGTCTCTTGCCACACTAAACAATATCGGCACAGGTTTCGGATTTAACGGCACGCTTCCAGAGTAGAGGATATTCAAATAGGTGCATCAAACGGAGCTACAGGAGAGCCAGATCTACCCCACGTGACACTTTATTGTGTCCTAAAAAAAGGCAAATGGATCTTAGTAACAAGGGACCCATTAGGTTCATTTCTACTTACAACCATGCATGGGAGGAGATGAGATTTATTCTTAATAAACACTGGTCTGTTCTTCGTGCGGAGTCTCGCTTGGGCTTATCACATGATGAATCATTACCTATGACTGCGAGAAGGTCTAGTAACTTACATGACCTTTTGGTTCAAAGCCACTATGTGCCTAACATCAGTCACCCTTTTGGATCCCGTGGCCCTATCCCTGGCATGACTTTGTGCGGTCGCTGTCTTGCCTGCGCAAATGTCCTGCGCTGCTCCACTTTCCAATCCTCAGATGGCCAAAAAACATTTGATATCAAACACCGCATTTCTTGCAATACATCAAATGTTATTTATTACGCCACTTGTGGCTGTTCGAAAATATATATTGGCCTTACATCAAGGGAACTGAGGATAAGGATTAGGGAGCATGTGCGGGACATTTGCGCGGCCAGGACGGCGACCGATCCAGAAAATCTAAAAACCATCCCCCGTCACTTTTTTCACCATCGCAATTGTGAGCCCTCATCTTTTAAAGTTAGAGGGATTGACGTGATACATTTTGGTATCAGGGGGGGGGATTATAAAACGAGGCTTGCTCAAGTTGAAGCCAAATGGATCGTCACTTTAGATACAATGATTCCCCGAGGCCTTAATGAGACTTTATCATTTGCATCTTTCTTATAAATCCTCCATTTTTCTTGAGCTATTTCCACAGTGAAGGATGTTACCTTTTCTTTCTGAATGAAATTATTCACTTATGGTGACATGTTATGCTAGTATATCCCACCCTGAGAACCCTATTTTTGGCAAGTGTGTTTTTATCGTTTTTATGTTGTCCTTTATTATTTTTTCTTGCTTTTGTCTCTTTATGGTTTTATTATGTCTTATTATATAATTTTTTCCTTTATTTAGTTTGATCTTCAAATCTGGCTTGTTTCCTCCATAATCATTGGCGAATATTCTCAAGTTATGACACATCTACCTCATGATGAAGTGTTATTTTGGACCCATTATTACGTATTCGCCTATCTGGAGATGTTTATTGTTTATATTTTGTGATCAATGTTGTTACTGTCTTATATTATGCTGCAGATATGGATACTCCATATTCTGGAAATTTTGATCTATATACCATTATGTGCGGTGCGCATGCGCTCTGGCTGATCGCGGCTCCTGGCATGTGGGGTGTAATGTATGTGGTACAGCTCATATAGCGTCTTGTGCTTGGGTGCGATGAAAATACTTGAGACACAGGTTGATAAAGAAAGTCTTGTATTGCTTCATACAAATTGGCAAAAATAAACACACAGGTTGCAAACACAGAAGCAGGAGACACAGCAGGCCAGAGTAATCTAAGCTCAGCAATAACTCTCCACAACAGATTCAGATCTTCTTCTCTGTTACCGCAAGTCCATGCAAACGTGAGGCTCTCAAGAGCAGAGTTCAGAGTCCACAAGTGCTTCAGAGTTCCTCAGTAGGAATGGCTGGAGTACAATGTCCAAGGCTTCAGGAGTCAGAACACAGGTTCACTGCAGGCTAGATTCTGAAGCACTGATTGCTCAGCTGTGGCAGTTTAAGAAGCAAACGGAGAGAATCAGGGCGGGAACATGCAAGCTGGAAAACTCCATTTTGACTGAGGGCAAGATAGCAGCAGCAAAACAGAAAGCAAAATGGCCGACGAACAAACTGAGTTTCAGAAACAGATACACAGAACCTTACATTACTCCCCCCTTAGGGACAACCTCCGGATGACCTCAGACCAGGCTTGTGTGGGTACCTCTGATGAAACTGACGGAGCAAGCGAGGAGCACTAACGTTATTGACTGGCTCCCATGAGTTGTCCTCCACTGGGTAGCCCTGCCATTTAATCAGATATTGTAACTGATTTCTATACAACCTGGAATCTAAAATCCTTTCCACCACAAATTCCTCCTGACCATCGACTAGCACTGGGTCAGGGCAAGGAGAAGAACGTCCAGGAAACGTATTGGGTGTCGCAGCCTTTAGTAGGGATACATGAAAGACAGGGTGGATTCTCATAGTTCTGGGCAATTGAAGACGACAAGCAACGGCACTTATAATTTTACTGATTTTATAGGGTCCAATGTACTTATGTCCCAACTTAGACGATGGAATCCTTAACTTAAGATTTCTGGTTGACAGCCAGACCAGGTCTCCTACCTTAAAAGCTGGTGCAGGTTTACGAAATTTATCTGCTGCCTTCTTGTACCTTTCCTGAGCCGATTCCAGATTCTCCTTTAGAAGATCCATATTCTTCTGTAAAGTCGTGACTCTTTCAGCCACTGCTGGCAAAGGCGTCTCTATGGGAAATCGTGGTAGAATGTTAGGATGATAACCTAGATTAGAGTAAAAAGGAGACTGTTTAGTGGAGGCACTCTGAGAGTTGTTGTAAGAGAACTCAGCCAATGGAAGTAGATCCACCCAATCATCCTGTAGGTGGCAGATAAAGCAGCGGAGATACTGCTCCAGGGTTTGATTGGTTCGTTCGGTTTGTCCATTAGTCTGGGGATGAAAAGCAGAAGAAAGGTTTACTTTAATGTCCAATGCTGCACAGAAATTTTGCCAAAACCTAGAAGTGAATTGCACCCCTCGATCCGAAATAACCTCATCCGGTACTCCATGTAAGCGAAACACATCTTTAATCATCAAATTTGATGTCTGTTTTGCAGTGGGTAAGCCGACACAAGGGATAAAATGAGCTGCCTTTGTTAGACGGTCAACCACCACTAGAATAGTGTTCTTCCCTTGAGAGGTTGGTAATTCCACAATGAAGTCCATAGAAATGGATCCCCACGGGCGGGACGGGGTGGGAAGAGGCTGTAACAGACCAGTTGGTGAAGAGCGAGGTGTTTTGCATCTTGCACAAACCTCACACGAAGTGACATAGTCCAAAACATCCTTCCTACAAGTGGGCCACCAAAAGAAACGAGAAAGAAATTCCTGTGTCTTTAGAATTCCTCTATGCCCGGCTATTTTGGAATCGTGAATGAGTTGCAATACTCTCAATCTGACTGTTTCAGGTATATACAGACGTTGTCCCAGAATCCACACACCATTCTTAAAGACAAGACTTACGTCCCTTGGGGGTTGAGCCAAAAAAGAATCCGCATGGTATGCTTCCTTGATGTCTTTAATTAGGTCTTGATGATGAATCACTCCTAGGAATCTAGAGTCAGGAAGAATAGTCTTAGGAGGAGTAATTGGACGTGTCTCTGCTGAGTAAATCCTAGAGAGTGCATCAGCCTTTCCATTGCGCGATCCTGGTCTATAAGAAATAATAAAATTAAATTGGTTTAAGAAAAGATTCCAGCGAGCCTGGCGAGGAGTCAGGCACTTAGCCGACCTGATAAACTCAAGATTACGATGGTCTGTCAGAACGACTATTTGCTGTGCAGCTCCTTGAAGAAGGTGTCTCCATTCTTTGAAGGCGGCAATAATGGCCAACAACTCTCTATTGCCCACATCGTAGTTCTTCTCAGCCGAAGACAACTGCTGGGAAAAGAAGGCACAGGGATGCAAGACATTCTTCTCACCTGTTCTCTGAGAGAGTATAGCTCCCACGGCACAGTCTGAAGCATCCACCTCTATTATGAAGGCAAGCTCTGGGTTGGGATGTACTAGGATAGGTGCAGTGGTAAATTTATCTTTTAGACGGGAAAATGCTTCCTGGGCTTGGGGAGTCCAGGAGAACTTAGACTCTTTCCGGGTAAGTTGGGTGATAGGTGACACTACCTCAGAGAAATTTCTAATGAAACGTCTATAGAAGTTTGCAAACCCGATGAAGCGCTGTACCTCCTTCACATTTCTAGGACTTGGCCAATCATTGATGGCTTGGGTTTTACTTCCATCCATACTAATTCCTTGTGTAGACAGTACATACCCCAGAAATTGAATTTCGGTCTTATGGAATTCACACTTTTCAAGCTTGATGTAAAGATGATTTTGTCTTAGACGTTCCAAGACCATTCTCACATGTCCATGATGTTCCTCTGTGGAGTTAGAAAAATTAAAATATCATCCAAATAAATTACCACGAATGTATCCAGGAGATCCCTGAAGATGTCATTCACCAAGTGTTGGAAAGTGGCTGGGGCGGTACTCAGACCAAAAGGCATAACTAGATATTCAAAGTGTCCATAGCGTGACCTGAATGCAGTCTTCCATTCATCCCCAGGTCTAATACGGACTAAGTTATAGGCCCCACGAATATCTAGTTTAGAAAAAATTTTGGCATGTCGCACTCTCTCCAATAACTCAGGGATTAAAGGCAATGGATAACGGTTTCTAATAGTAACCTTATTGAGTTCCCTATAGTCTACGCATGGTCTCAGGGATCCATCTTTCTTCTTTACAAAGAATATGGGTGCCCCTGCAGGAGATGAAGAGGGGCGTATGAAGCCCTTGGCTAGATTTTCGTCTATGTACTCTTTTAAAGCCTTCAGCTCGGGCCCCGCCAGGGGGTAGATCTTACCAAAAGGTATCTCTGCTCCAGGCAATAATTCAATTGGACAATCATATGGACGGTGAGGAGGAAGCTGGTCAGCGTTCTTCTTGTCACATAAATCCACATAGTCCTGGTATACAGCTGGTAGTTCAGGGACTGACATGGTTCCTTTAGGAACAGAGCAAGCTGAAATTTTTGGACTCATCTGTTTCTCTGGAAAGTGTAATTCCTTGGTCTCCCAGTTAATGGTAGGATTCTGAGCCTGCAGCCATGGTAGCCCTAGAATAATGGGAAAGTGAGGAGAAGAGATAAGCATAAAGGACAGTTTCTCTTGATGATCTTTACCCATAAGAACCTTTAAAGGCTCTGTTTCCTGATCCACTGGTCCAGAGGTCAGCAGGGAGCCATCCACAGTTTCCATCTGTACTGGAGTAGCCTTCTTCACTGAACGTATTCCCTGTTTCAGAGCAAAGGAGACATCCATAAAATTTCCACTTGCACCTGAGTCGATCATAGCAGAGCTAGACACCCAGGCTGAGTCAACCCAGAGTTTGATGGAAAGAAAACAGTGAGAATTGTTTTTTTTACAACTCAGCTGGGACACCGCTGAGGAAACTTGATAGATGGCAGCATTTACACAGTCAACGTCCTCAGAGGTAACGGAGTTTAAGTCCGAGAAATCAAGATCTGTTGCTGCAGATCTCTCTGGAGCCTGAGGCTCGGACCTGACAGATCCCCTCTCGCAACACTCACAATGAATGAGTGCTGCAGTAGTCTTGCGAGAACGGCTGGGGCAGTTAATAATAAAGTGCCCTGACTTACCACAATAAAAACATAGATTCTCCTTAAAACGATGTTCCTTGCGTGCATCACTAACCCGTCGTAGTAAAGAGTCTACCTGCATGGGTTCAGGTTCAGGTTCCCGTGTAATCCTATTCAAAGGTTCCTTAGCTGGAGAGGAAGGTAGGAAAAGGTTAGTACGATTGCTTTCGAACCATCTCTCTTGCCTGCGTTCAGTTAAACGAGTATCAATACGGATGCAGTAGTTAATAAAGTCACCTAACGCAGTGGGAGGGTCGGCACGAGCAAGTTCATCCTTAATCAGTGGGGATAACCCCTTTCGAAAAATAGATTTTTTGGCAGAATTGTCCCAGGTGGTATCAAGGGCCCATCTCCTGAAATCCAAGGCATATTCAGCTACCGAGTGCTTACCTTGGCGCAAAGCTAACATGGCTGCTTCAGCTGTTGCACCTCGATTGGGGTCATCAAACACCTGCCCCATGGCTGAAATAAAATCATCAAGGTGATTCAAACAATCATCCTCAGTCTCAATCAGAGGGTTTGCCCACATCAAAGCCTTGTTGGTAAGCAACATAATTATAGTAAGCACCTTAGATCGTTCAGTAGGAAATTGTGAAGCATGTGCAGAAAAAAAAAGATTGCATTGATTAACAAATCCCCTGAATTTTTCACGTTCACCACCAAAACGAAAAGGGGCAACTTGGGAATCCCAGAACTCGGGGCCACGGCAGGAGCCTGGACTCGCCCCTCCAGAACCTCAATCCTGGCTCGCAAATCCTGGGTAGTCTGTCCAACCACTTGCAAATTGTGATTATTTAGGTCCTGAAGATTTGTAAAACGGGTCTTTATATTCTGCAAATCTGCAAGGATATTATCAGTCACTCCGCAAAGTTCCTTTATGCGGGCCTCCATTTTCCAGATCTTTTAAGACAGGATACTGGAAGAAGAGGAAAAAAAAAAAAAAACAATAGTGTTCACCTGTGGCAACACTGAAGAAAGAAAAAACTTTAAGGGAACTGCTCACCTGGAATGGTTGTGAGAAGTCACAACCACTATCATCACAGAAAGCTTTCAACCAGACATCTGATATCCAGAGTTTCAGCAGACAAAAAGAGAAGAGAAAAAAAAAAAAAAAAACAATAGTGTTTACCTGTGATAACACTGCAGAAAAAAAACTTAAGGGAATGTGCTCACCTGGAATGGTTGTGAGAAGTCACAACCACTGTCATCACAGAAAGTACAACCGGACATCCGATATCCACAGTACAGCAGACAAGCCTTTCCAGACCCAGCAGACACTAACGTTTGGCTTCAGAATCTTGTAATGTATGTGGTACAGTTCATATAGCGTCTTGTGCTTGGGTGCGATGAAAATACTTGAGACACAGGTTGATAAAGAAAGTCTTGTATTGCTTCATACAAATTGGCAAAAATAAACACACAGGTTGCAAACACAGAAGCAGGAGACACAGCAGGCCAGAGTAATCTAAGCTCAGCAATAACTCTCCACAACAGATTCAGATCTTTTTCTCTGTTACCGCAAGTCCATGCAAACGTGAGGCTCTCAAGAGCAGAGTTCAGAGTCCACAAGTGCTTCAGAGTTCCTCAGTAGGAATGGCTGGAGTACAATGTCCAAGGCTTCAGGAGTCAGAACACAGGTTCACTGCAGGCTAGATTCTGAAGCACTGATTGCTCAGCTGTGGCAGTTTAAGAAGCAAACGGAGAGAATCAGGGCGGGAACATGCAAGCTGGAAAACTCCATTTTGACTGAGGGCAAGATAGCAGCAGCAAAACAGAAAGCAAAATGGCCGACGAACAAACTGAGTTTCAGAAACAGATACACAGAACCTTACATGGGGAGTGTCTTTTTGGGTGTTCTGTGCACACGCGCCGGTTTGAGCGTGCGCACTGACATCCTGACGCTTCCTTTACATGCTTGAAGGACCTGCAGCCTCCCGTGCGCATGCGCCAATATGCGCATCTCCATTGGTCAATTGTGATCATGTGATATGATCACATGCCTTTTAAAGGTCCTTCTACGGACAATTAACACATTCCCCTTGAGGAAGTGTGCTCTGCAGCACACGAAACGCGCGTCGGGGGTCCACACTGCCTGCCCAGGACGCTCCTCTCCCCTCCAGAGTCCTATACCTCGGTAAGTGTCCTTCTTACGATCCATGGGCTCGATTCTGAACCCCTATTGATGGCATCTCTTGCACTGGCAACGGCCTTTTCTTGGACACTCACCTATCTGATATATGCCCTCATATTACACTGCTATGGGGTTTCTTTTGATGGTGACTATTTCATATGTGGACTTCTATGTGGGGGGATTGACCGTCCTGTGGCACCTCTGGTATTTCTGCTCTGAGTCATTTTTTACTATTATTCTTTGCATGATATTGCCTGTTTTATAAATCTTTGTACTTTTTCAAATAAAGAAATATAATTAAAATAATCATCTTTTGTCACCTATTGGCTTTGTTTCCTCCTCGTGTATATGTTGTTTTGGAGCGGGTGCACTCTGTTGCTCTTTGGGCTTATGCCCCTCATTTGTGGCACTATTTGTATGCCACCATGGGATATTTTTGTATGTGCTTACTTGGGCATTTGACCTACTTTTTGTTAAAGTATGACTGAGTGTAATTTATCATGTGTTGTTGGCTATCTGAGTTTGTATTTACCTAATTTTAAGACCATCTAAGGACCAGCTCCTTTTTATTGTTATGTTTTTATAAGTAAAATAATAAAGTTCAACTAAGTTGTTCTTAGTTTTTCTCATGATGTAGCCAGTTTCTTTGTAGCACTTGGTGATTTTTGCAACTGCACTTGGTGACACTTTCAAAGTTTTCACAATTTTTCGGACTGACTGACCTTCATT
This sequence comes from Oophaga sylvatica, assembly GCA_033576555.1. Classification (NCBI taxonomy): domain Eukaryota; kingdom Metazoa; phylum Chordata; class Amphibia; order Anura; family Dendrobatidae; genus Oophaga; species Oophaga sylvatica. Next base: position 315,245,714 of record JARQOD010000006.1, read on the forward strand.
TCTTAAAGTAATGATGGCCACTCGTTTTTCTTTACTTAGCTGCTTTTTTCTTGCCATAATACAAATTCTAACAGTTTATTCAGTAGGACTATCAGCTGTGTATCCACCAGACTTCTGCACAACACAACTGATGGTCCCAAACCCCATTTATAAGGCCAGAAATCCCACTTATTAAACCTGACAGGGCACACCTGTGAAGTGAAAACCATTTACGGTGACTACCTCTTGAATCTCATCAAGAGAATGCCAAGAGTGTGCAAAGCAGTCATCAAAGGTGGCGACTTTGAAGAACCTAGAATATAAGACATATTTTCAGTTGTTTCACACTTTTTTGCTAAGTATATAATTCCACATGTGTTAATTCATAGTTTTGATGCCTGCAGTGTGAATTTACAATTTTTATAGTCATGAAAATACAGAAAAAGCTTTAAATGAGAATGTGTAAACTTTTGGTCTGTACTGTATGTAGACCACACTCTACCTTCTGCTACTATTGACAATTGATTTGCATATTCAATAAGTAGTCGAGTTTAGAAAAAAAGATTCCTAAGACCATGGTTCCTCAGTTATGACAGTAGGCCATAGCTGTTGGAGCAGAGCACTGTGATCCTCCTTCTACCTGCGACATCCCCAGTGCCTCTTCTGATTAGTAGGACCAACAACATCATTACTTTGTGGTACACCATAGCCATGACGTTGTGGCAACCTAATAATCAGAAAAAAGTGCAATGAATATTGTAAGTAGGAGTTTCATAGTGTTCTGGCCACTGGACCAGTTTCCTGAAAATCTTTTTGCTTAATTCTAAAAGCATTATAGTTAAAGGAGTTTTACAGAATTGAATTTAAAAAATTTGTCTAAACAAAGGCATTGTGATAACATTATTTAATAACCAAGACTCCCCTAAGACTTATCTTTCAATTTTCTTACCCTTTTAGCATAGCCACTTCTGTGGCACCCTCTGGTCCTGCAGTTAGTCATATGCTGTACATCATTTACATGAGCTTTGCAGCCAATCACTAGCCTCAATGGGCACTTTCTATTCATGCTATTGTCATTATTAAGGATAGAGTTTGACTTGAGTGTACATGAGCTGCTGCATGACCAAAGGTGACCACTGGATAAATGACTTTCGAACAAATAGGGAATTGAGTTATGATTATTTTATCACCACATTGTGTCATTGTGTACTAATTGGCAAATGTAAAATTCTGGAAAACTCCCTTAATCACAATGCAATGCAGGCAATAGTCACATAAGGTGTCAAAAGTATAGCAGCAGGTCGAGTGTTGCCTACATAAACTGCTGATTGCACAGATCCCATAGTCTAGTGATGTGCCATAATCAGAGGCGTAGCTAGGGTTTTGTTTCGGGGGACGAAACTTCTGAGAGGGCCCCTAACCAGGTAACCTTGATTACAACTCGCTGACGCACCCTAATAGTGGATGTAGGAGAACCTCAGCAGATGACTGCGCTGTTGCTGAAAATAATCTCTATACAAAAATCAACATTGATATTACCACCATATTGTCAGTGGTAAATACCAGTACTACAGAACATATAAGTAATTACAGCACATGGTGACTTACAGAGGACGTTCTTTCTGATGGAATTGTTCACTTTTCCCATCTTTTCCATAGGCTGACTCTATATAGTATAATGCACCCCCCATAAGCAGACTCTATATTGTATAATGCACTCCCATAGGCAGACTCTATTTAGTACAATGCATTCCCCATAGCCAGACTCTGTATTGTATAATACACTCCCCATAGGCAGACTATAGTATAATGCACCCCCCATAGGCAGACTCTATAGTATACTGCACTCCCCATAGGCTGACTCTATAGTATATTGCACTCCACACATAGGCAGACTGTATAGTATAATGTACCCCCCATAGGCATACTCTACAGTATAATACAGCTCCATTAGGCAGACTATATAGTGTAATGCAGCCCCCAGTGAGCAGACTATGTAGTGTATAATGCAGCTCCCCATAGGCAGACTCTATAGGATAGTACAACCCCCCCGTAGTCAGACTCTATAGTATAATGCAGCCCCCCATAAGCACACTCTATAGAGTATAATGCAGCTCCCCATAGGCAGACTCTATAGGATAATACAATCCCCCGTAGGCAGACTCAATAGTATAATGCAGCCCCCATAAGCAGACTCTATAGAGTATAATGCAGCCTCCCATAGGCAGACTTTATAGTATAATACAAAGCCCCCATAGGTAGACTCTATAGTATAATGCAGCCCCCCATAAGCAGACTCTATAGAGTATAATGCATCCCCCATGGACAGACTCTATAGTATAATACAGCCCCCCAGTAGGCAGATTCCATAATGTACCCCCCGCAGGCAGACTCTATAGTATAATACAGCCCCCCAAAGGCAGACTCTATGATATAATGCAGCCCCATAAAGACAATAAATAAATAATCACCGCTCTTCCTCCTAGTTCCTCCGCTGCTCTGAATGCCCAAACATCTAAGGACAGTGGGCACCGGCTAGTAACGTCATCGTGACCCCTGTCAGTGTCGGCGTCTGTGACATCAGATGCTGAGAAGGCGGGTGATGGGAAAGGGAGTGTAACGCTCCTTCTCTCATCAATGTGATCAGCTGTATAGCCATCCAGCCGATACAGTTGAACCTGCGATGACGGGTAGGGGGCCCACTGCTGGCACCGGGCCCACACCCATCTGCCAAGGGGCCCCATAGCGACCGGGTGGCAGAGCAGGGAGATCGATTCTCACTGCTCTGCTGCAGTGTAACTGTATCGGCACGCTGTGCACGCCAATACAGTTGCTGTATCGTAGTTCTGGGTGGGCCCCCTCAGAGCGCCAGCCCGGGGAGGCAGCGCTCTCTGCCCCCCGGTAGCTATGCTATTGGTCATAATTGAACCTGAGAGCAAAGCTAAGTTCAATAGTTGTATGGTTAGCACTATTACCATCCACCACTTAGGAGCATTTTAGGATTGTGTTTTTGCCACACATCAGTTGCTCCATCAAAGGTTCTGTGTGATGTTCTGAATAATGGGATTTAGTTGGAACCCCAAGCAATTGACTTTAATGAGCAGACAGAAACACTTAGTGCTCCATCTGGCTATCATTTCAGCACTGTCTACCTTCTTGAGATGGTCACAAAATTGCAGTTGACTATGCTTTTCTGCTTGCCTCAAGAAGGCAGACATTGCCAAAATGTCTGCCTGTAGTCACAAAGTGATTACATTTGCCTCATTAAATTCATACTGTTTTTCAGGGCTTCTGATGGAAGTCCTGATGGAGCCATTAACTTGTGCCCCAAAGGCAATGTGAACCTGGCCTGTGAAGGCAAGTCATCATACATTAAATTGATACACTTAGGTAGGAAAAAAGGATCATCCCCGTGCTGCCACAAGAAGAATTCCAAAAATTGTAGAGGTTTCAACGTGGTCTATTCTACGCGTTTCAGGGTTCAGGTGACCCCTTCATCAGGACATACCACAAATATTGTACCTTTTGTGGTATGTCCTGATGAAGGGGTCACCGGAACCCTGAAATGCGTAGAATACATTTTTGGAATTCTTCTTGCTGCAGCGCAGGGATGATCCTTTTTTCCTACCTAAGTGTATGTTTTAATCAGGTCTTGCACTGACCTGTGGATCTGCAGCAGCCGTCATTAACATGTCCTTCCTTCACTCTCACCTGGTGAATAGTTCTCTTGGTGGGCACCTCTGTGTAATGTTTGATAAGACCCTATTTGCGCTTTTGTGTCTCCCTCTTTTCTCTGACATTAAATTGAAGCATACCTGTATTGTACCTTGGTTTGCTCAAGGAAGATTATTGAGGTATCATATTAAGAATAAAACTAGATAACCTAATAACAGTAACTTAGATTAATGTTATATGCCTTTATCATTAAAATACACTTCCAATAAAATGCTGTTTCATCCAAAGAAACATTATTTAAAATAATAATGTTTGACTCCCTATGGTCTATAATCAGTATGATAAAAATTATTTAAAATGTTCTTTATTGAAAGCATGAACATTTGCTTTTTAAAGCCTCCTTCTACAGTAGAGATCAGCTGAAAGTCATTTTCATATTTCTTTTGCTTTATTCTCATTCACAGTAGCTAACACGAGCCCCATGATTATTTATTTATATGCCACTTCAGCAGCCATTTTGAACTCTTACAGAAACAGTTCCAGTCTGTCTTTTGCCAGTTTTAAGATGCAGTCATCAAAAATGAAACAGTTCTCCAGGTGAGACCTCATAAATAGTTTGTAAAGTGGCGTCGCTATATCCCTTTTTTATCCTTTCCCTACTTCTTTCGATATATTTAATCTCATAAAAATTGCAATTAAATTTCATTAAATATTCACAGTCTGTATTTTGCAGAACAGAACAGCCGAAGCTGGAAAAAGAGACTCGTTTATTACGTGTCGTGCTACTGCAATAAATTTGTCGCTATATGGCTGGTTTTTGCGGCAGTAATATAACTGTTTAAATTCTAATACCATGCTGATAATAACATTATATGCTTTGCTTTCATGAGCTCACTGCTCACTTTTGTATTCCACAAATGTTATTCCTAACTTGAATTCATAAAACAAGTCTATATCTTTTATAGAAAAAAAAAGCAGAGGACGTTTTGATGGTCACATAACTGTGTGGGTTCTTAAGATTAACAGATGCTTTTAATTAAAGTTCGAGATCCTTATGTATAATTCACTCTTGAAGCACTTAGCATCATGTTTTAAAGGACAATCAGTTAATTAGGAGGTCATATTACAAGGGTAGACATAATTTAAGTCCTTCCTGAGACATTTTATCTTTAGATGGCACAAGCTTTAAAAATCTAGTTCCACCAAGCCTAGCACTATAACAAGGACAAATCTGTTTAAAATTAATTCATCCTGTAAGAATTTAACATAGAAATCGCCTTCTATCCGCAGCTCATGAGTAGACTGTTCTCTAGCAAGGTCATCTTCTATCACCTGCATTAAACGCACAACTAAAACCAGGTTTATTTCCTATAATAACCACGTAATAGTCATACATCTAAATCCCAAGCATGGCACTGTACACCATGTGTCCATTCAGATTTCATATTATTGTACTACTATTGTTTATTTATTAAAGTGCTAAAATATTTCTGACATTTTTTAAGTTACCTTCAGATACATACAATGCCCTTTCTTCATGCAGAGTGTCTTATTCTAATAATATATCCTTTTAATCATTACCGTCAGCGATGTCAAAACATCTAAACACTTATTGTTGCAAGACGTCTTCTTATGTCACCTGTCATTCGGAAACAGCCGAAGGTCGCAGCAAATAGGCAAGGGACACTTTGAGACTGTCACGTTAAATAAAATACAGATGCTTTTACACAATAAATTTTAAAATTGCAATTCAAGGACAGGGTCACTGGCCATGGCTTTATTCACTTGTCTCTTATTTATCGAAATTATCATTTGAAACGGGCTTTTAGCAACAATTTCTCATTCAGTTGTCCAATGTGCAATGTTTCCTTTGCTAATGGTTTAGAGACTCAATGAAGAATTCTGTGCTGTGCTTTCACAAATAGACGAGAATATAGGCTGTACTGAGAGTACATTTTTAAAGCCTTATTTCCATATATGAAGTCCACGTAACCAATTTAAAAACCTCTAGCTCTATGTGTGGTACAACCTTTTCTTCCTGCTTATCTGCATTCCATCTCCTAGTTCAAGCATGTCCTTAAAGGGTTTGTCCATGACAAAGTACATTTTCATGAATAGATCTTGGAATGATGTTACACAATTTATTGTGTAAGCAAATTTTATTATTATTATTTACTTACCTTACTAATAAGGTGCCATTAATTTCACAGACATTATCATCGCTGTCCCCATTGGGGCTTACTATCTGAATTCTCTATCATTATGTCTTTTAAATATGGGAGTAAAAGTGAGTACCCAGAGGAAACCCATGAAAACGTGCAAGTGGAAACACAAATTCCTTTCAGATGTTCTCCTTGATGGGATTTGAACCCCAATGTTGCAAAGCAATAGTGCTAACCACTGAGCCACCGTACAGCCCCAAAAATGTGCCTGTGCTGAGATAATCTTACAAATGTACCCCTGCTATGTACTGTGTAGTGTAATGGCTGTATCTGATCATGCAGAGCTGTTCCAGTTCATGGTTGGCACATACCACAGCTCCTGGCAGAGGGGAAACATAAGTCACTTATGATAAGTGAGTATACAGACAAAAATGCAAGGATTAGCAGCTGCTGATTTCTGTGCAGTATCACATTTCCTGCCTGTTTTATTTTCCCCTAATATTTCGCTAGTAGCATTTGCCCAATGAGGTTTTTGCCTTTCTTTGGATTAACGTGTTAGGCTACAACACAGATTGCGGTGGAACTGAATAAAATCTACAATACTTCATTCAGGGGCGTAACTAGGAACGGCAGGGCCCCACAGCAAACTTCACAATGGGGCCCCCCCCCTCGCGCGCGTTGCCAATCCCGGTCTACCCAAGTTGTGTTAAGAAAGATACCTTTATTATCCAAAATTAGAGGTTTTTGGAGTAATGATAGTGAAATAACAGAAAAGAACCAACTCCCAGGAAGCAACTGAGGTAGTGACGAAGGTAGGCTTTCTCCAGAGTAAATATGTGAAGAAACTTGTAATCCAGCCTGCAAATTGCTTTCAAAACGGATGATTTATTCAGTAGAACAACAGTCCGGTATACAGAATAATCTAAGATTGTTCTGTATACCGTACTTCTGCACCACGCCCTCACCAATTACACATGTGAGGAGTGACAGCCTCAGCTCTGCTACATGTGAGGAGTGACAGCCTCAGCTCTGCTACATGTGAGGAGTGACAGACTCAGTTCTGCTACATGTGAGGAGTGACAGCCTCAGCTCTGCTACATGTGAGGAGGAACAGCCTCAGCTCTGCTACATGTGAGTAGGGACAGCCTCAGCTCTGCTACATTCGAGGAGTGACAGCCTCAGCTCTGCTACATGTAAGGAGTGACAGCCTCATCTCTGCAACATGTGAGGAGTGACAGCCTCAGCTCTGCTACTTGTATAGCAATGCTGAGGCTGTCGCTCCGCACATGTAGCAGAGATGAGGCTGTCACTCCTCGCATGTAGCAGAGCTGAGGTTGCTACTTGTCACATGTAGCAGAGCTGAGGTTGTTACTTGTCACATGTAGCAGAGCTGAGGTTGTTACTTGTCACATGTAGCAGAGCTGAGGTTGTTACTTGTCACATGAGCAGAGCTGAGGTTGTTACTTGTCACATGAGCAGAGCTGAGGTTGCTACTTGTCACATGTAGCAGAGCTGAGGTTGTTACATGTAGCAGAGCCGAGGTTGCTACTTGTCACATGTAGCAGAGCTGAGGTTGTTACTTGTCACATGTAGCAGAGCCGAGGTTGCTACTTGTCACATGTAGCAGAGCTGAGGTTGTTACTTGTCAAATGTAGCAGAGCTGAGGTTGTTACTTGTCACATGTAGCAGAGCTGAGGTTACTTGTCACATGTAGCAGAGCTGAGGTTGCTACTTGTCACATGTAGCAGAGCTGAGGTCTTGTCACATGTAGCAGAGCCGAGGTTGCTACTTGTCACATGAGCAGAGCTGAGGTTGTTACTTGTCACATGAGCAGAGCTGAGGTTGTTACTTGTCACAAATAGCAGAGCTGAGGTTGCTACTTGTCACAAGTAGCAGAGCTGAGGTTGCTACTTGTCACATGTAGTAGAGCCGAGGTTGCTACTTGTCACATGTAGCAGAGCTGAGGTTGCTACTTGTCACATGTAGCAGAGCCGAGGTTGCTACTTGTCACATGAGCAGAGCTGAGGTTGTTACTTGTCACATGAGCAGAGCTGAGGTTGTTACTTGTCACAAATAGCAGAGCTGAGGTTGCTACTTGTCACAAGTAGCAGAGCTGAGGTTGCTACTTGTCACATGTAGCAGAGCCGAGGTTGCTACTTGTCACATGTAGCAGAGCTGAGGTTGCTACTTGTCACATGTAGCAGAGCTGAGGTTGCTACTTGTCACATGTAGCAGAGCTGAGGTTACTTGTCACATGTAGCAGAGCTGAGGTTGCTACTAGTCACATGAGCAGAGCCGAGGTTGCTACTTGTCACATGTAGCAGAGCCGAGGTTGCTACTTGTCACATGTAGCAGAGCTGAGGTTGCTACTTGTCACATGTAGCAGAGCTGAGGTTACTTGTCACATGTAGCAGAGCTGAGGTTGCTACTTGTCACATGAGCAGAGCTGAGGTTGCTACTTGTCACATGAGCAGAGCTGAGGTTGCTACTTGTCACATGAGCAGAGCTGAGGTTGTTACTTGTCACATGAGCAGAGCTGAGGTTGTTACTTGTCACATGAGCAGAGCTGAGGTTGTTACTTGTCACATGAGCAGAGCTGAGGTTGCTACTTGTCACATGTAGCAGAGCTGAGGTTGTTACTTGTCACATGTAGCAGAGCTGAGGTTGTTACTTGTCAAATGTAGCAGAGCTGAGGTTGTTACTTGTCAAATGTAGCAGAGCTGAGGTTGCTACTTGTCACATGTAGAAGAGCTGAGGTTACTTGTCACATGTAGCAGAGCTGAGGTTGCTACTTGTCACATGAGCAGAGCTGAGGTTGTTACTTGTCACATAAGCAGAGCTGAGGTTGTTACTTGTCACAAATAGCAGAGCTGAGGTTGCTACTTGTCACAAGTAGCAGAGTTGAGGTTGTTACTTGTCACATGTAGCAGAGCTGAGGTTGCTACTTGTCACATGTAGCAGAGCCGAGGTTGCTACTTGTCACATGTAGCAGAGCTGAGGTTGTTACTTGTTACATGTAGCAGAGCTGAGGTTGTTACTTGTCACATGTAGCAGAGATCAGGGTGTCACTCGTCACTTGTAGCAACCATGAGGCTGTTACTGGGCCAGGGGGAGGCTACTGGTGACTGAGGTCCCGTGCCCAACAGGGCCCAGGGGGAGGTTAGTGGTGACTTGAGGCTTGCGTCAAACAGGGCCCAGGAGCCCGAGGCCCTGTTGGAATGCGGGCCCCTTGCTACCTGGGCCCTGTGTTGAATGTGGGCCCCCTGCACTGCAGCCTGGGGCCTGGGCCCTGTTGAATGTGGGCCCTGTTAGATCCTGCCTGCACCTGCCCTCCCAGTCACCATTGAGCAGCCAAGCCTCTTCTCACTGTTGAGAGACTCACGGTACTCACCCTGCTCGCCCGGGCTTCCACCTGCTTGTCCAGTCAGCCTGCTGCTTCATGTGGTCTGCCTGGCCGTCTGCTGTCCGCCCCCACATGCACACACGCTGTGACAGACGGACCATAATGCACTGGGCCGCAGCTTAAAGCTACAGTGCTCATTTCTGTTCGCTGTCTGCATTTACAACACTGTAGTGTCTCTTTAAAACAACACAGTGTTGTTATGCATCAGCGTTCAGAGTCAGAAGCCTGAACAAAATGTTGGGAGGGGGCCCGAGCGCGGATCCATTTGCCAGCGTGCTCGGGCCCCCCTTTTTGCTCCTAAATCACAGGGCAGCTGCAGCAGGGACGGGCCCCCTTCTAGCCCGGGCCCTGTGGCAGCTGCTTCCCCTGCTTCCACTATAGTTCCGCCCCTGACTTCATTCCATATTAGTTAAAATATGGTATTTGATGTCCATGATGGTGAATGAAAGTTTACTCAACATGGCTATAGGTTGAACTCGATAGACTTAAGTCTTTTTTCAACCTTAAAAGCAATTATATTTCTCTTGATCCTAAAATCGTCTAGTTTGACCCTGCTGTGACTGTCTTCCTGGTCCATAACTACCTTTTTCACCATGGGTTTGTTGTCTAATTCTCTCCCTTGTTCTGCCCCTATATTACTGACAGGGCTGCCACTAGGAATTTTGGGGCCCCATACTGGTAAAATTTTTGGGGCCCCTTTGAAACTCTACCCAGGCTCCCCCCCAGCCCCACCTCCACCCCTCGAACCTTCCACAGTCCCACCACCCTCTCTTGGAAACACTCCACTTCTGCACCATGTCCTCACCAACCACTCATTAACAGTTCCCATCACTAGATCACATACATAGCCAGCAGCTTTTGTTTTGGCCAAAAGATTTTTTAATCCGCCACCATGACAAGGTAGGCTCTACTCTACTGTCACTTATTAAACATTTGCAAACAAATATCCAATACAATTTTAGGCATATTTTTTATTTATTTTTCAATTTTTTAAATGACCAATAATATCACATACAAGGGACAAATACCACCGCTCCATGACCGAATCACATATTACCACCACATATTGACCGAAAAATACCACATACAAGGAAAAAATACCGCCACACCATGACCAGATCACATATTGCCACCACATAGTGACCAAATACTACAATACTGATCATTAATTAAAAAAACACAATACTAATGCCATTTTACACAGGAGATCTGTACTTAGTATTCAGTGTCTGTGTACAGGTAATACAGTGGTCACCAGTGACATTATACACAGAAGCTCTGCATATAGTAACATAGTAACATAGTAACATAGTTATTAAGGTTGAAGGAAGACTTTAAGTCCATCTAGTTCAACCCATATCCTATCCTAACCTGCCCTAACATGTTGATCCAGAGGAAGGCAAAAAAAACCCCAAGTGGCAAACAGTAAGCTTCACATTGGGGAAAAAAATTCCTTCCCGACTCCACATACGGCAATCAGACTAACTCCCTGGATCAACGCTGTATCTAGGAAACTAGTGAATATAGCCTGTAATATTATACTTTTCAAGAAAGGCATCCAGTCCCCTCTTAAATTTTAGTAAGGAATCACTCATTACAACATTAGACGGCAGAGAGTTCCATAGTCTCACTGCTCTTACAGTAAAGAATCTGCATCTGTGATTATGGCTAAACCTTCTTTCCTCCAGACGTAGAGGATGCCCCCTCGTCCCCGTCACAGGTCTAAGAGTAAAAAGATCATTAGAAAGGTCTTTGTACTGTCCCCTCATATATTTGTACATTGTAATAAGATCACCCCTAAGCCTTCGTTTTTCCAAACTAAATAACCCCAAGTGTAATAACCTGTCTTGGTATTGCAGACCCCCCAGTTCTCTAATAACCTTGGTCGCTCTTCTCTGCACCCGCTCCAGTTCAGCTATGTCTTTCTTATACACCGGAGACCAGAACTGCACACAGTATTCTAAGTGTGGTCGCACCAGTGACTTGTATAGAGGTAAAATTATGTTCTCCTCATGAGCATCTATGCCTCGTCTAATGCATCCCATTATTTTATTTGCCTTGACAGCAGCTGCCTGACATTGGCCACTAAATGTGAGTTTGTCGTCCACCCATACACCCAAGTCTTTTTCAGTGACAGTTTTGCCCAGTGTTTTACAATTAAGCACATAATTATACATCTTATTTGTTCTACCCAAGTGCATGACCTTACATTTATCCCCATTAAAGCTCATTTGCCATTTATCAGCCCAAGCTTCTAGTTTACATAAATCCTCCTGTAATATAAAATTATCCTCCTCTGTATTTATTACCCTGCAGAGTTTAGTGTCATCTGCAAATATTGAAATACTACTCTGTATGCCCCCTACAAGGTCATTAATAAATATGTTAAAGAGAAGCGGCCCCAATACTGACCCCTGTGGTACCCCACTGCTAACCGTGACCCAGTCCGAGTGTGCTCCATTAATAACCACCCTTTGTTTCCTATCCATGAGCCAGTTCTTAACCCACTTACACATATTTTCCCCTATCCCCATTGTTCTCATTTTATGTATCAACCTTTTGTGTGGCACTGTATCAAAAGCTTTTGAGAAGTCCATGAACACCACGTCCACTGCATTCCCTTGGTCCAGTCCTGAACTTACCCCTTCATAAAAGCTTATCAGATTAGTCTGACAAGAACGGTCCCTCGTAAACCCATGCTGATACTGTGTCATGAGGTTATTCATCTTCAGATACTCCAATATAGTATCCCTTAAAAAACCCTCCAGGATTTTACCCACAGTAGATGTTAAGCTCACTGGCCTATAATTTCCAGGTTCAGTTTTTGCCCCTTTTTTGAATATTGGCACAACATTTGCTATACGCCAGTCCTGTGGTACAGACCCAGTTATTATGGAATCTTTAAAGATTAAAAATAATGGTCTATCTATAACTATACTTAATTCCTGCAGTACTATAGTGTCAGTGTACAGGTAATACAGTGATCAATGGTGATATTATACACAGGACCTCTGTACACAGTGTCAGTGTACATGTAATACAGGGATCACAAGTGGCATTATACACAAGAGCTCTGTATATAGTATCAGTGTACAGGTAATACAGTGATCACTAGTAATATTATACGCAGGAGCTCTGTATATAGTATACAGTATATAGTGTAAGTGCACAGGTAGCACAGAGACTCACTGGTGACGTCTCAAGTTGAAGTCCTTCATCTTCGCTTTTCTTCATTCAATTCAGACCGTCATCACTTCTTCCAGCTAGGACTCGTCTCTGCAGAAAATAACAGTTATCTAGAGCACATTCACCAATTTTTCCCCAACCTCTATACTAGACCAAATGAAGAAAAAAGCGACCATGTCGCCCTGCACAGTAGCAGGACGTCTCCTCCCCCACACTGAGAACAGTATCCTCAAAAATAATATCCTTTAATTAGCCCCTACAGTAATAATATCCCACATTCTGGACCCCATGCGTTCTCCCATTCTGGACCCCAAGTGTCCACACATTCTGCCTCATTTCTCTCTATACTGCCCCCATGTCTCTTCCTATTGCCCCCATAGTCATCCATATCAGTATAATGCATTCCATAGTCATATATAGTAGTATAATGCAGCCCCATAGTGGTATAATCCAGGCCCATAGCAGTATGAAGCAGCCCCATAGTGGTATAATGCAGCGCCATAGTAGTATAATGCACCCCATAATATAATGCACCCCATAGTGGTATAATGCACCGCATAGAATAATGCAGCCCCATAGTAGTATAATGCACCCTATAGTATAATGCAGCCCCATAGTAGGATAATGCACCCCCATAGTATAATGCAGCCCCATAGTATACTGCAGGCCCATAGCAGTATAATGTACTCCCACAGTATAATGTAGCCCCATAACAGTATAATGCACCCTTATAGTATAATGCAGCCCCATAGTAGTATAATGCACCCCATAGTATAATTCAGCCCCATAGTAGTATAATGCCCCCCATAATATAATGCACCCCAATAGTATAATGCTCCCCCATAGTATAATGCAGCCCCATAGTAGTATAATACACCCCATAACATAATGCACCCCCATAGTATAATGCAGCTCCATACCAAAGCTTTACAAAAAAATAAAAAAGTTTGAGGGTGCACTGGCAGTTACAAAGAGGGCAAGGATGGCATTAAATAGAGACACAGCATAGAGATCAAAGGTAACCCTGAAGGAGCTACAAAAAAGATTGAAGTATCTGTCTATACGACCAGGGCCGCCATCAGGGCATTACTGCCCTTACTGCTGCTGGGGCCCCCTGAGCACAGGAGAGAGGGCCTGCTGAGGGCCACCTCTGCTCATTGGGGCCCATACGCTAGTAAGGACAGTAATTCCCAGAATGCAGCCCTGGTTACTGACCAGGATAGTTTGACTTGTCTCAGGCTCGATCCTCCAGGCACCAGCTCCAAAAATTCCCTTTAAAATAGTATGATAGCAAAATGCTTAAAGTAATAAAAAAGTAACAGGTAATGCAATGCAGTGGGAAGATCATAAGACAATTACTTAACAGGTTATGTCTTCTAAATTTATATACAGCTTATATTTTCTCTGAGCTTTTGTGGATAAAACACCTTTACATTCTATCAAATATAAACTTGCATAAAAGCTACAGTTGATTTAACTAATCGGGAATAATTATTTCTACAAACACTACCATGGTTTTATTAGGTACATAATTAATTTATTTTACTAAACCTGCAAATGGCAAGCACTTAATTCATTTTACAAAAACACATAGACCTATGTGTCAAAAGCTTTCAGAATATTTTGTCACTAATGTGCAGCGCTCTAATTTATCATAATAAAAATAACAAACTGCTCTTAATTCACTTAGAACAGAAAACAACTCCTAATATTTATCTTCATTTAGCTAAAATATTACCCAAACCTATAAGTAATAACAGTCTTCATGTACAGAAGCCCATCAAAAACAAAGCACAAGTGAGGCAATGTGCTATCACAGGCAACAGTTTAAATTGCAAAAATCATTTTTTCTAAAGAAAAGCAATGAAAAAGCAATGAAAATAAATAACCAAAACAAAGCTTTGAGTAATATCTATATAAACAATGCTTAGTGTTGCAATCACATAAAAAAGGTCTAGGAGCTTTTGTTCACCATAAAGTAATAACGTATACAGTGAAAAATCACATAGGTACATAACTGAAGTAGATACATTTGTAGCAGACTTTGTGGGAAAATGAACTGTTTTACTTGAGACATGTATTGCAGGAGCTAGAGGTAAGCAACGTTATTAGATGTGAATCAAATTTGTGTTGAAATTTAGAAACTTGCTAAATCCACTGAAATAGAATAAGTTGCAATTTGCAAGTGTGAACAGGTGCCAGCTGCTATGATGGTATTATGTACAAATAAAACAGTGTATTACATTGTTATGCATCACTTGATCTATCTATCTATCTATCTTTAGATAGCAGCGCTTGGCTACAAAAATCATGTGAGTTCATGGTACAGAAACTTTTTGTGGTTCTCACAAATTGTGTGGTGGGTGTTAGGGATCAAGTTCCCGCTGCTGCACAAGGGGAATCTCGAACCAGTCCCGCTGAGGTCCCCCATCCATCTCCAGCCACAGTGGAGTCTGCTCAGCGGAGACGTCAGTCCCAGCGTCTCGCTCGGTCTAATACTGTGCAGAGGCTTGTTGCTGCCTCTCTTGGTTCTTCTATTATAACCAGTGCTGGAGCAGGCAGCTCTGGGACTAAGTCCTCGCTTTCTCCTTCTGAGCATGCCCAGGGCAAGATCTCCCATTGGAGATCAGGGGTCACATGCTCGGTTACAGCAGCGACTCCCATTGGTCCTCCAGAAAGGTCCTGAAGCTGTTTGTGTTGTGGAAGCAGTTTCCCATTGGTCCTTTTCTGGAAGGTCCTGTAGCTGCTACTATAAAAGGTGCGCATGACCGCACGGCCATGCGCTAGTATCAATTCTGTTATGTGCTTTGCGCCAGTGTGGTCATGTACGCATGAGGTTAGGGCTCGGCTGAAATAAGCCCCTAGAATACCGGCACCTCCGGTGAGGAGTTTTGTATGCACGTGTTCAGGGCTTGGCTGAAATAGCCTCTAGAATACCGGCTACTCCGGTGAGGAGTTGGTTGTTTGCGTTACTGACTGCATGACCACAGACTGCTATCCGCTCAGCAGTTATCTGTGTACTCCTGTGGTGTTAACAGGACACAGTCTCTATTTCTGCGTCTATGTCAGCGACTCTGTGGTGTAACAGAGTTCGCTCATACCGCCATATAGTGCCACAGCGTCTATGTTTGCGACTCTGTGAAGTAACAGAGCTTGCTTATACCGCCATATCCTGTCATCTTACTAGCAGCAGGCTCTGCCTGCACGGTGGACCCCGGGCTGCGAACGCACCTATTATTTATATTTATTTGGTGCGTTCCGCCAGCCGTAACATAATACTAGCACCAGGGTCTGGCTAGTAAAATGGTGGACGACCAGCATCTACTGCGGTACATCCAGCAGCTGGAGGGTAGATTGGCGGCTCTAGAGCGCACAACCTCAGCTGTGGATGTTACCGCTGTCGCTGTTCAGGCTGCTAGCGTGGCTGCAGCCAGTTTGTCCTCTGCCACCCCTGCTCCGACTTTATCCCGTCTCCCGCTTCCAGACGAGTTTGCTGGTGACAGCAAGCATGTTGGGGATTCGTGAGTCAGTGCTCCTTTCATCTTGATCTTCTGGCTGCATGTTTTCCCACGGAATGGGCGAAGGTGGGTTTTGTCTTATCCCTCCTGTCGGGCAGGGCATTGGAGTGGGCAACGCCGCTGTGGGAGCGCGACGATTGTGTGGTGCAGAGTGCTCCTTTCTTCCTGGACGCTCTGAGACAGATCTTCTTAGGACCTCGTGTCACCCACGATACGGCGCTCCAACTGCTGGCAATATCACAGGGTTTATCCATTGTCAGCCAGTTCGCCGTCCAATTTCGGACTCTGGCCTCTGAACTAGAGTGGCTGGATAAAGTCCTCATTCCGGAGTTCTGGTGAGGACTGGCGGACAATGTGAAGGATGCCTTGGCCACCAGGGAGATTCCCGCCACACTGGAGGAGCTCATTTCCTTATCTACCCGCATTGATCTCCGTTTTAACGAGCGGAGGTTAGAGCGGACCCAGTGCACGCAGAGGTTTCGGCTGGCTCCCACCTTCGCCAAACCTCTGGAATCTTCCGTTCAGGCGTCCGACTCCCCCGAAGCCATGGAGGTTTCACGAGCCGGACCTAAGTCCCGGGCCGCTCGAGTACCGGTGGTCTGTAATTTTTGCCAACAGGCAGGACACTATGCTAACAGATGTCCACAGCGATCGAAGAGGTGATCGCGTCTAGTGACCCTGGGAGGAGGCTCACTAGAGACAGCGGCATTTTCCTCCAAGATGACATTTAAAGGGACAATCACTGTAGGCACTTCCACTCTCACGGTCGAGCTTTGTGTGGACTCAGGAGCAGAGGGGAACTTCATGTCCTCTAACTTTGCTCGCCGTCACGCAATACCTCTGGTGGCGCTCGACAAATCAGTGACTGTCCGGTTAGTGAATGGGTCGACATTGCCCTCACAAATTACACACCAGACTGTTCCTCTTACATTGTTTGTTTCCCTTTCCCATCAGGAGATTATTTCCCTACTCGTCCTTCCCGGGGGAATAGACGAGATCCTACTAGAAATATCTTGGCTCCGTTTCCACTCCCCACATATAGAGTGAACTTCGGGTAGGATACTGGGTTGCCACTACTGAGTTACCTGCAGATCTTACTCCACTTCCCAAGTGCTATGGGTCATATGCAGATGTGTTCTCCAAGAGGGCTGCGGAGACTCTTCCGCCTCATCGCCCCTATGACTGTCCTATCGACCTCTTGCCTGGAGCGGAACCTCCTTGGGGAAGGGTCTATCCCCTCTCTCTTCCTGAGACAGAGGCTATGTCGCAATATATTCAGGAGAATCTGGCAAGAGGGTTCATTAGGAAGTCGGTGTCACCGGCAGGGGTGGGATTCTTCTTCGTGCAGAAGAAGAACGGAGAATTACATCCATGCATTGATTACAGGGGTCTTAACGCCATCACCGTTAAGAACAAGTACCCGTTGCCCTGATTTCTGAGCTCTTTGATAGGCTCCGGGAAGCAAGGGTATTTACTAAACTAGATCTGCGCGGTGCTTATAACCTGATTCACATCCATGAGGGGGACGAATGGAAGACGGCTTTTAATACCAGGGATGGGCATTACGAATGTCTGGTGATGCCCTTTGGGCTCTGTAATGACCCAGCCGTTTTCCCAGACTTTGTCAATGACATCTTCCGGGATATGCTCTCCACCTCGGTCGTAGTCTATCTGGATGATATACTCATCTTCTCTCCAGATATTGACTCCCACCGGAGAGATGTCTGCAGAGTCTTCGACCTCTTACGGGCAAATTCCCTTTATGCTAAGTTAGAGAAATGTATGTTTGAGCTGGAGTCTTTTCCTTTCCTTGGCTATATCATCTCCACCCAGGGATTGGCTATGGATCCTGCCAAAGTACAGGCTGTGATGGACTGGCAAGAACCCCACTCTCTTAAAGCGGTGCAGCGCTTTATGGGGTTCATTAACTACTATCGCCAGTTCATTCCCCATTTCTCTACCTTGGTAGCTCCCTTGGTAGCCCTCACCAAGAAGGGTGCAAATCCCAAATTGTGGTCGGAAGAGGTCTCCAAGGCTTTCACTTCTATTAAGTCTCATTTTGCTAGTGCTCCCATCCTACATCGCTCCGATGTTGATAAGCCATTTTTATTGGAGGTGGATGCCTCATTCGTTGGTGCTGGAGCTGTCCTTTTCCAAAAGGATGCTCAAGGTCGGAAGCATCCTTACTTCTTCTTCTCTAACCTTCAAATCAGCGGAGAGGAATTATTCCATTGGGGATAGGGAGTTGCTAGCAATGAAGTTGGCCTTCTCTGAGTGGAGACATCTGTTGGAGGGGGCTCGCTTTCCCTTCCAAGTCTTCACCGACCACAAGAATTTGGTGTATCTTCAGACAGCCCAGCGGCTTAATTCTCGCCAGGCCAGATGGTCCTTGTTCTTCTCCCGGTTTCATTTCACCCTCCATTTTCTCTCGGGAGAGAAGAACATTCGTGCCGACGCTCTCTCTCGCTCTGTGGTGTCCTCTGAGGAGGAGGAGCCTCGGCTTATTGTTCCCACAGAGAGCCTGAGAACAGTGGCCCCGGTTTCGCTAGAGTCTGTGCCTCCGGGCAAGACTTTTGTGCCTACCAATTTGTGACCGGAGGTACTCTCTTGGGCACATTCGTCCAGGGTGGGTGGACACTTTGGGGCAAAGAGGACATTTGAGTTGCTGGCGAGGACATACTGGTGGCCGCATATGGTCCGTGATGTTGGGGACTATGTTCGGGCGTGTGTCTCCTGCGCCAAGAGTAAGTCCCCTCGACAATGGCCAGCTTGGTTACTTTACCCTTTGCCGGTGGCAGACAGGCCCTGTGAGATGTCAAATAGCAAAGCAAGTTGACAGCACTCTCAGTTATAGGGGCGCACGTACCAGATCCAAGGAACGACTCGGAAAGTCCATACAATGTAGGAAAAAAGAACAGCGCTCCATCTGGGTGTAAAGTGTAGAAAAAACTTTATTCAGCCATCAAAACGACGTTTCGACCTACATAGGTGTTTATCAAGTATACTTGATAAAGACCTATGTAGGTCGAAACATCGTTTTGATGGCTGAATAAGGCCCTGTGAGATGGTCGGGATGGACTTTGTGGTGGGCTTACCCAAGTCTCGGGGCTGCACCATCATTTGGGTAATCACCGACCATTTCTCCAAAATGGTGCACCTGGTGCCGCTACCACGGTTACCTTCTGCACGGGCTCTGGCAGCGTTGTTCGTTAGGCACATCTTCCGTCTACACGGCATGCCGGACAAAATTGTCAGTGACCGAGGCTCCCAGTTTGCGTCTCGGTTCTGGAGAGAGCTTTGTCGTCTACTCAGTGTTGAGTTAAATCTCTCTTCAGCATACCATCCCGAGACGAATGGGTTGGTAGAGAGGGCCAACCAGACCTTGGTCACCTATCTATGACATTTTGTCTCAGCCAGGCAGGATGACTGGGCATCCTTGCTACCGTGGGCTGAGTTTGCACTAAACAATGCTGTGGCTGACTCCACAAGGACAGACTCCATTCCTCCTAAACTACGGTCAGCATCCGCGGGTTCCGGTGCCCATGCCAGTGTCTTCCGCCGACTCCAGGGTGGCAGACTGGGCTGTGGAAGCACGGGACATTTGGGACCGTACCCAGGATGCTATTCAGGCTTCCATGGAGAGGATGAGGTCCTCCGCCGACTCACATCGGCACCCCGCTCCTACATTTGCTCCTGGTGACTTGGTGTGGCTCTCCGCCTGTAACATCAGGCTGCGAGTTGAGTCCACTATGTTGGCACCCTGCTGCCTGGGTCCTTTCAAATTTTAGGGATCGAGCTCCCACTGCTGCACAAGGGGAATCTCGAACCAGTCCCGCTGCGGTCCCCCATCCATCTCCGGCCGCAGTGGAGCCTGCTCAGCGGAGACATCGGTCCCAGCGTCTCGCTCGGTCTAATACTGTGCAGAAGCTTGTTGCTGCCTCTTCTGGTTCCTCTATTATAACCAGTGCTGGAGCAGGCAGCTCTGGGACTAAGTCCTCGCTTTCTCCTTCTGAGCATGCCCAGGGCAAGATCTCCCATTGGAGATCAGGGGTCACATGCTCGGTTACAGCAGCGACTCCCATTGGTCCTCCAGGAAGGTTCTAAAGCTGTTTGTGTTGTGGAAGCAGTTTCTCATTGGTCCTTTTCTGGAAGGTCCTGTACCTGCTACTATAAAAGGTGCGCATGACCGCACGACCATGCGCTAGTATCAATTCTGTTATGTGCTTTGCGCCAGTGTGGTCATGTACGCATGATGTTAGGGCTCGGCTGAAATAAGCCCCTAGAATACCGGCACCTCCGGTGAGGAGTTTTGTATGCACGTGTTCAGGGCTTGGCTGAAATAGCCTCTAGAATACCGGCTACTCCGGTGAGGAGTTGGTTGTTTGCGTTACTGACTGCAAGACCACAGACTGCTATCAGCTCAGCAGTTATCTGTGTACTCCTGTGGTGTTAACAGGACACAGTCTCTATCTCTGCGTCTATGTCAGCGACTCTGTGGTGTAACAGAGTTCGCTCATACCGCCATATAGTGCCACAGCGTCTATGTTTGCGACTCTGTGAAGTAACAGAGCTCGCTTATACCGCCATATCCTGTCATCTTACTAGCAGCAGGCTCTGCCTGCACGGTGGACCCCGGGCTGCGAACGCACCTATTATTTATATTTATTTGGTGCGTTCCGCCAGCCGTAGCAGTGGGGGATCGATAAATATTATTTTTTTATTTTATTAATATTTCTAACAGGTTTTGGATGTTTTGTAGCTGCAAAATTATTTAAAGGATTCAGTAGGCCTCTAAAAATCCATAATCCCCACTAAAGCCAGTTCTTCTGATCTGCCCCAATTAGTCACTATATTGACTCCTGAACATTAATTTCAGCATCAGCAAGAAAAAGTTGTGGACTTATAGTAATCATAGAATCAATAGGCATGTTAATGTAAATGACAAAAAAATGGAAACAAAATGTTCCAAACATCTCAGTTCATTTAGCTCCACATGGAGAAATACACTTAAAAACAACAGCATGATATCAATGAGATTATTAATGGCTGTTCACATCTTAATGAATCAGGTGTGTCTGAACCTCCATTTCACCCTCATCCCACCCAACTCCATCCATTTTGATGGAGCAGGGCGAAACTGGAGTGAAAACGCTAAAAGTCACATTTTTGAGCAACCTCGAGTTAGGCGAAAATTTTGCAACTTATCAAACTGTTTTAAGCCAAATTTCTGGTGAAAACGCTTCAATGAATCAAAGCCATAGTGTCCACTTTTAGAACCTGCACCTATCAAGTAAACAGGTATTTATGGGCGGCTGTATAGTGATCCTATGTTCAGTCTCTGTGTGGGGCTGGCTCACCTTACACTATATTCTCCAGTGGAGAAGGCATGAGTGCTTACCTTTCTTATATGCATTTGTGGTTAGGTCAGATGGGTGGGATATATGCCGTCGCATAAAATTTTTATCCAGAGACCTCTATCAACATTAATCCATCCCTGCTAGTATATACATACGCGCAGCTACTGTATGTATTGTCTGTACCAATGTATGTGGTATTTCATTAGTACATCATAAGGTCTTGCCTTTTACTTTGATTCTTGAATGTTATTTACCTATTATATGTATTTTTGAATTACAAATTTAATGTACAATATACTGTATAGCTATAAAGATTATAGAGAAAGATGTGGTGAATTTTACACTCCAATTAATGTAGCTAGCTATCCCTTCTTGATCTGAAAGAAGGCCATTTTCTGTTGTGTGCAGACTAACAAAGACAAATGAAGACTTAATTCAAGGTAGCGGTCTATCATATTTACATGACAGCACTAGCACAGAATGAAGTAGCAGAATTATTGGAGATGGATTAGATTGTGAGCTGTTAGGAGCCAGTTAAACTGTAGAAACAAAAAGTGACTTGACAACATCCATTTGTTTACTTGGAGCTGTCAACTCCATGTAATTAGGAATAAAAATGTCTAGGCTGTCACATACTCCTAGCAGTTCAAAGGAAGAGACATTTCTAAGAACATTGTTATAATAAAATAGTCAGGTCTTTTGTTTCAGTTACTATTAGCCATGAGTTATAGTTACAGATAAGGGGGAAAATACCTATTGTGCAGCCTGTACAGCTGTAAATGGGCCCTACAGTCAAATTCTCCCATTCCATAACAGTAAAAATGACTTCCAACTATATACTTGCATGTAAAGGGCTAGTAATGATTGTCATAGATCATAATTTCTGGTTAGTTACAGCATGTGGAGACACAGCATTGTATCTTACTTAACCCGATGACTTATTTTAGCAAACCAAGAAGAATAGACTGTTATCTGTATGTTGACTTTGAATTTATGTGTTGATCAAGAAAACAGACTTTTGCTTGTGTAAAGGTACTGCTACACTAAACTATCCCGCTAGCGATCACGATAACGACGCATACTAATGCGATCGCTAGCGGATAGTTTCAATATCGCTAGTAGCGGCTTAATTTAGCGATGTCGTTAAGGACGCTATCGCGGTTAGCGATCTCCTTAACGACTTTAGCGGTACAAAATACCGCTAAATCGCTAAAAAAAGTGCCACACTCAGCGATATATACTTACCAGCGGGACACCGACGATAAAAATAGGGTCCGGACCGATGTCAGCGACGAACGAGATCACAGCAGGATCTCAGCAGGGGCCACGTCGTTGCTACATGCCACACAGAACAACGTCACTAACGAGATCGCTAAATAGTGATGTTTTTTAGCAATCTCGTTAGTGACGCTGTTTAGTGTGGCATACCCTTAAGCTGGTCATATTGACATTTCATATAACATATTGTGCTGTTATCCTTGATGACTAGTGATGTTTACTGATATGCTAATTATGCATTGTGTAGACTAGATAGTTTGGTGACTTCAAAAACAGAGAAGGAAAAGCTATGCAAACAGATTAAATAATCAAGTAATGCTACTTGATCTCATCTCCATTCTTACTCTTTATGTCAATACTGAATGAACGACACTTGATAAGTATAAAAAGAGGTTACATGGCTCTGTATAGAGAGACAGAGAAAGAGACAGGCAGAGATTCAGCCAAGACATCAAAACATCCAAAGGACCAGAGACAGATCAGCAGCCAATACATCATGACTCTATCACAAGGGACACGGATCTATCATTATATAGTAAACAACCTAGGAGACCTCGGTCTCGGTTGAAAGAATACAGATCTGCTCCACTGACCATCGCTGAACCATGGATACATTTGGAGAAAGCTAGGATTGGGACCCGCCGGTCACCTGGCTCCATGGAGATGTTCAGAGAAACCAAGTTGTAACCATTGGGTCAACTGGCCTTGTACCTCAATGGACTTTCATCTTCCTACACTTGTAATTACCTCCTCTCTGTGTGCGTGCCACAGGTGGGGTAGTCGACCCTGGAAGATTAAGCCAAGTTGAGACCCTGTGGTCAAATGGCCTTGTACCTGAATGGACTGTCATCTTCCTACGCTTGTCATTTCCTCTCCTTGTGCATGCCACAGGTGGGGTAGTCGATCCTGGAAGTTCTGAAGTAACAGCTGCCATTATCCCAGCGAGTCAACGAAAGGGTGAGCCTCTTTAATGTGCACCATCTTGGGGTACTATGCTGGGATTGTTCTACGTGTTATCTGCCTGTTTTGTTGTTTCAGAAAGCATTACCGCACTGTTTTACCCTCACCCTGTGTTGTCTGAGTAGCGTTATGCCTATGTTTACAGGAGAGCGGGCGTTAAGCAGGACGATCCCTGTTCAAAGCGGTTCTGGCTAGCGGACCTGTGGCGCCTGCCCCCCCCGTGTCTCCACAGAGCAGATAAAAGAAATTAGCACACCAACAAAGGGATTGTCTAGGTAGAAAAGTCTGCGGTCACTCCTTGAATCCTCATAATAATAATAATCTTTATTTTTATATAGCGCTAACATATTCCGCAGCGCTTTACAGTTTGCACACATTATCGTCGCTGTCCCCAAAGGGGCTCACAATCTAGATTCCCTATTTGTATGTTTTTGGAATGTGGGAGGAAACCGAAGTACCCGGAGAAACCCACGCAAACACGGGGAGAACATACAAACTCCTTACAGATGTTGTCCTTGGTGGGATTCGAACCTAGGACTCCAGCTCTGCAAGGCTGTAGTGCTATCCACTGAGCCACCGTGCTGCCCTCATAAAGCACACAGCACCAGAATTTTCTGTTGCCGACACCAGGAGCATACTCCCTGCCACATTCCAACTAAATGAGCGCGGCCTCACTCAAGACAAATACATTGAACAAAGTCGCACACGTCTGCTCATAATGTGGCCGTAATAATGCATATCACATACTTGCAGTCACATGACTGTCTGGTCTCAATGCCGGCACCGGAGAATCCTGACAGCATGCACTAATAAGCGCGCTGTGAGGATTCTTAAGTCTGAAGCCGGATATAGTAGGTGCAGACTTTTGTGTCAAACTTGGACCACCCTTTAAAAAAAATGCCAGAAAGAATCTCTATAACCCCTTAACGACCGCGATACGCCTTTTAACGGCAGTAGTTAAGGATACTTAAACCACAGCGCCGTTAATTCACGGTGCTGTGGAGAAAGTATATAGCGCCCCCCAGAGTCAGATTTTCTCTGGGGTCTCGGCTACCGGGGGTAGCTGCAGTCACTAGGTATTAAGGACACTGTTTTCTCCTGGTTCTCCTCCTATCTTTCTGACCGCTCCTTCAGTGTTTCATTCTCTGGCTCCACGTCATCTCCTCTTCCTCTCACTGTCGATGTACCCCAGGGCTCAGTCCTTGGCCCCTTTCTCTTCTCTCTCTACACGGCCCCAATTGGACAGACCATCAGCAGATTTGGCTTTCAGTACCATCTTTATGCTGATGACACACAAATATACATGTCATCCCCTGACCTTACCCCCGCTGTACTACAGAACGCCACCGACTGTCTGTCCGCAGTCTCCAACATCATGTCCGCTCTCTATCT
This sequence comes from Oophaga sylvatica, assembly GCA_033576555.1. Lineage (NCBI taxonomy): Eukaryota > Metazoa > Chordata > Amphibia > Anura > Dendrobatidae > Oophaga > Oophaga sylvatica. The sequence continues at coordinate 315,270,624 of JARQOD010000006.1, forward strand.
GAAACTCAACCTCTCCAAAACTGATCTTCTTCTGCTCCCGCCGTCTACTAACCTCCCTAAATTTGACATTTCCCTCTCCATGGGCAGCACCATAACACCCCGGCAGCAGGCGCGCTGTCTAGGTGTTATGTTTGACACCAATCTCTCCTTCACATCCCATATACAATCTCTTGCCCGCTCTTGCCGGCCACACCTAAAGAACATCTCCAGAATCCCCCTTTTCTCACCATGGAAGCAACAAAAACCCTCACTGTAGCATTGATCCACTCCCGCCTGGACTACTGCAATGTTCTATTACTTGGCCTCCCCGTTACTCAACTATCCCCTCTCCAGTCCATACTGAATGCAGCAGCCAGGGTCATCTTTCTGGCTAATCGGTACTCGGACACTTCCGCTCTTCGCCATTGGCTGCCCATTCATTATAGGATCCAATTCAAAGTACTTGTTCTCACCCACAAAGCTCTCCACAGTGCAGCACCCCCCTACATCTCCTCCCTCAATTCTATCCATTGGCCTAACCGACTGCTGCGCTCTGCAAATGACTTTCGACTCACCTCTGCACTAATCCGTACCTCCCACTCCCGACTCCAAGACTTCTCCCGTGCTGCGCCAATCCTCTGGAATGCTCTACCCCAAGAAATTAGGACTATCCACAATTTGCATGGTTTCAGGCGCTCCCTCAAAACGCATTTGTTCAGAGCGGCCTATCACGTTCACTAATCAAAGTCATTCTATGTTTAAGTGTGTGTGTGTAGCCCATTCACTATCTCCATCTATCCCTCCCTCACTCCCTCCCTGAAGATGGCTGGACCATCATTGTAAATACACCATTGTATATACACACCTATACTTTGTATCTCCCCCACCTCATTGTAGATTGTAAGCTCTCACGAGCAGGGTCATCTCATCTTCTTTTGCTTTAATTATTGTATTGTTAACGTTGCTACTTATGACTTGTGTTTTGAAACTGTTAAACTGTAAAGCGCTGCAGAATATGTTGGCACTATATAAATAAAGATTATCATTATTATTATAAAGATTATTATTAAAACAGCATAAAAGCCATTCCACCGCGACCAGCTGTACACAATGTTTTTACATGTATTACTACTTACTTACTGCAGGGTATCTATTCATTGTTTTTGTTTTAGGTTTTGTCTGTTAATGGCTGCAATGTGAATGTGTGCATACGCTATGCACTTATACTAACTGGAATGCTTGTCCATGGTTTTGGTTTGATCTTTTGCTATGGTCTGATCTTTAAAGTATATTTTCTCAAAAACACTAGAGAGTTTCAGAAACAATATACCTGGGTGCAGGTATAGGATCTCTGCCACTACTTTACAATGTCCTCAGATGATGCATAAACAGATTCCCTTCAACATCAAAAGAACAGTAAAAATTCCTAAATTCTGGAAATATTGGGTTTTTCAAAGGAATCTCAATGCAGAATAGTTAATTTTCCTGGGTTATGCATTCACTTTGAGTGGGAAAAGTCTGAATGTCTTTGCTTCAATTGTAGCCATTTAAAAGTTTTAATAGTGAGCTTTGTCCTCTATACTAGGGTAAGTGCTGGATTTATTGATTGGTGGTTTCATTGGAGTCGAATTGGAACTTGCATGCCTAGCAAACAATGCTCAGAACTGTCTGTTCTGCTGAAATAGGATACGAATACAGACTACAAGGAAGTTCTTTTCTTTCTGTAACCTAGAGGATGAGTAAAGTGCAAACTAATGATAGACACTTCCTCTGCAGTAAGAGGCCATTTACTTGTTTTCATCACCATGATACATAATAGAAATATTAATAGGATTTTAGAATTATATTATTGGTAAGCCTTAGATTTTTATTGGTAAGCCTTAGATTATGATTAAATATGTCTGTTCATTTACATGTGTTGTAAGAACCTATTATATAGTGAGAAAAATCCCTCCAATAATAGAATTTTAAATACAATATTATCTTCTAATAACATAATTTTATATTGTTACTACCATCACTAGTCTCACAAATGATGGGGAAAATGTATCAACTGTAGTGTTGAGCATTCCGATACCGCAAGTATCGGGTATCGGCCGATATTCGCGTTATCGGAATTCCGATACTTAATTCCGATACTTTTTCAATATCGTATACCGGAATCGGAAGTTCCCATAATTCTTTGAGAAGCAATGTGATTTTAGTCAGCCAATGAGGAATCCTACGAAGTGTGGGCACATCCTGTAATGATGCGGTCATCTTAACTAATGGCATGGCTGTGATTGGCTGCTGAAATGATGTCAGAATGCACTATAAAAGGCGCCGCAGCCATTTTAGCGTCACTGTGCTGTGAACTCAGTTAGGGACAGAACGCTGCTGTGCTGACTCTGAGGGACAGTTAGATATTGCGATTTTGTGTACTACTGTGCTTGAGGCAGGCTAGTTTACCAACCGCTGTGTAAAGCTTCATTTTGCCAGTGTTGTTTTAACAGCTCTGTGCAAGGTGTGTGTGTGACAGTGCAGGTGACGCTGCAGTTTGCTCTGCATCCACCGCTGTTTGTAGGCATCTGCACGTGTCACTTTTTTTTTTTTTTTTTTTTATTTTATTTAGTGGAATTGGTGCAGCTCCATTATATTAGAAAAATATCAAATCTATTAGTGTGACGTGCTTCCATCCGTATACAATACATTGGTTGCAAACACTATAGAAGTACAGAAAGGAGCTTTTCACAGATTGTGGACAGTTGTGTTTCAGTGTTCACTTCAGTCTGTGTTTTTTACTTTTTTGAGTGCAGATCACGCTCCAGTTACTTGTTCAAGCACTGCTGCTTGTACTCTGCTGAGCGTGTCTCAGTGGCTCATCCTTTTCATTTATCTCCAATTGGTTCTGCTACATTCCATTTAAAATAAATCTAATCTATTAGTGTGACGCGCTTCCATCCGTATACAATACATTGGTTGCAAACACTATAGAAGTACAGAAAGGAGCTTTTCACAGATTGTGGACAGTTGTGTTTCAGTGTTCACTTCAGTCTGTGTTTTTTACTTTTTTGAGTGCAGATCACGCTCCAGTTACTTGTTCAAGCACTGCTGCTTGTACTCTGCTGAGCGTGTCTCAGTGGCTCATCCTTTTCATTTATCTCCAATTGGTTCTGCTACATTCCATTTAAAATAAATCTAATCTATTAGTGTGACGCGCTTCCATCCGTATACAATACATTGGTTGCAAACACTATAGAAGTACAGAAAGGAGCTTTTCACAGATTGTGGACAGTTGTGTTTCAGTGTTCACTTCAGTCTGTGTTTTTTACTTTTTTGAGTGCAGATCACGCTCCAGTTACTTGTTCAAGCACTGCTGCTTGTACTCTGCTGAGCGTGTCTCAGTGGCTCATCCTTTTCATTTATCTCCAATTGGTTCTGCTACATTCCATTTAAAATAAATCTAATCTATTAGTGTGACGCGCTTCCATCCGTATACAATACATTGGTTGCAAACACTATAGAAGTACAGAAAGGAGCTTTTCACAGATTGTGGACAGTTGTGTTTCAGTGTTCACTTCAGTCTGTGTTTTTTACTTTTTTGAGTGCAGATCACGCTCCAGTTACTTGTTCAAGCACTGCTGCTTGTACTCTGCTGAGCGTGTCTCAGTGGCTCATCCTTTTCATTTATCTCCAATTGGTTCTGCTACATTCCATTTAAAATAAATCTAATCTATTAGTGTGACGCGCTTCCATCCGTATACAATACATTGGTTGCAAACACTATAGAAGTACAGAAAGGAGCTTTTCACAGATTGTGGACAGTTGTGTTTCAGTGTTCACTTCAGTCTGTGTTTTTTACTTTTTTGAGTGCAGATCACGCTCCAGTTACTTGTTCAAGCACTGCTGCTTGTACTCTGCTGAGCGTGTCTCAGTGGCTCATCCTTTTCATTTATCTCCAATTGGTTCTGCTACATTCCATTTAAAATAAATCTAATCTATTAGTGTGACGCGCTTCCATCCGTATACAATACATTGGTTGCAAACACTATAGAAGTACAGAAAGGAGCTTTTCACAGATTGTGGACAGTTGTGTTTCAGTGTTCACTTCAGTCTGTGTTTTTTACTTTTTTGAGTGCAGATCACGCTCCAGTTACTTGTTCAAGCACTGCTGCTTGTACTCTGCTGAGCGTGTCTCAGTGGCTCATCCTTTTCATTTATCTCCAATTGGTTCTGCTACATTCCATTTAAAATAAATCTAATCTATTAGTGTGACGCGCTTCCATCCGTATACAATACATTGGTTGCAAACACTATAGAAGTACAGAAAGGAGCTTTTCACAGATTGTGGACAGTTGTGTTTCAGTGTTCACTTCAGTCTGTGTTTTTTACTTTTTTGAGTGCAGATCACGCTCCAGTTACTTGTTCAAGCACTGCTGCTTGTACTCTGCTGAGCGTGTCCCAGTGGCTCATCCTTTTCATTTATCTCCAATTGGTTCTGCTACATTCCATTTAAAATAAATCTAATCTATTAGTGTGACGCGCTTCCATCCGTATACAATACATTGGTTGCAAACACTATAGAAGTACAGAAAGGAGCTTTTCACAGATTGTGGACAGTTGTGTTTCAGTGTTCACTTCAGTCTGTGTTTTTTACTTTTTTGAGTGCAGATCACGCTCCAGTTACTTGTTCAAGCACTGCTGCTTGTACTCTGCTGAGCGTGTCTCAGTGGCTCATCCTTTTCATTTATCTCCAATTGGTTCTGCTACATTCCATTTAAAATAAATCTAATCTATTAGTGTGACGCGCTTCCATCCGTATACAATACATTGGTTGCAAACACTATAGAAGTACAGAAACGGGCCTTTCACAGCTACTGAACATGGGTTTTTAATTTTTAACTAAAATATGTATTTTTTCAAATGACACAAATATAAGTAATGTTGAAGAGGAATAGTCCTACATCCATTGTTTGCACAATATTACAGGTGTACATCATGTCCCTTAATCAACAATGTATTATTATATTTACTTGTATGCTTTTATTTAAAAGCCAAGAACACAGAAGGATAACCTTCGCACTGCAGCTGTTGTCAAAGTTCAACCCACATTATGCACTTCCAACATTGCAGCATTTGAGGCATGATGTGAGTTGGATTGGTCAAAGTTATGGAGTGAGAAGGTTCACCATCAGTACCCTATAGCATAAGTATGCTTTTGTGTTAGCATTTGTGTTAGACATGTGGATATCTGCCATAATATGTCACAATTATTTAGTTACAGATTTGTTACCAACACTAATCATTGAATGGTTTTAAATTTGACGTTTCACTTGTTTACAGCTTAGAAATAAGGGTGTAGCCTGATATCTATGTGTAGCACTAGCCACTTTAACATGTCATGTTTTTTTAAACATGTGTAGCTAGGTAGCAGTAATTTTTGCCGGACACACAGCAGGGGAACAGCAGGCGTTACTGAACCCCACTATTACTATAGCTTGTGTATTGGTCTGTGGACACGACACTTCTGAGCAGCAACTGGCAGTGTTGTAGCCCAGGGAGTATAGCTCAGGTGGTAGAAAGATGAACATAACAGGAGACATGGAAAACGTTGCCAACCAGTTAGTTAATCTGAAACCGGACAGGCAAATTCAGGCGAGATCCATGCCTAGTTCATTTTCAGAAAAGTAAGCCGTTCTACATTATCGTAGGATAGTCGCATGCAACGGTCTGCTAGTACACCACCTGCAGCAGTAAAGACGCGCTCCGATAATACACTGGCAGCAGATCAAGCCAGCACCTCCAATGCATACTGGCTAAGCTCTGGCCATGTATCCAGCTTAGAGACACAAAACTTGAATGGGGAAGAGCCATCTGAGAGTACACTGAGAGGGCAAGACATGTAGTCTGTAACCATCTTACGGAAATGTTGCCTCCTGCTGACTGGAGCCGTCTCGGATGGTGTAGACATTGGTGGCGCTGCCACAAAACTTCGACACATTTGGAACATACTGTTCTTGCCCTGTGCAGAGGCGCTGCTTGTGCTCCCTCTTGTTGCAGAGCTGTCTCCACTGCCTCGACGCACAGAGCTGCTTTGTAAATCAGTAGCAGCAGCAGTGCTCTCGGCTGGAATGGAGAACATTATGGATTGCACCAGTGTGTCTTGGTACTTCCGCATTTTACGCTCCCGGTTCAACGGTGTGATGAGGCTTTGTAAGTTGTCCCGGTAGCGAGGGTCTAGGAGGGTGTACACCCAATAATCAGACGTGGTGTGAATGTGTTCGATGCGGCGGTCGTTTCTCAGCCACTGCAGCATGAAATCAACCATGTGCTGCAGACTCCCAACTGGCCAAGAAACGTTGTCCCCTGCAAGAGGCGTCATCTCCGCCTGCTGTGCATCACCCCACCTTGGTCTACATACTGACTAGAGCATTGTCTACCTCCCTCTGGAGCGATGTCTTCCTCCTCCATTGACTCCTCCTCATCCTCCTCACAAAGTCCTTCAAATACATATAAATTTACAAAATTTAAAACTCAAAATTTAAAAACTTTGTATCATAATTCTGTAACATCAGTTTATGGAAACACAATAGCATTACAAAAGGATAGACAAAAAATGTACATTATGTGCTTTGTAAATACATTAAAAGTTTGTAATGGTTATGAAAATATAGACAGCGACTCTGGAGGTTCAATTGTTGATACAGCATGGTACTTTGAAAGTCCTCCAGCCCTTTGTGAGGAACCACGTTGCGCTGACTGTCCAGAAGGTGATGGAATTTGTGACTCCTCATCCTCCACCTCTTCCAAAACCTCATGCCTTAGTGCTTGCAGTGTTTTTTGAAGCAGGCAGATAAGGGGGACAGTCAGGCTGACTAGTGCATCATCTGCACTCGCCATCCGCGTTGACTCATCAAACGCACGCAAAACGTGGCAGATATCCTTCATAGAGTTATTCGCCACTCATTACACTGGCAGTGGCTGCCCATTCATTATAGGATCCAATTCTAATTACTGGTTCTCACCAACAAAGCTCTCCACAGCGCAGCACCCCCCTACATCTCCTCCCTTATTTATATTTATCGGCCTAACCGACTGCTGCACTCTGCAAACGACCTTCGACTAACCTCTGCACTAATCCGTACCTCCCACTCCCAACTCCAAGACTTCACCCGCGCTGCGCCAATCCTCTGGAATGCTCTACCCCAAGAAATTATGACTATCCGCAATTTGGATGGTTTCAGGCGCTCCCTCAAAACACATTTGTTCACAGTGGCCTATCACATTCACTAATCAAAGTCATTCTATGTGTAATTCTGTGTGTGTAGCCCATTCACTATCTCCATGCATCCCTCACTTCCTTAAAATGGCTGGACCATCATTGTAAAAACACCATTGTATATAAACACCTGTACTTTGTATCTCCCACACCTCATTGTAGATTGTAAGCTTTCACCAGCAGGGGCGCTGATTTTGCTTTAATTATTGTATTGTTAACGTTGTTACTTATGACTCGTGTTTTGAAACTGTTAAACTGTAAAGCACTGCGGAATATTATGGCGCTATATAAATAAATAATATTATTATTCTTATTATAGAGGCCCACTCAGTAGTGGTGAAGTGTGAACGGCGCAAATTGCGAGTTGACTGCGCCTGATGCAGCTGATACTCCATTACTGTTGGCTGCTGCTCACACAACCGCTCCAACATATGTAACGAGGAATTCCACCTGGTGGGTACGTCACATATGATGCGATGTTCATGAAGGTGAAATCTGCGTTGCAGAGCTGCAATCAGCGATCTGGCCATGCTGGAACGTCGCAAGTGAGCGCACTCTAGGCGGACCTTGTGCAGCAGTGCATCAAGATCCGGATAGTCCCTCAAAAAACTCTGCACGACCAAGTTGAGCACATATGACAGACATGGTATGTGAGTGAGGTTGCCAAGGCCCAGAGCTGACACCAGATTTCGGCCATTGTCACACACTACCAAGCCTGCCTGTAGATTCTCTTCCAAAAACCACACGTCGCTCTCCTGCTTTATGGCATTACAGAGCTCCTGCGCTGTGTGGCTAAGATTCCCCATGGAAATTAATTTCAGGATGGCCTGTTGACATTTGGACACGGCTGTGCTCATATCGGTCGCAACAGGTAAACGTTCACGGGTCCATGTGGAGGTAGACCGTGACGGCTCCTGCAGCGATGATTCTGAGGAACTGGAATAGGAGGAGGAATCAATGTGTACAGACTTGATTCCTGCAATCCTTGGAGTTGGCAGAACACGTACAGCGCCACTCGCAAGATCAGTACCCGGCTGCACAACATTGACCCAATGGGCAGTGAGGGAAAGGTATTGTCCCTGGCCATGGGTGTTAGAACCCTCTTGTTAGGTTTTGTTTCAGTTTGCTGGTCACATGACCTTTTTTCCCTATTTAGTCTGGCTCCGCCCTTCTGGCTTTGCTTGACTTCATTGTATTATCTACTGTTAAGCTAGCCGGGTGCTTAGGTGCCTTAATCTGTCAGTTTTGCTTGATGTTAGGATCACAAAGTATTTATTTTTCTGTTTAATTATCCATGCTACAATTTATGTTAGGAGGTGTCCACCTTTTCTCACAGTCCCTAGATCTTGTAGGGATTACTCCCTCGCAACTATAGGTCTTCGTTCACACTAGATGAGGACTTTAGCGGGTCTGGTCGCAGGATCAGGTTCCCCGTTACATCGTAGGGATTCAGCTTAGTTGTATTGTAGGGACAGAATTCCCTTCTTTCCTTACTGGTTGTAGCAGATCATAACAATGGGTACTGGTCCACGCATCGGTGGTCAGGTGGACCTTGCTACTGAGGGCTTTTAGTAGCGCATGTTTAATTTTTCCCTCAACATGCTTTTGCAGACCAGGGACGGCTTGCCTGCTGAAATGAAATCGGCTTGGCACATTGTATTGTGGGATTGACAATGATATTCAGTTACGGAAACTGTCTGTCTCCACCAGCCTGAATCACAGCATTTCAAGGGACAGGAGTTTTGCAATGCCAGCATTCAGAGCCTGTGCTCGTGCATGGTTTGCGGAGTATGGCCGTCTTTTATCCCATGCCTGTGCTACCGCTGGCTGTTTTGTGGCCTGGGAGTGTGAGGATGACAGGGAACTTGCTGCTGTGTGTGGAATAACAGTTTGTCTCTGGACAACAGTGGCCGAGGTTCTTCCATGGCGATCCTGTGAGGAAGCATAACCAGCTGTGTGTGAGCTCGATGAAGAGGCTTCAACACAACCTGAAGATGTAGGTGCTGCTGTAGGTTGGCCTACATCTCTAGTGTGTCTTTGTAACTCAACTACGTGCTTTGTCCGCACATGTTTCCACATATTTGTGGTATTGAGGTGACTGACACTTTTAGCTATTTTTAATTTTTAATTACACAGCTTGCATTTCACATAGCAAATATCATGTGCAAGTGTGTGAAAAAAGGACCACGCAGTGCAAGTCCTGGGAGCGCACGTTTTGACTTTTGGAAGACAACTGCTCCGAACAGGTGCCAAACTGGAGGCTACAGGCAACCGAGTCTGCAGCCTAACTCTCCCTCCTGTTTGTACCGTTGGGGCAATGTCTTCCTCTATCTTCCTTCTATCACTAACCATTTCTCTAGGCCTCTCCCAGCTTTCAACCAAAGTACTGGTTCTCACCCACAAAGCTCTCCACAGTGCAGCACCCCTCCTACATCTCCTCCCTCATTTCTATCTATCGGCCTAACCGACTGCTGCGCTCTGCAAACGACTTTCGACTAACCTCTGCACTAATACGTACCTCCCACTCCCGACTCCAAGACTTCTCCTGCTCTACGCCAATCCTCTGGAATGCTGTACCCCAAGAAATTAGGACTATCCACAATTTGCATGGTTTCAGGCGCTCCCTCAAAACACATTTGTTCAGAGCGGCCTATCACATTCACTAATCAAAGTCATTCTATGTATTCTGTGTAAGTGTGTGTGTGTCTCTAGCCCATTCACTATCTCCATCCCTCAGTCCCTTAAGATGGCTGGAACATCATTGTAAATGCACCATTGTATATAAACACCTATACTTTGTATCTCCCCCATCTCATTGTACATTGTAAGCTGTCACGAGCAGGGGCGACTTATTTAGCTTAAATTATTGTATTGTTAACGTTGTTACTTATGACTTGTGTTCTGAAACTGCTAAACTGTAAAGCGCTGCGGAATATGATGGCGCTATATAAATAAATATTATTATTATTCCTCTGAGCTGCTCCCACCACCTTCCTGTTCTTCATGCCATGTTGGGTCTTGGACCTCATCATCTCCACTACCCTCTTCCAACACCTGCTGTTGGGTGGTCTGGCCAGCACCATGCTCAACAGAAACTGGCACCTGGGTCTCATCATCATCATCAGATGCGTTCTGCGGTGTGCTGACCATCGGCACTGTCTCACCCGCCTCTTCAGATTCAGAGAGACACAGCTGTTGCGCATCACTGCATACTCCCTCTTCACATTACAGAATGCTGCTTGGCTGGGCCCCTGTTTGCAAGCCAATAGATTCTGAGAACAGAAGCAGACACTCAGCTGGCTCCTGTACAGAACTCTCTGACTGCCTGGGCAATTTGCCAGGCGGTGAAGAGACAGATGGTTGCCCAACAGTGCTGTGGTCCTGAGAGGAGGTGGAAGCAATTGAAGTCGATGCATTGGCTGACATCCAAACAACAACGGCTTCAATTTGTTCTTCCCGCAGCAGGGGGGTACTCCGAGCTCCTACAAAAGTGCGCATAAAGGAACGCTCACGGCCCGGGGAAAACTGGTGGATGCTGTGTCACTGGGGGCCGCAGCAGCCACAGAATCCCCACGTCCTCTCCCTGAAGAAACTCCACGACCACGTGCCTTACTCCCTGCCTTCTTCATCTTGGTAGATTGATAAAGAAAGTCTGAAAAGTTATAAGGTCTAAGTGTGGTTATTCCGCAGAGACTGCAGTGAACACTGCACACAACTGTTCACTACCCAATGCGTCTCAGCAGGAAGGCAGTCTGTGCGTCAAAACAAAGGCACAAGCATACATCCATGTACCCTGTTTATACAGCTATATAAAAAAAAATATGTAGTAGTGACGCACACTTTATTGAGGTACAGTATTACATTGCCATTCACCATCTGTGGCTATGCAGTGTCATCTATATATACCTTATCTATCTGTTGTCATGCTTCCAAGTCGACAGTCAGCCATAAATAGCAATTTTCACTATGCACTATGCACTTTTTAAAGGTTATGTTTGTTAATAAAAATGATTATTGCCACATATTATGAGTATTACATGATGGAAATTGTATAATTTTGTATAAAATATTTAGGGACATTATTCAGCAAATGGAACATTTTAGTAATATCACAGATAACTTGTAATGCTGATGATGTTTTGAAGTCAGACATTCATTGTCTATACAATAAAAATGGTGTACATACTGTTACTTATCCATCATTAATGGATTCAGATATGTACTTGTATGCTTTTATGTACAACCGTATAGCAGATTCCTTAACTAATTTATTTTGTGGTTTGCATTGCTGTTCAACATGTTAATGTATGTGTTTATGTTTGTCAATTCTTTATCTAGATATTAGTTTAAATGAAATCATCATCTTATGGTAGTAAAGGTTATCTTTCTCTTGTTTGAAGTATAGACATTTAAAATTGACAGGTAACAAGGAAATTACTTGATCTAGTATTTAAACATCCTCCTTGACCCTGGGCTCCAACACCGCCAGTTGTTGCTCGGAAGTGCTGTTAGCACAGTCAACACTTGCTCCTGTGTTACTGGGGTTCAGTAACGTCAGCTGGTCCTCGGTTGTGCCATTGGCTCTTTTCCTTCTGCTGCCCCTCCGGGTTCCAGTACCGTCAGCTGGTTCTCCGCAGTGCCTTTGGCCTAGGTGCCTCCATGTCGGTATCCGAGTTCCAGCAACGTCTGCTGGTCCTTGGTAGTGCTTTGGAGCACAGGTACCTCCTGCTTAGTAACCGTGTCCCAGTAACGTCAGCTGGTCCTCGGTTGTGCCATTGGCTCTTTTCCTTCTGCTGCCCCTCCGGGTTCCAGTACCGTCAGCTGGTTCTCCACAGTGCCTTTGGCCTAGGTGCCTCCATCTCGGTATCCGAGTTCCAGCAATGTCTGCTGGTCCTTGGTAGTGCTTTGGAGCACAGGTACCTCCTGCTTAGTAACCGTGTCCCAGTAACATCAGCTGGTACAAGATTGTGCTACAAATACAAGATACGGAACAAGAGACACAAGAACAATAAGCAGAAGATCTAAAAGCAGAAGAACATGAAGTATAAGACCAAAATGAAGAGCAAAATATATGCTCTAAATTCTAATCAGAAGAAGACTAAGCAGTGTATGGGGGTGAGTCCGTTCCTCCTCGTGGTGCCCCTGGAAAATGCCTGCTGCTGCAGGCTAAACTGAACACGGACAAATACTGTTGTAATTTAAATCTTTTGTGACAGCAAGAACGGAAGGATGAAAAATTCATACTTTGACAGATTACAAGTACAGGATTCTCTGTCACAAATAAGAATATGATGAAGAAGATGAAGCAGAATATGAATAAGAATAATAGTTTAATAAGAAGAATATGAGTAATGTTAACAAAGATGAATAGCAAGAAGTTTAAGAAGAAGATAAAGAAGGTGAAGATGAAGAATAATTTGATGAAAAAGATGATGCTGCAGAAGATTATGAAGGAGAAAGTGTGTGAAAAGTTAAAAAGGTGAAGATGAAGAGCATGGAAGTTGTGTAATATACATATTTGCCAAAATATAAAAAACGTTAACATTGTCAATTTCTTCGTCAATCCGAACATCTTTAAAAAAAAAAATATTTATGCTATTCCATTTGATTGGGTTAAACATCTATGCCTTTAATGTCTCCTCAACCTTCCCCAATACATTCTACATTACTCTTTCTTGTTTTCCTTCATGTACAATTAACCAACAAGGCAAGAATGGTTTTTTTTTAATTTCGATATTTTGTTCCCATAGACTTACATGGGACTTCCGGTATCGGTATTGGGTATCGCCGATATTTTAGTGATATCGGCGATACCATTCCGATTCCGATACTTTAGGATATCGGAAAGTATCGCTCAACTCTAATCAACTGTGTTATAGCATGTACACTATACTGTATATTCAAGAGTTAGTATAAATTGCTTCAAATTGATCAAAAAGTGCAGATGGATTGGTGCAATGTACTTATTCTGTTAAGCACACTCATCTTCCTTAAGTCACTTTAAAATTGCCAAGAAGGAAGAAATAAACAAAGCACCTAATAAATATACTCTACTATTTAGAAATAATTTTTAACACATGCCTGGAGTACGAAAATTAGTAAGGATCCCCAATGGTGCTCATTACAAAAAATATTTTATTTTCTTACATTAACTTGTTTTCAGAACAACTGTTGTATAAAAGAAGAGATAACTTTTGGTATTTAATTCCCCTATGTAACCTTGGCAAGAGATATACAGGTAACCTAAAGCCCAAGTCCCACTGGAATATATGAAAATGGATCTCCAGTGTCTAACTGGGATTGTGATTTACACCTCTGCCACAATGAATTCACCAACACTTGACACACAGGGCTTTTCCCCATGCCCTAGATGTCTAGTCATCAATAACCTCTACATTCAATGGACATCACCTATCTTTCCTATACTTAGTCCCCTAATATTTTCCAAAACATACTGCGTTCACCAGACATCAACACAATTTCTATCCGATCCTCACGTGTTAACCTCTGTGACATGTCAATGACTGTAAACAAAGAGAAACTTGTAAATAACTCATGACAGAATAAAGTCACGTTAAAACCAAGCACACCATTGTTTTTCTTGTGAAATTCTCAAAAAGTTTGTTGTGTCACATGACCCTCTTCCCATAGGAAAAAATAAAGTTGGATCCAAAATGGCCAACTTCAAAATGGCCACCATGGTCACCAGCCATCTTGAAAAGTTTTCCCCCTCCCATATAGTAATGTGCCACAAATAGGAAGTTGATATCATCAACCATTCCCATTTTATTTGGGTGTATCCAAATATAAATGGCCCACCCTATATATTTGTTTCCCTTATACAACCCCTGGCAAAAATTATGTAATCACCGGCCTTGGAGGATGTTCATTCAGTTGTTTAATTTTGTTGAAGAAAAGCAGATCACTGACATGGCACAAAACTAAAGTAATTTCAAATGACAACTTTCTGTCTTTAAGAAACACTAAAAGAAATCAAGAACAAAAAATGTGGTAGGCAGTAATGGTTATTTTTTTAAACCAAGCATAGGGAAAAAATTATGGAGTCAATCAATTCTGAGGGAAAAAAATTATGATATCATGAAAAACAAACAATCTAAAAAACACTCCAACACATCACTAGTATTTTGCTACACCACCTCTGGCTTTTACAACGGCTTGCAGTCTCTGAGGCATGGACTTAATGAGTGTCAAACAGTACTCTTCATCAATCTGGCTCCAACTTTCTCTGATTGCTGTTGCCAGATCAGCTTTGCAGGTTGGAGCCTTGTCATGGACCATTTTCTTCAACTTCCACCAAAGATTTTCAATTGGATTGAGATCCGAACTATTTGCAGGCCATGACATTGACCTTATGTGTCTTTTTTCAAGGAATGTTTTCACAGTTTTTGCTCTATGGCAGGATGCATTATCATCTTGAAAAAATATTTCATCATCCCCAAAGATCCTTTCAATTGATGGGATAAGAAAAGTGTCCAAAATATCAACATAAACTTGTGTATTTATTGAAGATGTAATGACAGTCATCTCCCCAGTGTCTTTACCTGATGTGCAGCCCCATATCATCAATGACTCTGGAATTGTGCATTTTCTCTTCAGGGAGTCATCTATATAAATCTCATTGGAATGGCACCAAACAAAATTTCCAGCATCAACACCTTGCCCAATGCAGATTTGCGATTCATCACTGAATATGACTTTCATCCAGTCATCCACAGTCCACGATTGCTTTTCCTTAGCCCATTGTAATCTT
Organism: Oophaga sylvatica; assembly: GCA_033576555.1. Classification (NCBI taxonomy): domain Eukaryota; kingdom Metazoa; phylum Chordata; class Amphibia; order Anura; family Dendrobatidae; genus Oophaga; species Oophaga sylvatica. Next base: position 315,285,632 of record JARQOD010000006.1, read on the forward strand.
GTTTTTTTCTGTTTAGATGTTAATGATGGCTTTCATTTAGCTTTTCTGTATGTAAATCCCATTTCCTTTAGGTGGTTTCTTACAGTTCGGTCACAGACATTGACTCCAATTTCCACCCATTCATTCCTCATTTGTTTTGTTGTGCATTTCCTGTTTTGGAGACATATTGCTTTAAGTTTCTGGTCTTGACGCTTTGATGTCTTCTTTGGTCTACCAGTAGGTTTGCTTTTAACAACCTTCCCATGTTGTTTGCATTTGGTCCAGATTTTAGACACAGCTGACTGTAAACAATCAACATCTTTTGCAACATTGCATGATGATTTATCCTCTTTTAAGAGTTTGATAATCCTCTCCTTTGTTTCAATTGACATCTTTCGTGTTGGAGCCATGATTCATGTCAGTCCACTTGGTGCAACAGCTCTCCAAGGTGTGATTACTCCTTTTTAGATGCAGTCTAAAGGGTATGCCACACTGAACAATATCGCTAACGGGATCGCTAAAAAACGTCACTATTTAGCGATCCCGTTAGCGATGTTGTTCAGTGCGGCAGCTTCCAGCGACGAGCTTCCTGCTGTGATCTCGCTCGTCGCTGGAATCGTTCCGGACCCTATTTTCTCGTCGGCGCTCCCGCTGGGTAAGTATATATCGCTAGTGTGGCACCTTTTCTTAGCGATTTAGCGGTACTTTTGTACCGCTAAAGTCGTTAAGAAGATCGCTAACGGCGATAGCGTCGTTAACTATATCGCTAAATGTGGCCGCACTTAGCGATATAGAAACAATCCCGCTAGCGATCGCATTAGTATGCGTCATTATCGTGATCGCTAGCGGGATTGTTTAGTGTGGCAGTACCCTTACGTGCAGACCTAATTTGATGCAGGTGTTAGTTTTGGGAGATTAAAATTTACAGGGTGATTCCATAATTTTTTCCCTCTGAATTGAGTGAGTCCATAATTTTTTTCCCTATGCTTGGCTTAAAAAAATAACCATTACTGCCTACCACATTTTTTGTTCTTTAAGTGTTTCTTAAAGTCAGAAAGTTGCCATTTGAAATGACTTTAGTTTTGTACCATCTCTGTGATATGCTTTTTTTTCAACAAGATTAAACAACTGAATGAACATCCTCCAAGGCCGGTGATTACATAATTTTTGCCAGGGGTTGTACAGTCATGGCCAAAAGTTTTGAGAATGACACAAATATTATATTTTCACATGATCTGCTGCCCTCTGGTTTTTATGTGTGTTTGACAGATGTTTTTATCACAGACAGAAATATAATAATTGCAAACATATGAGTAACAAAAGCTTATATTGACAGTTAGAATGAGTTAATGCAGCAAGTCAATATTTGCAGTGTTGACCCTTCTTCTTCAGGACCTCTGCAATTCTCCCTGGCATGCTCTCAATCAACTTCTGGACCAAATCCTGACTGATAGCAGTCCATTCTTGCACAATCAATGCTTTCATTTTGTCAGAATTTTTAGTTTTTTGTTTGTCCACCCGTCTCTTGATGATTGACCACAAGTTCTCAATGGGATTAAGATCTGGGGAGTTTCCAGGCCATGGACCCAAAATCTCTATGTTTTGTTCCCTGAGCCATTTAGTTATCACCTTTGCTTTATGGCAAGGTGCTCCATCATGCTGGAAAAGGCATTGTTGATCGCCAAACTGCTCTTGGAGGGTTGGGAGAAGTTGCTCTTGGAGGACATTCTGGTACCATTCTTTATTCATGGCTGTGTTTTTAGGCAAGACTGAGAGAGCCGATTCCCTTGGCTGAGAAGCAACCCCACACATGAATGGTTTCAGGATGCTTAACAGTTGGCATGAGACAAGACTGGTGGTAGCGCTCACCTTGTCTTCTCCGAATGAGGCGTTTTCCTGATGTCCCAAACAATCGAAAAGGGGATTCATCAGAGAAAATAACTTTACCCCAGTCCTCAACAGTCCACTGCCTGTACCTTTTGCAGAATATCAGTCTGTCCATGATGTTTTTTCTGGAGAGAAGTGGCTTCTTTGCTGCCCGCGCTTGCTCCAAGAGTTTCCGCATCACAGTGCGTGCAGATGCACTCACACCTGCCTGCTGCCATTCCTGAGCAAGCTCTGCACTGCTGGTAGCCCGATCCCGCAGCTGAAACACTTTTAAGAGACGGTCCTGGCACTTGCTGGTCTTTCTTGGGCGCCCTGGAGCCTTTTTGTCAACAATGGAACCTCTCTCCTTGAAGTTCTTGATGATGCGATAGATTGTTGACTGAGGTGCAATCTTTCTAGCTGCGATACTCTTCCCTGTTAGGCCATTTTTGTGCATTGCAATGATGACTGCACGTGTTTCTTTAGAGATAACCATGGTTAACAGAAGAGAAACAATGATGCCAAGCACCAGCCTCCTTTTAAAGTGTCCAGTGGTGTCATTCTTACTTAATCATGACAGATTGATCTCCAGCCATGTCCTCATCAACACCCACACCTGTGTTAATGGAGCAATCACTGAAAAGAGGTTAGCTGGTCATTTTAAGGCAGGGCTGCAATGATGTTGAAATGTGTTTTGGGGGATAAAGTTCATTTTCTAGCCAAATATTGACTTTGCAAGTAATTGCTGTTAAGCTGATCACTCTTTATAACATTCTGGAGTATATGCAAATTGCCATTAGAAAAAGTGAAGCAGTAGACTTTGTAAAAATTAATATTTGTGTCATTCTCAAAACTTTTGGCCATGACTATATTTATATCAGGCAAACTACAAGATATCCCCTCATACTTTAAAGAGGACTAGTCACTATTTCCTTGACAATTGTGGTTTTAAACAATAAAGTACATTTTGAAATAAGGTCTATAATTTCTAAGGTCATACAGGATGCACACATTATCTCACCTGACCTTAGCACAGAAACATCACATTTCAAAATTTCCTATCAATATTTTAAGACACAATTATCAATGTACTGTAAAAGTGATGAGTCCTCATGGAAGTGTAAGGAGGTATTTTGTAATTTGCTTCATTTTGAAGCAGCGGCTGTGCCATCTGTGTACACTCAAATACAGTTAAGTATTTTTTAAGCACTTTAATCAGAAAGTTTTGTAAAATGATGCATATGGATAGCAATATGTTTTATACATCATTTTATTGAGATATCAATCCCAACCAACAGTTAGAACCTCGGAAAGCAATCTGAGCTTGTGAACCTTAAGCTAGATAACCAGACTGTAGAAAACAAAATGTGGTCTGAATATGTGACCGTTATTCTTAATGTAGAGATAAGCACCGGTGTTTCAATTTTAGCTATGTGAATTTTGTTATCTAAAATTGCATTCTGAAATTGAATATATATGATATGAAATGTGGAATGTTTAAAACGTGCATCCTTTCTCCTAAAGCAATGATGTTATTTGGGTTTACACCAAATAATACACAAGTTACTTGTGCAGCAGCCTGAAGTTCATTGGACAATTATCTTTGTCAATAAGTGTTTAAAATAAGAAAAAATATTAAAATTGTAAAAACAGACAATTGTAATTTTAAGACATGGTTGTAAAATGTGTAAATCATTTACAATGATTTAAATCCAAATCATGCTATTCCCAGAAAATAGAATGGCATGGTAGGTAAGACAAGCATGTAGGGTTCATTGGGTTCAGCCGGACTTGAGTCCAAAGTTTAGGTTCGGGTACCAGAACTTGACCCGAACTTGACCCCGAACCCAAATCCCGTATAAATCAAAGGTGACTCGGACTTTAGTGCTGTAAAATGGTTATAAAATGGTCTTAATAAGGGCTAGGGGGCTTAAAAAGGTAACAAAATGGGGATAAAAGTAGGACAGTTGCCCTGCAAACAAATATAGATAGGGAAATGAAAATAACATTATAATAAATAAAAGAAAAATAATAATTTTGAACCAAGAGGCAGAGATCCTAGTGGAGGAGGTTGAATTGGTGGAGGAGGTACAAGTGGACATAACAATATAGGTGAAAGAGGAAGGCGAGGAGGTATCCAACATTGTTTTTGTAGATTTTACTTAAAAGAGCATGAAATAAAAAAAATAAATATATCAACCTAGAACCAAGAGGCAGAGGTCCAAGTGGAGGTGGAGTAAGTGGAGAAGGTAGATGTGGAGATGTAGGTGGAAGAGGCAGTGGAGGAGGTATTCAACACTGTTTTGGTGTTTTGTTTTTTGGGGGTGGGAACTGACTTCAAAGATCATAGAATAAAAAGTGGCAATCTAGAAGCAGAAGGCAGTGGTCCAGGTGAAGGTGTGGGTGGAAGAGGGCAGGGAGGAGGCATCCAATACTGTTTTTTTTAGGGATCTGACTTAAAAGGACATAGAATAAAAAATAAAAAATAACAAACTAGAACCAGGAGGTGAAGGTCCAAGTGGTATAAGAGGTGGAGGCGGCGGTGTTGGGAAGGTTTGAGGCATTCTGAGAGCTATCGAACGTTAAGATTAATCTAGAGAAATTTGAGGCGATGGGGATAAATATACAACATACAACCATCCAAAATTTGAAGACTAAATTCCCAATAAAATGGAATTCTAACTATATTAAATATTTAGGAATTAAACTGAGCCCACATTGGAACTCCCTTTTCTCAATCAACTTTGTACCCCTTCTCAATACTACTTTAGAGGCCACTAAGTCATGGAGAGCACCCTATATATCCTGGATAGGACGAAAAAACCTCATCAAAGGGTTCATTCTACCCAAGTACAGCTACATATCCAGAATGTTACCCATTAAAGTCCCAGACACGTTCTTCCAAAGGGTCCGTTCTCTTTTTGGGAAGTATATATGGGGTGGCTTAGAACTTAGATTAAGCTATAACACACTTTCCCTCCCTAAATTTAAAGGGGCATAGGAATCCGTGACTCACAAAAATACCACACTGCGGCAACCTTGTCGCTGTTAATTGACTGGACGAGATATAATAACCACAAATTATGGACAGGGATTGCAAACGAGTCACTGACAGTTCCAATTTCCACTATTCTCCACTTGTCCACAGACTTTACAAAGACGCAATATCAAAAAATTTGATCAAGACTTGGGTCAGATTCTCCTCCTCACTAATGCCACTTCCATCACCTTTGATAAAAGTAAAGGACCTACCCGGCCTTTATTTAGACCAACCTTTTATTAAAGGCACAGATTCTCTACATAGGATAAACGAAAGTCTAGATGCTTTCATGGAAGATGGTGTAATCCTCCCATTAGATGATCAACAAACTAAATTCCCACACTACCATGTTAACTTCCTTCATTACAACAGGCTCAAAAACTCAATGAGATCATATTTGCAACCTGGACTCCTGCTCAGAGAGTTGACTGCTTTTGAAAAGCTAGTGACTCAGAGGAATAAACCAAAGGGCGTGTTGGGCAAGCTCTACCAGATGCTCCTAGCCCACTCAACCTCTGTCAAACGAGCGTTTATATTGAAATGGGAAAAAGACCTCGAAGTTAAATTACAAGACTGAGAAGTTGAAAATATCTATAAAAACTCGCATGGACCATCAGGCTGTGTAAGGGTTCAAGAAAATTCATGCAAGGTCCTTACTAGGTGGTATGCCACCCCTGTCACAAGAAAGCTGTGGCAGCCCAACGCATCCTCTAATTGTTGGAGATGCTTCGGCGAAAAGGGATCATTCTTACACATATGGTGGCAATGCGACAAAATTCAACCATTCTGGAAAAAAGTGCTCAAAATGTCAACAAAACTTTGCCAGCTCCCAAACCCCCCATCCTTGAAATTAATCTTCCTAAACTGGTCAAGTGACATTGCACAATATAAACACAAAAAGCTTCTCATGTTCTTGATAGCAGCAGCTAAAATGCTCATCCCCCTATATTGGCTATCCCAGAGCTGTCCTATCCTGTCAGAATGGTTACACAAAGTAAATCAACTATATCAGATTGAAGAAATAATAGCAAGCACGAATTTCTAGCTAGGAAAATTTAGATTGACCTGGGCACCGTGGACACTCTTTAAAGAAAAAGACGAATACTTAGAACTATTAAATTCTCAGTAAAATATATCAATTTGCCCTAGGATCACCCATATCTAAAGCAACACCTGCTGATTAGCCATACAAATAGGGCAGAACTCCCTCCGATTTGACATCCCCCCTGACTGGAATACCGACCCCCATTCCTAGGCCTCCCCCTCTCTCTACCCTCTTTTTCTCTCCTTCTTCTACCCTTTTACTTCAGGCTCATACTTAGATGCGACTGATATATACGTATCTATCAATGATCTACGTCAAGGATCTCTTCATGGACTCACGATTTTAATTATTAATACTCGGCTGGATTCCGTCTGGCTTGCTCTATAGCAAAACGTTACAAGTAATACTATATAAGATGTTAATACATTATAGCAATGCTCGGTCGGAAATTCATGAAACTATTGATTCTTGATCTATCTCGTTGCATGTGATGTTACACTTTTTGTTAAAACAATAAAAAGATGTTTAAAAGAAAAGAAAGAAGAGGTGGAGGAGGTAGATGTGGCGGTGAAGGTGGAAGAGGTGAAAGAGGAGAAAGCCAACACTGTGTTTGTGTTTTTTTGTCTTTAGTTTTGTTTTTCTTTTGTATTTGTTTCTTGTTCTTGTTTTTTTTTTACATGGGGAGGCCCCAAAATTAAACGAATGGCAAGTAGAGTATAGTAATAGCTGGGTATGGCTGGCATAGTGTCCAGTCAGTCAAAGGTATGGATAAGTTCTGTGGGATCCACACCTTGTTCATATTAATGAACGTTAGCTTCCCCACATTGGCTATGGACAGGTCCATGCCTGTGGTCACAACCCCTGCCGTGCTAAACATATATTCCGACAGTACACTTGTCGCATGGAGGGCCAGCACCTCCAAGGCATAAAGGGCAAACTCAGGTCAGAAGTTAAATGGGGCAGACATATAATTTAGTACGTGAAAACGTGTGGACACGTACTCTTCAACGATGTTGTTGCAATGCCTCTGCTAAAACGGACCTTATCTGATGGTGGTGCCAAATATTGTGGCGTGCTGAGGAAGTTTTGCCACATTTCAGCCATGCTAACCCTCCCTTCCAAGGTGGTGGCAGTGCCCCAGTTGCATTGGCAACTTCCTCCTCCTCTTTTGCCTTGTTCCTCCATTGAGCCCCCACAGTCAGGTGGGAACGCAGTCACTAATGCCTTTACCAGAGTGCGCTTATATTCACACATTTTGCGATCACGCTTTAGTGATGGAAGTATTGATGTTACATTGTCCTTATATCGGGGATCCAGCAGGTTGGCCACGCAGTAATATCCCGAAGAAAAAGGCAAAGTACAATTATGCTCATCCATATACTGAACAAATACCCAAGAAATTATGGACTAGGAGCGATCATAAAAGCAATTAATTTTTATTCATACAAATTGATAAAAATCAGTCAAATTTAATACATAATATAGCAAATAATGCAAGGGAGAAGGCAAAATCTAGGTCTCATAAAGAGCAAGAACGGTGTCATAAAAATAGAAACTGTTTACATAGATACAAATAGATATAATCAAATTGATCTCAAATTCATGTATACAAAGCTATAATATATGGGCTATTGATGTAGTTGCTGAAACATTCATCCAACATATACGTGTTCACAGAGGGAGTATGATTATCCCATATATATATATATATATATAGAAAAATTCCACAAATATTTTCATAAAGTGCTTAGTGCATTAAATCAATCCTATACGTATAAGAGATATATATCATCAGAAAATTCATGCCCTCACCACAAATGAACACTATATAATAAGAAATAAAGTGCCTAGTGCAACTTAGCAAAAATTCATCATAATGACCAAAAAAGATTTTGCTCATCAAATCAGGGAATAGAGGTATAGTCACTAATAAATATGATCATCATGATAAATAGCCTCAGCGTAAATAGTCAAGCATGCCACAATCATATGAAGTATCCCACACATAGCAAATAGTAGTGCAAATGAAATTCATTATAAATATCCACATTAGTAGGTTATAGAGCATACCTAACAAAACATGAACAAATAGTTAATAGAAAATTCAGACACCAGAACTTACAGGATATGAGCTGAAGAACCCCTACGCACGTTTCGCTATGTTGCTTCCTCGGGGGGCCCAACTCATATCCTGTAAGTTCTGGTGTCTGAATTTTCTATTAACTATTTGTTCATGTTTTGTTAGGTATGCTACTATAACCTACTACTATGGATGGCTAAACCTTCTGCCTTATACTGATCTCGGTGATATTTAACTTTGGTTACCCTCACACAGCAAGTGGTTGCATATATTCCACTATATCCTCCACTATCTATGTAAAAAGATTGTATTTTTATGACACCGTTCTTGCTCTATATGAGACCTAGATTTTGCCTTCTCCCTTGCATTATTTGCTATATTATGTATTAAATTTTACTGATTTTTATCAATTTGTATGAATAAAAATTAATTGCTTTTCTGATCACTCCTAGTCCATAATTTCTTGGGTATTTGGCCACCCAGTAAGCAGCAGTGGTAACAATCCAGGCAAATCATCAGTCATTGCTCAGGCATAGCAGCATATATTGGCTCATGTGTGCCAGGCTGCGCAGAGGCAACAACAAACTGTCCTCGGTGGGAAGTGTATGGTCTGGATCCTCTGCATCCGACCAGTTACACTCTAGTGATGCCCATGAGCTGCTTTGAGTTTCACCCTACTGTGAACACGGATCCTCCTCCTCATCCTCCAAATCTGTCTGCTGGCTGGACAGTTGTGTATATGTGCGCTGTTGGTACAGAAACCCACCCTCTGAGCCATATGTGGATGACAGGCCTGATAACGATATGAATGGTTCATGTTCCTCCTTCTCCTCTTCCTCCGGTACCACAATCTCATCCATCATTGCCTGAAGTGTTTTTACTAGCAGGTATAAACAAAGTATAAACCTACAATTTTATCCACATGGCCGAATGGGACATATCCCCTAGGCCTAAACTGCAACACCGATAAATGCATAGTGTATAAAGTCTATCAGAAAAAGATCCAGGAAAAACAAGGGGATAGATACAAATTATCAATAAATTTTATTGTACAAAAAATATCACAATAAGACAAAACACGGCGAGAGATGGATAATAAAACAGCTAAAAGAAATTGGTGCTATGCAATAAAATAGATGGACGTATTAGGCACCAAAAGAAGAAACACAGAGTCTCAACACAAACACCTGCACAGGGCTAAATATATATAAATATTCCACATAAGTGGTGCAATAAAATAATGCCCACACCTGTAGATAACCTGTAGAATGTAAGCCCGAAAGGGCAGGGTCCTCTCCCCTCTGTACCAGTCTGTGATTGTTAGTTTGTTTACTGTAAGTGATATCTGTAATTTGTATGTAACCCCCCTCACATGTACAGCACCATGGAATCAATGGTGCTATATAAATAATTAATAATAATAATAATAATAATAATAATAATAATAACCAGTCAACACATGCCCCAAGGAAAGCATGAGAATACCCCATGCCGCACAAAAATCGCTAATATAATGTAGCAAATGGAAGGGGAGTAACCATTCACTAAGTTGCAAGCAAAACACCACCAAACATCGAGGTGTTCAAATGCAAAAAGTTCAAGAAGTAGTATCAATACATTGGGACATGTTAGAGCCACGTACAGAGGCAGGGAATGAAACACACAGGAGCCTCGATGCGCATTTCACCGCCCACGGCTTCGTCAGGAGTCGTGGTTTACATAAAAGAGGTCGGTATATTTATATCAAAAGGAAAAAGCTCCTAGCCAGTCAGCACACAGTCCAAGAGGGTATCCCTCCCCGCCATGGAGCGTGCTGGTGCGCGCCACAGACGGTGGGAGGGAAGACAAATGTCATTACCCCCCATAACCACGGCAATGTGCCCGACTCACAACATAACAAGGGAGACCCGAGATAAACAAGGACTGAGTCTGCACTGAGATATATAACTGAAGCGAATCGACATGCCAGCCAGCGTGATGCTACTCCCCGTGACAACACGGGCCAGAGCGCGCCACGGATGATGGGAAGGAGGACGTGCGTCATCACCACCCATCACCATGGCGACACAGCCAGCCAGCGATGCCACAGTAGAGGAGCAGCGTGTTAGGGATCGAGTTTCCGCTGCTGCACAAGGGAATCTCGAACCAGTCCTGCTGCGGTCCCCCATCCATCTCCGGGCCGCAGTGGAGCCTGCTCAGCGGAGATGTCGGTCCCAGAGTCTCGCTCAGTCTAATACTGTGCAGAGGCTTGTTGCTGCCTCTTCTGGTTCCTCTATTATAACCAGTGCTGCAGCAAGCAGTCTTGGGACTAAGTCATCCATTTCTCCATCTGAGCATGCCCAGGGAAAGATCTCCCATTGGAGATCAGGGGTCACATGCTCAGTTACTGCAGCGACTTCCATTGGTCCGCCAGGAAGGTCCTGAAACTGCTTGTGTTCTGGAACAGTTTCTCATTGGTCCTTTTCTGGAAGGTCCTGTAGCTGCTACTATAAAAGGTGCGCATGTCCGCTCAGCCATGCGCTAGTATCAAATCTGTTATGTGCTTGCACCAGTGTGGTCATGTATGCATGTGGTTAGGTCAGGTGAGGAGTTTTGTATGCACGTGTTCAGGGCTCGGCTGAAAACGCCATTAGAATACCGGCTACTCCGGTGAGGAGATTATTGCTTGTGTTCTGATTGCATGACCACAGACTGCAATCCACTTAGCAGTCATCTGTGTCCCCTGTGAGTCTGACAGGACACAGTCTTTGTCACAGCGGCTCTGTGAATTAACAGAGTCTGCTTATATCGCCATATAGTGCTACGGCGTTTACATCTGCGACTCTGTGGGATAACAGAGTTCGCTCATACTGCCTATTTGCGCCATCTTACTAGCAGCAGGCTCTGCCTGCACGGTGGACCCCGGGCTGCGAACGCACCTCTCCTTAATATCTATTAGGTGCGTTCCGCAGGCCCTTAACACAGCGCACGCCTGAGGCACGTCTGCGCTCAATACAAGGTAGTATAAGAATAATAAAAGAATAGTAAAATCAGAGACGGCGCCACAGAAATTGAAGCAAGCAATTAATTAGAAAAATGAACAAAAAACTTATGACGACATACCAAATCTACAATAATACAGTTCAAAAACCAATTGCTGTTCGATAGTCAAGTAAATGATAATGAACAATCAAATTTAATAGAATAACAAATAAACAAAAAGATCAATGGAAAATAAGAATAACACAATAAAAAGAAAAGGAAGAAATGTATAAGGAAGTCTCTTCAAGATTTGCTAGCTGGATGGTCCAGATCTGCTGTTCGCAGGAAGTAGTGGTTCCAAGCAAAAAAGTGATTACTAGACAGAAGCCAATGGAGAAAAAAGACGTAATGCCTAAAGGATATGAAAAATTAAATCGTAAAAATTATACATTAAAAGCACAGATAATCCCGTACCCAATAAAAGCACAAAGGTGCATCTAAGGCTGGAATCAGATACAACGTATAAAAAGTCAGTCCGATTTTGTCTGCCGAGAATCGCACAAATGTTCTCCGTATGGTGATCCGTATGTAATCCATTTTCAATGCGATGATGTGATTTCCTCGCATCTAAGTATCCGTGTGACATCTGTATGGCTTTTCATTTCTCACTGCTTTTCCCCTTTGAATTTAATGGCTCAATGGGCTGTAATCAGGAAAATGTGTGCGTATTTCTCGCAAGTCACACTGATGGTCCGTGTGGTGTCCGTTTTTTTCTCCCACCCATAGACTTGCATTGGCGAGACTTGGCCGATATACGCTGCAAATCGCAGCATGCTGCGATTTCACTCGCATGTATAATACTGACGAGAAAAAAACGGATGATGGGAGCTGCCCCATAGATTAACATTGGTCCGAGTTCTATGCCATTTTTTCTCGCAGAGCACTTGTCCGTATTATATGGTAGTGTGACTCCGGCCTAAAGGGAAGACTTGAAACTGATGGTCTTATTAAGGCTACTGGGTGAAATGGTATTGAGCGTGACAATACAACGAGTTTTCCTTCTGTAGGAGTTTTCGTTTAAGATTGCCACGCGGATACCCATATAGACTTGATCAATCCCACAAACTGCAAAACCCTTGGGATTGCAGTTGTGGAACTCCAAAAAATTTTTTGGAATTGTTTTGGGTAAATGTAGTTCCAAACAATTCATAGCGTTTTTGATGTCCCTGATATGTTCCTGTGCACGTGTTTTCAGTGATCTTGTCATCATGCCGATATATATGCAGTCACAGGGGCAACTAGCATGATAGACAACTACCTCTGTGTTGCATGTAATGTGGTGGACAATATTATACCCTTACTGTTGGTCGAGAAGGGACTACTTTTTGGAGGAATATAATGGCTGCTACACAACATATCACTTAGGGTACTCGATTTGGGCCAAGTGATTGAAGGATAAGGTGTCAATTGGTGATGAAGATCAGAATCTGTCAACATCACCAGCCAGTGCTTCAGGAAGATATCATGAATAGTGACCCAATTAGAATTAAACCTGGTGATGAATCTGTGTGTCGTGTGTGATCTTTTGTTCCTGACTTTGGAAGGTTTAGAGAATAGAGTAGATCTGTAAGAGGTAATTGCTCGAATATAACCTCTATTGATATCTTGGAATGAGGAACCTCGATCCTTGAAATGACAAAAAAGGTCTCTGGCCTGCTTATGAAAGGTACATTCGTCCAAGCAAATACGACGTGCTCGTAGAAATTGCCTAATCGGTATTGAGCTCTTAAGTTTAGAGGGATAGTAACACTCATGATGGTGTCATCAGTGCTGGCCATGTCGGTGGAGCACAACGCGGCACACAGTTCCCCCATGGAGGCCTACTCATTGGTAGAGAAGTGGTGTTATTCTGTAGGGTGACTGACCCATGTGTGCTGCAACTAGAACTCCTCTATTGCCTGCTGCTGCTCACACAGTCTCTCCAGCATATGCATGGAGGAGCTCCACCTTGTTGATACATCACATATGAGTGTTGTGAATGGACTTGAAATGAGTTCTGAGCAGAGGCTCCCTCTGGTGGTTACAAGCGGTACTGGACTGTCCAGTGAAGATTGGGAGGATTGGGAATCAGGTGTTACTGACTGGTCTTATATAAGGGAGTCGCCTTCCCATCAGGGTTTTGTCCTGCACTTCTGTGGGGGCCTTCAGGGTCCCCTCCGGGGGCTTTTGCCCTCTCAGTTTAGTTCAGCCACTGATGTTTGTACATTTGCTTTTTTCCAGTTTTTTCAGTGGCTGCTGTTTTGATTTTGTTACACCAGAGAACTAATTTAGGTGGTAGAGGTCGTGTGATCTCAGGTGTTTTTGAAATTAGTAGAGTTGGTGCTTTTCAGGGTTTTTTGGGATTGCAGTAAGTGCCCTTCCTATCCTTTTCTATTTAGGTAGTTTGGGCCCCAACGTTTGCTCATACTATTTTCTGTCTGTGTCAGTATTTCTTCTTGTCTAACCGCCATTACATGTTTGGGGGCTTTCTATGTTCTTTGGGGATCTGCTCCGGGGCAGATAGCTTTCCTCTTTCTATCTTTAGGTGTAGTTAGTTTCTCAGGCTGTGACGAGGCGTCTAGGACCAATGTAGGAACGCTCCACGGCTGCCTCTAGTTGTGGTGGTTAGTCAGGGTACTGCAATCTCATAGATTCCAACTGCTCTGGTGTATTGCCTTTTTTACCTGCACTCCTCAGCTACCGAAACACAACAGTATCACCGGCCTAAAAATTGAAAATTGTATGGTACTCACAGAAGGGAAAAAATATTGTGAAAGAAAAAAGGTTGTCAGAGTTGTCAGAGATATTTTTCGGTTTGTTGCATTTTTTTTTTTTTTTCCTTTTTCCCTCTGTATCTCTGGGTGCTGGGGAGGATTTTTTCTCTCAATGGAGTTTGCACAGTTGTCTGGCCGTGTGGATCAGCTTGCCACTGAGGTTCAGAGTATTGCTACCTATCTTGCAAGGTTGCCTGTTGTGGAACCTAGGATTCCCATGCCAGATTTGTTTTTGGGGGATCGATCCAAGTTTCTGAATTTCAAAAATAATTGTAAATTGTTTTTTGCCTTAAAATCTAAGTCCTCAGGGAACGCAGCGCAGCAGGTTCAAATTGTCATCTCTCTCCTGCGCGGCGATCCTCAGGATTGGGCTTTTTCCCTGACACCTGGGGATCCTGTTTTGAGTGATGTTGATGCATTTTTTCAGGCCTTGGGGTTATTGTACGATGAGCCTAATGTCACTGATCAAGCTGAAAAAGCCTTGTTGGCATTAAATCAGGGGCTTGATGACGCTGAGTTATACTGTCAGAGATTCCGTAGGTGGGCAGTCCTGACCAAATGGAATGACGACGCTTTGGCAGCCCTTTTTCGGAAGGGTCTGTCAGATAATGTAAAGGATGTTATGGTGGGATTCCCTGTCCCCTCTGGTCTCAATGATTCTATGTCATTAGCGATTCAAATTGACAGACGTTTGCGTGAGCGGAGAAGTATGCGTGGAATAGTGTTGCCTTGTGAACCTGCTTCTGAATCCATGCAGTGTGATAGAGTGGTTTCTGGGGCACAGCGTCATGAGTTTCGAAAGCGCAATGGGTTATGTTTCTACTGTGGTGATGCCTCTCATGCTATTTCAGTCTGCCCTAAGCGGGGAAGACGTTTTGCACGCTCAGTTGTCTTGGGTAGTATTCAGACTAAGTTTTTATTAACTGTTACTCTGATATGCTCTCTGTCCTCATTTTCTGCTCAGGATTTCGTTGATTCGGGAGCAGCTATTAACCTGATGGATTTTGATTTTGCTAAACGTTGTGGGTTTCCCTTGATACCCCTACGGAAGTCTATTCCCCTACTGGGGATCGATTCTACCCCTTTGGCTGAGAATAAACCTCAGTTCTCTACTCAGGTGATAATGAGGGTTGAACCTGATCATCAGGAGAGCTGCAAATTTTTGGTTCTGTATAATCTGCATGACATTATCGTACTGGGTTTCCCTTGGTTACAGTCTCATAATCCTGTTTTGGATTGGAAATCTGTGTCTGTAATCAGTTGGGGCTGCCAATGTGTTAATACCAACACTCCTGTTTTTTCTGCCTCCCCCCAGGCTCAGGATGTTCCTGACTTTTTGATTGATTTTTCTGATGTGTTTAGCGAAAGTAAATCTGCATCCTTGCCTCCCCATAGGAGCTATGACTGCGCTATTGAATTAGTGCCTGGTAGTAAATTCCCTAAAGGTCGCCTTTTTAACTTGTCTGTACCTGAACATGACGCTATGCGGTCTTATATCAAGGAGTCATTGGAGAAGGGTCATATCAGACCATCCTCTTCACCCTTAGGTGCCGGTTTTTTCTTTGTGGCCAAAAAGGATGGTTCATTAAGGCCGTGTATTGATTATCGTCTTTTTAACAATATTACTGTGAAATATCAATATCCGTTACCCTTGATTTCTGACCTGTTTTCCAGGGTGAAAAATGCTACTTGGTTTACCAAGCTTAACTCAGTGGGGCATATAACCTTATTCGCATTAAGCACGGGGATGAATGGAAGATGGCATTTAATACCCCTGAGGGGCATTTTGAGTACCTTGTGATGCCCTTTGGGCTCACTAATGCTCCTTCTGTCTTCCAGTCCTTCATGAATGACATTTTCAGGGATTTTGTGGATAAATTTCTGATTGTTTATTTGGATGATATCTTGATTTTTTCCAATGACTGGGACTCTCATGTGAAACATGTTCGAACTGTATTCCAGATTTTGAGAGAGAATGCTCTGTATGTGAAGGGATCAAAGTGTCTTTTTGGCGTACAGAGGATCTCATTTTTGGGATTCATTTTGTCCCCATCTGTTATTGAAATGGACCCGGTCAAGGTTCAGGCCATCTGTGATTGGGTCCAACCTACTTCATTAAAGGCTCTTCAAAGATTTTTGGGTTTTGCCAATTTTTATCGTAAATTTATTGGTAATTTCTCGGTTATTGTTAAACCATTAACTGATTTGACCAAAAAGGGTTCTATGTGGTGAATTGGCCTCCTGAGGCAGTCTCTGCATTTCAGGAACTTAAGCAGAGATTCACTTCTGCTCCTGTTCTACGGCAGCCTGATGTTTCTCTGCCATTTCAGGTGGAGGTTGATGCCTCTGAAATTGGGGCAGGTGCCGTTTTGTCCCAAAGAGATCCAGAGACCTCTAAAAGTAACCCTTGTGCCTTTTTCTCTCGAAAATTTTCTCCTACTGAACGTAATTATGACGTGGGTAATCGGGAGTTATTGGCCATGAAGTGGGCTTTTGAAGAGTGGAGACATTGGCTGGAGGGAGCCAAACATCAGGTGGTGGTCCTTACGGACCATAAGAATCTGGTTTATCTGGAATCTGCCAAGCGACTTAATCCTAGACAGGCCAGGTGGGCCTTGTTTTTCACACGTTTTAATTTTGTGGTTTCCTTTCTTCCTGGCACTAAGAATGTTAAGGCGGATGCCCTCTCGAGGAGTTTCCTTGCGGACTCTCCTGAGTTATCTGATCCTTCTGTTATTTTGAAAGAAGGTGTAGTTCTTTCCGCCATCTCGCCCAATTTGAGACTGGCTCTGGAGGGGTGTCAGGAGGATAGGCCCGAGCGCTGCCCTGTTGAGAAATTGTTTGTCCCGGACTAGTGGAAAAAGAGTGTGATGTCTGAGATTCATTGTTCCGCGTTGGCCGGTCATCCCGGAATTTTTGGTACCAGAGACTTGGTTAGTCGGTCCTTTTGGTGGCCTACCTTGTCTCGTGATGTCAGGGAATTTGTGCAGTCCTGCGGGACTTGCTCTCGCTCCAAGCCTTGCTCTCGCTCTAGTGGTTTGTTGATGCCATTGCCTGTGCCCAAGAGACCATGGACCCATATCTCTATGGATTTCATTTCCGATCTCCCTGTTTCTCAGAGAATGACCGTCATCTGGGTGATTTGTGATAGGTTTTCCAAGATGATACATCTTGTGCCATTACCTAAGTTGCCTTCCTCCTCTGAATTGGTGCCTTTGTTCCTTCAGCACGTGGTTCGTTTACACGGCATTCCTGAGAACATTGTGTCTGACAGAGGAGTCCAGTTTGTTTCCAGATTTTGGAGGACCTTTTGTTCTAAACTTGGTGTTCAATTGTCTTTCTCCTCGGCGTTTCATCCTCAGACCAATGGACAAACTGAGAGAACAAACCAGACATTGGAGACTTATCTGAGATGCTTTGTGTCTGCTGATCAAGATGACTGGGTCTCTTTTTTGCCTTTGGCTGAGTTTGCTCTTAATAATAGGGCTAGCTCTGCCACTTTGATGTCTCCATTTTTCTGCAATTTTGGGTTTCACCCTCGATTTTCTTCGGGACAGACGGAGGCTTCTGTCTGTCCAGGTGTTGACTCTGTTGTGGAGCGTATGCAACAGATTTGGGACCAGGTAGTGGAGAGGTTGTCCCTCTCTCAGGAGAGGGCCCAGCGGTTTGCTAACCGGCATAGGACTGATGGTCCTCGGTTTAAAGTGGGGGACTTGGTCTGGTTGTCCTCAAAAAATATTCCTATGAGAGTGGCATCTCCTAAATTTAAGCCTAGGTTCATTGGACCTTATAAGATCATGGAGATTCTTAATCCTGTTTCTTTTCGTTTGCTTCTTCCAGGGACATTTAAGATCCATAACGTGTTCCACAAGTCCTTGTTGAAGAGGTTTGTTGAGCCAGTGGTTCCTACTGCTTTGCCTCCTGACCCTGTTCTGGTTGAGGGCAATATGGAGTTTGTGGTTGAGAAAATATTGAATTCTCGTTTTTCTAGACGGAAACTCCAGTATTTGGTTAAGTGGAGAGGTTATGGTCAGGAAGACAATTCTTGGGTGTTTGCTTCGGACATCCATGCTAGGAGACTCATCCGTGCGTATCATAGAACTCATCCTGACCGACCTGGTTGCTCAAGTGAGGGTTCGGTGACCCCTCCTCAAGGGGGGGTACTGTTGTGAATGGACTTGAAATGAGTTCTGAGCAGAGGCTCCCTCTGGTGGTTACAAGCGGTACTGGACTGTCCAGTGAAGATTGTGAGGATTGGGAATCAGGTGTTACTGACTGGTCCTATATAAGGGAGTCGCCTTCCCATCAGGGTTGCCGGTGATCAATTGTTCTGGTCTCAATCCTTGATTCCTGTTTCCTTTGTAGCCTGCTGTGTCGTGTCTGCATCTCCTGCTAACAGATAAGACATTTTCTTCTTTTTGTTTTTGTGCTTGATTTTTGCATTTTGTCCTGCACTTCTGTGGGGGCCTTCAGGGTCCCCTCCGGGGGCTTTTGCCCTCTCAGTTTAGTTCAGCCACTGATGTTTGTACATTTGCTTTTTCCAGTTTTTTCAGTGGCTGCTGTTTTGATTTTGTTACACCAGAGAACTAATTTAGGTGGTAGAGGTCGTGTGATCTCAGGTGAAATTAGTAGAGTTGGTGCTTTTCAGGGTTTTTTGGGATTGCAGTAAGTGCCCTTCCTATCCTTTTCTATTTAGGTAGTTTGGGCCCCAACGTTTGCTCATACTATTTTCTGTCTGTGTCAGTATTTCTTCTTGTCTAACCGCCATTACATGTTTGGGGGCTTTCTATGTTCTTTGGGGATCTGCTCCGGGGCAGATAGCTTTCCTCTTTCTATCTTTAGGTGTAGTTAGTTTCTCAGGCTGTGACGAGGCGTCTAGGACCAAAGTTGGAACGCTCCACGGCTGCCTCTAGTTGTGGTGGTTAGTCATGGTACTGCAATCTCATAGATTCCAACTGCTCTGGTGTATTGCCTTTTTTACCTGCACTCCTCAGCTACCGAAACATAACAGTGTACTGTCTGGTGCTGTTTATATGGACAACCTGACACTGCTTATGTGTACTGTCTGACACTGTTTATGGGGGCACTCAGGTACTGTTATATGTACTCTTTGGCATTGTTTGTGTGTATTCCCTGACTGCTTATGGGGGCACTCTGGTATTGTTATATTTACTCCTTGACTGCTTATGGGGGCACTCTGGTATTGTTATGTGTACTCACTGACTGCTTATAGGGGCACTCTGGTATTGTTATGTGTACTCCCTGACTGCTTATGGGGGCACTCTGGTATTGTTATGTGTACTCCCTGACTGCTTATGGGGGTGAACTGGTATTATGTGTACTCCCTGACTGCTTATGGGGCGCTCTGATATTGTTATGCATACCCCCTGATTGCTTATGGGGGCACTCTGGTATTGTTATGTGTACTCCCTGACTGCTTATGGGGGCGCTCTGGTATTATGTGTACTCCCTGACTGCTTATGGGGGCGCTCTGGTATTGTTATGTGTACTCCCTGACTGCTTATGGGGACGCTCTGGTATTATGTGTACTCCCTGACTGCTTATGGGGGCGCTCTGGTATTGTTATGTGTACTCCCTGACTGCTTATGGGGGTGAACTGGTATTATGTGTACTCCCTGACTGCTTATGGGGGCGCTCTGATATTGTTATGCATACCCCTGATTGCTTATGGGGGCACTCTGGTATTGTTATGTGTACTCCCTGACTGCTTATGGGGGCGCTCTGGTATTATGTGTATCCCTGACTGCTTATGGGGCGCTTGGTATTTTATGTGTACTCCCTGACTGCTTATGGGGACGCTCTGGTATTATGTGTACTCCCTGACTGCTTATGGGGGCGCTCTGGTATTGTTATGTGTACTCCCTGACTGCTATGGGGTGTTCTGTATTATGTGTACTCCCTGACTGTTATGGGGGCGCTCTGGTATTGTTATGTATACCCCTGACTGCTTATGGGGGCGCCTGGTATTATGTTTGTTGGTATTATGTTGTTGGATGAGGGGGACAATGTATACCTGGCTTATACTCGAGTCAATAAGCTTACTCAGTTTTCCATGGCAAAATTAAGTGCCTCGGCTTATACTCGGGTCAGCTTATACTCAAGTATATACAATATTTGCATTTTGCAGTGAGAAATAAATATTTGATCCCCTATCAACCATTAAGAGTTCGGGCTCCTACAGACCAGTTAGACGCTCCTAAGGGCCCCGTCTCACACAGCAACACACCAGCAATCCCGACAACGATCAGGATCACTGGTGTGTCGCTACATGATCGCTGCTGAGCTGCCAAACAGGCAACTCAGGCAGTGATCAGGACAGCGACACTGCGGGTAACGTCGCCTAGTTACCCGCAGTGTATGTTGGATACCAGCGCGCTGATGCAGGGAGCTGGTAATCAAGGTATACGTCGGGTTTCCAGGCGCTGCGCGGTGCCTGGAAACCCGACGTGTACCTTGGTTACCAGCTCCCCTGCAGCAGCGCGCTGGTATCCAACGTACACGTTGGGTTTCCGGGCACAGCCCCGTGCCTGGAAACCCGATGTGTACCTTGGTTACCAGTAGATCGCTGGTCTCCTGCCTGTCACACGCAGCGATGCGTGCTGGTCAGCGGGAGACCAGCGATCAAAAAAAGTCCTGGCATTTCTGACACGACCAACGATTCACAGCAGGGGCCTGATCTCTGATAGTGTCAGACATAGCGAGATCGCTGCTGAGATTGCTGTTTAGCAGAATCTCGCTATGTGAGACGGGGCCCTAATCAACTCGTTATATGCATTAAAGACAGCTGATCCCTCTGGCAAACAAGACTTAATACTTGGTGGCAAAATCCTTGTTGGCAAGCACAATGTTAAAATTAACCTACCCTTAAAATTATAGACTATTCATGTCTTTGTCAGTGGGCAAACTTATAAAATCAGCAAGGGATAAAATAATTATTTCCTTCACTGTAAAGATTCCTGAATGTAAAAGCTGATGTTAAAAATGCAATGCATACGGATTGCATACGCATGTCATATGGATGTTAGTTGCCAAAAATCGCATTGTACTCGCATGACACTCTTCGTACTTTTCTGAATCAACATCTGAGTGATTTTTTTGTATGCAGATGAGAGCAATCCCTTAAAAAAATAAGAATTAATGCCATATTCTGGAAAACATGTTTTTAAAATTTTTCTGTAGAAAAAGCTGTGTGAGGGCTTATTATTAACATAATAAACTGTACTTTTTTTCACTGCATCAATTTTTATTCCTTTTTTAGGTCCAAAAGATAAATAAATAAAAAATTATAATTCTGAAATTATTTTTTATTTAAGTATTGAACTATTTTTTAAAAGTGTTCACTATGCATTGTATTACCATGTTATCTGTATTTTGTGAGCCAATATAATTACTACATTTATAGTTTTTTTATACTTTTTTTATATATTTTAAAATTTTTGCACACGAAAATCACTTGGTAAAAAGAAAAACTTTTGAGGCATATGGCATTGTTAGGTCTCTGAATGCCACAGTAACCTGATGACACCTCGCAATAATATAAACGTAGCAGAAAAACGGCAATAGTATTTGCCAGCCATGCTCACAGAAACTAATGCACAAACAGGATGCAGCAGACTCTCTTAATAAACATGGAGGCAACACAGATGCAAAATACTTCTGAAACAGCCACTTACAACCTTAATGGAGGGGTTGATTGCCCAGTTTTAGAATTGCACACAGGTAAAACTAGCACCTAGCAATAATGCTGAGAAGGAAGGAAGAAGAATGGGGTGACTGAGGAAGCGTTCTCCATCTGTCAGACTACTTACCTGCAAGATCAATAGCGACTGCTTCATATACGATTCTGGGTGTTGCATTGGATGCCCGGCTATACGTAACAGTCGGCTCCTGCAGTGGAAGGCACAGCTCCTGCTCCCACTCTATCCCCAATTACACACTTGTA
Source organism: Oophaga sylvatica (assembly GCA_033576555.1). Taxonomy (NCBI): domain Eukaryota; kingdom Metazoa; phylum Chordata; class Amphibia; order Anura; family Dendrobatidae; genus Oophaga; species Oophaga sylvatica. The sequence goes on from JARQOD010000006.1 coordinate 315,307,379, forward strand.
CTTCGTGGTGCAGCAAATAAAATTTCACTACTACGTATATGTACGTCATAGTGCATGAAGGGGTTAAATAATAATAATAATAAAAAACTACCTATAAACGGCTCAGCTTCTCCTGTTCTATTTCATGCTGTTTGCAAATTGCGATGTATTTTCAATGTGACAGGTTCCCTTTTAAGAAAGATGAGGGCCAAAAAACATACCTAATAGCCACTTTCTGTAAACAATGAAGCTCCATAGAGCGCCATTAATTCAGCCGCATGATCAGCTATGTATAATGAACACCTGCTCTGGTTTACAGAATTTACAGCAGGGGTTACAACATTATGAATTATTGTGCAAGTAGGTAAATATTTTTGAAGGCTAATGAGAGTCAAAGCTCTTTGACAGTTCTTATTTATATTTTTATTAACGATAATTATTTCCCTTCTTTTCATTCCTGAGAATAATAAATATCTCAAAGTCTGCATTCAATTTCACACTTTATACTGCTAAAAACTGCAGTGCATTGATTTAACTTATAAATTTATGACATGCAAGAGGCCTTCCACTATGCAACAGGACACAAAATGAAAATGTGGAATTTAAATGTTCATCTGTGACAATCTTCTTCTAATCTGTTTCATTTCAGTACAATCAATAAGATCATAACCTTATCCATCACAGAGTTAAGGCACATCCACAAGAATCAACTTCCAGCACAACCTGCAGCACAATTTAGGAAGATTCAATAAGTGAGTTAAAAACATAAAAATAGGGTAAGTCCTGTTTTTTTCCTTTGTTCTATTTTATTAAATATATTAGCCCTTTTTGTCCTTGTGTTTCATAACTTGTCCCTTCCCATTTAGAACAAATAGTTGTTGTCGCATGTACCATTCCTCTCTACTATAGCAAATATGAAAACATATACAAAACTTGAACAGTAATAAAGACACCTTAGGGGCACTAAGCAAAGTGGAACGTGACTCCTGCTTCTTTAGTGGTGCAGATTTTAACCCCTTAACACCACATGACATACAGTACATATCCATCGTGAGAATATCCCTTTGTGCTTCATAATGGCTATGTATGTCAAGGTGATAGCACAGTACAGCTTTTATATTGGTGTGATTAGTTAAAGGGGTCTGATAGATACAGACAAATTAACCAAGCGGTGTCATCAAGGGTCTGGAAAGTATTCAGACCCCTTTAAATTTTTCACTCTTTATTTCATTGCAGCCATTTGGTAAATTCAAAAAAGTTCATTTTTTTTTCCTTAATGTACACTCTGCACCCCATCTTGACTGAAAAAAACAGAAATGTAGAAATGTTGGCAAATTTATTTAAAAAGAAAAACTGAAATATCAAATTATCATAAGTATTCACACCCTTTTCTCACTATTGAGTAGAAGCACCCTTTTTTGAATTTACCAAATGGCTGCAATGAAACAAAGAATGAAAACATTTAAAGGGGTCTGAATACTTTCTGTACCCACTGTATGAAGATGTATACTTACTATTATTTGTACGTAGTTCTTCTTATTTTATTCTTCAGTAAATAGAAGTTTATTTTTTGAACTGTGGTCACCTTCCCTTAACTTCTTAACACCTGGTGCTGGCCAGCCAAATACAGCAGCACCATGCAGTCTGCGGAGGCATATTGCCAAAGTAACATAAGTTCATACACCCAGCCAGGACCTCAATTTTCATGTAAAATGCCGGGCGTGGAAGGTGAGTACCTCACCCATGGCTTCAGCCCTGCACCACATTACAAGCGGAATAAAGCTTTTGCACAATTTTTATCATAGAATCATAGAATGGTAGAGTTGGAAGGGACCTTCTGGGCCATCTGGTCCAACCCCCTGCTCAAAGCAGGATTCACTAAATCATCCCAGACAGATGTCTGTCCAGCCTCTGTTTGAAGACTTCCATTGACGGAGAACTCACCACATCTCGTGGCAGCCTGTTCCACTCATTGATCACTCTGTCAAAAAGTTTTTTCTAATATCTAATATGTGTCTCCTCCCTTTCAGTTTCATCCCATTGCTCCTAGTCTTTCCGTGTGCAAATGAGAATAAAGATAATCCTTCTACAATGTGACAGCCCTTGAGATATTTGTAGACAGCTATTAAGTCTCCTCTCAGTCTTCTTTTTTGCAAGCTAAACATTCCCAAATCCTGTAACCGTTCCTCATAGGACATGGTTTGCAGACCGGACACCATTCTGGTCGCTCTTCTCTGAACTTGCTCCAGTTTGTTGATGTCTTTTTTAAAATTTGGTGCCCAAAACTGGACACAGTATTCCAGATGAGGTCTGACCAAAGAGGAGTAGAGGGCAATAATGACCTCACGTGATCTAGACTGTATGCTTCTGTTAATACATCCTAGAATTGTATTTGCCTTCTTTGCTGCTGCATCACACTGTTGACTCTTGTTCAGTCTGTGATCTATTAGTATACCCAAGTCTTTTTCACATGTGCTGTTGCTTAGCCCTATTCCTCCCATTCTGTATACGCTTTTTTCATTTTTATTTCCCAGATGTAGTACTTTGCATTTTTCCCTGTTAAAATCCATTCTGTTAGTTGCTGCCCACTGCTCCAGTTTATTTATATCTTTTTGAATCCTCTCTCTCTCTCTTCTCTAGTATTAGCTACCCCTCCTAGCTTTGTGTCATCAGCAAATTTAATCAGTTTACCCTCAAATTTAATCAGGTTACCCTCAATTCCTTATGCAAAAATCAGGTTAACTATTGTTATACTTCAGATTTTTATTCATCACATAGAGCAAGAGTTTTTTGGCAGTCACAACCAGGGTGAGCTGGATTCACTTGTTGTTTTCCCTATAGTTGTCTGTAATGTCTTGAAAGACTTCCTGCAATGGGTTTATTCCTATGGAATAGTTATATTTAAATCTAAATGTTATCTAGTTGCTTGTTGTATTACTGCTGATGTTGTATAAATAGGTTTTAAATATTTTTTTTAGAATTTGTTCATAAAAGTGCCTATTGTGGCCTCAATAAGTGGCAAAAAGCGTGGTTATCAACCATGAAACAACATGGCAGTTGCCATCATTAGGAGCTATGTAGTGTGCAGTAGTAGTATAGATAAGTGGAGACAAAGCTATTATATTTCGCTTTACCTCTACTCCCCACAGATTTCAGGTCAACAATAAATGAGTTTAGCATATAATCCTGCCCCAATTTAGTAGAGATGTATTATTTTACTTAATTCATCATTTGCTCAGGAGTTTGGTTTATAAAATTGAAGTCTTTTGCATCGCTAATGATTAGGTGTGATTGTAGTCCAGTCCATTTACAGTGTCAAATAGCCTCTTTAGTGATGGTTTAGGAGCTTGTTGAAGTTGTGGCAACTTACGGTGGACTAGTTTTTAACTGATAGAGAATGTAATAAGTCAAGATGGTGAACAGGCTGCACTTTGGTGGCCAATCTGAAGAATATCATAATGGTACATGGTCAATCACGGTTGGACATGGTGGTTATGCACAGGGGTGGGATCTTCAATAGAGTCATTGGTGCTTTTAAAGTTTACTGGCACTGATTGAATGCCAAGTCAATGCATGACACCCTCCTATTACTATCTCAGCTGGTGGTGTATGTCAGACAGCTCGGGAAATGACAATATTCATGAATCTCAATGCCCTAGCACTTCACCTGACGCCTACTGTGATTGATTAACTCTTGTGATTTAAATAAAACTGTTGCCATTTTGACAACCAAAGTAAATTATTTTGAGCATTTTTTTCCAGTGTTTTCTATTATACAAAGTTCAGCCTATTACTTTATACCTACACTCTTCCCCATCTATAATACTTACCTTACTTAGTTGCAGTTTTCTCCTCTCATCGTCCCTCAACATATAAGCACAAGGCAGCGTCAATGAGTGATCCTGCCTCCCACTGGCAAAAGAAGTGGAAACATAATTCTGAAAGCTTCCAGTGTTTTTTTTTTTTTAGCTAAGCTTGACAATATTGCAAACAATCCAATGCAAAATTGCATGATTACATGCATGAACACCTCCTATTATTCAAAGTTTTTCTAAAAAAGATAGCTTAAGAAACTAACTCTTATTTAAGAAAATTAGTAATGGTGAGTCCCAAGAATAATAAAATACTCAAATTTATTGTGTTTTTTTTTTTCTTCTTTCTCTTTCTCTGGCTTTCTTGTGATTTAGCCTTGTGATTATGCTGATTATTCTCAAATGTGATTGTGTCATGTATAGTGTACAGTTCCTATAGCGTCTTGTGCTTGGGTGCGAGGAAAACACAGGAGACATAGGTTGAAATGAAATGACTTGTATTACTTCATACAAGCATGCTGAAAAGTTCACACAGTTTGCAGGAACAGCGACAGGAGACACAGCAGGCCAGAGTAACTTCAAGCACTACAATAAATCTCCAAAGCAGGTTCAGGATCTCTTCTCTGTACCGTAATTCCTCTGCAAACATGGATTCACCAAACAGCAGGTTTCCAGAGTCCAAAAGTGTTCCAAGGTTCCTCAGTAGGGAATAGCTGGAGTACAAGTCCAAGGCTTCCAGGAGTCAGGTCACAGACTGACTGAGGCTTGATTCAGGAGCACTGATTGCTCAGCTGAGGCTGCTTAAGAAGCAAGAGGGAAGAATCAGGGCGGGAACATGAAAACTGGAAACTCCATATTAACTGAGGGCAAGAGCTGCAGAAAGACAGAAAGCAAAATGGCCGACGGAAAACTGAGTTTCAAGGAACATGTCAACAGAGACAAAGAACCTTACAGATTGATTGCTAACATATGTGTTTACTGATCAATGGTTGGTCACTATTTGTTTTTATACCATGTATCAAAAGGAATCTGTATCTCAGTGAATAAGGGCTTTTGCCAGAAACGCGTTGAGATGTATCCCCAACCTGTATGATCTTTTAATCTTTTTTCAATAAATTTGAGGATTTTATTATTCTTGGGACTCACCATTACTAATTTTCTTATGTGAAGCCTTAGTCACGGCTATTGGTTGGAGACCCATAACATTGCAAGACGGACTGAGTTATACCAAGAGGACACGGTGAGGCTGCCTTTCTTATTTATTCAACTCTTATTTAATTGTTATTAGAACATCAAAAATATTTTGATACATGTCATTCCAAACCACAAACAAAATAAAAATAATAACTTAATAGACAAAGATACAAAAAGAAATGCATAAAACTTGTATATGAATGATAACTAGCGCACTCATTTTATGGAGAATTTATGATAGCTTGCAGCTAACATGTTTCAGCGAATTAATTCTCAGTTAATTTTAGCACTTTTGTATTTTTAAGAGTTTACTATTATTAAGGACTCCCCTTCAAGCCTAAAAACTACTGGTCCCTGGTACAGTATGCAGCTTTTCAAAGCAGCACCATCCAAAGTACAGGACTTCAAGGGGTATTTTTTACCATCTGTTGTGCCTGCTGTTGAAAGGAGGCACAATTAAAAGTAGAATATCCAATAGTATGCATAATACTTTGACTTAGAATGCAACTGGCAAAGCAAGTCTGTGAGTCTACAGGTGGAAAGCATGGCGAGCACTGAACCAGATGGCTCTTCTTCATACAGTCAGTCAGAAATATTGCCACAGATTAAATGACTTCACTAAAAGATAAAGTTCTCAAGAAAAACATCAGGTGTGTAGAGGAAGCAGCTACTAATCTCAATTTTGTATCAAGATTAACGTTCGGATATTGTTCAAGGTGAATGTCAGGGGGCCATTAATCAAGCACCAAAACTTGTGCAAAGGCCAAATAAGCCGTAAATTAAGTTTTTCTTGTTTTAGACTTTGCAGAAACTGCTCTGTTACATTTCAACTACCTTGGTCTACTTTAGGAATTTATGTATTCTGGGCAAAAACTTGACTGCAATATTTTCTGTAATGTTTCCATTTTAAATTGAATGACATTTCTTCATAGTTTGGAGAAAGGTAATATGCAGAGAAGAGATTTACTTACCTAACCTTGTTAAAATGAAAAGTAATAAACACAACATTTTACATATTTTGCACATCACGTCTTAATATATTTGGATTCATTTTGTTTCTGCAGTTAAGATGCTCTAGTTCATACTTAATAAGATATTATCATAAATTTATGTTTTAGATTGGTTCTACAACATATATTTCTTGCCCTTCACAAGAGATTTACACTGTAGAGTTTATAAATAATATCCTCATTAACCCTTTAAAATGTACAGCATAATCATTATTCAGATTTAATTTTTTTGCATTGCTTGTGTTGACCTACTCCTCCAAATAATATAGTTACAGGATTTTACCTAATACAGTGATTTCAAGAACATCTCTCATTTTTCCTCCAGTTCATGGCTTCTTCTTCATGACTTCTTTAGTGCTTGGCCAGATTAGTGTCACGATCTGCCGAATCTTCCGTATAAAGAAATACTTATTGTACTAGGTGCTAGACTTTTAACTATGAATGCCCGAAAGAGACTTAAAGGGGTGTTCTCATGCTATTAAATTGCTTTAGTTAGTTAGACTGTATGATAATAAGCAAGTTTGAAACTGACTTGATTTTACTATCTGCTGTGATTCTCCTTTTATCTTACATACAGGTGCTTATCACTAAATTAGAATATCATCAAAAAGTTAATTTATTTCAGTTCTTCAATACAAATAGTGAAACTCACATATTATATAGAATCATTACAAACAGAGTGATCTATTTCAAGTGATTATTTCTGTTATTAATGATGATTATGGCTTACAGCCAATGAAAACCCCAAAGTCATTATCTCAGTAAATTAGAATAATTAGCAAAAAACACAAACTGCAAAGGCTTCCTGAGCATTTAAAAAAGTCCCTAAAGGGTATGCCACACTAAGCGAGATCGCTAACGAGATCGCTAAAAAGTCACTATTTAGCGATCTCGTTAGCGACGTCGTTGTGTGTGGCATGTAGCAACGATGTGGCCCCTGCTGTGATGTCGCTGATCGTTCATTAGAGTTCTAGACCGTTTTTTGATCGTTGGAGTCCCGCTGGTGAGCCTATATCGCTGTGTTTGGCACCTTTTGCGAACGACGAGCGACCTCGTTTGTGACGCATATGACAGCGGCGCAGGCGGGACTAGGGGTTTTAGCGTCACGGAGTGGATCGCAATATCTGGTAAGTTCTCTTTTGCGTCACAGAGAGGATCGCAGAAGTTGCAAAGCAGGCTAGCAGGACGCAGAGAGCAGGAGCGATGCTGGAAATTATGAATCAGAAGCGCTCAGTACATGCTAATGACAGATCCTAACGACCGCCAAAGTCGTTAAAGAGATCGCTGACCGCTGATGAGTCGTTTATGAGATCTCCTGTTTGGCAGCTACTAGCGACCTAAAAGAGATCACACCAACTATCTCGTTAGCTTGCGTCGTTATCGTGATCGCTAACGATATCGCTAAGTGTGGCAGTACCTTTAGTCTGTTTCAGTAGGCTCCACAATCATGGGGAAGACTGCTGACTTGACAGATGTCCAGAAGGCAGTGATGGACACACTCCACAAAAAGGGTAAAGCCACAAAAGGTATTTACTAAATAAACTGGCTATTCAGAGTGTTGTATCCAAACACATTAATGGAAAGTTAAGTGGAAGGAAAAAGTGTGGTAGAAAAAGGTGCACAAGCAACCGGAATAAATGTAGCCTTGGAAGGACTTTTAAGAAAAGGTCATTCAAAAATTTGTGGGAAATTCACAAGGAGTGGACTGCTGCTGGAGTCATTGCTTCAAGAGCCACCACACACAGACGTATCCAGGACATGGGCTACAAGTGTCACATTACTTGTGTCAAGCCTCTCATGACCAATAGACAATGCCAGAAGCGTCTTACCTGGGCCAAGGAGAAAAAGAACTGGACTGTTGCTCCTTGGTCCAAGGTGTTGTTTTCAGCTGAAAGTAAATTTTGCGTTTCATTTGGAAATCAAGGTCCCAGAGTCTGGAGGAAGAGTGGAGAGGCCACAATCCAAGCTGCTTGAGGTATAGTGTGAAGTTTCTACAATCAGTGATGGTTTGGGGAGCCATGTCATCTGCTGGTGTAAGTCCACTGTGTTTTATCAAGACCAAAGTCAGCGCAGCCATCTACCAGGAAATTTCAGAGCACTTCATGCTTCCCTCTGCCAGAAGCTTTTTGGAGATGGAAATTTCATTCTCCAGCAGGACTTGGCACCTGTCCACACTGCCATAAGTACCAATATAGACCAATACAGAGCATATATTCTCTCAACACTGTTTACAAAAGGCATATGTATTATACCATTTATCTACTCCCTACATTGATCTCAAAGCACTATTATCGTTCCATTTTCAACTTTTTGTCCTTTTATTGATTGGAATTTAGTTTTGATATTAAATAAAAAACTATTGAGCATGGCCTTCCTGTATACTTCAGCTTAAAGTACTACTACACTAACAAATAATTTTTTCCATTAACTACTTGGCTCTTAGAATTAAAATATTGGTGTATTTATATTTGAGCTGGTTTTCCTGAAGGTCTCTGAACATTCACGAGGTTCAGTTAACCCATGTGTCCCTTAGAGGTATATTTATTTTTTAATATTATTACTATTTTTTGCTGTGTTTTTTATATGTCCTAATAAAGATTATTGTTATTTTAAAAATGTGGGGATCTCTTTATTTTTTTGGGAAACCCTTAACCCAGAAAATGTTTATATGCTTTATATATAGTTTTTGCCATTGAAAATTTTAAAATGGATGTATTATTGTCTTTTTGAATAAAAGGAATTTTGGAATGGAAAAAATGATGTAACGTTGATCTCATTATGTTATAGACTGGGCAGTGTTTTGGGAGTAACTGCATCACGACATTTCAATTTTGCGTAGATTTGCTCAATTTAAGGAGGAAATTCAATTTGCTTCACATAAATTTGATGCTAATTCAATTGACAGGAAAGAGGTTAAAAAATGTTTTATATTTACTTCTACTCTGTCTTCCCCTTACCAAAACTGCTGCCCATGGTCCTCCTATCAGCTCTTTTATCCTCTGTATTTGGTCGATTTATGTGACTTATATGTTCCTTCAGGTCTTATGTTCACTAGGCTTCATGTCATCGGGTGTGGCGCAATGTGCATCATTGTCAGGTGTGGCCAGTGCTGGATCCACTGGCGATTAGTGCAGGTGAGTATGCCTCATTTTATTGTTTTGTAACTATCTGTGCCATTTAGATTTTTTTAGAAGATGGATAACCCATTTAAAGGAAGTGTTGGACCGCATGGATCCCAATCAACTCCTTTAGAAATCTGTTATTCATTTTTGTCAGGAGATAGGAAACATTTTTCCTTCAGTCATAAATAGTTTACTGGGCTTTATAATAACTGTAATCTATGACGAGAAGAAAATTGCAGATTTATAAAAAGTAAATTTTTACTCCAGTGAAAAAATGTAGTGATACATATAGCAGTGTATAAAATATTGAAATGATTGAAAAATGAAGAGACAGAAAGCTATCAATAAAATTTTAATTATGACACAGAAAAAGGCTGACGTTTTATATCAGACTTGAATGCTCCAAAGGGCATTTTGTTCATCATCTATTTAATTATTAATTTCATAATTACATTGAACAGCAAATAGATTGCACATTAATACGACCTAATTACAGGTATTTCTTATGAATTTAACCCTGCTGTTCTGTTCGGGTCAAAAATGACCCGTTTTGGAAATTAGATATTATTTTATTCATTCATTTTTTGATTTTGAAACTTGTGGTTCCTTCTATTTTCCTAATTTATGGGGTTCATACTAAGGGTATTTTTTTTTTTTTTCGGTGCTTTACTTTTTGCGCTACAGTTTTTTATACACTTGTTATGTTCGGGTCAAAAATGACCCGTTAGCCTTTTATACTAATCTACAGCCATTTTTTGAGTAAAACAAAGGATTTTTAGTTTATTTTGAGACTACTTATTGCATCTACTATTGTTTATCAAGTTATCTAGTTGCTTTAGGTGCACAGATGGACATAAATGGATGGATACATGTATACAAATGATTTCAGTACAAACCATACGCATTGTCTTTCAGTACAATTTTTATTGCTGTATCTAAAGGCCTGCTGTTCCTCTACAAATAAATCAATTCAGTTTTCAAGATTGCAAAAGAAAATAGTTTCTTTTCCTTGTGAACTGACAAGCTAATGAGAATGTATTTTGTTGTGTGTTATCTAAGCCTTGCAGAAGGTGCCTGTGTGTCTCCGCCCTTATCTTGTCAGTATAGTAGTTCAGTCAGACATTCCAAGGCTGTTGGAGAGAGGAGCTGGAGTCTGGAGCTGCACACAGAGTTTACCTCACAGCTTTGAATACATGGTACCCGTGGTATTTATGACTGTTGAAGTTTTGCAAAAATGATGCGAAAACGTGGATTGAAAAAAAATAGATTAGTAGAAACCTTTTTTTTTGAAAAAAACTGAAATTTTTATTTTTTTCTGATTATTTTTTACTATTTTTTTTCAAAATGCTTTTATACTGTTAAAATTTATTTTAGTTTTAAGTTAGTTGTACTAATAGTTACCTAAAGTTGTTGTTGATGTTGTTGTAAAATATATAGTTGATTATTTAAGCACAAGTTTGTTACTTTGGTGTAAAATGCAATTAGGCTGTTTTACATTAATCAACACAAAATTTAAAAAAATTAAGTTTTTTTATTCAATTTTTCTTTGATAATGAACAACTATGATCACACACAGTATAATAATGCAACAGGTATTCAAAAAGAACTTTTCAGTTGCTCAAAACAACATTTTAATAGGTTCGGGTCAAAAATGACCCGAACATAACAAGTGTATAGTAAACCCGAACAGAACAGCAGGGTTAAAATGGAATTTTCAATGAACTCAGCACTTTAAATGTGTCTACATTTAAACTGCTGATTAGAGTTGAGCGATACTTTCCGATATCCAAAAGTATCGGAATCGGAATGGTATCGCCGATAACATTAAAATATCGGCGATACCCGATACCGATACCGGAAGTCCCATGTAAGTCTATGGGAACAAAATATCGAAATTAAAAAACCCCCATTCTTGCCTTGTTGGTTAATTGTACATGAAGGAAAACAAGAAAGAGTAATGTAGAATGTATTGGGGAAGGTTGAGGAGACATTAAAGGCATAGATGTTTAACCCAATCAAATGGAATAGCATAAATATTTTTTTTTTTAAAGATGTTCGGATTGACGAAGAAATTGACAATGTTGTTAACGTTTTTTCTATTTTGGAAAATATGTATATTACACAACTTCCATGCTCTTCATCTTCACCTTTTTAACTTTTCACACACTTTCTCCTTCATAATCTTCTGCAGCATCATCTTTTTCATCAAATTATTCTTCATCTTCACCTTCTTTATCTTCTTCTTAAACTTCTTGCTATTCATCTTTGTTAACATTACTCATATTCTTCTTATTAAACTATTATTCTTATTCATATTCTGCTTCATCTTCTTCATCATATTCTTATTTGTGACAGAGAATCCTGTACTTGTAATCTGTCAAAGTATGAATTTTTCATCCTTCCGTTCTTGCTGTCACAAAAGATTTAAATTACAACAGTATTTGTCCGTGTTCAGTTTAGCCTGCAGCAGCAGGCATTTTCCAGGGGCACCACGAGGAGGAACGGACTCACCCCATACACTGCTTAGTCTTCTTCTGCTTAGAATTTAGAGCATATATTTTCTCTTCATTTTGGTCTTATACTTCATGTTCTTCTGCTTTTAGATCTTCTGCTTATTGTTCTTGTGTCTCTTGTTCCGTATCTTGTATTTGTAGCACAATCTTGTACCAGCTGATGTTACTGGGACACGGTTACTAAGCAGGAGGTACCTGTGCTCCAAAGCACTACCAAGGACCAGCAGACGTTGCTGGAACTCGGATACCGAGATGGAGGCACCTAGGCCAAAGGCACTGTGGAGAACCAGCTGACGGTACTGGAACCCGGAGGGGCAGCAGAAGGAAAAGAGCCAATGGCACAACCGAGGACCAGCTGACTTACTGGGACACGGTTACTAAGCAGGAGGTACCTGTGCTCCAAAGCACTACCAAGGACCAGCAGACGTTGCTGGAACTCGGATACCGACATGGAGGCACCTAGGCCAAAGGCACTGCGGAGAACCAGCTGACGGTACTGGAACCCGGAGGGGCAGCAGAAGGAAAAGAGCCAATGGCACAACCGAGGACCAGCTGACGTTACTGAACCCCAGTAACACAGGAGCAAGTGTTGACTGTGCTAACAGCACTTCCGAGCAACAACTGGCGGTGTTGGAGCCCAGGGTCAAGGAGGATGTTTAAATACTAGATCAAGTAATTTCCTTGTTACCTGTCAATTTTAAATGTCTATACTTCAAACAAGAGAAAGATAACCTTTACTACCATAAGATGATGATTTCATTTAAACTAATATCTAGATAAATAAAGAATTGACAAACATAAACACATACATTAACATGTTGAACAGCAATGCAAACCACAAAATAAATTAGTTAAGGAATCTGCTATACGGTTGTACATAAAAGCATACAAGTACATATCTGAATCCATTAATGATGGATAAGTAACAGTATGTACACCATTTTTATTGTATAGACAATGAATGTCTGACTTCAAAACATCATCAGCATTACAAGTTATCTGTGACATTACTAAAATGTTACATTTGCTGAATAATGTCACTAAACAGTTTATACAAAATTATACAATTTCCATCATGTAATACTCATAATATGTGGCAATAATCATTTTTATTAACAAACATAACCTTTAAAAAGTGCATAGTGCATAGTGAAAATTGCTATTTATGGCTGACTGTCGACTTGGAAGCATGACAACAGATAGATAAGGTATATATAGATGAGACTGCATAGCCACAGATGGTGAATGGCGATGTAATACTGTACCTCAATAAAGTGTGCGTCACTACTACATAATTTTTTTTATATAGCTTTATAAACAGGGTACATGGATGTATGCTTGTGCCTTTGTTTTGACGCACAGACTGCCTTCCTGCTGAGACGCATTGGGTAGTGAACAGTTGTGTGCAGTGTTCACTGCAGTCTCTGCGGAATAACCACACTTAGACCTTATAACTTTTCAGACTTTCTTTATCAATCTACCAAGATGAAGAAGGCAGGGAGTAAGGCACGTGGTCGTGGAGTTTCTTCAGGGAGAGGACGTGGGGATTCTGTGGCTGCTGCGGCCCCCAGTGACACAGCATCCACCAGTTTTCCCCGTGAGCGTTCCTTTATGCGCACTTTTGTAGGAGCTCGGAGTACCCCCTGCTGCGGGAAGAACAAATTGAAGCCGTTGTTGTTTGGATGTCAGCCAATGCATCGACTTCAATTAAGGGCAGCACGGTGGCTCAGTGGATAGCACTACAGCCTTGCAGCGCTGGAGTCCTGGGTTCGAATCCCACCTAGGACAACATCTGCAAGGAGTTTGTATGTTCTCCCCGTGTTTGCGTGGGTTTCCTCCGGGTACTCCGGTTTCCTCCCACACTCCAAAAACATACTGATAGGGAATCTAGATTGTGAGCCCCATTGGGGACAGCGACGATAATGTGTGCAAACTGTAAAGCGCTGCGGATATGTTAGCGCTATATAAAAATAAAGATTATTATTAAAAATAAAGATTATTATTAATTGCTTCCACCTCCTCTCAGTACCACAGCACTGTTGGGCAACCATCTGTCTCTTCACCGCCTGGCAAATTGCCCAGGCAGTCAGAGAGTTCTGTACAGGAGCCAGCTGAGTGTCTGCTTCTGTTCTCAGAATCTATTGGCTTGCAAACAGGGGCCCAGCCAAGCAGCATTCTGTAATGTGAAGAGGGAGTATGCAGTGATGCGCAACAGCTGTGTCTCTCTGAATCTGAAGAGGCGGGTGAGACAGTGCCGATGGTCAGCACACCGCAGAACGCATCTGATGATGATGAGACCCAGGTGCCAGTTTCTGTTGAGCATGGTGCTGGCCAGACCACCCAACAGCAGGTGTTGGAAGAGGGTAGTGGAGATGATGAGGTCCAAGACCCAACATGGCATGAGGAACAGGAAGGTGGTGGGAGCAGCTCAGAGGAATAATAATAATATTTATTTATATAGCGCCATCATATTCCGCAGCGCTTTACAGTTTAGCAGTTTCAGAACACAAGTCATAAGTAACAACGTTAACAATACAATAATTTAAGCTAAATAAGTCGCCCCTGCTCGTGACAGCTTACAATGTACAATGAGATGGGGGAGATACAAAGTATAGGTGTTTATATACAATGGTGCATTTACAATGATATTCCAGCCATCTTAAGGGACTGAGGGATGGAGATAGTGAATGGGCTAGAGACACACACACAGTTACACAGAATACATAGAATGACTTTGATTAGTGAATGTGATAGGCCGCTCTGAACAAATGTGTTTTGAGGGAGCGCCTGAAACCATGCAAATTGTGGATAGTCCTAATTTCTTGGGGTACAGCATTCCAGAGGATTGGCGTAGAGCAGGAGAAGTCTTGGAGTCGGGAGTGGGAGGTACGTATTAGTGCAGAGGTTAGTCGAAAGTCGTTTGCAGAGCGCAGCAGTCGGTTAGGCCGATAGATAGAAATGAGGGAGGAGATGTAGGAGGGGTGCTGCACTGTGGATAGCTTTGTGGCTGAGAACCAGTACTTTGGTTGAAAGCTGGGAGAGGCCTAGAGAAATGGTTAGTGATAGAAGGAAGATAGAGGAAGACATTGCCCCAACGGTACAAACAGGAGGGAGAGTTAGGCTGCAGACTCGGTTGCCTGTAGCCTCCAGTTTGGCACCTGTTCGGAGCAGTTGTCTTCCAAAAGTCAAAACGTGCGCTCCCAGGACTTGCACTGCGTGGTCCTTTTTTCACACACTTGCACATGATATTTGCTATGTGAAATGCAAGCTGTGTAATCAAAAATTAAAAATAGCTAAAAGTGTCAGTCACCTCAATACCACAAATATGTGGAAACATGTGCGGACAAAGCACGTAGTTGAGTTACAAAGACACACTGGAGATGTAGGCCAACCTACAGCAGCACCTACATCTTCAGGTTGTGTTGAAGCCTCTTCATCGAGCTCACACACAGCTGGTTCTGCTTCCTCACAGGATCGCCATGGAAGAACCTCGGCCACTGTTGTCCAGAGACAAACTGTTATTCCACACACAGCAGCAAGTTCCCTGTCATCCTCACACTCCCAGGCCACAAAACAGCCATCGGTAGCACAGGCATGGGATAAAAGACGGCCATACTCCGCAAACCATGCACGAGCACAGCCTCTGAATGCTGGCATTGCAAAACTCCTGTCCCTTGAAATGCTGTGATTCAGGCTGGTGGAGACAGACAGTTTCCGTAACTGAATATCATTGTCAGTCCCACAATACAATGTGCCAAGCCGATTTCATTTCAGCAGGCAAGCCGTCCCTGGTCTGCAAAAGCATGTTGAGGGAAAAATTAAACATGCGCTACTAAAAGCCCTCAGTAGCAAGGTCCACCTGACCACCGATGCGTGGACCAGTACCCATTGTTATGATCTGCTACAACCAGTAAGGAAAGAAGGGAATTCTGTCCCTACAATACAACTAAGCTGAATCCCTACGATGTAACGGGGAACCTGATCCTGCGACCAGACCCGCTAAAGTCCTCATCTAGTGTGAACGAAGACCTATAGTTGCGAGGGAGTAATCCCTACAAGATCTAGGGACTGGGAGAAAAGGTGGACACCTCCTAACATAAATTGTAGCATGGATAATTAAACAGAAAAATAAATACTTTGTGATCCTAACATCAAGCAAAACTCACAGATTAAGGCACCTAAGCACCCGGCTAGCTTAACAGTAGATAATACAATGAAGTCAAGCAAAGCCAGAAGGGCGGAGCCAGACTAAATAGGGAAAAAAGGTCATGTGACCAGCAAACTGAAACAAAACCTAACAAGAGGGTTCTAACACCCATGGCCAGGGACAATACCTTTCCCTCACTGCCCATTGGGTCAATGTTGTGCAGCCGGGTACTGATCTTGCGAGTGGCGCTGTACGTGTTCTGCCAACTCCAAGGATTGCAGGAATCAAGTCTGTACACATTGATTCCTCCTCCTACTCCAGTTCCTCAGAATCATCGCTGCAGGAGCCGTCACGGTCTACCTCCACATGGACCCGTGAACGTTTACCTGTTGCGACCGATATGAGCACAGCCGTGTCCAAATGTCAACAGGCCGTCCTGAAATTAATTTCCATGGGGAATCTTAGCCACACAGCGCAGGAGCTCTGTAATGCCATAAAGCAGGAGAGCGACGTGTGGTTTTTGGAAGAGAATCTACAGGCAGGCTTGGTAGTGTGTGACAATGGCCGAAATCTGGTGTCAGCTCTGGGCCTTGGCAACCTCACTCACATACCATGTCTGTCATATGTGCTCAACTTGGTCGTGCAGAGTTTTTTGAGGGACTATCCGGATCTTGATGCACTGCTGCACAAGGTCCGCCTAGAGTGCGCTCACTTGCGACGTTCCAGCATGGCCAGATCGCTGATTGCAGCTCTGCAACGCAGATTTCACCTTCATGAACATCGCATCATATGTGACGTACCCACCAGGTGGAATTCCTCGTTACATATGTTGGAGCGGTTGTGTGAGCAGCAGCCAACAGTAATGGAGTATCAGCTGCATCAGGCGCAGTCAACTCGCAATTTGCGCCGTTCACACTTCACCACTACTGAGTGGGCCAGTATAATAAGAATAATAATATTATTTATTTATATAGCGCCATAATATTCCGCAGTGCTTTACAGTTTAACAGTTTCAAAACACAAGTCATAAGTAACAACGTTAACAATACAATAATTAAAGCAAAATCAGCCGCCCCTGCTGGTGAAAGCTTACAATCTACAATGAGGTGGGGGAGATACAAAGTACAGGTGTTTATATACAATGGTGTTTTTACAATGATGCTCCAGCCATTTTAAGGGAGTGAGGGATGCATGGAGATAGTGAATGGGCTACACACACAGAATTACACATAGAATGACTTTGATTAGTGAATGTGATAGGCCACTGTGAACAAATGTGTTTTGAGGGAGCGCCTGAAACCATCCAAATTGCGGATAGTCCTAATTTCTTGGGGTAGAGCATTCCAGAGGATTGGCGCAGCGCGGGAGAAGTCTTGGAGTTGGGAGTGGGAGGTACGGATTAGTGCAGAGGTTAGTCGAAGGTCGTTTGCAGAGTGCAGCAGTCGGTTAGGCCGATAAATATAAATAAGGGAGGAGATGTAGGGGGGTGCTGCGCTGTGGAGAGCTTTGTTGGTGAGAACCAGTAATTAGAATTGGATCCTATAATGAATGGGCAGCCACTGCCAGTGTAATGAGTGGCGAATAACTCTATGAAGGATATCTGCCACGTTTTGCGTGCGTTTGATGAGTCAACGCGGATGGCGAGTGCAGATGATGCACTAGTCAGCCTGACTGTCCCCCTTATCTGCCTGCTTCAAAAAACACTGCAAGCACTAAGGCATGAGGTTTTGGAAGAGGTGGAGGATGAGGAGTCACAAATTCCATCACCTTCTGGACAGTCAGCGCAACGTGGTTCCTCACAAAGGGCTGGAGGACTTTCAAAGTACCATGCTGTATCAACAATTGAACCTCCAGAGTCGCTGTCTATATTTTCATAACCATTACAAACTTTTAATGTATTTACAAAGCACATAATGTACATTTTTTGTCTATCCTTTTGTAATGCTATTGTGTTTCCATAAACTGATGTTACAGAATTATGATACAAAGTTTTTAAATTTTGAGTTTTAAATTTTGTAAATTTATATGTATTTGAAGGACTTTGTGAGGAGGATGAGGAGGAGTCAATGGAGGAGGAAGACATCGCTCCAGAGGGAGGTAGACAATGCTCTAGTCAGTATGTAGACCAAGGGTGGGGTGATGCACAGCAGGCAGAGATGACGCCTCTTGCAGGGGACAACGTTTCTTGGCCAGTTGGGAGTCTGCAGCACATGGTTGATTTCATGCTGCAGTGGCTGAGAAACGACCGCCGCATCGAACACATTCACACCACGTCTGATTATTGGGTGTACACACTCCTAGACCCTCGCTACCGGGACAACTTACAAAGCCTCATCACACCGTTGAACCGGGAGCGTAAAATGCGGAAGTACCAAGACACACTGGTGCAATCCATAATGTTCTCCATTCCAGCCGAGAGCACTGCTGCTGCTACTGCTTTACAAAGCAGCTCTGTGCGTCGAGGCAGTAGAGACAGCTCTGCAACAAGAGGGAGCACAAGCAGCGCCTCTGCACAGGGCAAGAACAGTATGTTCCAAATGTGTCGAAGTTTTGTGGCAGCGCCACCAATGTCTACACCATCCGAGACGGCTCCAGTCAGCAGGAGGCAACATTTCCGTAAGATGGTGACAGACTACATGTCTTGCCCTCTCAGTGTACTCCCAGATGGCTCTTCCCCATTCAAGTTTTGTGTCTCTAAGCTGGATACATGGCCAGAGCTTAGCCAGTATGCATTGGAGGTGCTGGCTTGCCCTGCTGCCAGTGTATTATCGGAGCGCGTCTTTACTGCTGCAGGTGGTGTACTAACAGACCGTTGCATGCGACTATCCTCCGATAATGTAGAACGGCTTACTTTTCTGAAAATGAACTAGGCATGGATCTCGCCTGAATTTGCCTGTCCGGTTTCAGATTAACTAACTGGTTGGCAACGTTTTCCATGTCTCCTGTTATGTTCATCTTTCTACCACCTGAGCTATACTCCCTGGGCTACAACACTGCCAGTTGCTGCTCAGAAGTGTCGTGTCCACAGACCAATACACAAGCTATAGTGATAGTGGGGTTCAGTAACGCCTGCTGTTCCCCTGCTGCGTGTCTGACAAAAATTAATGCTGCTAACTCCAAATTAAAGTTCAAATTAAAGTTCAAACATCTCATACTAGGCCTCAGGCTACACCCTCCTTGACCCTGGGCTCAGAAGTGTTGGATGCACAGATCAAAACAATCGATGATGTGTTTGTGGGGTTCAGTAACGCCTGCTGTTCCCCTGCTGTGTGTCCGGCAAAAATTACTGCTACCTAGCTACACATGTTGAAAAAAACATGACATGTTAAAGTGGCTAGTGCTACACATAGATATCAGGCTACACCCTTATTTCTAAGCTGTAAACAAGTGAAACGTCAAATTTAAAACCATTCAATGATTAGTGTTGGTAACAAATCTGTAACTAAATAATTGTGACATATTATGGCAGATATCCACATGTCTAACACAAATGCTAACACAAAAGCATACTTATGCTATAGGGTACTGATGGTGAACCTTCTCACTCCATAACTTTGACAAATCCAACTCACATCATGCCTCAAATGCTGCAATGTTGGAAGTGCATAATGTGGGTTGAACTTTGACAACAGCTGCAGTGCGAAGGTTATCCTTCTGTGTTCTTGGCTTTTAAATAAAAGCATACAAGTAAATATAATAATACATTGTTGATTAAGGGACATGATGTACACCTGTAATATTGTGCAAACAATGGATGTAGGACTATTCCTCTTCAACATTACTTATATTTGTGTCATTTGAAAAAATACATATTTTAGTTAAAAATTAAAAACCCATGTTCAGTAGCTGTGAAAGGCCCGTTTGTGTACTTCTATATTGTTTGCAACCAATGTATTGTATACGGATGGAAGCACGTCACTGTAATAGATTTGAATTATTTTAAATAGAATAAAGCAGCACCAATTTTAGAAAAATGACAAGGATGAGCCAGTGACAGACACTCAGCAGAGTACAAGCAGCAGTGCTTGAACAAGTAACTGGAGCGTGATATGCACTCCAAAAATAAAAAACACAGACTGAAGTGAACACTGAAACACAACTGTCCACAATCTGTGAAAGGCTACTCCTTTGTCTACTTCTATAGTGTTTGCAACCAATGTATTGTATACGGATGGAAGCGCGTCACACTAATAGATTAGATTTTTTTCAAATATAATGGAGAAGCACCAATTGGAGAAAAATGAAAAGGATGAGCCACTGAGACACGCTCAGCAGAGTACAAGCAGCAGTGCTTGAACAAGTAACTGGAGCGTGATATGCACTCCAAAAATAAAAAACACAGACTGAAGTGAACACTGAAACACAACTGTCCACAATCTGTGAAAGGCTACTCCTTTGTCTACTTCTATAGTGTTTGCAACCAATGTATTGTATACGGATGGAAGCGCGTCACACTAATAGATTAGATTTTTTTCAATATAATGGAGAAGCACCAATTGGAGAAAAATGAAAAGGATGAGCCACTGAGACACGCTCAGCAGAGTACAAGCAGCAGTGCTTGAACAAGTAACTGGAGCGTGATATGCACTCCAAAAATAAAAAACACAGACTGAAGTGAACACTGAAACACAACTGTCCACAATCTGTGAAAGGCTACTCCTTTGTCTACTTCTATAGTGTTTGCAACCAATGTATTGGATACGGATGGAAGCGCGTCACACTAATAGATTAGATTTTTTTCAAATATAATGGAGAAGCACCAATTGGAGAAAATGAAAAGGATGAGCCACTGAGACACGCTCAGCAGAGTACAAGCAGCAGTGCTTGAACAAGTAACTGGAGCGTGATATGCACTCCAAAAATAAAAAACACAGACTGAAGTGAACACTGAAACACAACTGTCCACAATCTGTGAAAGGCTACTCCTTTGTCTACTTCTATAGTGTTTGCAACCAATGTATTGGATACGGATGGAAGCGCGTCACACTAATAGTTAAATTGCATGGAGCTGCAAGAATTACACTGAAGAAAAAAAAAAGAGTCTGTGAGTGACATGTGCAGATGCCTACAGACAGCGTTGGATGCAGAGCAAACTGCAGCGTCACCTGCACTCACACACACCTTGCAGAGCTGTTAAAACAACACTGCAGGCAAAAGGAAGCTTTACACAGCGGTTGGTGCTAGCCTGCCTACAGCACAGTACACTAAATCGCAATCTCTAACTGTCCCTCAGAGTCAGCAGAGTAGCGTTCTGTCCCTATCTGAATTCACAGCACAGTGACGCTAAAATGGCGGCGGCGCCTTTTATAGTGCATTCTGACATCATTTCAGCAGCCAATCACAGCCATGCCATTAGTTAAGATGACCGCAGCATTACAGGATGTGCCCACACTTCGTAGGATTCCTCATTGGCTGACTAAAATCACATTGCCTCTCAAAGAATTATGGGAACTTCCGATTCCGGTATACGATATTGAAAAAGTATCGGAATTAAGTATCGGAATTCCGATAACGCGAATATCGGCCGATACCCGATACTTGCGGTATCGGAATGCTCAACACTACTGCTGATAAACTTGTACATAATGATTGAGTCATTTATTTTAAGACCCTACTGTTCAAATTTTCCTGAAAGACATCAAATGAATATACATGGTGGTGAGCGATTATAAAGATTCAGATTTACCATTAGGAAATGTCACAAGGTATTCATCAGTTTTTGTTGATCGAGCTATCCATTAGTTTTGCAGATAAATCATGGGCTAATTGTAATCAATGTGTCTTTTCACATGTTTTTTTTTGTACGCCAATTGTCTACAACTCCCTCCTCCAAAAAAGAGACATGTCCTCCTCTCATCCTTGTTGTGAATAACACTCGCAACTAGGGTTGAGCATTCCGATACTGCAAATATCGGGTATCGGCCGATATTGGCTGTATCGGAATTCCGATTCCGAGTACCGATATTTTCGTCTTATCGGATACCGGAATCGGGATTGTCACTGTCACTGTCAGTGTCCGTCGGTCGGGTCTGTCAGGAGTCAGCGGCACTTACCTGGCAGAAGATCTCCGGCGGTCACGTCCTGGACTGCTTCATGGCCGCAATCTTCTTTCCCCGGCGGTCACATGCAGTTTCTCGCGATAACTGCAGTGACTGCTGGGTAATCCCGGCCGTAAAGCAGTCAGTCCGATGACGTCACCGCCGGGGAAGCAGGTAATCAGCTGTGCTGCGTCGCGATGACAGGCTCTGCCTGTCATTGCGATGTAGCAGAGTTGGATCGTCGTGGGACTATCGTTACTATGGACTGCGTCGGACAGGTGGTATACTGTTGGTTTGTTTTTTTTCTTTTTTTACAGGAGATCGATGGCGTCGCAGGAATGAGAGAGTAATAAAATTAATGAAAACTGTGTTGTCTCTTTTATTTCATTAAAATACTTTTTTCTTGCTTTGTCTTTTTTTTATACATTTAATAACTTTGGGATTAATAATGGATCGGTGTCTTATTGACACCTCTCCATTATTAACCGGGCTTATTGTCACCGTGCAATCAACGGTGACATTAACCCCTTATTACCCCGCTTGCCACTGCTACAGGGCAAGTGGGAAGAGCGGGTAAAGTGCCACAATTGGCACATCTTTTGATGCGCCAAATGTGGGGCTGCTGTAGCCTGGTATTATCAGGCTGTTGAGGGCCAAAATCCATGGGCCTTGACAGTCTTTTAATACCAGGCCGCAGCAGTCTGCATTTTACTTGGCTGGTTAACAAAAATAGGGGGGATCCCCACCCGTTTTTTTTTCGAGGGGATCCCCTATTTTTGTTAACCAGCCAAGCTAAGCAGACTGCTGTGGCCTGGTATTATCAGGCTGGCAAGGTCCATGGATATTGGATCCTTACCAGCCTGAAAAACCAGGCCTCAGCGGTCTGCTTCATCTGGCTGGTTAACAAAAATAGGGGGGACCCCACGCCAATTTTTTTCGAGGGGATCCCCTATTTTTGTTAATCAGCCAAGATATGCAGACTGCTGTGGCCTGGTATTATCAGGCTGGCAAGGTCCATGGATCTTGGCTCCTTAACAGCCTGAAAATCCAGGCCTCAGCGGTCTGCTTCATCTGGCTGGTTAACAAAATAGGGGGGACCCCACGCCAATTTTTTTCGAGGGGATCCCCTATTTTTGTTAATCAGCCAAGATATGCAGACTGCTGTGGCCTAGTATTATCAGGCTGGCAAGGTCCATGGATCTTGGCTCCTTAACAGCCTGAAAATCCAGGCCTCAGCGGTCTGCTTCATCTGGCTGGTTAACAAAAATAGGGGGGACCCCACGCCATTTTTTTTTCGAAGGGAACCCCTATTTTTGTTAATCAGTTCCCTCTGACGTCACTGATTGTGTCCCTGGCTGACCTGAAGTGAAAGTGGAAAGCAATCAATTAAGCTTTCCACTTAAGGGCCCGTCTCACATAGCGATATCGCTACTGAGATCGCTGCTGAGTCACTAGTTTTGTGACGCAGCAGCGAGCTCACCAGCGATATCGCTGTGTGTGACATTCAGCGACGATCAGCCCCCCTGCCGGGTATCGCTGATCGTCGCTGAAATGTCAGGACCTTTTTTTGATCGCTGGTTTCCCGCTGACAGGCACACATCGCTGCGTGTGACAGGCGGGAGACCAGCGATCCGCTGGTAACCAAGGTACACAGCGGGTTTCCAGGCGCGGGGCTGTGCCTAGAAACCCGCTGTGTACCTTGGATACCAGCGCCCTGATGCAGGGAGCTGGTATCCAAGGTACACAGCGGGTTTCCAAGCGCTGGCGGTGCCTGGAAACCCGCTGTGTACCTTGGTTACCAGCGGATCGCTGGTCTCCCGCCTGTCACACGCAGCGATGCGTGCCTGTCAGAGGGAAACCAGCGATCAAAAAAAGGTCCTGACATTTCTGCGACGATCAGCGATACCCGGCAGGGGGGCTGATCGTCGCTGAATGTCACACACAGCGATATCGCTGGTGAGCTCGCTGCTGCGTCACAAAACTAGTGACTCAGCAGCGATCTCGGTAGCGATATCGCTATGTGAGACGGGCCCTTAAGCGATGTTACCCGCAGTGTCACTGTCCCAGATCGCTGCCTGAGCTGCCTGTTTGGCAGCTCAGCAGCGATCATGTAGCGATACACCAGCGATCCTGACAAGTGCATATCGTTGTCGGGATCGCTGGTGTATCGTTATGTGACACCCAGCCTTTACTCTCCTGTCAGGCAGGAGAGGAACTCATTCATTTGGGGTTTACTGTGAGGCTGCAGCATTAGCTGCGGTCCCTGCAGTAAACATTAACCCTTTCTGAAGGATTACACCGTGGGACCTGACTGTGCATGGGATAGGTAAGAATAATTTTGCTTTTTTATTTTATTTTTATTACAGGAAATGGTTTTTGCAGTAAAATAAAAGATGGTCAAAAACATGTGTCTTTATTTCATTAAAATGATTTTTAATTAAAGTGTGTGTGTTTTATTTTTATTTCATGCAATAGGATTAATAATTGATAGTTGTCTAATTGACAGCTCTCAATTATTAACCTGGCTTAAGGTCACCTTTCAATAGCAAGGTGGCTTTAACCCCATATTAACCCATTCGCCACCGCTACAGGGCAATGGAATAGACGGGCAAAGTGCCAGAAAGGGCGAATCTAATTATAGATTTGTCTTTCCTGGGGTGTCTGGGGGCAGATGTTAGTAGCCGGGGGGGGGGGGCAAAAATAATGGTCCCTCTCTGGGCTATTATTATCTGCCCCCACTCACTGGCTTTGTCTGTCTGGTTGCGAAAATAGGGCGGGAGCCCACGCATTCTTTTTCAGCAATTTTACACCTCATATATATATATACGTCATTGAATTTGTGACACATATATATATATATATATATATTTATATTTGTAGTTCATACACTTCTACATAGTCAAAGAACAATGCCGGTCTTTTTTCAGAACACATGAATGTTTGTAATAGTGTTCTGTTTTTATTTTTATTTCATGCAATAATTAATAATCGTCTATGTTGTCAAATTTCACCTGTCAATTAATTAACTGGTTAATGTACTAAAAGCAGTTTCTTTTACAACAATATTACACCTAATTAACCCTACAGGGGCAATTGCAAATAGACGGGGCAAATGTGCCATGAAAAGCGGAACCTATTAACATTTGTCTTTCTGGGGTGACCCGACAGAATGACCGGGTGGGGTGCAAATTAACATGTCTTTTCATGCTTATTATTATTGCCCCATTAAATCAGTCTTTGTCATGTCACTGTTGCGAAAATAGGGCGGGGAGCAAGCCATTCTTTTTCAAGAATTTACACCTTAATTAATACATGTCATTGAAATTTGTGACACATAATATATTAATTTTTTAATTGTAGCAAAGGCACATCAAAAGTATGATAACCCTATTCATCCGGTCTTTTGTGTGCAGAACCCGACATGAAATGACACTTGGTGTACATAGGGTTAACCATGTCTTTTCATGTCCTTTGCTATCTAATTTGCACAAACAATTAAATCAGATCTATGTGTGCAAAATTTCACACCTGTAGGGGTTAATTAAAGGTGTAAATTCGTAGCAAAAAAGTCCGTTTTTTTTACAACGAATTTACACCTTTAATTAACCCCTACAGGTGTGAAATTTTGCACACATAGTACTGATTTAATTGTTTGTGCAAATCAGATAGCAAACGACATGAAAAGACATGGTTAACCCTATGTACACCAAGTGTCATTTCATGTCGGGTGCTTCTGTCTTTTCACTGAAGCCGGCTTTACCCGGCAATGAATCAGAGGATATTTTACTATGTAGAAGTGTATAAACTATACATATATGTATATATATATGTCACAATGACATGTATATAATATATATTATATGTATTCTATGTGTGTATATTTAGTGTTTACAAGGAAAGAATGGGGTTTTTTTAGTTGCGATATTTTGTTCCCATAGACTTACATGGGACTTCCGGTATCGGTATCGGGTATCGCCGATATTTTAGTGATATCGGCGATACCATTCCGATTCCGATACTTTAGGATATCGGAAAGTATCGCTCAACTCTACTCGCAACATAAGTCAATGGTCTATTTGAAATATGGAGGATGATAGCACACAGATTCTGTATTTTACTGTTTACTGGGTAGCAGAAGCTGAGATTGTTTGATTGTTTTCTTCACTCAAGTAAAATGGATGTCACAAAAATTGTAAAAACTGATACGCAGACCAAAAAAATGGATACGGCACCTTGAAGACAAAATGGTCTATTTTTCGTGTTCGAGAAAAAAAGTTACATTTGAAACTTATCCAATCCATCACTATCATTTAGAGATAATGTTAATTTTTCACATTGGTTATTATAAACAGTTGACCAGTCTATACTCAAATTCAAAACCAAAACAAATAAACTAGGGTATAAGTTATTATACAGGCAACATGTTGGAGCATGTTCACATTGGCCATTAAACAAACAAATCCTAAGATGGAAACAAAATGAACATATACCCTGCTGTAAGTAAAAAGCAGTAGTGCATATAAATAACATATGATAAATAGTAAACACTGTTTTTTACGAAAAAAAAAAGTGTAAAAACCATCCCACCAGTGCCAAGGAATACCCAACTGGGACTGTCCTAACCTCTAGAATTAAAACCTTTCCATGTGTAATTTTTGCCAGCTTACAGAAGTCACGGACAACTATTGTCAACAATTCTGTGGCTTCTGGAGATGTCATGTAAGAGGAGGGCAGGATGGTAGTCGTAGTCGAGGACACCGGGCCTCTGGTGTCCTGATCTGCTTCCACAAACAAATCATCAGCTTCTACCGGCGTACCTGTTCGGGGTGCTGGTCCACTGTCAGGGATTCCACTGCGGTGCGACCCAGCTCCTGCACACTTGGTTCCAGTGCTCAGGGTTGAAATAATGGATACAGATACAGGTTCTGATGCTAAATTAACGATTTTCCTTTCTTCTTCAACGGACCCGGACAAATCAGTTACATCACAGTTCACACAGCATTCCTCCTGCTCTTTCCCTTTCTTACTTTCTTCGCCCTCACGTACATTCCGGGGTAGTAGCACCCTTGGCGGTACCGCAGCGTCACTACTGTAGGACCTCAGTACATAGGGGATCCTGCTCATCCGCTTCGCCTTGGACTCACCAGCTTCAGCCTTATTGAGGATCTTCCACATCCTGAATATTCTGCGCCCTGTATGACTTTTGAACCATGTCTCCTTCTCCATTCCTGCTGCTGAGGTGAACTGTAGCTTCCCCATGTGCTCCGGTCTTATCCAGCACCCGTCTGACTGTGCCCGTGCTTCTCTCCTTACTCAACGTTGCGTAGCTGCTATGACGTCTGGGGCTCAGAGCCCTCCTGGACTTGTTGGGCGTGCTCGCCCTTCTGAACCATTCCTACAACCTACACTAGCTTAGCCCACAGCAGTTCCTCCTACAATTAACTATGTGTGCTCTTACTAAACCATTTACAAACTTCCTACAGCTATACCTAACAAGGCCCACTAGTGTACTCCCATCTAGTGGCCCTTTGCAAAACTAAACTTAACCAGTCTATGAATACTGTTATTATTTGGTAGCTGAGGAGAGCAGGCAAAAACGGCAATACACCAGAGAGGTTGGAATCTACTGGATTGCAGTACCCTGACTAACCACCACAACTATAGGCAGCCGTGGAGCGTTCCTAAGTTGGTCGTAGACGCCTCGTCACAGCCTGAGAGGTTAACTACACCTAAAGATAGAAAGAGGAAAGCTATCTGCCCCGGAGCAGATCCCCAAAGAACATAGGAAGCCCCAAACATGTAATGGCGGTTAGACAAGAGGAAAATACAGACACAGACAGAAAATAGTATGAGCAAACGTTGGGGCCCAATCTTCCTAGAAAGAAAAGGATAGGAAGGACACTTACTGCAATCCAAAAAACCCTAAAAAATACCAACTCTACTAATTGCAAAAACACCTGAGATCACACGACCTCTACCACCTAAATTAGTTCTCTGGTGTAACAAAACTAAGCTGCAGCCACTGAAAAAACTGGAAAATGCAAATGAACAAATAACAGTGGCTCAGAAAAACTGAGAGGAGCACAAGCCCCTGGAGGGGACCTGGCTGACCTCCACAGAAGTGCAGAGAACAATGCGAAAAGCAAGCACAAAAATAAAAGCAGAAAATATCTTATCTGATAGCAGAAGATGCAGGCAAGACTCAGCAAGCTTCAAAGTGAACCAGGTACCACAGTTCAGACAAGAACAATTGATCACCGGCAAAGATGATGGAGGGAACCTCCCTTATATAAGACCAGTCTGTAACTCCTGATTGCCAATCTTCACAATCTTCATTGAATGGTTCAGTACTGTTTGTAACCACCAGAGGGAGTTTCTGCTCAGAATTCATTTCTAACACATTCACAACAGTACCCCCCCTTGAGGAGGGGTCACCGAACCCTCATTTGGGCAACCAGGTCGGTCAGGATAAGCTCTGTGATACGCACGGATCAGTCTCCTAGCATGGATGTCCGAAGCAAACACCCAAGAATTGTCCTCCTGACCATAACCTCTCCACTTAACCAAATACTGGAGTTTCCGTCTAGAAAAACGAGAATCCAATATTTTCTCAACCACATACTCCAGATTGCCCTCAATCAAAACAGGGTCAGGAGGCACAGCCATAGGAACCACTGGCTCGACAAACCTCTTCAATAAGGACTTGTGGAACACGTTATGGATCTTAAATGTCCCTGGAAGAAGTAAACGAAAGGAAACAGGATTAAGAATCTCCATGATCTTATAAGGTCCAATGAACCTAGGCTTAAACTTAGGAGATGCAACTCTCATAGGGATATTTCTTGAGGACTACCAGACCAAGTCCCCATTTCAAACCGAGGACCATCAGTCCTATGCCGGTTGGCAAACCGCTGGGCTTTCTCCTGAGAAAGGGACAACCTCTCCACCACCTGGTCCCAAATCTGCTGCATACGCTACACAACAGAGTCAACACCTGGACAGACAGAAGCCTCCGTCTGTCCCGAAGAAAATCGAGGGTGAAACCCAAAATTGCAGAAAAATGGAGACATCAAAGTGGCAGAGCTAGCCCTATTATTAAGAGCAAACTCAGCCAAAGGCAAAAAAGAGACCCAGTCATCTTGATCAGCAGACACAAAGCATCTCAGATAAGTCTCCAATGTCTGGTTTGTTCTCTCAGTTTGTCCATTAGTCTGAGGATGAAAAGCCGAGGAGAAAGACAATTGAACACCAAGTTTAGAACAAAAAGTCCTCCAAAATCTGGAAACAAACTGGACTCCTCTGTCAGACACAATGTTCTCAGGAATGCCGTGTAACCGAACCACGTGCTGAAGGAACAAAGGCACCAATTCGGAGGAGGAAGGCAACTTAGGTAATGGCACAAGATGTATCATTTTGGAAAACCTATCACAAATCACCCAGATAACGGTCATTCTGGGAGGTCGGAAATAAAATCCATAGAGATATGGGTCCATGGTCTCTTGGGCACAGGCAATGGCATCAACAAACCACTAGAGCGAGAGCAAGGCTTGGAGAGAGAGCAAGTCCAGCAGGACTGCACAAATTCCCTGACGTCACGAGACAAAATAGGCCACCAAAAGGACCGACTAACCAAGTCTCTGGTACCAAAAATTCCGGGATGACCGGCCAACGCGGAACAATGAATCTCAGACATCACACTCTTTTTCCACCGGTCTGGGACAAACAATTTCCCAATAGGGCAGCGCTCGGGTTTATCCTCCTGACACCCTTCCAGAGCCAGTCTCAAATTGGCAAGATGGCGGAAAAAACTACACCCTCTTTCAAAATAACAGCAGGATCAGATAACTCAGGAGAGTCCGCAAGGAAACTCCTCGAAAGGGCATCCGCCTTAACATTCTTAGTGCCAGGAAGAAAGGAAACCACAAAATTAAAACGTGTGAAAAACAAGGCCCACCTGGCCTGTCTAGGATTAAGTCGCTTGGCTGATTCCAGATAAACCAGATTCTTATGGTCCGTGAGGACCACCACCTGATGTTTGGCTCCCTCCAGCCAATGTCTCTACTCTTCAAAAGCCCACTTCATGGCCAATAACTCCCGATTACCCACGTCATAATTACATTCAGTTGGAGAAAATTTTCGAGAGAAAAAGGCACAAGGGTTACTTTTAGAGGTCTCAGGATCTCTTTGGGACAAAACGGCACCTGCCCCAATTTCAGAGGCATCAACCTCCACCTGAAATGGCAGAGAAACATCAGGCTACCGTAGAACAGGAGCAGAAGTGAATCTCTGCTTAAGTTCCTGAAACGCAGAGACTGCCTTAGGAGGCCAATTCACCACATCAGAACCCTTTTTGGTCAAATCAGTCAATGGTTTAACAATAACAGAGAAATTACCAATAAATTTACGATAAAAATTGGCAAAACCCAAGAATCTCTGAAGAGCCTTTAATGAAGTAGGTTGGACCCAATCACAGATGGCCTGAACCTTGACCGGGTCCATTTCAATAACAGATGGAGACAAAATGAATCCCAGAAATGAGATCCTCTGTACGCCAAAAAGACACTTTGATCCCTTCACATACAGAGCATTCTCTCTCAAAATCTGGAACACAGTCCGAACATGTTTCACATGAGAGTCCCAGTCATTGGGAAAAATCAAGATATCATCCAAATAAACAATCAGAAATTTATCCACAAAATCCCTGAAAATGTCATTCATGAAGGACTGGAAGACGGAAGGAGAATTAGTGAGCCCAAAGGGCATCACTAGGTACTCAAAATGCCCCTCTGGGGTATTAAATGCCGTCTTCCATTCATCCCCGTGCTTAATGCGAATAAGGTTATACGCCCCCCTGAGGTCAAGCTTGGTAAACCAAGTAGCACTTTTCACCCTGGAAAACAGGTCAGAAATCAATGGTAACGGATATTGATATTTCACAGCGATATTGTTCAAGAGACGATAATCAATACACGGCCTTAATGAACCATCCTTTTTTGGCCACAAAGAAAAAACCGGCACCCAAGGGTGAAGAGGATGGTCTGATATGACCCTTCTCCAATGACTCCTTGATATAAGACCGTATAGCGTCATGTTCAGGTACAGACAAGTTAAAGAGGCGACCTTTAGGGAATTTACTACCACACACTATTTCAATAGCACAGTCATAGCTCCTATGGGGGGCAAGGATGCAAATTTACTTTCGCTAAACACATCAGAAAAATCAATCAAAAAGTCAGGAACATCGTGAGCCTGGGGAGAGGCAGAAAAAACAGGAGTGTTGGCATTAACACATTGGCAGCCCCAACTGGTTACAGACACAGATTTTCAATCCAAAACAGGATTATGAGACTGTAACCAAGGGAAACCTAGTACAATAATGTCATGCAGATTATACAGCACCAAAAATTTGCAACTCTCCTGATGATCAGGTTCAACCCTCATTATCACCTGAGTAGAGAACTGGGGTTTATTCTCAGCCAAAGGGGTAGAATCAATCCCCAGCAGGGGAATAGACTTCCTTAGGGGTATCAAGGGAAACCCACAACGTTTAGCAAAATCAAAATCCATCAGGTTAATAGCTGCTCCCGAATCAACAAAATCCTGAGCAGAAAATGTGGACAGGGAGCAAATCAGGGTAACAGTCAACAGAAATTTAGTCTGAACCACCCAAGACAACTGAGCGTGCAAAACGTCTTCCCGCTTAGGGCAGACTGAAATAGCATGAGAGGCGTCACCACAGTAGAAACATAACCCATTGCATTTTTGAAACTCATGACGCTGTGCCCCAGAAGCCACTCTATCACACTGCATGGGTTCAGAAGCTGGTTCACAAGGCAACACTATTCCACGCATACCTCTACGCTCACGCAAACGTCTGTCAATTTGAATCGCTAATGACATAGAATCATTGAGACCAGAGGGAGAAGGGAAACCCACCATAACATCTTTTACATTCTCTGACAGACCCTTCCGAAAAAGGGCTGCCAAAGCATCATCATTCCATTTGGTCAGGACTGCCCACTTTCTTAATTTCTGACAGTATAACTCAGCGTCCTCAAGCCCCTGATTTAATGCCAACAAGGTTTTTTCAGCTTGATCAGTGACATTAGGTTCATCGTACAACAACCCCAGAGCCAGAAAAAATGCATCAACATTACTCAAAACAGGGTCCCCAGGTGTCAGGGAAAAAGCCCAATCCTGAGGATCGCCGTGCAGGAGAGAGATGACAATTTGAACCTGCTGTGCTGCGTTCCCTGAGGATTTAGGTTTTAAGGCAAAAAACAACTTACAGTTATTTTTGAAATTCAGAAATTTAGCTCGATCCCCTAAAAACAAATCTGGCATGTGAATCCTAGGTTCCACAACCCGCAACCCTGCAAGATAGGTAGCAATACTCCGAACTTCAGTGGCAAGCTGATCCACACGGCCAGACAACTGTGCAAACTCCATTGAGAGAAAAAAAAAATCCTCAGCACCCAGAGAAAAAGAGGGAAAAAATGCAACAAACAGAAAAAAAAAAATCTCTGACAACTCTGACAACTGTTTTTTTTTTTCACACTATTTTTCCCTTCTGTGAGTACCATATAATTTTCAGTTTTGGCCGGTGATACTGTTATGATTTGGTAGCTGAGGAGAGCAGGCAAAAACGGCAATACACCAGAGAGGTTGGAATCTACTGGATTGCAGTACCCTGACTAACCACCACAACTAAAGGCAGCCGTGGAGCGTTCCTAAGTTGGTCCTAGACGCCTCGTCACAGCCTGAGAGGTTAACTACACCTAAAGATAGAAAGAGGAAAGCTATCTGCCCCGGAGCAGATCTCCAAAGAACATAGGAAGCCCCCAAACATGTAATGGCGGTTAGACAAGAGGAAATACAGACACAGACAGAAAATAGTATGAGCAAACGTTGGGGCCCAATCTTCCTAGAAAGAAAAGGATATAAAGGACACTTACTGCAATCCAAAAAACCCTAAAAAATACCAACTCTACTAATTGCAAAAACACCTGAGATCACACGACCTCTACCACCTAAATTAGTTCTCTGGTGTAATAAAACTAAGCCGCAGCCACTGAAAAAACTGGAAAAGGCAAATGAACAAATAACAGTGGCTCAGAAAAACTGAGAGGAGCACAAGCCCCCGGAGGGGACCTGGCTGACCTCCACAGAAGTGCAGAGAACAATGCAAAAATCAAGCACAAAAATAAAAGCAGAAAATATCTTATCTGATAGCAGAAGATGCAGGCAAGACTCAGCAAGCTTCAAAGTGAACCAGGAACCACAGTTGAGACAAGAACAATTAATCACTGGCAAACATGATGGGAGGGAACCTCCCTTATATAAGACCAGTCTGTAACTCCTGATTGCCAATCTTCACAATCTTCATTGAATGGTTCAGTACTGTTTGTAACCACCAGAGGGAGCTTCTGCTCAGAATTAATTTCTAACACATTCACAACAGAATACTATATACTACAAGTGCCCTCCTCTAATGTTCCCAAAGAATGCACTAACTTTCCTTAATCTATACTGAAATACAATACAAAAGACATAATATCTTACAATATGGTAACACATAATGTGGCAATAACACAACAGATGCGAAAATACGTCACAGTGAGATACATAACAATTATATACATGTGAATATAAATAGCAGCAAACAACTTTAAAGGGGTAAAGCCCTGCCCCCTTACAGTCACATCAACAGAGCAGCTTCTTTTCTGTTTTGCTATCTCGAAGGGGCATTACAACTAATCCCATGCTGATTAACAGCTATTCCCCGCTACTTAATTGCCTAACAATCATCTGGACATTAGTAGTGATGCCCCATCGACAGAGCAGACCAGAAGTGGAAGAAAACTTTGCTGACATGAGGTCAAATGAAGCAGCAGAATCACTGGCTGTAATGGTAATGATAGTTATGAGATGGCAGAGATCAGTGCTCGGCAGAAAAGCAAGTAGTACCTTCCTTTGATGGGCCACTAACCTAATATTTATCAAACATACCTCTCCTAGGCTAAAAGCCTACAAATTTTAGGGGCATGTAAAATCCAGCAATAATTAAAACAGTCTTGGACTGATGAAGAAGTGATCAGTAAGAAAAGGAGGCAGTCAAGCCCACCAATAGTATAATACAAAAGCAAAAGCACTGAGCAGCACCTCTGAACAAAATAAAGCAAATGTGAATAGGTTCCAACTGTTATTACTGAATAATACTCAAGCAAAAGAATACAGAAGCACTCTGTAAGTGCTAAGATGTATGCAGAAATTGAATATGTAATATGTGACTGCATTATTGTTATATAGAATGTACTTATAAAACTGAAGGTGCATAGCACATAAATTGGCCAATTCATAAGAACCCACCAGCTCTGACAGGTTAGTTAGCAACTAGCTACCTTTAAATGTTCAGCCCCATATGAAAAATGATCAAAGTCACAGATAACCTCTTTAGATATAAAAAAGAACAATTTAAAATATTAACCCCTTCACCCCCAAGGGTGGTTTGCACGTTAATGACCGGGCCAATTTTTACAATTCTGACCACTGTCTCTTTATGAGGTTATTACTCTGGAACGCTTCAACGGATCTTCGCGATTCTGAGATTGTTTTCTCGTGACATATTGTACTTCACGTTAGAAGTAAAATTTCTTCGATATAACTTGCGTTTATTTTTGAAAAAAACGCAAATATGGCGAAAATTTTTAAAATTTTGCAATTTTCAAACTTTGAATTTTTATTCCCTTAAAACAGAGAAATATATCACACAAAATAGTTAAGAAATAACATTTCCCACATGTCTACTTTACATCAGCACAATTTTGGAACCAAAATTTTTTTTTGTTAGGAAGTTATAAGGGTTAAAAGTTGACCAGCGATTTCTCATTTTTACAGCAAAATTTACAAAGCCATTTTTTTAGGGACCACCTCTCATTTGAAGTCACTTTGAGGGGTCTATATGGCAGAAAATACCCAAAAGTGACACTATTCTAAAAACTGCACCCTCAAGGTACTCAAAACCACATTCAAGAAGATTATTAACCCTTAGGTGCTTCACAGGAACTAAAGCAACGTGGAAGGAAAAAATGAATATTTAACTTTTTAGCCACAAAAATGATCTTTTACAAACTTTTTTTTTTTATTTTCACAAGGGTAAAAGGAGAAAATGGACAGATAAGGTTGTTATGCAATTTCTCCTGAGTACGTCAATACCCAATATTGGGGGAAACCACTGTTTGGGCACACGGCAGAGCTCGTAAGGAAAGGAGCGCCGTTTGACTTTTCAAACTAAAATTGGCTGCAATTGAGATTGGACGCCATGTCGTGTTTGGAGAGCCCCTGATGCGCCTAAACAGTGGAAACCCCCACAAGTGACACCATTTTGGAAACTAGACCCCCTAAGGTACTTATCTAGATCTGTTGTGAGCACTTTAAACCCCAAGTGTTTCAGAAAAGCTTATAATGCCTGGGTGTGAAGAGACTAAAAAAAAAAAACAATTTTCCACAAAAATGATTTTTTATCCCAATTTTGAATTTTCCCAAGGAAATTGGACCCCAAAAGTTGTTGTCCAATTTGTCCTGAGTACGCTGATACCCATATGTGGGGGGGAAACTGTTGGGTGCACGGCAGGGCTTGGAAGGAAGTAGTAACGTTTTGGAATGCAGACGTTGATGGGGGTCATGTTCGTTGCAGTTGCCCCAGATGAGCCTAAATAGTGGAAACCCCCCACAAGTGACCCCATTTTGGAAATAGACCCCCTAAGGAACTTATCTAGATCTTTGGTGAGCACTTTGAACCCCAAGTGCTTCACACAAGTTTATAATGCCCGGGCATGAAAATAAAAAATCCTATTTTTTTCCCACAAAAATTATCTTTTAGTCACTAATTTTTATTTTCCCAAGGGTAACAGGAGAAATTGGACCACATAAGTTGTTGTCCAATTTGTCCTGAGTACGCTGATACCCCATATGTGGGGGAAAACCACTGTTTGGGCTCACGGCAGAGCTCGGAATGGAAGGAGCACCATTTGACTTTTTCCAACCAAAATTGGCTGGAATTGAGATTGGATGCCATGTTGCATTTAGAGAGCCCCTGATGTGCCTAAACAGTGGAAACCCCCCACAAATGACCCCATTTGGAAACTAGACCCCCTAAGGAACTTTTCTAGATCTTTGGTGAGCAATTTGAACCCCCAAGTGCTTCACACAAGTTATAATGTAGAGCCGTAAAATTTAAAAATCATATTTTTTCCACAAAATGATCTTTTCACCCCAATTTTTATTTTTCCAAGGGTAACAAGACTCCAAAAGTTATTGTGCAATTTGTCCTGAGTGCGCTGATACCCCATATGTGGGGGTAAACCACTGTTTGGGTGCATGGCAGAGTTTGGAAGGGAAGGAGCGCCGTCTGACTTTTTCAATGCAGAATTGGCTGGACGCCATGTCGTGTTTGGAGAGCTCCTGATCTGCCTAAACAGTGGAAACCCCCATAAATGACACCATTTTGGAAACTAGACCCCTCAAGGAACTTATCTAGATGTGTGGTGAGAACTTTTAACCCCCAGGTGTTTCACTAAAGTTTATAACGTACAGCCGTAAAATAAAAAATCCTTTTTTTTTTTACAAAAATGATTTTTTCGCCCCCAATATTTTATTTTCACAAGGGTAACAGAAGAAATTGGAACCCAAAAGTTGTTGTCCAATTTGTCCTGAGAACGCTGATACCCAATATGTGGGAGAAAACTACTGTATGGGCGCACGTCAGGGCTCGGAAGGGAAGTAGTGACGTTTTGGATTGCAGACTTTGATGGAATGGTCTGGGGGCGTCATGTCACA
Source organism: Oophaga sylvatica (assembly GCA_033576555.1). Taxonomy (NCBI): domain Eukaryota; kingdom Metazoa; phylum Chordata; class Amphibia; order Anura; family Dendrobatidae; genus Oophaga; species Oophaga sylvatica. The sequence goes on from JARQOD010000006.1 coordinate 315,344,032, forward strand.
TTTGGAGAGCCCCTGATGCACCTATACAGTGTAAACCCCCACAAGTGACCCCATTTTGGCAAATAGACCCCACAAGGAACTTATCTAGATGTGTGGTGAGCACTTTGAACCCCGAAGTGCTTCACAGAAGTTTATAACGTACAGCCGTAAAAATAAAAAATCTTTTTTTTTTTTACAAAAATGATTTTTTCGCCCCCAATATTTTATTTTCACAAGGGTATCAGGAGAAATTGGACCCCAAAAGTTGTTGTCCAATTTGTCCTGAGTACGCTGATACCCAATATGTGGGAGAAAACTACTGTATGGGCGCACGTCAGGGCTCGGAAGGGAAGTAGTGACGTTTTGGATTGCAGACTTTGATGGAATGGTCTGGGGCGTCATGTCGCATTTGGAGAGCCCCTGATGCCCTAAACAGTGGAAACCCCCACAAGTGACCCCATTTTGGAAATAGACCCCACAAGGAACTTGTCTAGATGTGTGGTGAGCACTTTGAACCCGAAGTGCTTCACAGAAGTTTATAACGCACAGCCGTAAAAATAAAAAATCCTTTTTTTTTTGCAAAAATGATTTTTTTTTGCCCCAATATTTTATTTTTACAAGGTAACAGAGAAATTGGACCCAAAAGTTGTTGTCCAATTTGTCCTGAGTACGCTGATATCCATATGTGGGAGAAAACTACTGTATGGGTACACGTTGGGCTCGGAAGGAAGTAGTGACGTTTTGGATTGCAGACTTTGATGGAATGGTCTGGGGCGTCATGTCGCATTTGGAGAGCCCCTGATGCGCCTAAACATGGAAATCCCAACAAGTGACCCCATTTGGAAAATAGACCCACAAGGAACTTATCTAGATGTGTGGTGAGCGCTATGAAGCCCAAGTGCTTCACAGAAGTTTATAATGTACAGCCGTAAAAACAAAAAAAATATTTTTTTTTTTCAAAAATGATATTTTCGCCCCCAGTTTTTTATTTTCCCAAGGGTAACAGAAGAAATAGGACAAATTGCACAATAACTCTTGGGGTCAGAGTACGCTGATACCCATATGTGGGGATAAACTTTGTTTGGACGCATGGCAGAGCTGAGAAGTGAAGGAGCCCGTTTGATTTTTCAACGCAGAATTGGCTGGAATTGAGATCAGATGCCATGTCACATTTGGAGAGCCCCTGATGTGCCTAAACAGCGAAACCCCCCAATTCTAACTCCAACCCTAACCCCAACACACCTAACCCTAGTCCCAACCCTAACCACAACCTAACCCTAACACACCCCTAATCCCAACCTAACCCTATACCTAACTTTAGCGCCACCAACCCTAACTTTAGCCGCAATCCTAACCCTAACCCTATGGGAAAATGGAATAAATACTTTTTTTAATTTTATATTTTTCCTACTAAGGGGGTGATAAAGGGGGTTTGATTTACTATTTATAGCGGGTTTTTATGATTGGCAGCTGTCACGCTAAAAGACGCTTTTTATTGCAAAAATAGTTTTGCATCATCACATTTTGAGAGCTATAATTTTTGCATATTTTGGCCCACAGAGTCATGTGAGGTCTTATTTTTGCGGACGAGTTGACGTTTTTATTGGTACCATTTTGAGCACGTGACGTTTTTTGATCGCTTTTTATTCGATTTTAGGAGGTTAGAATGAACAAAAATCAGCAATTCATGAATTTCTTTGGGAGGCGTTTTATACGTTCCGCGTGTGGTAAATTGATAAAGCAGTTTTATCTTTGGTCAGTACATTATGGCGATACCTCATTATATCATTTTTCATGTTTGGCGCTTTTATAGAATAAAAACAATTTATATAAAAAATTATTATTTTTGCATCGCTTTATTCTGCGAGTATAACTTTTTTATTTTTTCGCTGATGATGCTGTATGAGGCTCATTTTTTGCGGGACAAGATGACGTTTTCAGTGGTACCATATTTTTTTATATCGGTCTTTTTGATCGCGTGTTATTCCACTTTTTGTTCGGCGGTATGATGATAAAGCATTGATTTTTTGCTTAGTTTTTTTTTTTTTTTTAAGGGGTTCACTAAAGGGGTTAACTAGTGGGACAATTTTATAGGGGGGGTCGTTACGGACGCGGCGATACCAAATATGTGTACTTTTATTGCTTTGCTTTTTTTATTTACAGGAAGAAGTGAATTTATTGGGGAATATATATATATATTTTTTATTTATTTTGGATTTTTTTTTAAAACATGTTTATTTTTATTTTTTTTAACTTTTTTACTTTGTCCCAGGGTGGGACATCACTGTATTTTATCAGATCGCTGGTGTGACAGTGTGCACAGCACTCTGTCACACCAGCGATCGCTCAGGCAGTGCAGCAGGCTTCTCAGTGCCTGCTCTCGGCAGGCACTGAGGTAGCCGCCTCCCTCCAGGACCCCGGCGCCATCTTGGATCCGGTCCTGGGAGGGAGGAAGCCCTCAGAACAGCGCGATCACATCGCGCTGCTCTGAGGGTCTCAGGGGGGCGCGCAGGGAGCCCCACCCTGCGCGATCCTCCCCTGTGCCCCCAGTACACCGCGATCAGTTTGATCGCGGTGTTCAAGGGGTTAATGTGCCGGGAGCGGTCCGTGACCGCTCCTGACACACAGTCATGGGTGTCAGCTGTGATAATCAGCTGACACCCGGCCGCGATCGGCTGCGCTTCCCCCGGGAGCGCGTCCGATCGCACGAGACGTACTATCCCGTCCATGGTCATACGGGCCCAGGTACCATGGACGGGATAGTACGTCCGATGGCAGTAAGGGGTTAAACACAGAAAGTAGGCAGCACTATAGTTGAGCATGGAATAAATACAGTACAGAATCAAAGATCAAAGTTAATTAAATATCAGTAAAATATTATATAAATGAATAACTGGCTCACTAGTGGGCTGACATTGGTCCATATCAAGATTTACAATGCTAGATCTAGGTAAGATTGAACAATGGGCAGTGACTAATAGAATGGTTTTTAGCAGGAAGAAATGCAAGATTCTACATCTGAGCAAGAAAAACAAAAATTACATCTACAGAATGGGAGGAACAGAATTAAGCAACAGCACATGTGAAAAAGACTTGCGTATATTAAAGGGAATCAGTCACCCTAAATTGGCGGGATATTTAAATGATGGCAGTCAGGTCAGATGGGCGGTGTTTTGGGTACTTGCCTTAACATGTTGTTCACCGCTGTCTCCATTATTTCTGGGAATTGTAGTCGTTGCCCTCCATATAACGCGCCTGCGCATTGCAATCTGCAGGCAAAGCATACTGTACGTGCGCAATTCAATATTGCAATGCGCAGGCGCGTTATATGGAGGGCAACGACTACAATTCCCAGAAATAATGGAGACAGCGGCGAACAACATGTTAAGGCAAGTACCCAAAACACAGCCCATCTGACCTGACTGCCATCATTTAAATATCCCGCCAATTTAGGGTGAAATATTCCCTTTAATAGATTACAGACTGCACATGAGTCAACAGGCACATGTGATGCAGCAGCAAAAAAAGGCAAACACAGTTCTGTGATGTATTAAGAGAAGCATAGAGTTCAGGTCATGTGAAGTAACTATCCCCCTCTACTCCTCCTTGGTCACACCTTATCTGAAATACAGTGTCCAGTTCTGGTCAGCACATTTTAAAAAAGACATGGAGCAAGTCCAGAGAAGTGCAACCAGGAGCAGATTGCAATTATTTCATATGAGGAACGGTTACAGGATTTGGGAATGTTTATCTTGCAAAAAAGAAGACTGAGAGGAGACTTAATAGCTGTCTACAAATATCTGAATGGATGTTACAGTGTAAAGAGATCATCCGTATTCTCATTTGCACATGGAAACACGAGAAGCAATGGAACAAACTGATAGGAAGAACATGCAAATTAGATATTAGAAAAAACTTTTTGACAGTGAGGGTGATCAATGAGTGGAACAGGCTACCACAATACTGTGACTGTGACTTCTCCTTTAATAGAAGTCTTCAAACAAAGATTGGACAGACATCAGTCTGAGATGGTTTAGTGAATCCTGCATTGAGCAGGGGGTTGGACACGATGACACTGGAGGTTTCTTCCAACTCTAACATTTTTATGATTCTATGAAAAGCAAGTAATACAGAAAGAGGTAGCCCATACAAATGGCAATAATAATACAATATAATGATGTACTATTGAAATAAATAGAAGAAGAGATAATATTAGGATTTGTACCAGTCTCAAATCACTGACAGACTGAAACAGGTATAGAATATCCCTGTGTTTCACACCATACATCTACTAGGTCCCTCTACTAGGACCATTTTTCCTGTCCCTGCTGCTGAAAAACATCCCCACAGCATGATGTTGCCACCACCATGCCTCACAGTGTTGATGGTTTTCTTGGGGTGATGAGCTGTGTTGGCTTGGCCCCAGACATAGCGTTTACCTTGTTGGCAAAAAAGTTTCATCGTGGTCTGTCTCATCTAACCAAAGCACCTTTCTCCATACATTTGGGGAATCTCCTACATGTCTTTTGGCAAACTCAAATTGAGCCTTACATTTTTTGTGTGTAAGTAAAGGCTTTTTTTCTGCACACTCTTCCATAAATGCCATCTCTATGGAGTGTACGGCTTATTGCAGTCATATGGACAGACACTTCAGTCTCTGCTTGAAAACTCTGCAACTCCTTCATCATTACATTTGTTCTCTTTGCTGCCATTTTTATTATTGCCCTAATTTCCCGGGCTGAGAGTTTTGGTGGGCCATCCTTTCTTAGCAGTTTTGTTGTGGTACCATGTTCTTTCCATTTGATGATAATGGATTTGATGGTGCTCTGGGGGATCATCAGAAATTGGGATATTTTTTTATAACCCAACCATGACTTGGACTTCTCAACAACTTTGTCCCTGACTTATTTGGAGATCTCCTTGGTTTTCCTGGTGTTGTTTGGTTAGCGATGCCTCTTGCTTAATGGTGTTGCAGCCTCTGTGGCCTTTTAGAAAAGGTAAAGTGTATATACTGACACACCATGTGACACTTAGATTGCACACGGGGGACTTCCTTTCACTAAGCATGTGATTTAGGAAGGTAATTGCCTGCACTAGAAATTTTAACCCCTTACTGCCATCAGACGTACTATCCCGTCCATGGTACCTGGGCCCGTATGACCATGGATGGGATAGTACGTCCCGTGCGATCGGACGCGCTCCCAGGGGGAGCGCAGCCGATCGCGGCCGGGTGTCAGCTGATTATCACAGCTGACACCCAGCACTATGTGTCACGGACAGCTCCCGGCACATTAACCCCTGGCACAACCGCGATCAAACATGATCGCGCTGTACCAGGGGGCACAGGGGAGGATCGCGCAGGCAGGGGGCTCCCTGCGCGCTCCCCTGAGATTTCAGAGCAGCGCGATGTGTCGCGCTGTTCCGAGGGTCCGTCCTCCCTCCAGGTCCCCGGATCCAAGATGGCGCCGGGGTCCTGCAGGGAGGTGGCTTCCTCAGTGCCTGCTGAGAGCAGGCACTGAGAAGCCTGCAGCACTGCCAGAGCGATCGCTGGTGTGACAGAGTGCTGTCACACCAGCGATCTGCTAAAATACTGTGATGTCCCACCCTGGGACAAAGTAAAAAAGTTAAAAAAATGAAAATAAAAAGTGGTAAAAAAAATCATAAAAAAAAAAAAAAATATTCCCCAATAAATTCATTTTTTCCTGTAAATAAAATAAACAAAACAATAAAAGTACACATATTTGGTATCGCCGCGTCCGTAACGACCCCCCTATAAAACTATCCCACTAGTTAACCCCTTTAGTGAACCCCTTAAAAAAAAAAAAAAACTAAGCAAAAAATCAATGCTTTATCATCATACCGCCGAACATAAAGTGGAATAACACGCGATCAAAAAGACCGATATAAATAAACATGGTACCGCTGAAAACGTCATCTTGTCCCGCAAAAAACGAGCCATCATACAGCTCATCAGCGAAAAAATAAAAAAGTTATAGCTCGCAGAATAAAGCGATGCAAAAATAATAATTTTTTAGATAAAATTGCTTTTATTCTATAAAAGCCCCAAAACATAAAAAAATGATATAAATGAGGTATCACCGTAATTGTACTGACCCGAATAATAAAACTGCTTTATAAATTTTACCACACGCGGAACGGTATAAACGCCTCCCCCAAAAGAAATTCATGAATTGCTGATTTTTGTTCATTCTAACCTCTCAAAAATCGAAATAAAAAGCGATCAAAAAAGTCACATGCTCAAAAATAGTACCAATAAAAAAGTTACCTCGTCCCGCAAAAAATAAGACCTCACATGTCTCTGTGGGCCAAAATATGCAAAAATTATAGCTCTCAAAATGTGGTGATGCAAAAAACTACTTTTTGCAATAAAAAGCGTCTTTTAGCGTGACAGCTGCCAATCACAAAAACCCGCTATAAATAGTAAATCAAACCCCCTTTATCACCCCCTTAGTTAGGGAAAAATAATAAAATTAAAAAAATTTATTTATTTCCATTTTCCCATTAGGGTTAGGGTTGCGGCTAAAGTTAGGGTTAGGGTTGGCGCTAACGTTAGGATTAGGGTTAGGGTTGGGATTAGGGGTGTGTTAGGGTTAGGTTTGTGGTTAGGGTTGGGACTAGGGTTAGGGGTGTGTTGGGGTTAGGGTTGGAGTTAGAATTGGGGGGTTTCTGCTGTTTAGGCACATCAGGGGCTCTCCAAATGTGACATGCATCTGATTTCAATTCCAGCCAATTCTGCGTTGAAAAAGTCAAACGGTGCTCCTTCACTTCTGAGCTCTGCCATGCGCCCAAACAGTAGTTTACCCCCACATATGGGGTATCAGCGTACTCTGTACCCCAAGAGTTATTGTGCAATTTGTCCTATTTCTTCTGTTACCCTTGGGAAAATAAAAAACTGGGGGCGAAAATATAATTTTTGTAAAAAAAAAAAGATTTTTTTGTTTTTACGGCTGTATGTTATAAACTTCTGCGAAGCACTTGGGGCTTCATAGCGCTCACCACACATCTAGATAAGTTCCTTGTGGGGTCTATTTTCCAAAATGGGGTCACTTGTGGGGGGTTTCCACTGTTTAGGCGCATCAGGGGCTCTCCAAATGCGACATGACGCCCCCAGACCATTCCATCAAAGTCTGTAATCCAAAACGTCACTACTTCCCTTCCGAGCCCTGACGTGCGCCCATACAGTAGTTTTCTCCCACATATTGGGTATCAGCGTACTCAGGACAAATTGGACAACAACTTTTGGGGTCCAATTTCTCCTGTTACCCTTTTGAAAATAAAATATTTGGGGCAAAAAAATCATTTTTGTAAAAAAAAAAAAGGGATTTTTTATTTTTACGGCTGTACGCTATAAACTTCTGTGAAGCACTTCGGGCTTCAAAGTGCTCACCACACATCTAGATAAGTTCCTTGTGGGGTCTATTTTCCAAAATGGGGTCACTTGTGGGGGTTTCCACTGTTTAGGCGCATCAGGGGCTCTCCAAATGCGACATGACGCCCCCAGACCAATCCATCAAAGTCTGCAATCCAAAACGTCACTACTTCCCTTCCGAGCCCCGACGTGCGTCCATACAGTAGTTTACTCCCACATATTGGGTATCATCGTACTCAGGACAAATTGGAAAACAACTTTTTGGGTCCAATTTCTCCTGTTACCCTTGTGAAAATAAAATATTGGGGGCAAAAAAAATCATTTTTGTAAAAAAAAAAAAAAAGATTTTTTATTTTACGGCTGTACGTTATAAACTTCTGTGAAGCACTTGGGGGTTCAAAGTGCTCACCACACATCTAGATAAGTTACTTGAGGGGTCTAGTTTCCAAAATGGTGTCATTTGTGGGGGGTTTCCACTGTTTAGGCAGATCAGGAGCTCTCCAAACACGACATGGCATCCAGCCAATTCTGCGTTGAAAAAGTCAAACTGCGCTCCTTCCCTTCCAAACTCTGCCATGCACCCAAACAGTGGTTTACCCCCACATATGGGGTATCAGCGTACTCAGGACAAATTGCACAATAACTTTTGGAGTCTTGTTACCCTTGGGAAAATAAAAATTGGAGTGAAAAGATCAATTTTGTGGAAAAAAATGATTTTTTAATTTTACGGCTCTACGTTATAAACTTGTGTGAAGCACTTGGGGGTTCAAATTGCTCACAAAAGATCTAGATAAGTTCCTTAGGGGGTCTAGTTTCCCAAATGGGGTAACTTGTGGGGGTTTCCACTGTTTAGGCACATCAGGGACTCTCCAAATGCAACATGGCGTCTAATCTCAATTCCAGCCAATTTTGTTTGGAAAAAGTCAAATGGTGCTCCTTCCCTTCCGAGCTCTGCCGTGCGCCCAAACAGTGATTCCCCCCACATATGGGGTATCAGCGTACTCAGGACAAATTGGACAACAACTTTTGAGGTCCAATTTCTCCTGTTACCTATGGGAAAATAAAAAATTAGTGACTAAGAGATAATTTTTGTGGGAAAAAAATAGATTTTTTATTTTCATGCCCGGGCATTATAAACTTGTGTGAAGCACTTGGGGGTTCAAAGTGCTCACCAAAGATCTAGATAAGTTCCTTAGGGGGTCTAGCTTCCAAAATAGGGTCACTTGTGGGGGGTTTCCACTGTTTAGGTTCATCTGGGGCACTACAAGCGGAACATGACCCCCATCAATGTTTGTATTCCAAAACGTTACTGCTTCCTTTCCAAGCCCTGCCATGCGCCCAAACAGTTCCCCCCCCACATATGGGGTATCAGCGTACTCAGGACAAATTGGACAACAACTTTTGGGGTCCAATTTCCTTGGGAAAAATAAAAAATTTTGGACTAAAAAATCATTTTTGTGGAAAATTGTTTTTTTTTTTCACACCCAGGCATTATAAACTTTTGTGAAACACTTTGGGGTTCAAAGTGCTCACAACAGATCTAGATAAGTTCCTTAGGGGGTCTAGTTTCCAAAATGGTGTCACTTGTGGGGGTTTCCACTGTTTAGGCGCATCAGGGGCTCTCCAAACACGACATGGCGTCCAATCTCAACTCCAGCCAATTTTAGTTTGAAAAAGTCAAACGGCGCTCCTTCCCTTACGAGCTCTGCCGTGTGCCCAATCAGTGGTTTTCCCCCACATATGGGGTATTGGCGTACTCAGGAGAAATTGCACAACAACTTTATCCGTCCATTTTCTCCTTTTACCCTTGTGAAAATAAAAAAAAGTTTGTAAAAGATCATTTTTGTGGCTAAAAAGTTAAATATTCATTTTTTCCTTCCACTTTGCTTCAGCTCCTGTGAAGCACCTGAAGGGTTAATAAAATTCTTGAATGTAGTTTTGAGTACCTCGAGGGGTGCAGTTTTTAGAATGGTGTCACTTTTGGGTATTTTCTGCTATATAGACCCGTCAAAGTGACTTCAAACGTGAGGTGGTCATTAAAAAAATGGCTTTGTAAATTTTGTTGTAAAAATGAGAAATCACTGGTCAACTTTTAACCCTTATAATTTCCTAACAAAAAAAAATTTTGGTTCCAAAATTGTGCTGATGTAAAGTAGACATGTGGAAAATGTTATTTCTTAACTATTTTGTGTGACATATTTCTCTGTTTTAAGGGAAAAAAAAATTAAAAGTTTGAAATCTGCAAAATTTTCAAAATTTTCGCCATATTTGCGTTTTTTTCAAAAATAAACGCAAGGTATATGGAAGAAATTTTACCACTAATGTGAAGTACAATATGTCACGAGAAAACAATCTCAGAATCGCGAAGATCCGTTGAAGCATTCCAGAGTTATAACCTCATAAAGAGACAGTGGTCAGAATTGTAAAAATTGGCCCGGTCATTAACGTGCAAACCACCCTTGGGGGTGAAGGGGTTAAGGGGCTTCATAGCAAAAGGGGAGAATACATATGCACATGCTAATTTTTAGTTATTTTATCCCATAAATTTAATTTATACCTATATTTTTCTCACTTTACAACTTAGAATATTTAGTGCTGATGTATCACACACAAATTGGATTACAAAAATATTTAAACACCGATTGTGAAGCAGCAAAATAGGTAAAAAGCCAAGGGGGCGAATACTTTTGCAAGCCACTGTATGGTTAAGAGTCTTAGCTAGTGGTATTTGCTCAGTAGTAGAGGCAACAATTCGAGTAATTAATATGGAAAGACCATAGCCCTCAAGAACTTGCAGTTGTAACAAGTCAAAGAGACCTGACTACTTCTTTATTTATTAAACCGAAACCTAGACTCATAGTGATTTGTGAGCAAAGTACACAATACACTTAGCCACAAAAAGAAAACCACTCCAAAAATAGCATATTGAAAAAAGGAGAAACAAGGGAGTTTTTTGTATTATAAAAGTGCAAAAAATCTTTATTGACATAATTGGTCAGAAAATTACATAACATTTATAAAAAGTGCAAATAAGGACACACTGTAGTGACGCCCAGCAATATATAAATTTATAATCCCTTATTGCAATACATCATTGTTTGTACTGGCAAAATGTTCCACGTAAATTTTTAGCCGTTTGTGAAACAGTGCCTCTAATTAGGTAATAGTCACCTATCTATCATCAGTGAAACAGTCTTTAGTATATGTAGATCAATAAATTACAGGGGCATGCTCACATAATTAGGCATTGGAAGAGTCACACACAAGTTTCATACAAAGCTATCATGTATATATATATATATATATATATATATATATATATATATACAGTGGTACCAGGGCCGGCTCCAGATTTTCATGGGCCCCGGGCGAAAGAGTCTCAGTGGGCCCCTTTAACACAGACCACGATTCATGATGCACAGATACTGCAGAGAAATATGGGTATAACACAACGCCAAACACTTCTCTTCTTCCATTATATGACTGATATCTATTGTAAATTGTACAATAGCTCAAAAACCGCCAAATTCTCACAGCGCACAGTACAGACTGGACAGTACAGTCCTCCATACAATATTATGGGCACCACAGTCTCCCCCTCATCACCCATATAATACCTCATGCAGGATGTCACCCCTCCATTCCCCATATAATGCTCCATACAGGATACTGGTCCCCATATAAAGCTCCATACAAAATATGGAGCTCTCCTCTGCGCTGTGCTGCGTTCTGCACTGTTACGGCTCAGTAAAGGGCGCCGTGGAAAGACTCCCATCATCATCATTGCCTGCCCATTATCATCATCATTGCCTGCCCATCATCATCATTGCCTGCCCATTATCATCATCGCCTCCCCATCATCATTATTGCCTCCCCATCATCATCATCGCCTCCCAATCATCATCACTGCCTGCCATCATCATCAATGCCTGCCCATAATCATCATTGCCTCCCCATCAATATCTTTGCCTGCCCATCATCATCACTGCCTGCCCATCATCATCAATGCCTGCCCATAATCATCATTGCCTCCCCATCATCATCACTGCCTGCCCATCATCATCACTGCCTGCCCATCATCATCAATGCGCTATTGAATTAGTGCCTGGTAGTAAATTCCCTAAAGGTCGCCTTTTTAACTTGTCTGTACCTGAACATGACGCTATGCGGTCTTATATCAAGGAGTCATTGGAGAAGGGTCATATCAGACCATCCTCTTCACCCTTGGGTGCCGTTTTTTCTTTGTGGCCAAAAAGGATAGTTCAGTAAGGCCGTGTATTGATTATCGTCTCTTGAACAATTCAGATATCAGCCTATTAGAGGTATGTTCACATTAGATCAGGGACTCACCAGAATTGAGACCACCTTGACAATGGTTGGTGGGCTTTAAAATGTTTGGCCAAATGTTTATACTAAGCGTCTCAAATTTTTCCTTATATTCCAAAGCCATATTGCTATTCTAAATTCCATGTATTCCATGTTGTCATGCTTTAGTATGCTTGAGTGCGGCCTTTTTTTGTATGTTTTACATGGGGTAGCTTCCCTTGGTTTGCACCTAGTTCACATTAGTCTGGATGTGCCAGTCAGGTTTTTTTGTCTATTGAATGTTAGCTTGCTGACCGAGCACTCCGCCCCCACCAGGTGGTGATTTTAATTACACCAGGTCCCTACTTTACCCATAAATGCAGGCATTACTGACAGAGGTGCATATTCACCCAGAAATTCAGATATCAGCCTATTAGAGGTATGTTCACATTAGATCAGGGACTCACCAGAATTGAGACCACCTTGACGATGGTTGGTGGGCTTTAAAATGTTTGGCCAAATGTTTATACTAAGCGTCTCAAATTTTTCCTTATATTCCAAAGCCATATTGCTATTCTAAATTTCATGTATTCCATGTTGTCATGCTTTAGTATGCTTGAGTGCGGCCTTTTTTTGTATGTTTTACATGGGGGTAGCTTCCCTTGGTTTGCACCTAGTTCACATTAGTCTGGATGTGCCAGTCAGGTTTTTTTGTCTATTGAATGTTAGCTTGCTGACCGAGCACTCCGCCCCCACCAGGTGGTGATTTTAATTACACCAGGTCCCTACTTTACCCATAAATGCAGGCATTACTGACAGAGGTGCATATTCACCCAGAAATTCAGATATCAGCCTATTAGAGGTATGTTCACATTAGATCAGGGACTCACCAGAATTGAGACCACCTTGACGATGGTTGGTGGGCTTTAAAATGTTTGGCCAAATGTTTATACTAAGCGTCTCAAATTTTTCCTTATATTCCAAAGCCATATTGCTATTCTAAATTTCATGTATTCCATGTTGTCATGCTTTAGTATGCTTGAGTGCGGCCTTTTTTTGTATGTTTTACATATGGGGGTAGCTTCCCTTGGTTTGCACCTAGTTCACATTAGTCTGGATGTGCCAGTCAGGTTTTTTTGTCTATTGAATGTTAGCTTGCTGACCGAGCACTCCGCCCCCACCAGGTGGTGATTTTAATTACACCAGGTCCCTACTTTACCCATAAATGCAGGCAATACTGACAGAGGTGCATATTCACCCAGAAATTCAGATATCAGCCTATTAGAGGTATGTTCACATTAGATCAGGGACTCACCAGAATTGAGACCACCTTGACGATGGTTGTTGGGCTTTAAAATGTTTGGCCAAATGTTTATACTAAGCGTCTCAAATTTTTCCTATATATTCCAAAGCCATATTGCTATTCTAAATTTCATGTATTCCATGTTGTCATGCTTTAGTATGCTTGGGTGCGGCCTTTTTTTGTATGTTTTACATGGGGGTAGCTTCCCTTGGTTTGCACCTAGTTCACATTAGTCTGGATGTGCCAGTCAGGTTTTTTTGTCTATTGAATGTTAGCTTGCTGACCGAGCACTCCGCCCCCACCAGGTGGTGATTTTATTAACCAGGTCCCTACTTTACCCATAAATGCAGGCATTACTGACAGAGTGCATATTCACCAGAAATTCGATATCAGCCTATTAGAGGTTGTTCACATTAGATCAGGACTCACCAGAATTGAGACCACCTTGACGATGTTGTGGGCTTTAAAATGTTGCCAATGTTTACTAAGGTCTCAAATTTTCCTTATATTCCAAAGCCATATTGCTATTCTAAATTCATGTATTCCATGTTGTCATGCTTTAGTATGCTGAGTGCGGCCTTTTTTGTATGTTTTACATGGGGGTACTTCCCTTGGTTTGCACCTAGTTCACATTAGTCTGATGTGCCAGTCAGGTTTTTTTGTCATTGAATGTTAGCTTGCTGACGAGCACTCGCCCCCACCAGGTGGTGATTTTAATTACACCAGTCCCTACTTTACCATAAATGCAGGCATTATGACAGAGGTGCATTTCACCCAAAATTCAGATATCAGCCTATTAGAGGTATTTCACATTAGATCAGGGATCACAGAATTGAGCCACCTTGACGATGGTTTGTGGGCTTTAAATGTTTGGCCAAATGTTATACTAAGCGTCTCAAATTTTCCTATATTCCAAAGCCATATTGCTATTCAAATTTCATGTATTCCATGTTGTCATGCTTTAGTATGCTTGAGTGCGGCCTTTTTTGTATGTTTTACATGGGGGTAGCTTCCCTGGTTTGCACCTATTCACATTAGTGGATGTCAGTCAGGTTTTTTTGTCTATTGAATGTTAGCTTGTGACGAGCACTCCGCCCCACAGGTGGTGATTTTAATTACACCAGTCCCTACTTTACCATAAATGCAGGCATACTGACAGAGGTGCATATTCACCCAGAAATTCAGATATCAGCCTATTAGAGGTATGTTCACATTAGATCAGGGACTCACCGATTGAGACACCTTGACGATGGTTGTGGGCTTTAAAATGTTTGGCCAAATGTTTATACTAAGCGTCTCAAATTTTTCCTTATATTCCAAGCCATATTGCTATTCTAATTTCATGTATTCCATGTTGTCATGCTTAGTACTTGGTGGGCTTTTTTTGTATGTTTTACATGGGGTAGCTTCCTTGTTGCACCTATTCACATTAGTCTGGATGTGCAGTCAGGTTTTTTTGTCTATTGAATGTTAGCTTGTGACCGAGCATCCGCCCCCACCAGGTGGTGATTTTAATTACACCAGGTCCTACTTTACCTAAATGCAGGCATTACTGCAGAGGTGCATTTACCCAGAAATTCAGTATCGCTATTAGAGGTATGTTCACATTAGATCAGGACTCACCAAATTGAGACCACTTGACGATGTTGGTGGGCTTTAAAATGTTGGCCAAATGTTTATACTAAGGTTCAATTTTCCTTATATTCCAAGCCTATTGCTATCTAAATTCATTATCCATGTTGTCATGCTTTAGTAGCTTGAGTGCGGCCTTTTTTTGTATGTTTTACATGGGGTAGCTTCCCTTGGTTTGCACCTAGTTCACATTAGTCTGGATGTGCCAGTCAGGTTTTTTTTGTCTATTGAATGTTAGCTTGCTGACCGAGCACTCCGCCCCACCAGGTGGTGATTTTAATTACACCAGGTCCTACTTTACCCATAAAGCAGGCATTACTGACAGAGGTGCATATTCACCCAGAAATTCGATATCACCTATTAGAGGTATGTTCACATAGATCAGGGCTCACCAGAATGAGACCACCTTGACGATGTTGGTGGCTTTAAATGTTTGGCAAATGTTTATACTAAGCGTCTCAAATTTTTCCTTATATTCCAAAGCCATATTGCTATTCTAAATTTCAGTATTCATGTTGTCATGCTTTAGTATGCTTGAGTGCGGCCTTTTTGTATGTTTTACATGGGGGTAGCTTCCTTGGTTTGCACCTATTCACTTAGTCTGGATGTGCCAGTCAGGTTTTTTGTCTATTGATGTTAGCTTGCTGACGAGCACTCGCCCCCACCAGGTGGTGATTTAATTACACCAGGTCCCTACTTTACCATAAATGCAGGCATACTGACAGGGTGCATATTCACCCAGAAATTCAGATATCAGCCTATTAGAGGTATGTTCACATTAGATCAGGGACTCACAGAATTGAGACCCCTTGACGATGGTTGGTGGGCTTTAAAATGTTTGGCCAAATGTTATACTAGGTCTCAAATTTTTCCTTATATTCCAAAGCCATATTGCTATTCTAAATTTCATGTATTCCATGTTGTCATGCTTTAGTATGCTGGTGCGGCCTTTTTTGTATGTTTTACATGGGGGTAGCTTCCCTTGGTTTGCACCTAGTTCACATAGTTGGATGTGCCAGTCAGGTTTTTTTTTTCTATTGAATGTAGCTGTGACGAGCATCGCCCCACCAGGTGGTGATTTTAATTACACCAGGCCTACTTTACCCATAAAGCAGGATTACGAAGAGGTGCATATTCACCAGAAATTCAGATATAGCTTTGGGTATGTTCACATGATCAGGGACTCACCAGAATGAGCCACTTGACGATGGTGTGGCTTAAAATGTTTGCAAATGTTTATACTAAGCGTCTCAAATTTTTCCTTATATTCCAAAGCCATATTGCTTCTAAATTTCATGTATTCTGTGTCAGCTTAGTATGCTTGAGTGCGGCCTTTTTTTGTATGTTTACATGGGGTAGCTTCCTTGGTTTCACCTAGTTCACATTAGTCTGATTGCCAGTCAGTTTTTTTGTCTATTGAATTACTGTGACCAATTCGCCCCACCAGGTGGGATTTTAATACACCAGGTCCCTATTTACCCATAAAGCGGCATATACAGAGGGCATTTGATCGATATCACCTTTAGGGTCACATTGATCACTCCCGTTGAGCCCTTGAGATTTGGTGTTTAAATTTTGAAATTTATACTAAGCGTCTCAATTTTTCCTTATCCAAAGCCATATTGCTATTCTAATTTCATGTATTCCAGTGCATTAGTATGCTTGGCGCTTTTTTTGTATGTTTTACATGGGTCTTCCTTGTTCCTATTCACATTATTGGATGTGCAGTCAGGTTTTGTCTATTGATTTCTGTGCAGCACTCGCCCACCAGTGGTGATTTATTACCGTCCACTTACCTAAAGCGCTTACTGAGGGCATTTCACCAGAATCAGATACACTTAGGTATGTTCACTTAGATCAGGGACTCAAGAATTGAGACATCTGTTGCTTGAGTGCGGCCTTTTTTTGTATGTTTTACATGGGGGTAGCTTCCCTTGGTTTGCACCTAGTTCACATTAGTCTGGATGTGCCAGTCAGGTTTTTTTGTCTATTGAATGTTAGCTTGCTGACCGAGCACTCCGCCCCCACCAGGTGGTGATTTAATTACACCAGGTCCCTACTTTACCCATAAATGCAGGCATTACTGACAGAGGTGCATATTCACCCAGAAATTCAGATATCACCTATTAGAGGTATGTTCACATTAGATCAGGGACTCACCAGAATTGAGACCACCTTGACGATGGTTGGTGGGCTTTAAAATGTTTGGCCAAATGTTTATACTAAGCGTCTCAAATTTTTCCTTATATTCCAAAGCCATATTGCTATTCTAAATTTCATGTATTCCATGTTGTCATGCTTTAGTATGCTTGAGTGCGGCCTTTTTTTGTATGTTTTACATGGGGTAGCTTCCCTTGGTTTGCACCTAGTTCACATTAGTCTGGATGTGCCAGTCAGGTTTTTTGTCTATTGAATGTTAGCTTGCTGACCGAGCACTCCGCCCCCACCAGGTGGTGATTTTAATTACACCAGGTCCCTACTTTACCCATAAATGCAGGCATTACTGACAGAGGTGCATATTCACCCAGAAATTCAGATATCAGCCTATTAGAGGTATGTTCACATTAGATCAGGGACTCACCAGAATTGAGACCACCTTGACGATGGATGGTGGGCTTTAAAATGTTTGGCCAAATGTTTATACTAAGCGTCTCAAATTTTTCCTTATATTCCAAAGCCATATTGCTATTCTAAATTTCATGTATTCCATGTTGTCATGCTTTAGTATGCTTGAGTGCGGCCTTTTTTTGTATGTTTTACATGGTGGTAGCTTCCCTTGGTTTTCCACCTAGTTCACATTAGTCTGGATGTGCCAGTCAGGTTTTTTTGTCTATTGAACAATATCACTGTGAAATATCAATATCCGTTACCCTTGATTTCTGACCTGTTTTCCAGGGTGAAAAGTGCTACTTGGTTTACCAAGCTTGACCTCAGGGGGGCGTATAACCTTATTCGCATTAAGCACGGGGATGAATGGAAGACGGCATTTAATACCCCAGAGGGGCATTTTGAGTACCTAGTGATGCCCTTTGGGCCCACTAATGCTCCTTCCGTCTTCCAGTCCTGCATGAATGACATTTTCAGGGATTTTGTGGATACATTTCTGATTGTTTATTTGGATGATATCTTGATTTTTTCCAATGACTGGGACTCTCATGTGAAACATGTTCGGACTGGGTTCCAGATTTTGAGAGAGAATGCTCTGTATGTGAAGGGATCAAAGTGTCTTTTTGGCGTACAGAGGATCTCATTTCTGGGATTCATTTTGTCCCCATCTGTTATTGAAATGGACCCGGTCAAGGTTCAGGCCATCTGTGATTGGGTCCAACCTACTTCATTAAAGGCTCTTCAGAGATTCTTGGATTTTGCCAATTTTTATCGTAAATTTATTGGTAATTTCTCTGTTATTGTTAAACCATTGACTGATTTGACCAAAAAGGGTTCTGATGTGGTGAATTGGCCTCCTGAGGCAGTCTCTGCGTTTCAGGAACTTAAGCAGAGATTCATTTCTGCTCCTGTTCTACGGCAGCCTGATGTTTCTCTGCCATTTCAGGTGGAGGTTGATGCCTCTGAAATTGGGGCAGGTGCCGTTTTGTCCCAAAGAGATCCAGAGACCTCTAAAAGTAACCCTTGTGCCCTTTTCTCTCGAAAATTTTCTCCAACTGAACGTAATTATGACATGGCTAATCGGGAGTTATTGACCATGAAGTGGGCTTTTGAAGAGTGGAGACATTGGCTGGAGGGAGCCAAACATCAGGTGGTGGTCCTCACGGACCATAAGAATCTGGTTTATCTGGAATCAGCCAAGCGACTTAATCCTAGACAGTCCAGGTGGGCCTTGTTTTTCACACATTTTAATTTTGTGGTTTCCTTTCTTCCTGGCACTAAGAATGTTAAGGCGGATGCCCTCTCGAGGAGTTTCCTTGCGGACTCTCCTGAGTAATCTGATCCTGCTGTTATTTTGAAAGAGGGTGTAGTTCTTTCCGCCATCTCACCCAATTTGAGACTGGCTCTGGAAGGGTGTCAGGAGGATAAACCCGAGCGCTGCCCTATTGGGAAATTGTTTGTCCCAGACCGGTGGAAAAAGAGTGTGATGTCTGAGATTCATTGTTCCGCGTTGGCCGGTCATCCCGAATTTTTGGTACCAGAGACTTGGTTAGTCAGTCCTTTTGGTGGCCTACTTTGTCTCGTGACGTCAGGGAATTTGTGCAGTCCTGCGGGACTTGCTCTCGCTCCAAGCCTTGCTCTCGCTCTAGTGGTTTGTTGATGCCATTGCCTGTGCCCAAGAGACCATGGACCCATATCTCTCTGGATTTCATTTCCGACTTCCCTGTTTCTCATAGAATGACCGTTATCTGGGTGATTTGTGATAGGTTTTCCAAAATGATACATCTTGTGCCATTACCTAAGTTGCCTTCCTCCTCCGAATTGGTGCCTTTGTTCCTTCAGCACGTGGTTCGGTTACACGGCATTCCTGAGAACATTGTGTCTGACAGAGGAGTCCAGTTTGTTTCCAGATTTTGGAGGACTTTTTGTTCTAAACTTGGTGTTCAATTGTCTTTCTCCTCGGCTTTTCATCCTCAGACCAATGGACAAACTGAGAGAACAAACCAGACATTGGAGACTTATCTGAGATGCTTTGTGTCTGCTGATCAAGATGACTGGGTCTCTTTTTTGCCTTTGGCTGAGTTTGCTCTTAATAATAGGGGTAGCTCTGCCACTTTGATGTCTCCATTTTTCTGCAATTTTGGGTTTCACCCTCGATTTTCTTCGGGACAGACGGAGGCTTCTGTCTGTCCAGGTGTTGACTCTGTTGTGGAGCGTATGCAGCAGAACTGGGACCAGGTAGTGGAGAGGTTGTCCCTCTCTCAGGAGAGGGCCCAGCGGTTTGCCAACCGGCATAGGACTGATGGTCCTCGGTTTAAAGTGGGGGACTTGGTCTGGTTGTCCTCAAGAAATATCCCTATGAGAGTTGCATCTCCTAAGTTTAAGCCTTTTCTGTTCATTGGACCTTATAAGATCATGGAGATTCTTAATCCTGTTTCCTTTCGTTTACTTCTTCCAGGGACATTTAAGATCCATAACGTGTTCCACAAGTCCTTATTGAAGAGGTTTGTCGAGCCAGTGGTTCCGATGGCTGCGCCTCCTGACCCTGTTTTGGTTGAGGGCAATCTGGAGTATGTGGTTGAGAAAATATTGGATTCTTGTTTTTCTAGACGGAAACTCCAGTATTTGGTTAAGTGGAGAGGTTATGGTCAGGAGGACAATTCTTGGGTGTTTGCTTCGGACATCCATGCTAGGAGACTGATCCGTGCGTATCACAGAGCTCATCCTGACCGACCTGGTTGCCCAAATGAGGGTTCGGTGACCCCTCCTCAAGGGGGTACTGTTGTGAATGTGTTAGAAATGAATTCTGAGCAGAAGCTCCCTCTGGTGGTTACAAACAGTACTGAACCATTCAATGAAGATTGTGAAGATTGGCAATCAGGAGTTACAGACTGGTCTTATATAAGGGAGATTCCCTCCCATCAAGGTTGCCGGTGATCAATTGTTCTTGTCTCAACTTTGGTTCCTGGCTCACTTGGAAGCTTTCTGAGTCTTGCCTGCATCTTCTGCTAACAGATAAGATATTTTCTGCTTTTATTTTTGTGCTTGCTTTTTGCATTTTTCCCTGCACTTCTGTGGAGGTCAGCCAGGTCCTCTCCGGGGGCTTGTGGTCCTCTCAGTTTATCTGAGCCACTGTTATTTGTTCATTTGCCTTTTCCAGTTTTTTCAGTGGCTGCGGCTTAGTTTTGTTACACCAGATAACTAATTTAGGTGGTAGAGGTCGTGTGATCTCAGGTGTTTTTGCAATTAGTAGAGTTGGTATTTTTTTAGGGTTTTTTGGATTGCAGTAAGTGTCCTTCCTATCCTTTTCTTTCTAGGAAGATTGGGCCCCAACGTTTGCTCATACTATTTTCTGTCTGTGTCTGTATTTCCTCTTGTCTAACCGCCATTACATGTTTGGGGGCTTTCTATGTTCTTTGGGGATCTGCTCCGGGGCAGATAGCTTTCCTCTTTCTATCTTTAGGTGTAGTTAACCTCTCAGGCTGTGACGAGGCGTCTAGGACCAACGTAGGAACGCTCCATGGCTGCCTTTAGTTGTGGTGGTTAGTCAGGGTACTGCAATCCAGTAGATTCCAACCTCTCTGTATTGCGTTTTTGCCTTGCTCTCCTCAGCTCCATCCTAACACTGCCAAATCATCATGCCCAAAGCATACATTGCTCCACAGCAATATCATTGCCTCCCCATCATCATCACTCACTCCGCCCCCCATCACATCATGACCCACCCGCACGCACTACATCACACAAACACATACACAACACACACACAAAGCATCTCCCCTACATCCCGCGCACACATAGCCACAGCCGCCCAAAATGCTCACCTGTAAGGAGCGCCGGCGTCACTGCACGGCGCCCCTGGATCGAGCTGCAGCAGCGGTGCGTGGAGAGGAATGCAGCCGGCGTCTGCAGGGCCCTGAGCCGGAGCGCGGAGCGGAGGCCGGGAGAGTAGGCGGCGCGACAGCCGGGGCCTAATGGCGCCGGGGTGCCAGACGGCAAGCGGGCCCTCCCGCTTGCTCAGGGCCCTGGCACTTGCCCGGGTGTGCCGGGTGCTGACGCCGGCCCTGAGTGGTACAAACATGGAACATCTTGCCAATTGCTTAGAGCAAATCACTCAGACCTTTTAACAACCCTGACACGCGTTTCCTTGTTAATATGCTGTGATTGCTCAAGAGGAGGTGTTACAGTGCTCTCAAACAGAACCTTTTGTATCCAGAGTAACCTGTCAAGTGTCGATCACGTGATCAGATTGCACACTGGCTGTGTAAGAACAGCGCATGTGCTCGTGCCCAGCCTCGCCGCTACCATGCGACCCGGCAAAGTGTCCAAGTGCATGCGAGCAGGAGCAGGGCGGATGCCATTACTTCCAGTCGGGTGACGAGGACGCGGAGATGCGGATGATGTGGGGCAGAGGTAGGGAGCAAGCGAGTGCATGCACACCACAGCCAGAACGATAATGAATTGATTTCCACCATCATTTACTCTTAGCAATTTTCAGATAGAAGGGGAGGATTTCACGTAAGTGGACAATATAACATTCCAATGATATTCATCAACGTTCTTTTAACCCTCTATTAGGTAATCCTCACATTCACATCTTTGTATAGGACCGTAAATTTAGGCAATACGTAGTCTTCATGGCCAAATATATATATAATTTGCCTTATATCTTGCCACGGGACAAAAATGTGATCAGAAGGTTAGTTAGGAGAACCAATGCAGATAACTGTAAACAAGAAAAAAAATCAAAAAACCATATAAGCACATAAAAACACAGTTAAAAAATCTGTTAAGAGCTACAGCAAGAGGGGATAAGTAATTAAATTCAGCCACAATGATCTTAATTACAAAAAAAAAGTGAAGTTCAGGGACTCATTCAAACCATCTGGTTTTACTGTTCCCAAGGTAACAATCCATTTACGTTCACATCTGGCCAGGAGCTGTTTAATATTGCCATCCCTTATGCCGGTGTGAACCATATCAATCCCTCTGACCATAAATCCCCTAGGATCACAATTGTGAACAGCTCTAAAGTGTCTAGGGATAGTCTTTAACTCAGAGGGATCTGCCACTGTGTTGACCTCGCCAATGTCCCGCACATGCTCCCTCACTCTCACTATAAGTTCTATAGATGTAAACCCCACATAAATTAGGGGGCAACTGCAAGTAGCGTAGTATATAACATTCATACTACTGCAGGAAATATGCTCTCTAATTTGAAATTGTTTCTTGCCATCTGCAGAGTGATATGAGGTGCAGTGGAGGACATTGGAGCAGGCAAGACAGTGGCCGCAGGAGTAACAACCCTTAAGGGTTCCTCTTGATCCATAGCGATGAAGAGTTGGTGCAACATAATGACTTCTAACCAAGAGATCTTTAAGATTTTAGAACTACGTGGTGTCATAAGTGTTCGGTCAGCCCGTAAATGTCTCAGGGAGGGCTCAGTACCCTGTATAGGCCAGTGTCTTGTAAGGATAGCTCTCATATTGTCCCACTCATGGTTAAATATAGAAATAAATTTAATTTTCTCATCCCACTTCTCCTTCCTTTTACTATGATATAGAAGATGGTTACATGGAGTAGATTTTGCCCTATCGTACACATGCCGAACACACCGCCTGCTGTAACCTCTCTGCTCAAATCGGGTTTTGAGATCATCTGCCTGTGTTAGGGCTGGCGGAATGCACAAAATAAATATAAATAATAAGTGCGTTCGCAGCCCGGGGTCCACCGTGCAGGCAGAGCCTGCTGCTAGTAGGATGGCGATATGGCAAACTCTGTTACTTCACAGAGTCGCAACTATAGACACTGTGGCCCTATATGGCGGTATAAGCGAACTCTGTTACACCACAGAGTCGCTAAGGTAGAGACGCAGAAATATGGACTGTGTCCTGTTAACTTCACAGGTATACACAGACAACTGCTGTGCGGACAGCAGTCCGTAGTAACGCAATCAGCAACACAATCAGACAATCTCCTCACTAGAGAAGCCGGTATTCTAGGGGCTTATTTCAGCCGAGCCCTAAACACGTGCATACAATCTCCTCACCAGAGGTGCCGGTATTCTAGGGGCTTATTTCAGCCGAGCCCTAACACAAGATCACCCTGGCGCAAAGCACATAATGTGATTGATACTAGCGCACAACCATGCCACCCTTTTATAGTAGCAACTACAGGACCTGCCAGATAAGGACCAATAGGAAACTGCTCCAGAACACAAGTGGTTTCAGGACCAATAGGAGCTGCTGCAGTACCTGAGCATGTGACCCCTGATCTCCAATGAGAGATCTTCCTCTGGGCATGCTCAGAAGGGGAAAGCAAGGACTTTGTCCTAAAGACGTCTGCTCGCCGCTAACCAGTACTGGCTACAATAGCAGAGCCTGGAGGAGCAGCAGTAATCCTCTGCACAATGTTAGACTGGGCGAGACGCTGGGACCGACGTCTAAGCTGAGCAGAGTCCACTGTGGCCGGAGACGGATGGGTGACCGCAGCAGGACGGCTAGAGATTCCCCTTGTGCAGAAGCGGGAACTCGACCCCTAACAGCCTGCATCTCAAATCTCTCATCCGTAGAACATATCCATCTCATCCTCAAGAACTGTCTGACCGTGGTGGCTTGGCTATGTGCTGATTTTGCATGAATTACTGAGTTAACTGAAGTTGACTTTCTAAATACATCAGTCTGGATGGACGAAGCCAATAAACAACAATTGAGCCAAAATTATTTCATCTGAAAGTTCTTTATTGCCGAAGTCTTATCTTAATAGTTTGGTAGCCTGGTATACACTGCCTTAGATGTAAATTTAATGAATTAAGAGCAGAAGAGCAACAAGAATGCTGGAAGATCTTTCATTTGACTCAGCTGTTTGTTCAAAATAGACCCAGCACTGCTCTTACTGTGACATTATTTTGAGATTTGTTACAAAAGAGAAAAATAGAGTTGAGAATATTGAAAATAATGTCTTATAAAGGAAAAATAAAAATTTTCAAACAGAAAAATGATAAGCCAAAATTAAATCATTTGCCCCATTAATATCCAAAGTATTGCACAAGTTTTTATTGACAGGACAGCACAGTATGAGAAATCATTTTGCCATCGGTTTACAAGAGGATCTAAGCTGTGGGACTGGACTATGGATGTGTGTCTATTGGAACTTGAGATACAAGATGTGGGTTTTACTGACCTACCAGTGGCAATATCTCTATAACATACTGGACTTTGTTCACATTTCTGTTTGGACATTCTGTTTATCTTTTCCATTTTTAAAATAGATCCATTGCAGAAATGATGCAAATAAAAGTACATGGATCCTATTGGTTATTATTATAGGGTCCATATGGGTTTGTTTATGTGTCAGTTTTTAGAACAGAAGAAAAAGTTCCACATGATGTGCTCTTTTTATTCGAAAAATGGTCGTAATGCTTTTTTGTCTGTCTTTTTTGTGTTAATAAAATGTAAAAGATAAACAGAAAGGCCACAGACAAATCACCACATGCGGATTATGGCAAGTGATAATGCAACTTATTGTACACTGATGTCATGAAAATAAGGCTTAGAAAGTGATTTATATTTTACCGGAAGAAAACTTACAGCAGAGCAGTCATATTTCTCTAGATACAAAGTAAACTAAGAAATCGCGTCACAAATGTTTACAGAAAAATACTTAAAATCCACTTCAACTCATGAAGACTGAACTTTGGTCAATATATTTTTATAACCAATTTCCTCTACTTCTGTGAAATAGCCGGACTTTCCTAGTGCGATAAATTTTCCCTGCTGATAGTGCACTTATCACTGATCATGGAAGCTTAAAAGTATTATTAAGTACTATATCCAGAAAGTTCTTTTCTATTGAAAGAGAAGAGCAGGGTGTTCTGCCCCTATGAGTCCAACTACATTCTCACCTCCATTTCTATTATTTTTGAAAAAGGATGTCTCATACAAATCTTTTGTATTTTTACAGTCTACATAAGAAATTCATTTAATAATATTTATAGAATCACATAAATTTATAATGTGATGTTGGAGATTATAGCACATAATGCTTAGAAGATGTATGTATTTTTTATAATTGTTATATTTATTAATGTATATTTGATTACAGTACCTATTTTTTCCAAAAAAAATCCCTGCTTTATTTGAGTATAAATTAGTGTAATATTTTGTGTGTAAGTCAGTACTGAATGTGAAAGTAAATGGTTATCATTAGTTACATAGTTAGTACTAAAAATGAGCAAATTGCTTCACACAGGTCCAAGTCAGGGCTTTACAGCTATGGACAGGGGCTGCGCAAATTTTCTGGGCTTCTGGAATCTCAGAAGCAGAGCTGATTTGCTGGCTTGGTGTGATGGCATATGTACGGTGTGTAGTCAACAGGTGGCATCTCACCTGCCCAACTAGTCATCAGCCGAGCCTGTAATCCCCTATGGTAGGGAAATTCGTGTACCTTCTGTCCATGGTCAGAGACCACTGACCTGGACCATGGAAGATCTGATCATCTTTAGTTAGTAAGGTTGAAAAAAGACACATGTCCATCAAGTTCAGCCACTATCCTTGGCCACTGACCCTTAATATATATATACAGTTATATGAAAAGTTTGGGCACCCCTATTAATCTTAAGCTTAATGTTTTATAAAAATTGGTGTTTTTGCAACAGCTATTTCATTTTGATATATCTAATAACTATTGGACACAGTAATGTTTCTGCCTTGAAATGAGGTTTATTGTACTAACAGAACTTGTGCAATCTGCATTCAAAAAAATTTGACAGGTGCAAAAGTATGGGCACCTCACCAGAAAAGTGACATAAATATTTAGTAGATCCTCCTTTTGTAAAAATAACAGCCTCTAGTCGCTTCCTGTAGCTTTTAATGAGTTCCTAGATCCTGGATGAAGGTATTTTTGACCATTCCTCTTTACAAAGCAATTCCAGTTTAGTTAAGTTTGATGGTCGCCGAGCATGGACAGCCCTCTTCAAATGATCCCACAGATGTTCAATGATATTCAGGTCTGGGGACTTGGATGGCCATTCCAGATCATTGCAATTGTTCCTCTGCATGAATGCCTGAGTAGATTTGGAGCGGTGTTTTGGATCATTGTCTTGCTGAAAGATCCATCCCCTGCGTAACTTCAACTTTGTCACTGATTCTTGAACATTATTGTCAAGAATCTGCTGATACTGAGTGGAATCCATGCGTCCCTCAACTTTAACAAGATTCCCGGTGCCGGCATTGGCCACACAGCCCCAAAGCATGATGGAACCTCCACCAAATTTTACTGTGGGTAGCAAGTGTTTTTCTTGGAATGCTGTGTTTTTTTGACGCCATGCATAACGCCTTTTTGTATGACCAAACAACTCAATCTTGGTTTCATCAGTCCACAGGACCTTCTTCCAAAAAGAAATTGGCTTCTCCAAATGTGCTTTTGCATACCTCAGCCGACTCTGTTTGTGGCGTGCTTGCAGAAACGGCTTCTTTCGCATCACTCTCCCATACAGCTTCTCCTTGTGCAAAGTGCGTTGTATAGTTGACCGATGCACAGTGACACCATCTGCAGCAAGTTGATGCTGCAGCTCTCTGGAGGTGGTCTGAGGATTGTCCTTGACTGATCTCACCATTCTTCTTCTCTGCCTTTCTGATCTTTTTCTTGGCCTGCCACTTCTGGCCTTAACAAGAACTGTCCCTGTGTTCTTCCATTTCCTTACTATGTTCCTCACAGTGGAAACTGACAGGTTAAATCTCTGAGACAACTTTTTGTATCCTTCCCCTGAAAAACTATGTTGAATAATCTTTGTTTTCAGATCATTTGACAGTTGTTTTGAGGAGCCCATGATGCCACTCTTCAGAGGAGATTCAAACAGGAGAACAACTTGCAAGTGGCCACTTTAAGTAGCTTTTCTCATGATTGCATACACCTGGCTATGAAGTTCAAAGCTCAATGAGGTTACAAAACCAAAAAAAGTGCTTTAGTAAGTCAGTAAAAAGTAGGTAGGAGTATTTAAAACAAGAAAATGATAAGGGTGGCCATACTTATGCACCTGTCAAATTTTGTTTGAATGCAGATTGCACATGTTCTGTTAGTACAATAAACCTCATTTCAAGGCAGAAACATTACTGTGTCCAATAGTTATTAGATATATCAAACTGAAATAGCTGTTGCAAAAACACCAATTTTTATAAAACATTAAGCTTAAGATTAATAGGGGTGCCCAAACTTTTTCATATAACTGTATTATCAGGTTAGTCCTGTAATACAGTTTCTCCCCATTTTTTTAGACTAGGAGCTACTGTTTTATCCTCTATGTTTGATAGTATGGATTGGTTAGTGTCATATTAAACATAAAGCAGGAAGTAATGCACAAAGACTTATAAGAGCAATATCTATGTGGTTCTCAAAGCTAATAACTACTTTTATTGAAACTATCTTGCTACAGTAAAGCTAAAGTATATATTTTCCACAGTTGTATCCATCCAGTTCCTTTTTGCCTCAACAAGACACAACTGTTCGAATAGTTGTTTATTTCTTCAGCTATCATGGCCAGACAGAGTAACATTGTTTAAGGTTATGACAGAGACTGTCGGGTACCTGCCCCTGAAGACAACAATTTGTGTAGTGTGAATATTGGTGGTTTTATTGTGTAATGTGAAATGTGCAGTGTCAAATGTCACTAATATACTGATGCTGCTATGTGGGTACTGCAAAGGTAATGCCTAAGGTAACGCTTACACTCAGCTCAGGTGTAGGAAAGTAAAGGATATAATTTAGAGTTTAGGACATAGAGCAGATTTGACATGAATAGGCCTTGTAAGTGTAATATGCTTAGTGCATCCTGTTAGAAGATAGTAACTGTAGTTAAGCAGGTGAAAGGTTCGTGTTGCCCAGCAACAAACTTCTGGGGCAGACAGAGTAAAGAGACAGTTAAATGTTTGGGATCAGCTCAGCTCAGTTGGGAAAGATCAAATAAAAAGAGGAATCACTTACTGGTTCCTGGTTTAGTTAGTGGAAGTTTAAGGTGCAGTGGGCTGGAGGCATGTGGAGTATGTATTGTTCTGGCAGCGTGAGGTTGTACCAAATTTCCTGCTGACCCTCCTCTATGGCCCAAAGTAGGCACTGGGGAGTGTGTCACAATTCCTTCCATAAAGAGGAAGTCAAAAAGGGAACTGCATGAGAGAGAAGTAATGGATCTCAGGAATGCTGTGGGGCCAGATGGGAAATCCCTGGGGCTGACAAGAGGATCAAGCATAGGGTTAGTCTGAGCCAAACTTAAGCAAAGGCTTGAAATGTAATGTGTTGATGGAACTGGAACCATATGGTACAGTGCTCCATACTGCGTGTAAGAATCTAACTGAACTGTCCAGTAAAGTTGAACTTGTTAAAACGAACCCAGTGTCCCCGGTTTGTGTGCAGCTGTTCCTGGACCTGAGGATGTGGAGATATTGAAGGCCTTCAGCCTGCAAATGAGTATAATGCAATATACACATCACAACATTAATGAACTGGGACACCATTTATTTGTACAGTGCCATTGCGTTATGGAGCAGCAGCGCACCCATAAGTACCATCCTGGGCACCTTACAATAGCATGCCATGAGGAAGTCCATTGTCAAAACAGATGTCTTTGGCAGCCAAACTGACCCGTAGGAAACTATCAGATCAGTCTTGTGATCAGTTTCCGTTTGGCATTTTCTACTAGCTCAATGGGAAAGAATCTGGTGGAATGCTAATGATAGATTTTGAATGGTGGAGAGTGAGACAGCATATGTCTTTGTGTGATTCTGTGTGTGAAAATCATCATTTTTTATGCAGCAGAGGAGAAGATCCATAGGGTCTTATGTTGCAAATCCTGGTAATTCTGCTTGACTTCTGTATCTTTCTGCGTTATTGCATAATTAATTTGGGCTAAGGAGCCTGAATGTTCCTTTTTATGCTATGTAGATTTCTTTAGACCTCAAAGCATAATAAATGTAGGATATAAAATATAGTATGCCTTTTCGACTTACCTTGTTGCTCAAATACTCTTGGGCCTGTTTTACTCTACACCAGAGCATTCTAGGCACAGTAGGCTTCTGACATCTTTGAGCGCCATGCTTTGACAGCATATGCTGTGACATCATGACATTATGACATGAAAGACCTTAGGTCTAGTGAGCTGTGATATCAAAGGCCTACTGTGTGCTGGAAGGCCTGGCATGGAGTGATACAGGTCATAAAGGATGTGCACAGTAAGGGAAGATGAAATAAGAAAATGTGTTATGTTTCGGTAGCTGAGGAGAGCAGGCAAAAACGGCAATACACCAGAGAGGTTGGAATCTATTGGATTGCAGTACCCTGACTAACCACCACAACTAAAGGCAGCCGTGGAGCGTTCCTATGTTGGTCCTAGACGCCTCGTCACAGCCTGAGAGATTAACTACACCTAAAGATAGAAAGAGTAAAAGCTATCTGCCCCGGAGCAGATCCCCAAAGAGCATAGGAAGCCCCCAAACATGTAATGGCGGTTAGACAAAAGGAAATACAGACACAGACAGAAAATAGTATGAGCAAACGCTGGGGCCCAATCTGCCTAGACAGAAAAGGATAGAAAGGATACTCACTGCAATCCAAAAAAACCCCTAAAAAATGCCAACGCTACTGATTGCAAAAACACCTGAGATCACACGACCTCTACCACCTAAATCAGTTCTCTGGTGTAACAAAACTAAGCCGCAGCCACTGAAAAAAACTGGAAAAGGCAAATGAACAAATAACAATGGCTCCAGAGGAACTGAGAGGAGCCCAAGCCCCCCCGGGGGGGGAACCTGGCTAACCTCACAGAAATGCAGAGAAATATGCAAATGGTAAGCACAAAAACAAAAACAGAAAATATCTTATCTGAAAGCAGAAGAAGAGGCAAGACTCAGCAAGCTTCCAAGTGAACCAGGAACCACAGTTGAGACAAGAACAATTGATCACCGGCAACCATGATGGGAGGGAACCTCCCTTATATCAAGCCAGTCCGTGAATCCTGATTGCCAATCCTCACCGAATGGCTCAGCACTGTCTGCAACCACCAGAGGGAGCCTCTGCTCAGAATTCATTTCCAAAACATTCACAACAATACCCCCCCTTTGAGGAGGGGTCACCGAACCCTCATTTGTGCAACCAGGTCGGTCAGGATGAGCTCGGTGATTTGCACGGATCAGTCTCCTAACATGGATGTCCGAAGCAAACACCCAAGAATTGTCCTCCTGACCATAACCCCTCCACTTAACCAAATACTGGAGTTTCTGTCTAGAAAAACGAGAGTCCAATATTTTCTCAACCACATACTCCAGATTGCCCTCAACCAAAACAGGGTCAGGAGGCACAGCCATAGGAACCACTGGCTCGACAAACCTCTTCAATAAGGACTTGTGGAACACGTTATGGATCTTAAATGTCCCTGGAAGAAGTAAACGAAAGGAAACAGGATTAAGAATCTCCATGATCTTATAAGGTCCAATGAACCTAGGCTTAAACTTAGGAGATGCAACTCTCATAGGGATATTTCTTGAGGACAACCAGACCAAGTCCCCCACTTTAAACCGAGGACCATCAGTCCTATGCCGGTTGGCAAACCGCTGGGCCTTCTCCTGAGAGAGGGACAACCTCTCCACTACCTGGTCTCAAATCTGCTGCATACGCTCCACAACAGAGTCAACACCCGGACAGACAAAAGCCTCTGTCTGTCCCGAAGAAAATAGAGGGTGAAGCCCAAAATTGCAGAAAAATGGAGACATCAAAGTGGCAGAGCTAGCCCTATTATTAAGAGCAAACTCAGCCAAAGGCAAAAAAGAGACCCAGTCATCTTGATCAGCAGACACAAAGCATCTCAGATAAGTCTCCAATGTCTGGTTTGTTCTCTCAGTTTGTCCATTGGTCTGAGGATGAAAAGCAGAGGAGAAAGACAATTGAACACCAAGTTTAGAACAAAAAGTCCTCCAAAATCTGGAAACAAACTGGACTCCTCTGTCAGACACAATGTTCTCAGGAATGCCGTGTAACCGAACCACGTGCTGAAGGAACAAAGGCACCAATTCGGAGGAGGAAGGCAACTTAGGTAATGGCACAAGATGTATCATCTTGGAAAACCTATCACAAATCACCCAGATAACAGTCATTCTCTGAGAAACAGGGAGGTCGGAAATAAAATCCATAGAGATATGGGTCCATAATCTCTTGGGCACAGGCAATGGCATCAACAAACCACTAGAGCGAGAGCAAGGCTTGGAGCGAGAGCAAGTCCCACAGGACTGCACAAACTCCCTGACGTCACGAGACAAAGTAGACCACCAAAAGGACCGACTCACCAAGTCTCTGGTACCAAAAATTCCGGTATGACCAGCCAATGCGGAACAATGAATCTCAGACATCACACTCTTTTTCCACCGGTCTGGGACAAACAATTTCCCAATAGGGCAGCGCTCGGGTTTATCCTCCTGATACCCTTCCAGAGCCAGTCTCAAATTGGGCGAGATGGCGGAAAGAACTACACCCTCTTTCAAAATAACAGCAGGATCAGATAACTCAGGAGAGTCCGCAAGGAAACTCCTCGAGAGGGCATCCGCCTTAACATTCTTAGTGCCAGGAAGAAAGGAAACCACAAAATTAAAACGTGTGAAAAACAAGGCCCACCTGGACTGTCTAGGATTAAGTCGCTTGGCTGATTCCAGATAAACCAGATTCTTATGGTCCGTGAGGACCACCACCTGATGTTTGGCTCCCTCCAGCCAATGTCTCCACTCTTCAAAAGCCCACTTCATGGCCAATAACTCCCGATTACCCACGTCATAATTATGTTCAGTTGGAGAAAATTTTCGAGAGAAAAAGGCACAAGGGTTACTTTTAGAGATCTCAGGATCTCTTTGGGACAAAACGGCATCTGCCCCAATTTCAGAGGCATCAACCTCCACCTGAAATGGCAGAGAAACATCAGGCTGCCGTAGAACAGGAGCAGAAGTGAATCTCTGCTTAAGTTCCTGAAACGCAGAGACTGCCTCAGGAGGCCAATTCACCACATCAGAACCCTTTTTGGTCAAATCAGTCAATGGTTTAACAATAACAGAGAAATTACCAATAAATTTATGATAAAAATTGGCAAAACCCAAAAATCTCTGAAAAGCCTTTAATGAAGTAGGTTGGACCCAATCACAGATGGCCTGAACCTTGCCTGGGTCCATTTCAATAACAGATGGAGACAAAATGAATCCCAGAAATGAGATCCTCTGTACGCCAAAAACACACTTGATGCCTTTACATACAGAGTATTCTCTCTCAAAATCTGGAACCCAGTCCGAACATGTTTCACATGAGAGTCTCAGTCATTGGAAAAAATCAAGATATCATCCAAATAAACAATCAGAAATTTATCCACAAAATCCCTGAAAATGTCATTCATGAAGGACTGGAAGACGGAAGTAGCATTAGTGAGCCCAAAGGGCATCACTAGGTACTCAAAATGCCCCTCTGGGGTATTAAACGCCGTCTTCCATTCATCCCCGTGCTTAATGTGAATAAGGTTATACGCCCCCCTGAGGTCAAGTTTGGTAAACCAAGTAGCACTTTTCACCCTGGAAAACAGGTCAGAAATCAAGGGTAACGGATATTGATATTTCACAGTGATCTTGTTCAAGAGACGATAATCAATACACGGCCTTAATGAACCATCCTTTTTGGCCACAAAGAAAAAACCGGCACCCAAGGGTGAAGAGGATGGTCTGATATGACCCTTTTCTCCAATGACTCCTTGATATAAGACCGCATAGCGTCATGTTCAGGTACAGACAAGTTAAAAAGGCGACCTTTAGGGAATTTACTTCCAGGCACTAATTCAATAGCGCAGTCATAGCTCCTATGGGGGGGGCAAGGATGCAGATTTACTTTCGCTAAACACATCAGAAAAATCAGTCAAAAAGTCAGGAACATCCTGAAACTGGGGAGAGGCAGAAAAAACAGGAGTGTTGGCATTAACACATTGGCAGCCCCAACTGGTTACAGACACAGATTTCCAATCCAAAACAGGATTATGAGACTGCAACCAAGGTAAACTGTTGTGAATGTGCTAGAAATGAATTCTGAGCAGAAGCTCCCTCTGGTGGTTACAAACAGTACTGAACTATCCAATGAAGATTGTGAAAATTGGCGATCAGGTGTTACTGACTGGTCTTATATAAGGGAGGTTCCCTCCCATCAGGGTTGCCGGTGATCAATTGTTCTGGTCTCATCTTTGATTCCTGTTCACTTTGTAGCTTGCTGTTTCGTGCCTGCATCTTCTGCTAACAGATAAAACATTTTCTTCTTTTAGTTTTTTGTGCTTGCTTTTTGCATTTTGTCCTGCACTTCTGTGGGGGTCTGCCGGGTCCCTTCCGGGGGCTTGTGCTCCTCTCAGTTTAGTTCAGCCACTGTTGTTTGTTCATTTGCCTTTTCCAGTTTTTTCAGTGGCTGCTGTTTAGTTTTGTTACACCAGAGAACTAATTTAGGTGGTAGAGGTCGTGTGATCTCAGGTGTTTTTGTAATTAGTAGAGTTGGTACTTTTCAGGGTTTTTTGGGATTGCAGTAAGTGTCCTTCCTATCCTTTTCTATTTAGGAAGTTTGGGCCCCAACGTTTGCTCATACTATTTTCTGTCTGTGTCTGTATTTCCTCTTGCCTAACCGCCATTACATGTTTGGGGGCTTTCTATGTTCTTTGGGGATCTGCTCCGGGGCAGAGAGTTTTCCTCTTTCTGTCTTTAGGTGTAGTTAGCTTCTCAGGCTGTGACGAGGCGTCTAGGACCAACGTAGGTACGCTCCACGGCTGCCTTTAGTTGTGGTGGTTAGTCAGGGTACTGCAATCCCATAGATTCCAACCTCTCTGGTGTATTTCCTTTTTTGCCTGCTCTCCTCAGCTACCAAATCATGACAGTATCACCGGCCCAAAAACTGATATTTGTATGGTACTCACAGAAGGGAAAATAGTGTTAAAGAAAGAAGATTGTCAGAGTTGTCAGAGATTTTTTTATTTTTTTTTTTCCCTCTGTTTCTCTGAATGCTGAGGAGGATTTTTTTTTCTCTCAATGGAGTTTGCACAGTTGTCTGGCCGTGTGGATCAGCTTGCCACTGAAGTTCGGAGTATTGCTACCTATCTTGCAGGTTGCCTGTTGTGGAACCTAGGATTCCCATGCCAGATTTGTTTTTAGGGGATCGAGCTAAATTTCAGAATTTCAAAAATAACTGTAAGTTGTTTTTTGCCTTGAAATCTAAGTCCTCAGGGAACGCAGCACAGCAGGTTCAAATTGTCATCTTTCTCCTGCGCGGCGATCCTCAGGATTGGGCTTTTTCCCTGACACCTGGGATCCTGTTTTGAGTAATGTTGATGCATTTTTTCAGGCTCTGGGGTTATTGTACGATGAGCCTAATGTCACTGATCAAGCTGAAAAAGCCTTGTTGGCATTAAATCAGGGGCTTGAGGACGCTGAGTTATACTGTCAGAGATTCCGAAGGTGGGCAGTCCTGACCAAATGGAATGACGATGCTTTGGCAGCCCTTTTTCGGAAGGGTCTGTCAGAGAATGTAAAGGATGTTATGGTGGGATTCCCTGTCCCCTCTGGTCTCAATGATTCTATGTCATTAGCGATTCAAATTGACAGACGTTTGCGTGAGCATAGAGGTATGCGTGGAATAGTGTTGCCTTGTGAACCAGCTTCTGAACTGTCATGGAAATATATATGTATTCCATATATTCAAAGTATATTCACATATATGTATTCACAGTTCACAGTTAGATAGATCTCACTTGCTAAAAAACCCTGTGCTCACATATTTCTAGGCCAGCTATAATCAGTCGTTTTAAAGAAATCTGGCCTTCATAAGGCCTTCGTGAAGGAACAAATGCATGAAGTACAAAAAGTCCTATTAGCTATCTGTTGTTTACATTATAGTTATGCAAGACAATTAGGTCACAAGAATATAAAACAATAATTCTGCAACTTCAGCTCTTTTGCCATGATTATCATAATTATCATATTTACACTAGAACAGCCAATAATCTAGCAGCTTTTAATTGTATGTTAATTGACTAACCAGCCCCTTTTTGTAAACGTATAAAACCTTGAATGAATAATAAATGTATGTCTTTGACGAACTGTTATACTGACACTTGCGTTGTGGACAGTCCTCATTTCGTTCTGAGCGCTCAAAAAGACATTAAATAGAGATTTGGAGAAGCAAGCAGCAAACACAGAAGGATATTTTTATCCTAATTAAATTTCCATATCAGTTGGCGCCTGCACGCGGGCATTGGACGAAACGCACGAGGACCCGGCCGACCGGAGAGACGGGGGTGTTGGCCCTGGCCTTGGCACACGGGACGGAGACTGCAGCTCCATCAGTAAGGTAAGAAAACTTTGTCATCTTACCTGAATGTTCCCTGTGCCTAGTCCTAGCCTACACTTCCAGCCGGTCGGACGTGGTCATCACCGCATTCCCAGGTTGTGTAAAAAGTCCATACCCTTATCCAAAAGCCCTGGGATATAAGCCGAGTTGTTTGCTGCTGTGCTGTATATGTTTCATGTTTTATGTGAACCGGGAGAAAATTGGAACGGTGACTGTGTTTTTGCTTGCTGATTTCTGGGGGCTGTATAGCAAAAGACAATTGCTGCATAAGTTCCCGCAGTAAACTTTCACGCACCGGGAGGCCATCCCAGTCAAATCAGACGTGAAGGGCGGGAGCTTTGTTTTGGATAAGTCCACGCAGATATTCTTCACATATTGGAGGGAAGTTATC
The DNA here is from genome assembly GCA_033576555.1 of Oophaga sylvatica. Lineage (NCBI taxonomy): Eukaryota > Metazoa > Chordata > Amphibia > Anura > Dendrobatidae > Oophaga > Oophaga sylvatica. The sequence goes on from JARQOD010000006.1 coordinate 315,380,026, forward strand.
CCAAAAAATCCAGTTGTGGAAGCGAGGGCTTTGTTCGGTTAAGTTTCTGCAGTAAACTTTCACGCACTGGGAGGCCATCCCAGTCAAATCAGACGTGAAGGGCAGGAGCTTTGTTTGGATAAGTTCTCATAATAATCGTCCACGCACCGGGAGGCCATCCCAGTCAAATCAGACGTGGATAGTGAGAATTTTGATGAAGGCTATTGCAGATTACTGTGACCGGCGCACCAGCCAGGGCGTACGGTACAGAGCGATAGAACCTTGAGCCTCATCGCGCTCAGTGCAATTGGTGAGTTATCAGTTACCAGAGCAGCTTGTATGTGTCACAGATCATCAAAAGAGGGATTCGTATTCTCCCGGGTGTCTGTGTCATTGTACATGTCACTGTCTGTATCAGGTACTGTCGCTTTAAATCACATCTCCGTGCGCTCTGTCAGTATCTCATTCAGAGCAGTGTGCTGGCTGCAGCAGCGAGAAAACCCCTTTGACCCCCCCTCCTCTGCTAATCACGTTATCAGGCATTCTGTTTCTTGGCTTTGATTTTTATTTTTTTTTTAAGCTAGGTTTTTTTGGCTACAGGTTTTAACGTGAGAATTATCAGGCATTCAGACTGAACTATATTCATTTTTTGCTATTCTGAGGAATAATAATTTTTTTTTTTTTTTGATACGTGATTTCAGTGCCTATAGAGACAGCAAGCAAAGATATAAGGAAGGGAGGGGGGAAGCAGCCAGCTGACATTCCAGAGATTTTTAATTAGCTGTTTTAGTAACAAGGGTTTTTTTCAGAGTTTTATGATTAATACGGTTTTTCTTTTCTCCCCTTTTTGGTGAATTTATTTTTTTTTTGTTTTCTTTTTCTAGAGTTTTTTACTAAATCTAACTTTTCTTTTTAAAAATTTTTCTTTTAAGTACATTTTTAAATGATTTTGGAGAGATTTTTTCTCTAAGCAATTTATTTTAGAGCTTTATTTCTCCAGCCATTTTTTTTTTCTACAAGCTTGCTTTAGAACAAGGTCACATAGATAAGGAGAATTACAGGCTGAGGGAGAGAGCAGACACAAACTACGCAGTGGTCTGAGTAGCCCCTCCCGTCGGGCATTCGGCGAGAACAAACAGAACCAGAGTGCAGCAGTTTTCAGATTTTTAAATCACCTTTGTTGAATAGGTTTTTGGAATAGACACAGTACGTAAGAATCGAAGGGCTAGGCATGTGAATAGAATGTCAGAGTACGTGAGAAGCAAATAGACAGGCAGCCTTTACGCTGCATAATGAAATGTTTTTTCTTGTTTTTTGTTATTTGAAAGGTAACAGGAAAATTTGTTAATAGATTACCATCTGCTATAAAAGAGCAGCGGTGCATTGTGTAAAAGATACAGCAAGTTAATTTGAACGGACCAGGAAGTGATTTTTTTTTTTTTTTTATGTGAATAAGTTTGAAAAGGTGTTAAATCATCTGTGAGAAAAAGATACTGACATGTCACAAGAGCAGAATTCAGAGTCACACACATCACATGTCCATCATGTGGAGACACGGGACAGGTGTAGGCTGCTCTCATTGAGTAAAGAGCCTTGTACAGGGAAAAACGCTCCCCGCCTCTCTCCACAGGGAGAAGGCATTTTTGTTTCAACCATCCCCTCTCAAGAGTCACAGGGGGGACACCCTCTCCTTTTTCTTCTCTCAGTCCCTTTCTCTTTCTTCTTCAGACTTTTCTCCTCTTTCCTCGCTGCCATCCCTCTCATTCCTTCTTTTCCCTCCATCACATCTCTGACACATCCATTTTCTTTCATCTTCCTCTTCTTCTATCTCTTCCTCTCCAACTCTCAAATCTTGTTCTTCATCTTCTTCTACTTCTCCCCCTCCATCTTTTCTCTCTCTCTCCTCCATCTTTCTCTCTTTTCCCCCTTTCACTCTTCTCTCCCTCCCCTCCTCTTTCTCTCGCTCCTCCCTCACACCTCCCTTCTCTTCCTCTTTTTTCTACTTCGTCATCAACTGGGTCAACGCCCAATCCAAGCAATGTGGTGTCCCTGTATTCAGTGTTTCCAGAACAGGGCACCTTGTCTATCCCAAGCACAGTACAAACATTGCCAGTCATTATATCAGGAGAAGAAAGTGCAGATCTCCCTACACAAAACGCTACATGTAGCCCCCAGACACAACAGTCCACAGCTAGGGCTTCACAGGGGGGTGGTATAGCTACAGAGACAAATGAGGAACCTCAGTGCCAAGCAGGGCTGCTAGCATGGAACCATGACACTGATCCACCGCAGCCTCAGCAAGGAAGTGGGAAATCCCCATGCAGCAAGACAACTTTAAAGCCCAAATCTCACCCAGTGTATGCACCAAGTACACCATGTCACTTCTTATCTGATGAAGATGAAGATGCAACGTCACACATGCTGCCCAATACTAGGGAAGAAAACATTCAAGCACCAATAGAGCAGGGACAGGTAGAAGCACCATCCTATGAGCCCTTCATCCCAAGCCAGGTGATCAGTATGCTTCCAGACCCAGGGATACACCCCATGCCATTTTGCCAAAAAATGCAGCAGATCCAGCGAACGTATGCAGCAGCCTGGACTGATCTCTGGACCGTAATGGAAATAAAAGCAGGTGATGCATTCTGGCCAATTATGAGAGAACACTTCAAGCTTCCAACAGAGTTAGATGCGTATGCCTGGGAGACAGGACCAAAGCTAATTGAGCAACTCAGAGAATGGGCCAAAAGCAGACTGACAGGACAAACTCTCAGCCTACATGTCACGAGTCAAGACAAGACAGAGTCTGTGGAGAAGTTCCATGACAAAGTAATGCAAGTGTTTCAAGATTTGGGCCTCATTACCCATGATCAGACACACAGACGGATGTTGGCACAGGCTTTTGTGCATGGACTGAGAGAACCAATCAGGAAACCACTGGTAGCAGCCAGGCCTGAGTACACGTCAATAGCAATGGATACCCTGCTCACAGTAGCAAAAAGGAATTGTGTCCCGCCGGGACAGAAGGAATGTCAAGTGTTACAACTGTGGCGAGTTTGGTCATTTCTGGAACAAGTGCAGAACACTGACTTCACCCAGAAAAAGAAGAAACACAGAAAGCAGTGAAGAACCCCATCCATAGGACAAGAGCACACCAAGTCCACAAGGAACCCCACCAGTGGGACCAATATCCTGAGAGTGGATGGCGTAGTCATATCTTTTCTTGTGGAACTCCGCAACCTCACCTACCTATCAGAATCTTCTGCTTCCTGCATGGGAATTGATGGTCAAGTCAGATATTTCCAGATTATGAAGCCCCTGAGCGTGTGGACTCAGCCAGAACACTCCATCATGTCCCAGTTTGTTGTGTAAAAAACCTGCACCCTCAACCTATTGGGAGTGGACCTACTGCAGAAGCTGAAAGCGACCAGAGTGTTCCAGGAAGATGGGACCATGACACTTTCTTCACCCCTGACCCAAGAAGAAACAGGAACCTCAAACAACCACACTGCAGACCTATCACAGGAGGTGCTGGACATAGTACCAGAAAAGCCACTCCATCACCCAGGGTCAAGATGTCTCTGACCAACTGAAGGTCTAAGTGAGCTCGCCTAAGAAGACGGCCTGAGAACTTTGACATTGGCCAGGATATTCAACTCAAGAAGGACCCTACTCGCTTCATGGAATGGCAACACCTCATCCAGCTCTAACGCCAGAGGTTCATCTTTTGCAAGCACCAGGAGGTGCCCCCTGCAATCAACCAGTTCACCCAGGCCCTAGACCGGAAAAAGGCCACTCAGCTCTTCAAACTTGTGCACAAATACTGACCTGAGACCGAGCTGGAGAAAAAGAAACTACTGATGGCCCGTGCTGAGAGAAAAGCAGCTGTTTAAGGAGACGTCCCAACAAGAAGACCCCCTGTGACCAGAGCAGGTGCTAACACAGTGACTGTCTTGGTGGAGAACAAGAAAGTCAGCTGGTCGTCATCTCTCATGATGTGGATCCTAGTAGACGGCTTGTTTTCCCGCCAGCTCTGCACCAGCAGATGGGAGTCCCCTGCCGCATACTAAAGGACAAGGCCAAACTGGGCTGCCTCGCCCATCGGAATCAATCCCAGCTTTCCACAGTGAAGAAAAAGACTGTAAACCCCACTGAGTTCAGAATGGTGCAAGGCCTGGAGGCCGCGAAAGAGGCTACGGTATTTGAAACCCCAACAGTGCTGAACCATCACACTCTGCTCTCAAGAGTCCCAGTCACCGCAACGGTATTCACGGTGATCAACCTGGCCAGTACCTTCTTCAGTGTTTCCCCTCCACCTGGAGGCCTGCTTTCACGCACCAGTGCAGTGCATATGGACAATGTTGCCTCAAGGTGCTCAAAACAAGCCCTTTAAGTTTCACCAAGACAATGTCCTCCATCCTCGTCAACTGGATTGCAGAATATGCAAGAGTCACTCTTCTACAACACGTGGATGACCTTCTATTTTGTGTGGTTGACATCAACACCTGCACAGTCTATTCCTTGTCTCTCCTACTCTACCTGGAAGAACAGCAACGCAAGGTCTGGAAGAACAAAGTCCAGTGATGCCAGAAGCAAGTTACATCCCTGGGACACTGTATTGCCCACCAGACGAAACACATGTCAAAAGACTGGGAGACCACTATGGAGAAGATGGCTCCCCCAACAACTCCAAGAATGCTGCAGGCCTTCCCTGGTCTAGTGTCATATTGCAGAACCTGGATCCCTGATGCCTCAGACCTAATGCAGCTCTGCGCTTCTCAACGCAACCCCGCTCCTTCTATCAGACGCAGCCTTCAACCCATTCAGGAGATTGGAAGAACTCCACAGTCTCAGCGCCAATACCAGGCCTACCTGACTATGAAAAGTCTTTCCGTCTACCTGATGGAAGAAAGAAGGTCATGCTACTGGAGTCCTGGCACGGATTCACGGGGGAAAACAGAGACTTTTAGGCTGCCTCTCAGCCCGCTTGGATCCAGTTGCAAGAAGAGCACCCTCCTGCCTGATGGCAGTATCTGCAGCACACACCCTCCTGGACAAGGTTGCTGACATCACTTTTGGACAGCCACTGGAAACTTTCACTCCACATGACATCTTGGCAATCTTCAATCAAGCTCAACCACAGTAATCTCTCCACCGCCAGGCATCTTTGTGGCGCCTCTATTGCCTTTGTCTCATAATGTCACCGTCTCCAGACCTACAGTCCTCAGCCCGGCCACTCTACTCCCACTCCCAAGGGGGATACTTGGATGGCTCCAGAAGAAGTTTCAACACAGGAAGTGCAGTGACCAGCAATCAAGAAATCCTGTGGGCCAGAAGTCTGTCACCTAGCCTGTCAGCCCAGGAAGCAGAATTGATAGCGCTGACGAAGGCCTGCCAGATGGCAGAAGGCAAGACTGCAAACATCTACACGGACTACAGGTACTCGCATGGCATAGCACACAACTTTAGACCCATCTGGGCTACAAGGACTTCATCACAGCAAACGGGACAACCGTGAAGCATCATGGAGCCTTCAGGGACCTACTGGGTATACTCCAACTTCCAAAATGGTGGCAATTTGAAAAATCAAAGTGCATGGAAAACTGAGAACAGAAGAGGCATGAGGCAATAACATGGCGGACATGGCAGCCAAAGAAGCAGCCAAAGGAAGACAACATGGAGAAGTGGGAGAGGTCGTAGAGCCGGACGGCTACTACATGACGACTGAAGACAAGAAACCTGACAAAGAGACGTTCTGGAATCTGCCCAAGAAGTTACAAGACCAAGCTCCAAAAGGAGAAAAAGAGCTGAATGGGAAAAAAGCAACACGTGAAGAAGGAAGGCTATCAATAATAGACTTCAAACTCTGCCTACCACAAAGTATGCACCCTATGGTGGTCCAATGGGTACATGGACCCACATCCACATATCAAAGACACAGATGAATGATCTGATTGGTGCTTACTGTTTCGCTTCAGGGATCTCCACCCTAACAGCCAAACTCACCAGCAGCTGTCTGACCTGCGGCAAATTCAAGCCTGGACGTATGGAAGAAAGTCCCCCTCACCTTATCTGGAAAGACCACTCTACCAGCTTCAAAGGATCCAGATAGACCACATCCAATATCGCCAAGTGAAGGATTCAAATATGCCATTGTGGTCAAAAGAAGTATTTTCAAGATGAACAGAAGCGTTCCAAGTCAGCAAAGACTACTGCAAAGCAGCTACTTTCAGAAAATAGTGTGCAGATACGGGGTTCCAGAAATGATAGAAAGTGATCAGGGACCCGCATTCACAGCAAATCTGACACACAAGACCCGATTAGCAGTAGGGTCAGATTTAGGCCTACACACTCCTTACCACCCCCAGAGCAGCAGGAAGGTAGAAAAAACTGAATGAAACACTTAAGAATAGAATGCTGAAAAATTGCCCAAGAGACACGCAAACCATGGCATGACACACTCCTAATTGCACTGTTTAGCGTAAGGCACACTCCCAGAGACCCAGAAAAGCTGTTTCGTGCCTGCATCTTCTGCTAACAGATAAGACATTTTCTTCTTTTAGTTTTTTGGTGCCTGCATTTTGTCCTGCACTTCTGTGGGGGTCTGCCGGGTCCCCTTCGGGGGGCTTATGCTCCTCTCAGTTTAGTTCAGCCACTGTTTGTTCATTTGCCTTTTCCAGTTTTTTCAGTGGTTGCTGTTTAGTTTTTGTTACACCAGAGAACTAATTTAGGTGGTAGAGGTCGTGTGATCTCAGGTGTTTTTGTAATTAGTAGAGTTGGTACTTTTCAGGTTTTTTTGGGGTTGCAGTAAGTGCCTTTCCTATCCTTTTCTATTTAGGAAGTTTGGGCCCCAACGTTTGCTCATACTATTTTCTGTCTGTGTCTGTATTTCCTCTTGTCTAACCGCCATTACATGTTTGGGGGCTTCCTATGTTCTTTGGGGATCTGCTCCGGGGCAGATAGCTTTCCTTTTTCTATCTTTAGGTGTAGTTAGCTTCTCAGGCTGTGACGAGGCGTCTAGGACCAACGTAGGAACGCTCCACGGCTGCCTTTAGTTGTGGTGGTTAGTCAGGGTACTGCAATCCCATAGATTCCAACCTCTCTGGTGTATTGCTTTTTTTTTTTTGCCTGCTCTCCTCAGCTACCAGATCATAACACTTATGTAATTGAATTGGTCAAAAACTAATGTCCATTCTCGAGTTTTTCTCTTCACTGCCAGATTTGATGATCCTGTCCAAGAGCCCAGATGACATCAACCTCTGTGTAACTAGAGGGAAAGCCTGTTTGGATCCACGTATCGCATTGCAAGGAAGCTCCCGTACCAGGAGAGACACCTAAGCCATGAAGGATGTCGTGGATGCTCTGACTGACCAGACAGATGACCTACTTGATGAGTTCAAGGCCAGAGACCAAGTTAAAGCAGGATTTGAGTCACTATTGCCACTAGTAACTATAAACAAAAATGTTGATTGGATAAATTACATCTATTATAACCAGCAGAGATTTGTTAACTTCACCATAGATGCTGTAAAAGGTTTGGCAGCACAGTTAGGCCCCACTTCCATTATGGCATTCCAGAATAGAATGGCTTTGGATATGATTCTAGCTGAGAAAGGAGGTGTTTACAAAATGATCAAAGACACCTGTTGCACCTACATCCCAGACAACACTGGCCCAAATGGAAAAGTCACAATGGCAATACAGAAACTTACTGAGTTATCAGAGGAACTGAAACAGAACTCAGGTGTCACTGACCCATGGGATCGATACTTTGGGTGGATGAGTGGGTGGCAGAAAATGTTGGCACAGGTTGGGACAGCCATTATGGGGTTTCTCATTTTTGCATTAATTACTGGTTGCTGTGTAATTCCTTGTATCCGCAGGATAATGAAAAAAAAAAAAAAAACTGTTCAGAAAACAACCAATTTGATGCCACTCACCATCTTGGACCTCGCACCAGTCCGGATAAAACTGCCTGGCTTGACCAGATCTCCGAACTACCTCCAGACTGAGAATACACATCCTTGATGAAACATCATATCAACTATGAGATTATGATTGCAAACACGTAAACCCCCGACAGGGACAGTCCTCCTGACCGTCCATTTGCGAAAAGTCTGTATTCGGTGGGGGAGACATGCGCTAGGCATATTCTCAACCCGCCGGCAGCACAAAAGAGTTGCAGGCTTTGGGCCAGGAGCAGGTTTTTAGGGCAAGTGGTATCTAAGGGGGGACTGTCATGGAAATATATATGTATTCCATATATTCAAAGTATATTCACATATATGTATTCACAGTTCACAGTTAGATAGATCTCACTTGCTAAAAAACCCTGTGCTCACATATTTCTAGGCCAGCTATAATCAGTCGTTTTAAAGAAATCTGGCCTTCATAAGGCCTTCGTGAAGGAACAAATGCATGAAGTACAAAAAGTCCTATTAGCTATCTGTTGTTTACATTATAGTTATGCAAGACAATTAGGTCACAAGAATATAAAACAATAATTCTGCAACTTCAGCTCTTTTGCCATGATTATCATAATTATCATATTTACACTAGAACAGCCAATAATCTAGCAGATTTTAATTGTATGTTAATTGACTAACCAGCACCTTTTTGTAAACGTATAAAACCTTGAATGAATAATAAATGTATGTATTTGACGAACTGTTATACTGACACTTGCGTTGTGGACAGTCCTCATTTCGTTCTGAGCGCTCAAAAAGACATTAAATAAGATTTGGAGAAGCAAGCAGCAAACACAGAAGGATATTTTTATCCTAATTAAATTTCCATATCAGAACCAATGCAGTGTGATAGAGTGGCTTCTGGGGCACAGCGTCATGAGTTTCGAAAATGCAATGGGTTATGTTTCTACTGTGGTGATGCCTCTCATGCTATTTCAATCTGCCCTAAGCGGGGAAGACTTTTGCACGTTCAGTTGTCTTGGGTAGTGTTCAGACTAAATTTTTGTTGACTGTTACCCTGATTTGCTCCCTGTCCACATTTTCTGCTCAGGCTTTTGTTTATTCGGGAGCAGCTATTAACCTGATGGATTTTGATTTTGCTAAACGTTGTGGGTTTCCCTTGATACCCCTACGGAAGTCTATTCCCCTACTGGGGATCGATTCTACCCCTTTGGCTGAGAATAAACCTCAGTTCTCTACTCAGGTGATAATGAGGGTTGAACCTGATCATCAGGAGAGTTGCAAATTTTTGGTGCTGTATAATCTGCATGACATTATCGTACTGGGTTTCCCTTGGTTACAGTCTCATAATCCTGTTTTGGATTGGAAATCTGTGTCTGTAACCAGTTGGGGCTGCCAATGTGTCAATACCAACACTCCTGATTTTTCTGCCTCCCCCAGGCTCAGGATGTTCCTGACTTTTTGACTGATTTTTCTGATGTGTTTAGCGAAAGTAAATCTGCATCCTTGCCCCCCCATAGGAGCTATGACTGCGCTATTGAATTAGTGCCTGGTAGTAAATTCCCTAAAGGTCGCCTTTTTAACTTGTCTGTACCTGAACATGACGCTATGCGGTCTTATATCAAGGAGTCATTGGAGAAGGGTCATATCAGACCATCCTCTTCACCCTTGGGTGCCGTTTTTTCTTTGTGGCCAAAAAGGATGGTTCATTAAGGCCGTGTATTGATTATCGTCTCTTGAACAATATCACTGTGAAATATCAATATCCGTTACCCTTGATTTCTGACCTGTTTTCCAGGGTGAAAAGTGCTACTTGGTTTACCAAGCTTGACCTCAGGGGGGCATATAACCTTATTCGCATTAAGCACGGGGATGAATGGAAGACGGCATTTAATACCCCAGAGGGGCATTTTGAGTACCTAGTGATGCCCTTTGGGCTCACTAATGCTCCTTCTGTCTTCCAGTCCTTCATGAATGACATTTTCAGGGATTTTGTGGATAAATTTCTGATTGTTTATTTGGATGATATCTTGATTTTTTCCAATGACTAAGACTCTCATGTGAAACATGTTCGGACTGGGTTCCAGATTTTGAGAGAGAATACTCTGTATGTGAAGGTATCAAAGTGTCTTTTTGGCGTACAGAGGATCTCATTTCTGGGATTCATTTTGTCCCCATCTGTTATTGAAATGGACCCAGTCAAGGTTCAGGCCATCTGTGATTGGGTCCAACCTACTTCATTAAAGGCTCTTCAAAGATTCTTGGGTTTTGCCAATTTTTATCGTAAATTTATTGGTAATTTCTCTGTTATTGTTAAACCATTGACTGATTTGACCAAAAAGGGTTCTGATGTGGTGAATTGGCCTCCTGAGGCAGTCTCTGCGTTTCAGGAACTTAAGCAGAGATTCACTTCTGCTCCTGTTCTACGGCAGCCTGATGTTTCTCTGCCATTTCAGGTGGAGGTTGATGCCTCTGAAATTGGGGCAGGTGCCGTTTTGTCCCAAAGAGATCCAGAGACCTCTAAAAGTAACCCTTGTGCCTTTTTCTCTCGAAAATTTTCTCCAACTGAACGTAATTATGACGTGGGTAATCGGGAGTTATTGGCCATGAAGTGGGCTTTTGAAGAGTGGAGACATTGGCTGGAGGGAGCCAAACATCAGGTGGTGGTCCTCACGGACCATAAGAATCTGGTTTATCTGGAATCAGCCAAGCGACTTAATCCTAGACAGGCCAGGTGGGCCTTGTTTTTCACACTATTTAATTTTGTGGTTTCCTTTCTTCCTGGCACTAAGAATGTTAAGGCGGATGCCCTCTCGAGGAGTTTCCTTGCGGACTCTCCTGAGTTATCTGATCCTGCTGTTATTTTGAAAGAGGGTGTAGTTCTTTCCGCCATCTCGCCCAATTTGAGACTGGCTCTGGAAGGGTGTCAGGAGGATAAACCCGAGCGCTGCCCTATTGGGAAATTGTTGTCCCAGACCGGTGGAAAAAGAGTGTGATGTCTGAGATTCATTGTTCCGCGTTGGCCGGTCATCCCGGAATTTTTGGTACCAGAGACTTGGTTAGTCGGTCCTTTTAGTGGTCTACTTTGTCTCGTGACGTCAGGGAATTTGTGCAGTCCTGCGGGACTTGCTCTCGCTCCAAGCCTTGCTCTCGCTCTAGTGGTTTGTTGATGCCATTGCCTGTGCCCAAGAGACCATGGACCCATATCTCTATGGATTTTATTTCCGACCTCCCTCTTTCTCAGAGAATGACCGTTATCTGGGTGATTTGTGATAGGTTTTCCAAAATGATACATCTTGTGCCATTACCTAAGTTGCCTTCCTCCTCGAATTGGTGCCTTTGTTCCTTCAGCACGTGGTTCGGTTACACGGCATTCCTGAGAACATTGTGTCTGACAGAGGAGTCCAGTTTGTTTCCAGATTTTGGAGGACTTTTTGTTCTAAACTTGGTGTTCAATTGTCTTTCTCCTCGGCTTTTCATCCTCAGACCAATGGACAAACTGAGAGAACAAACCAGACATTGGAGACTTATCTGAGATGCTTTGTGTCTGCTGATCAGGATGACTGGGTCTCTTTTTTGCCTTTGGCTGAGTTTGCTCTTAATAATAGGGCTAGCTCTGCCACTTTGATGTCTCCATTTTTCTGCAATTTTGGGTTTCACCCTCGATTTTCTTCGGGACAGACGGAGGCTTCTGTCTGTCCAGCTGTTGACTCTGTTGTGGAGCGTATGCAGCAGATTTGGGACCAGGTAGTGGAGAGGTTGTCCCTCTCTCAGGAGAGGGCCCAGCGGTTTGCCAACCGGCATAGGACTGATGGTCCTCGGTTTGAAGTGGGGGACTTGGTCTGGTTGTCCTCAAGAAATTTCCCTATGAGAGTTGCATCTCCTAAGTTTAAGCCTAGGTTCATTGGACCTTATAAGATCATGGAGATTCTCAATCCTGTTTCCTTTCGTTTAAGATCCATAACGTGTTCCACAAGTCCTTATTGAAGAGGTTTGTCGAGCCAGTGGTTCCTATGGCTGTGCCTCCTGACCCTGTTTTGGTTGAGGGCAATCTGGAGTATGTGGTTGAGAAAATATTGAATTCTCGTTTTTCTAGACGGAAACTCCAGTATTTGGTTAAGTGGAGAGGTTATGGTCAGGAGGACAATTCTTGGGTGTTTGCTTTGGACATCCATGCTAGGAGACTGATCCGTGCGTATCACAGAGCTCATCCTGACGACCTGGTTGCTCAAATGAGGGTTCGGTGACCCCTCCTCAAGGGGGGGTACTGTTGTGTATGTGCTAGAAATGAATTCTGAGCAGAAGCTCCCTCTGGTGGTTACAAACATTACTGAACTATCCAATGAAGATTGTGAAGATTGGCGATCAGGTGTTACTGACTGGTCTTATATACGGGAGGTTCCCTCCCATCAGGGTTGCCGGTGATCAATTGTTCTGGTCTCATCTTTGATTCCTGTTCACTTTGTAGCTTGCTGTTTCGTGCCTGCATCTTCTGCTAACAGATAAGACATTTTCTTCTTTTAGTTTTTTGTGCTTGCTTTTTGCATTTTGTCCTGCACTTCTGTGGGGGTCTGCCGGGTTCCCTCTGGGGCTTGTGCTCCTCTCAGTTTAGTTCAGCCACTGTTGTTTGTTCATTTGCCTTTTCCAGTTTTTTCAGTGGCTGCTGTTTAGTTTTGTTACACCAGAGAACTAATTTAGGTGGTAGAGGTCGTGTGATCTCAGGTGTTTTTGTAATTAGTAGAGTTGGTACTTTTCAAGGTTTTTTGGGATTGCAGTAAGTGTCCTTCCTATCCTTTTCTATTTAGGAAGTTTGGGCCCCAACGTTTGCTCATACTATTTTCTGTCTGTGTCTGTATTTCCTCTTGCCTAACCGCCATTACATGTTTGGGGCTTTCTATGTTCTTTGGGGATCTGCTCCGGGGCAGATAGTTTTCCTCTTTCTGTCTTTAGGTGTAGTTAGCTTCTCAGGCTGTGACGAGGCGTCTAGGACCAACGTAGGTACGCTCCACGGCTGCATTTAGTTGTGGTGGTTAGTCAGGGTACTGCAATCCCATAGATTCCAACCTCTCTGGTGTATTTCCTTTTTTGCCTGCTCTCCTCAGCTACCAAATCATAATAGGAAACCTAGTACAATAATGTCATGCAGATTATACAGTACCAAAAATTTGCAACTCTCCTGATGATCAGGTTCAACCTCATTATCACCTGAGTAGAAAACTGGGGTTTATTCTCAGCCAAAGGGGTAGAATCGATCCCCAGTAGGGGAATAGACTTCCGTAGGGGTATCAAGGGAAACCCACAACGTTTGGCAAAATCAAAATCCATCAGGTTAATAGCTGCTCCCGAATCAACAAAAGCCTGAGCAAAAAATGTGGACAGGGAGCAAATCAGGGTAACAGTCAACAGAAATTTAGTCTGAACACTACCCAAGACAACTGAGCGTGCAAAACATCTTCCCCGCTTAGGGCAGACAGAAATAGCATGAGAGGCGTCACCACAATAGAACATAACCCATTGTGTTTTTGAAACTCATGGCGCTGTGCCCCAGAAGCCACTCTATAACACTGCATGGGTTTAGAAGCTGGCTCACAAGGCAACACTATTCCACGCATACCTCTACGCTCACGCAAATGTCTGTCAATTTGAATCACTAATGACATAGAATCATTGAGACCAGAGGGAGCAGGGAAACCCACCATAACATCTTTTACATTCTCTGACAGCCCCTTCCGAAAAAGGGCTGCCAAAGCATCATCATTCTATTTGGTTAGGACTGCCCATTTTCGGAATTTCTGACAGTACAACTCAGCGTCCTCAAGCCCCTGATTTAATGCCAACAAGGTGCTTTCAGCTTGATCAGTGACATTAGGCTTATCGTACAATAACCCCAGAGCCAGAAAAAATGCATCAACATCACTCAAAACAGGGTCCCCAGGTGTCAGGGAAAAAGCCCAATCCTGAGGATCGCCGCGCAGGAGAGAGATGACAATTTGAACCTGCTGTGCTGCGTTCCCTGAGGACTTAGGCTTTAAGGCAAAAAACAACTTACGGTTATTTTTGAAATTCAGAAATTTGGCCCGATCTCCTAAAAACAAATCTGGCATTGGAATCCTAGGAAGATAGACAGCAATACTCCGAACCTCAGTGGAAAACTGATCCACACAGCCAGACAGCTGTGCAAGCTCCATCGAGAGAAAAAAAAATCCTCCTCAGCACCCAGAGAAAAAGAGGGAAAAAATGCAAGAAACAGAAAAAAAAAAAATCTCTGACAACTCTGACAACTTTTTTCTTTCCACACTATTTTTCCCTTCTGTGAGTACCATACAATTTTCAGTTAGGCCGGTGATACTGTTATGTTTCGGTAGCTGAGGAGAGCAGGCAAAAACGGCAATACACCAGAGAGGTTGGAATCTATTGGATTGCAGTACCCTGACTAACCACAACAACTAAAGGCAGCCGTGGAGCGTTCCTACGTTGGTCCTAGACGCCTCGTCACAGCCTGAGAGATTAACTACACCTAAAGATAGAAAGAGGAAAGCTATCTTCCCCGGAGCAGATCCCCAAAGAACATAGGAAGCCCCCAAACATGTAATGGCGGTTAGACAAGAGGAAATACAGACACAGACAGAAAATAGTATGAGCAAACGCTGGGGCCCAATCTGCCTAGACAGAAAAGGATAGAAAGGATACTCACTGCAATCCAAAAAAACCCCTAAAAAATGCCAACGCTACTGATTGCAAACACACCTGAGATCACACGACCTCTGCCACCTAAATCAGTTGTTTGGTGTAACAAAACTAAGCCGCAGCCACTAAAAATACTGGAAAAGGCAAATGAACAAATAACAATGGCTCCAGAGGAACTGAGAGGAGCCCAAGCCCCCCGGGGGGGGGGAACCTGGTTAACCTCACAGAAATGCAGAGAAATATGCAAATGGTAAGCACCAAAACAAAAACAGAAAATATCTTATCTGAAAGCAGAAGAAGAGGCAAGACTCAGCAAGCTTCCAAGTGAACCAGGAACCACAGTTGAGACAAGAACAATTGATCACCGGCAACCATGATGGGAGGGAACCTCCCTTATATCAAGCCAGTCCGTGAATCCTGATTGCCAATCCTCACCGAATGGCTCAGCACTGTCTGCAACCACCAGAGGGAGCCTCTGCTCAGAATTCATTTCCAAAACATTCACAACAAAAATGTACCTTTTGCAAGGACCAGATAGTGGGCAGTGAAAGCAGCAAGACAGATCAGCAGTGGCGTTTTTTGGAAACATTTTTACTGCTATCCAGCTGGCTGCCATTGTGCTGAATTTGCACTGAGCAATTTTCAAAAAAATTAGTATTGTGGATAATCTTAATTTTTGTAAAATTCAAGGAGAATTCAATATTCCACTTGAATAAACTCGCTCATCTCTATTTCTAAGTTTTACTAGCAATATATTGTGATTTACTATAATTCAGGTAAAATCCAATGAGAAAAGTAGACAAGTAAAAATTCTTCATATGTTCAACTTGCAGTGAAAGAATAACTTCCCTGTCATGAATTGATAGAGCAGAAAAGTTACTTTAAAGTCAATTCATGATACAAAGAATGAAAGAAAACCTATATCACCAGCCTCTGGAGAAGAATGGGGCATGTTCTGAAATATATCAGCAGCCAAGAGCGTCTTTCAGACATAACTCGATTGGATTTGAGGCTTGTGTTATTGTTTGCGCTCCTATCTAGCCACTTTTATAAGTATGAAATGGGAAGATCAAGTATTCATGACTAGCGAGTGAGAGTCCTTTTAAATCATAGAAACATGATCAATGTAGAAAAATCACTTCTCACATGGCCATAAATTACTCAGCAAGTGTATGGTCAACCACAGAATATTTGATTTACATGAAGCTGTAAAAGAAGCCAAATTCTAGTCTATTCCAGAGGGTTCGATATGTTCCTTGGTATTTCAGGAAGATTTATTTCAGGGAGACTGTAGGATTATCTACAGATAGCTGCAGGGTCATACTGTAAAATTGGCCAAAACTACCTCACTGTTGCCCTAAGCAAATTTGGACAAGTTGTACTGCATAGATTTGAAGGTTTCTGCAAAACAGTCTTTAACCCCATCCGCCATGGCTTGCTTTATAGATACACGGGAGAGTTCTAGTTTGCATCTGCCTTTAGCGCATTTAGAAATCACACAGTGTCTCTGGATCTTTCAGAAATTTGTAGCTGCTGTTGCTACTGACACAGTCATTTGCATCTCACTAGCATGAAACATAATGCAGAATTGTCTCATGATTATTTTCTCCTGCGAGCTTAGTAAGGTCTCTGTGTATACCAGGTTACGGCTTATGAATCATGTATTCTGAGCAACCAACACTGCAACACAACATACATACTTATCAGTGTAATAAATCAGGCATATCTAGCCTTGAATGATAATGCAATTTCTAGAGTATTTTTTAGTTTTTTGCCATTATTGAGTTAATCAGAAATGTCAATCTATTTTCTCTTATTAATTGAATCCATTGACATTAAGATTGTAATTTTTCTTAATTAAAACTAACATGTAATAATAATTTCCACTAATGGCAATAAACCTTTATGTAAATTATTTCTATACATGCCATATGAATAGTAAAATATGGTCCATTGGTATTGATATGGAAAATGCTCAAAAAGTCACAATCTCACGTAATGAAGCAGATAACTTTATTGAGTTTACTGGAAAAAGAGTTAAAAAGTCAAAAAGGTAAAAAAGAGAAAAATATAGACATGGTCATGGTGTCTTCCTTTTGGAGATGACATTAGAATATATGTACAGAGTCTTGAAACAGTCTTCACAGCCCAGTGAACTTTTCCACATTTCTTCATGTTACACCCACAGACCTAAATGTATTTTATTGGGATTTTATGTGATATATCAACACTAAGTAGCAAGTTTTTGTGAAGTGTAAGGGAAATGATACATAGTTTACTAAATATTTTAAAAACATAAATCTGAAAATTATGCTGTGCAATTGTATTCAGACCCCCTGAGTCAATACTTTGTAGGACCACCTTTCGCTGCTAAGTCTTTTGGGGTATTTCTCTACCAGCTTTGCACATCTAGAGGCTGAAATTTTTGCCCATTCATCTCCGCAATCTAGCTCTAGCTCAGTGAGATTGGATGGAGTCATCTATGAGCAGCAATTTTTAAGTCTTGCCACAGATTCACAATGGGATTTAGGTCTGGACTTTTACTGGACAATTAAAAAATACATGAATATGCTTTGACCTAAAGCATTCCACTGTAGAGTGGGGAAAAAAGTATTTAGTCAGCCACAAATTGTGCAAGTTCTCCCACTTAAAAAGATGAGAGAGGCCTGTAATTGACATCATAGGTAGACCACAACTATGACAGTCAAAATGAGAAAACAAATCCAGAAATTCCCTTTGTCTGATTTGGCAAGATTTATTTGCAAATTATGGTGGAAAATAAGTATTTGGTCACCTAAAAACATGTATATGCAAATTACCTCTTCAGAAAACAAGAGGACTTGAACTCTATAGCGCCACCTATTGGAAGTAACGATCCTACAAGTCACAATCAACCCTTTAACGAGTCTTGCAATATGACTTAGGATAAAAGCCAAATCAGAATCTCAATTTGCAGACACGGTGTTTTGGGCTATTGGCCATCGTCAGTGCAAAGTATAAGAACTGATTTGTCTAGGTGAGAGGCTCTGGACTGGGGTCTAAAAATATGCAAGTGTTCTGGCGCTCACAGACCTGTAACTTCCTCTTTAAGAGGCTCCTCTGTCCTTCACTCATTACCTGTAGTAATGGCACCTGTTTGAAAATGTTATCAGTATAAAAGACAACTGTCCACAAACTCAAACAGTCACACTACAGACTCAACTATAGTGAAGACCAAAGAGCTGTCGAAGGACACTAGAAACAAAATTGTAGCCCTGCACCAGGCTGGGAAGACTGAATCTGCAGTAGGCAAGCAGCTTGGTGTGATAAAATCAACTGTGGGAGCAATAATAAGAAAATGGAAGACATGCAAGACCACTGATAATCTCCCTCGATCTGGGGTTCCATGCAAGATCCCATCCCGTTGTTAGGGTCTGCGGAACGCACCAAATATATGAGGTAGAGAGATGCGTTCGCAGCCTCGGAGTCCACCGTGCAGGCGGAACCTGCTGCTAGTAAAATGGCGCAAGACGCAAACTCTATTATCCCGCAGAGTCGCCAAAATAAACACCGCAATGCGCTGTGGCAATATGTGCAAACTCTGTTATTTCACAGAGCCGCTAGAAGGAGTGCCGCAGCGCAATATGGCGATGTGTGCGAACTCACTGAACACAACTGAGTCGCAAAATAAACACGCTAGGGCGCTGTCTAGCAATGAAAGCGAACCCTGTTACGTCACAGAGCCGCTGAGAAAAAGTTCTGTGTCCTGTCAGGCACCCAGGTACACAGTTAAGTGCTAAGCGAACATAGAACGTGATCATGCGCTAATGTCCTCGCGGGAGTCACCCGCAATCTATGGCATCTGAATGCCAGGCCCTGAATACTGCAATCAAACTCCTCACCTGTTATGCCGGTAATCTAGGGCATCTAGGACACTGACCCTGACCAGCTAGCATACCAAACTCCTCACCGATTAAGTCGGTATTCTAGGGGCTTATTTCAGCCGGAGCCCTAACCACACACACGCATGACCACACTGGTGCAAAGCATATAATGGATGATACTAGCGCATGGCGGCTCAGCATTGCCACCCTTTTATAATAACAGCTACAGGACCTGCTAGAAACAAGGACCAATGAAACTTGTTCCAGAACAAGAAGGTTCCTGGCAGACCAATAGGAGCTGCTGAAGTACCTGAGCATGTGACCCCTGATCTCCAATGAGAGATCTCACCCTGGGTATGCTCAGAAGGGAAAAACAAGGACTTTGTCCTAAAGACGTCTGCTCGCCGCTAACCAGTACTGGCCACAATAGCAGAGTCTGGAGGAGCAGCAGTAATCCTCTGCACACTGCCAGACTGGGCGAGACGCTGGGACCGACGTCTAAGCTGAGCAGAGTCCACTGCGGCCGGAGACGAATGGGAGACCGCAGCCGGAATGGCTCGAGATTCCCCTTGTGCAGAAGCGGGAACTCGACCCCTAACACCCGTGGGGTCAAAATTATCACAGGAATGGTAAGCAAAAATCCCAGAACCACAAGGGGGGACATAGTGAATCACCTGCATAGAGCTGGGACCACATAACAAGGGCTACCATCAACAACACACTACGCCGCCAAGGACTCAGATCCTGCAGTGACAGACATGTCCCCCTGCTTAAGCCAGTACATGTCCAGGCCTGTGTGACGTTTGCTAGAGAGCATTTGGATTATCCAGAAGAGTATTCGTAGAATGTCATATGGTCTGATGAAACCAAAGTAGAACTGTTTGGTAGAAACAAAACTCGTCGTGTTTGGAGGAGTCAGAATGCTGAGTTGCAACCAAAGAACACCATACCTACTGTGAAGCATTAGGGGTGGCAACATCATGCTTTGTGGCTGCAAAGGGACCAGGATGACTGATCTGTGTACATGAAAGAATGAATGGGGCCATGTATGGTGAGATTTTGAGTGCAAACCTCCTTCCATCAGCAAGGGCATTTAAGATGAAACGTGGATGGGTCTTTCAGCATGATAATGATCCCAAGCACACCACCAGGGCAACAAAGGAGTGGCTTCATAAGAAACATATGTCCTCGAGTGGCCTTGACAGTCTCCAGATCTCAACCCCATAGAAAACCTTTGGAGGGGTTTGAAAGTCTGTGTTGCCCAGCGACAGGCCCAAAACATCATTGCTCTAGAGGAGATCTGCATGGAGGAATGGGACAACATACCACAAACAGTGTGTGCCAACCTTGTGAAGACTTACAGAAAACATTTGACCTCTGTCATTGCCAACAAAGGATATATAACAAAATATTGAGATGAACTTTTGTTAATGACCAAATACTTATTTTCCACCATAATTTGCAAAATAAATCTTGCCAAATCAGAAGAGGTGATTTTCTGGATTTGTTTTCTCTTTTTGACTCTCATAGTTGTCTACCTATGATGTCAATTACAGGCTTCTCTCGTCTTTTTAAGTGGGAGAGCTTGCACAATGGGTGGCTGACTAAATACGTTTTTCCAGGATGTCCCTCCTGACAGCACCATGAGCACGTCCTCCTCCTCCTTACAGGGACAGGAAAGCACACGAGAGGTTATTAGGACCCACCCCACCCCCTTTCCTCAGTGTTATTTACAAAGCTGGTATCAGAGGTAGTGGCCCACCTGAGAAGCCAAGGGATCATAATCATCCCATACCTAGACGACTTCCTTCTGGTAGCAGACTCAGAAGAGATGCTGGTGTTCCAGAGGAACCGGACGACTGCAGTGTTAGAGTTCCTAGGATGGATGGTGAATTGGTAAAAGTCGGACCTGTTACCGGAACGCAAGAAAATCTTCTTGGGGGTTCTGCTGGATTCCAGGAGAAGAATATCTCTCTTACCAGAGGAAAAGCAGAGGGAAGTAGCCGGCATGGTCAGGGGCCTCCTGAAACATCGCATCTCCATAAGAGACGCCATGAAGATGTTGGGTCTGATGACTGCGTGCATTCCATACGTCAGATGGGGAAATTTCATTCAAGACCATGACAGAAACCGATCCTATCTATATGGGACCGGAGTCAGTCTTCACTAGACAAGATCATGAATTTATCAGTGACGGTGAAGGAGTCCTTGCTGTGGTGGATGCACCCCAAGAATCCCTGGGTAGGAGTGCTATGGACCACCTCTCCATATGTGGTTGTCACAACAGACGCCAGCGCGTGGGGTTGGGGGGCCCACTTGCAAGGAAGATTCTTTCAGGACAGGTGGCCCGAAGACATCAGGGAAAGGTCGTCCAGTTTCCTGGAATTATTGGCGGTCTGGGAGACACTAAGAAGGAACCGGGCCGTGCTGTCCAATCAGCATGTCAGAATTCTATCCGACAATGTGACAACGGTTTCGTTTCTGAAACATCAAGGAGGACCCAGACATCGTCAACTTCAGAATCTGGCGGAAAGAATATTTTCCTGGGCAGAAGGCAGAGTGCTTTCAATTACGGCAATACATCTAGAAGGTTCCCAGAACGAGCTAGCAGACTACCTAAGCAGGGAACAGGTCTGTCCAAAAGAGTGGGAGCTAAACAAAGAGATATTCCACCAGCTGTGCCGGCGTTGGGGGACCCCCGGGATAGATCTCTTTGCGAGAAAGAAGAACTCGAAGGTCTCCAGATTCTACTCCCTAAACCCACTGAATACCCAGAAGGGATAGATGCTCTGAGCCAGGTTTGGAGGGAACCCCTCTCATATGCCTTTCCACCTCTGGCACTCATCCCTGCTGTTCTCAGGAAGATCAAGGAAGATCGGGCACAAGTGATCCTGGTGGTCCCATATTGGCCAAGGAGAAGCTGGTTTCCCCTTCTAGGGGCCATGGCAGTGGAAGACCCAATAGAGCTACCTCTAAGAAGGGATGTCATACATCAAGGTCCAGTTTACCACCCAAACCCGGAAAGACTACACCTATTGGCTTGGATCCTGAAAGGGACATCCTGAAAGCGAAAGGCTTATCGGATCAGGTCATAGCCACTATCCAGGCCAGCAGAAAGCGTTACATCGGCAATATACTTAAAGATCTGGAAGAGGTTCTGTCTGGAGGGCGGCAGATCCAGTGTGGTAGGGGGCTCCCCTGACATACCAAAGATGCTAGATTTTTTACAAGGGGGCTTTAATAAGGGTGTAAAGCCAAGTACTTTAAAAGTTCAAATTGTGGCCCTTAGTTCCTTCCTTAACTTCCCGTTGGCAGCGCACCTGTGGGTAATAAGATTTATTAAAGCAACTCAGAGATTACGTCTTACAATCAGGCAATTAACTCCCCCCTGGGACCTAAATTTGGTCCTCAGGTTTCTGTGTAAGGGTCCATATGCCCCTAACAAGGATATGCCCATATCAGTTTGCACCTGGAGAACTGCCTTTTTGGTGGCCATAGCGACGGCTAAAAGAATAGGTGAGATGCAAGCCCTATCTGTTAAAGATCCTTATCTCCAGATCAGGGACGATTGTATAACTCTAAAACTAGACCCAGCTTTTTTGCCAAAGGTAGCATCTAACAGGAATATTAACCAAGAGATTGTATTACCCTCTTTTTGTGATAATCCGTCTAATGAAAAAGAGCGGACGCTCCACTCTCTGGATGTTAGATGAGCAGTTATTGATTATCTAGAAGTCACCAATAGTTGGAGAATAGATCCGAACCTGTTTATCCTATTTGGGGGAAAGAACAAGGCTAAGAAAGGCTCCAAGGCGTCTATAGCTAGATGGATCACCAAGGTCATCTCAGATGCCTTTCGTCTGAGGGATCTAACCCCCTGAAGGTTTAAAGGCCCACTCTACAGAGCAATATCAGCATCATGGGCCGAGAGGGCAGGTGCTCGGTTAGAACAGATCTGTAGGGCAGCAACCTGGGCCAGATTTGACACATTTTGTAGACACTACAGATTATGATGTAATGTCGGGTCAGCAAACTGCGTTTGTAAAAAGTTCTACAGGCAGTAATCCACCCTGAGAGGTTCTTTGGTACTCTCATGGTGCTGTCAGGAGGGACTCCTGGAAAATAAGGTATTAGACCTACCGGTAGTGTTGAGCGATACGATACTGCAAATATCGGTATCGCCGATAGTGGCTGTATCGGAATTCCGATCCCGAGTTCCGATATTTTTCGTCATATCGGATACCGGAATCGGAATTGTCACTGTCACTGTCAGTGTCCGTCGGTCGGGTCTGTCAGAGTCAGCGGCACTTACCCGCAGAAGATCTCGCGGTCACATCCCGGGTGCTTAATGGCCGCCATCCTCTTCTCCCGGCGGTCACATGCAGTATCTCGCATAACTGCAGTGACTGCTGGGTTAATCGCGGCCGTTAAGCAGTCCGATGACTACGCCGGGGAAGCTGGTAAGCAGCTGTTGCTGCGCCGGGATGACAGGCTCTGATGACAGGTGTAAATTCGTAGCAAAAAAGTCCGTTTTTTTTACAACGAATTTACACCTTTAATTAACCCCTACAGGTGTGAAATTTTGCAAACATAGACTGATTTAATTGTTTGTGCAAATCAGATAGCAAACGACATGAAAAGACATGGTTAACCCTATGTACACCAAGTGTCATTTCATGTCGGGTGCTTCTGTCTTTTCACTGAAGCCGGCTTTACCCGGCAATTGAATCAGAGGATATTTTACTATGTAGAAGTGTATAAACTATACATATATGTATATATATATATGTCACAATGACATGTATATATATATATATATGTATTCTATGTGTGTATATTTAGTGTTTACAAGGAAAGAATGGGTTTTTTTTAGTTCCGATATTTTGTTCCCATAGACTTACATGGGACTTCCGGTATCGGTATCGGGTATCGCCGATATTTTAATGGTATCGGCGATACCATTCCGATTCCGATACTTAGGGATATCGGAAAGTATCGCTCAACACTACCTACCGGTAATAATGTTTCCAGGAGTCCATCCTGACAGCACTGGTAGTTCCCCCCCTGTTATGATATGCCATATGATGTAATATGATTCTGTCATTAAAGTGTTATTTGCATGATTTGTGTTACTTGTTAAACACTGAGGAAAGGGGGTGGGTCCTTTTAACCTCTCGTGTGCTTTCCTGTCCCTGTAAGAAGGAGGAGGACGTCATCCATGGTGCTGTCAGGATGGACTCCTGGAAACATTATTACCGGTAGGTCTAATACCTATTTTCCCCACTGTACCTCTGGCAGTATGTTTAGGGTTATTGTCCTAATGGAAGGTGAACTTATGTCCCAGTCACAAGTCTTTTGCAGACTCTAACAAGTTTTCCTCCAAAATTGCCCGGTATCCATCTTTCCATCAACTCTGACTAGCTTCCCTGCCCTTGCTGAAAAAAAGCATCCCCACAGCATGATCCCAATAAAATACAGTTAAATTAGTGGGTGTAATGTGAAAAAAAATTAGAAAAATGTGTATAAATACATAATGTTAATAGTTTTAGCTGTAGCATCAACTATTTCTTGGTACAATTGTTTACAGCTTTTGAAAGAACTTAACAGGGAGGTTGTTAGAAATTTCTTGGAGAACTAGCCACAGATCTTCTATGAATATAGGCTTATGCAAATCATTATTCTTTCTCTTCATGTAATCCTAGACAAACTGAATGATGTTTAGATCAGGGCTCCATATCTTCACTTCCAGGATTTATTGTTCTAATTTATGCTGCAGGTAGTTTTTATTCATATTGGTTGTATGGTTAGGGTCGTGGTTCTGCTGCGGAAAAAATTAAGAGCCAATCAGATGCTTCTCTAATAGTACTGCATGATTGATAAGTATTTGCCTGTATTCCTCAGCAATGGAGGCACCATTAATCTTGACCAATCTTGCAGGGAGTCTCCACCATTCTTCACTATTTGCTGTAGACCCTCATAATTCTACTGCTCTCCAGCCCTTTTAGAACATAATGCCTATTGTTATAGAGAGACAGTTCACATTTTGGCTCATCTGTTTAGAGCACCTGCTGCCATTTTTCTCTACCTCACTTCCTACATTTTGTATAGTTGACCTCATTTTCTTCTCGATATACGTAGTAGATAGCTAATCCAATCCCTTCATGTTAACTCCGGGATACATAAAGCAATAATTAACGCATGAAAAAAAGTTTTTTTTGAAAAATATTTCCAACTTTATTAATATAAAACACATACAAAAAGTTATTATAAAATTGAAAAAAGGATGCAAAGTAGAAAAAGAGGGACCTTAGGCTCCCCCTTAGTATATACAAAATGCTGCATGGCAAAGTAATGATCTTATTGCAATCTAAATCTGACCAAAATTAGAAAAGGTGTATATGAACAAGGCAACTGCGATAATAGATTATCCTACCCTGTGTGTCGCTGTGCATGGAATTGTGGCCTGCACATTGTTCATACTAATCCCTGGTTTGAATGCAGATACCGTTATTGTGGCAAAATTAGCGGGAAGATAATACTATAAAGCACGACACTTAGATCTAATGTTCAGACTCAGGCTGCAAAGCGCTATACAGTTACACATAATGCTATACAATATGTGGGCCCATAAACTTTACCTGTATGTTAGCGCGGTTATGAACCGTGACGGAGTCCTGTCCCTCATTAAAGTCATGTAATATGGACGCAACGCCACTCCCATAGGCGTGGCGTCCATATTCATGGCCTTAATGAGCGGTATTACGTCACCGCTCAGCGCTGGAGAGCTGTAGGAAGCCGAGGAGAACGCAGGATTGCAGGGACGTTCAGCGATGGCACGGGGAGGGGTGAGTATGATAGAGGAGAGGACAAGGAGCACGGAGCAGGACGGGGGGGAGAACGGTGGACGGGGGAAGCATGGAGGAGGACGGGGGAAGAACGAAGGACGGAGGAAGCATGGAGCAGGACGGGGGGGAGAACGGAGGACGGGGGAAGCATGGAGGAGGACGGGGGGGAACGGAGGACGGAGGACGGGAGGAAGAACGATGGACGGGAAGCATGGAGCAGGAGGGGGAGAAACGGTGGACGGGGGAAGCATGGAGGAGGACGGGGGGAGAACGGAGGACGGGGGAAGCATGGAGGAGGACAATGAGCACGGAGCAGGACGGGGGAGGATGGAGGGCACAGAGGAGCACGGAACAGGACGGGGGAGAGGATGGAGGGCACAGAGGAGCACGGAGCAGGACGGTGGGGGCACAGGAGGACGGAGAAGGAATGGGGGAGCACAGCGGAGGACGAGCAGGAGGGGGGGAGTACAGAGGAGAATGGGGGAGCACAGAGCTGGATGGGGGAGCAAGGAGCAGGACGGGGGCAGCACAGAGCAGGAGGGCAGTTTATACATCCGGCTTATACACGAGTCAATAAGTTTTCCCAGTTTTTTTGTGGCAAAATTAGGGGGGTCGGCTTATACACGGGTCGGCTTATACACGAGTATATATGGTATGTGAAAATACTTAAATTTGCAAAAGTTCTCACCTACTAACCCATGTGCTTCGTCTATATAGCTTGTATCAATAGTGAATAAATGAATTGTAGTACATTTTTGTGCAAGTGTTACTGTGGCATTAGCAGTGATTTGTGTAAAGTTCTTAGACAATAACTTCTATGAGTTATATTGTTTTTAAATATATGAGCATAATTGTATTCATAATGTTTATGACATTCTGATTTATAACTGCCATTTTTACCACCTTGTTTTTATTGTATTGGGTAAGTATATTTCCCTATTCTGATATTAAACTTATTTATTTCCTGATAGTTGTAAGTAATTTTATTGAAGCAGAAACATGTTGTTTAGTTTTATTACTTTAGCAAGGCTTGACCTTTAAAGGTTTAAAACTATTTCTGAAACTCTTGGATTGCTATAACATTGTTTGCTAGTGTACTGTGAAGAAAAATGTTTTTGGAACAAATACTTTGTACTTTGTATACTGAGGAATATTTTAAAGTTC
Organism: Oophaga sylvatica; assembly: GCA_033576555.1. Lineage (NCBI taxonomy): Eukaryota > Metazoa > Chordata > Amphibia > Anura > Dendrobatidae > Oophaga > Oophaga sylvatica. The sequence continues at coordinate 315,406,492 of JARQOD010000006.1, forward strand.
CTAAGCCGCACTGCAAAATTTGAAAAATGGGAATGTAAATAAATCGTTTTGCAAGAGGGTTGATCTGAAAGAAACCTCAGCAGATACAGAGAACATAATAACACAAATTAATATAGAAAGATTTTAGCTACACAATGTCATTTTTCCATAGCCACCAGCGTTGGTAATGCGTTTTTGTATTTTTGTCAGCAATGAACCAGAGCCTTCATGCCGCAGCGGTAAAAATCTTAACGAACAAAGGCAAGCCACTTTTTTATACCTGCAATAACAGCACCACTATCTGGTAAATGTTGTCCATATAGTCCACCTTTTATTGGCCCAAATAGATGTAAGTGTGAATGCACTAAACTTGTACTATAGGATGAATGTGGTAGGACAAACCAGCCAAATTTTGCAATGTGTTCAGTGGTCTTAACACTTCTATTGGGCCTGATGTTGTCTTCTTTCCTGCCCTTAATCTTGAAATTCAAGCCTTCAGGTTAGTTACCATTTTCCTGTAGCGTTCTGAACTGATAGGTCCTTCAAACTACAGAATATCTGAAAGTATCGCATCATTCATATCCCAAGAGACTGTGCATATCACTTTGCTTGCAAATGCCTGTGTCTTACATTTTTTTTATGGGGAATTCTTATTTCAGCACTTCATGGCTTGCCATTTTGATTTTGGCTCGTAGTGGTAAAAACCTCTTTCATTCCTGGTAATGATGCTGTCTAGGAAACTGTCACTGTCACGGGTTTACAGTGACAGAGAGGAGCCAGAAGACTGCAGCGTCTGATTTCTCCTACTCCTATGCTGAATAGAAGCACTTCATCCACATATTGTTATGATCTGCTACAAGCACTAAGGAAAGGTGGGAATTCTGTCCCTACAATAGGACTGAGCTGGATCCCTACGATGTAACGGGGAACCTGATCCTGCGACCAGACCGCTAAAGTCCTCAGCTAGTCTGAACGAAGACCTATAGTTGGGAGGGAGGAATCCCTACAAGATCTAGAGACTGGGTGAAAAGGTGGACACCTCCTAACAGAAATTGTAGCAGGGAAAATAAAACAGAAAACAAATACTAACAGATCCTAAGATCAAGCAAAACTGACAGAGTAAGGCACCTAAGCACCCGGCTAGCTTAAGAGTAGATAATACAATGAAGTCCAGCAAAGCCAGAAGGGCGGAGCCAGACTAAATAGGGAAAAAAGGTCATGTGACAGCAAACTGAAACAAAATCTGACAAGAGGGTTATAACAGTACCTCCTTCAAAGAGATCCTCCAGTCCCTATGACTTAGGCTTATCCGGAAATCTCTTGTGAACGCTCTGACAAGTCTAGACGAGAATCACCGCCCTAGTGACCTTTTCTATGGCTTATCCGGTTGAAAAAAACCTCTCATATCCGACGTTGACCCACCTCTTACGGCTCTAGACAAGGGCTAGACGCAGAAACATCATCCGCCCTCACCCATGAGTTATCCTCGGGTCCATAACCCTTCCAAGCGACGAGGTACTGCAAACCCCTTCTATACCGTCTAGAATTTAGGATGCGGGAAATCTCATATTGCCCGTCCTCCACCACCAGGGGAACAGTGGCCGAGACGTCTCCATCTGAGACCTCAGCTTTTTTCAAGAGAGAAACATGAAACACCGGATTAATCTTCCAGGAGGTAGGAAGCTCCAACTTAACAGCAGATTGGTTAATAACCTGAAGCACCTTAAAGAGCCCTACAAACTTGGGACCCAATTTCTTAGACGGAATCCTCAAGCGCAGATTCTTAGAGGACAACCAAACCATGTCACCAATAGCAAACAAAACCTCTTGTCGTTTTCTATCAAAATACACTTTGGATCTTTTGTTAGCCTCCTGAAGATTACCACGCACATCAGTCCAAACTCTCTCCAAAACACCAGAAAAATTCTCCTCTTCAGGTACAGCCGATCCCAACTTGGAAAATGACCCAAATGATGGATGTCTCCCAGAACAACAAAAAAAAGGCGAACAACCAGCAGAAGCGGATGTATGGTTGTTAAGAGCAAACTCAGCAAGTGGCAGAAACTCAGACACCACCCTCTTGATTATCAGTCACAAAACAACGCAAAAACTGCTCAACATCCTGGTTTTTCCTTTCTGTCTGGCCATTAGACTCAGGATGATATCCGGATGAAAACGACAAAAGAACTCCCAACCTGTCACAAAAGGCGCGCCAAAAACGAGCCACAAACTGAGGTCCCCTATCAGAAACAATGTCAGTAGGAACACTGTTATGTTACGGTAGCTGAGGAGTGCAGGCAAAAAAGGAAATACACCAGAGCAGTTGGAATCTATGAGATTGCAGTACCCTGACTAACCACCGCAACTAGAGGCAGCCGTGGAGCGTTCCTACGTTGGTCCTAGACGCCTCGTCACAGCCTGAGAAACTAACTACACCTAAAGATAGAAATAGGAAAGCTATCTGCCCCAGAGCAGAACCCCAAAGAACATAGGAAGCACCCAAACATGTAATGGCGGTTAGGCAAGAGGAAATACAGACACAGACAGAAAATAGTATGAGCAAACGTTGGGGCCCAAACTTCCTAAATAGAAAAGGATAGGAAGGACACTTACTGCAATCCCAAAAAACCTTGAAAAGTACCAACTCTACTAATTTCAAAATCACCTGAGATCACACGACCTCTACCACCTAAATTAGTTCTCTGGTGTAACAAAAACAGCAGCCACTGAAAAAACTGGAAAAAGCAAAAGTACAAAACACAGTGGCTGAACTAAACTGAGAGGGCAAAAGCCCCGGAGGGGACCCAGAAGGCCCCCACAGAAGTGCAGGACAAAATGCAAAAATATAGCAAAAACACAAAATAAGAAATTGTCTTATCTGATAGAAGGAGATGCAGACACGACACAGCAGGCTACAAGGGAAACTGGAAAGACGGATTCAGACCAGAACAATTGATCACCGGCAACCCTGATGGGAAAATGATTCCCTTAAATAAGACCAATCAGTAACACCTGATTCCCAGTCCTCACAATCCTCACTAGTACCGCTTGTAACCACCAGAGGGAGCCTCTGCTCAGAACTCATCTCAAACCCATTCACAACAGTACCCCCCCCTTGAGGAGGGGTCACCGAACCCTCATTTGAGCAACCAGGTCGGTCAGGATGAGTTCTATGATACGCACGGATAAGTCTCCTAGCATGGATGTCCGAAGCAAACATCCAAGAATTATCTTCCTGACCATAACCTCTCCATTTAACCAAATACTGGAGTCTTCGTCTAGAAAAACGAGAATCCAATATTTTCTCAACCACATACTCCAGATTGCCCTCAACCAAAACAGGGTCAGGAGGCACAGCAGCAGGAACCACTGGCTCAACAAACCTCTTCAACAAGGACTTGTGGAACACGTTATGGATCTTAAATGTCCCTGGAAGAAGCAAACGAAAAGAAACAGGATTAATAATCTCCATGATCTTATAAGGTCCAATGAACCTAGGCTTAAATTTAGGAGATGCTACTCTCATAGGAATATTCTTTGAGGACAACCAGACCAAGTCCCCCACTTTAAACCGAGGACCATCAGTCCTATGCCGGTTAGCAAACCGCTGGGCCTTCTCCTGAGAGAGGGACAACCTCTCCACTACCTGGTCCCAAATCTGTTGCATACGCTCAACAACAGAGTCAACACCTGGACAGACAGAAGCTTCCGTCTGTCCTGAAGAAAATCGAGGGTGAAACCCAGAATTACAGAAAAACGGAGACATCAAAGTGGCAGAGCTAGCCCTATTATTAAGAGCAAACTCAGCCAAAGGCAAAAAAGAGACCCAGTCATCCTGATCAGCAGACACAAAGCATCTTAGATAAGTCTCCAATGTCTGGTTTGTTCTCTCAGTTTGACCATTGGTCTGAGGATGAAATGCCGAGGAGAAAGACAATTGAACACCCAGTTTAGAACAAAAAGTCCTCCAAAATCTGGAAACAAACTGGACTCCTCTGTCAGACACAATGTTCTCAGGAATGCCGTGTAAACGAACCACGTGCTGAAGGAACAACGGCACCAATTCAGAGGAGGAAGGCAACTTAGGTAATGGCACAAGATGTATCATTTTGGAAAACCTATCACAAATTACCCAGATGGTGGTCATTCTCTGAGAAACAGGAAGATCGGAAATGAAATCCATAGAGATATGGGTCCATGGTCTCTTGGGCACAGGCAATGGCATCAACAAACCACTAGAGCGAGAGCAAGGCTTGGAGCGAGAGCAAGTCCCGCAGGACTGCACAAATTCCCTGACATCGCGAGACAAGGTAGGCCACCAAAAGGACCGACTAACCAAGTCTCTGGTACCAAAAATTCCGGGATGCCCAGCCAATGCGGAACAATGAATCTCAGACATCACACTCTTTTTCCATTGGTCCGGGACAAACAATTTTCCAACAGGGCAGCGCTCGGGCCTATCCTCCTGACACCCCTCCAGAGCAAGTCTCAAATTGGGCGAGATGGCGGAAAGAACTACACCCTCCTTCAAAATAACAGAGGGATCAGATAGCTCAGGAGAGTCCGCAAGGAAACTCCTCGAGAGGGCATCCGCCTTAACATTCTTAGTGCCAGGAAGAAAGGAAACCACAAAATTAAAACGTGTGAAAAACAAGGCCCACCTGGCCTGTCTAGGATTGAGTCGCTTGGCAGATTCCAGATAGACCAGATTCTTATGGTCCGTAAGGACCACCACCTGATGTTTGGCTCCCTCCAGCCAATGTCTCCACTCTTCAAAAGCCCACTTCATGGCCAATAACTCCCGATTACCCACGTCATAATTACGTTCAGTAGGAGAAAATTTTCGAGAGAAAAAGGCACAAGGGTTACTTTTAGAGGTCTCTGGATCTTTTTGGGACAAAACGGCACCTGCCCCAATTTCAGAGGCATCAACCTCCACCTGAAATGGCAGAGAAACATCAGGCTGCCGTAGAACAGGAGCAGAAGTGAATCTCTGCTTAAGTTCCTGAAACGCAGAGACTGCCTCAGGAGGCCAATTCACCACATCAGAACCCTTTCTGGTCAAATCAGTTAATGGTTTAACAATAACCGAGAAATTACCAATAAATTTACGATAAAAATTGGCAAAACCCAAAAATCTCTGAAGAGCCTTTAATGAAGTAGGTTGGACCCAATCACAGATGGCCTGAACCTTGACCGGGTCCATTTCAATAACAGATGGGGACAAAATGAATCCAGAAATGAGATCTTCTGTACGCCAAAAAGACACTTTGATCCCTTCACATACAGAGCATTCTCTCTCAAAATCTGGAATGCAGTTCGAACATGCTTCACATGAGAGTCCCAGTCATTAGAAAAAATCAAGATATCATCCAAATAAACAATCAGAAACTTGTCCGCAAAATCCCTGAAAATGTCATTCATGAAGGACTGGAAGACGGAAGGAGCATTAGTGAGCCCAAAGGGCATCACAAGGTACTCAAAATGCCCTTCAGGGGTGTTAAATGCCGTCTTCCATTCATCCCCGTGCTTAATGCGAATAAGGTTATACGCCCCCCTGAGGTCAAGCTTGGTAAACCAAGTAGCTTTTTTCACCCTGGAAAACAGGTCAGAAATCAAGGGTAACAGGTATTGATATTTCACAGTAATATTGTTCAAGAGACGATAATCAATACACGGCCTTAATGAACCATCTCTTTTGGCCACAAAGAAAAAAACCGGCACCTAAGGGTGAAGAGGATGGTCTGATATGACCCTTCTCCAATGATTCCTTGATATAAGACCGCATAGCGTCATGTTCAGGTACAGACAAGTTAAAAAGGCGACCCTTAGGGAATTTACTACCTGGTACTAATTCAATAGCGCAGTCATAGCTCCTATGGGGAGGTAAGGATGCAGATTTACTTTCGCTAAACACATCAGAAAAATCAAACAAAAAGTCAGGAACATCCTCAGCCTGGGGGGAGGCAGAAAAAACAGGAGTGTTGGCACTAACACATTGGCAGCCCCAACTGGTTACAGACACAGATTTCCAATCCAAAACAGGATTATGAGACTGTAACCAAGGGAAACCCAGCACTATAATGTCATGCAGATTATATAGAACCAAAAATTTGCAGCACTCCTGGTGATCAGGTTCAACCCTCATTATCACCTGAGTAGAAAACTGGGGTTTATTCTCAGCCAAAGGGGTAGAATCGATCCCCAGTAAAGGAATAGACTTCTGTAGGGGTATCAAGGAAAACCCACAACGTTTAGCAAAATCATAATCCATCAGGTTAATAGCTGCTCCAGAATCAACGAAAGCCTGAGCAGAAAATGAGGACAGAGAGCATATCAGAGTGACAGTTAATAAAAACTTAGTCTGAACACTACCCAAGACAACTGAGCGTGCAAAATGTCTTCCCCGCTTAGGGCAGACTGAAATAGCATGAGAGCATCACCACAGTAGAAACATAACCCATTGCGCTTTCGAAACTCATGACGCTGTGCCCCAGACACCACTCCATCACACTGCATGGGCTCAGCAGCTGGCTCACAAGGCAACACCACTCCACGCATACTTCTCCGCTCACGCAAACGTCTGTCAATTTGAATCGCTAATGACATAGAATCATTGAGACCAGAGGGGACAGGGAATCCCACCATAACATCTTTTACATTATCCGACAGACCCTTCCGGAAAAGGGCCGCCAAAGCGTCGTCATTCCATTTGGTCAGGACTGCCCACCTACGGAATCTCTGACAGTATAACTCAGCGTCATCAAGCCCTGATTTAATGCCAACAAGGCTTTTTCAGCTTGATCAGTGACATTAGGCTCATCGTACAATAACCCCAAAGCCTGAAAAAATGCATCAACATCACTCAAAACAGGATCCCCAGGTGTCAGGGAAAAAGCCCAATCCTGAGGATCGCCGCGCAGGAGAGAGATGATAATTTGAACCTGCTGCGCTGCGTTTCCTGAGGACTTAGATTTTAAGGCAAGAAACAATTTACAATTATTTTTGAAATTCTGAAACTTAGCTCGATCCCCTAAAAACAAATCTGGCATGGGGATCCTAGGTTCCACAACAGGCAACCTAGCAAGATATGCAGCAATACTCTGAACCTCAGTGGCAAGCTGATCCACACGGCCAGACAACTGTGCAAACTCCATTGGGAGAAAAGATCCTCCCCAGCACCCAGAGATACAGATGGAAAAAAAAAAAATGCAACAAACAGAAAAATATCTCTGACAACTTTTCTTCCTTCAAATATTTTTTCCCTTCTGTGAGTACCATACAATTTTTAGGCCGGTGATACTGTTATGTTACGGTAGCTGAGGAGTGCAGGCAAAAAGGAAATACACCAGAGCAGTGGGAATCTATGAGATTGCAGTACCTGACTAAACCCAGCAACTAGAGGCAGCCGTGGAGCGTTCCTACGTTTGGTCCTAGACGCCTCGTCACAGCCTGAGAAACTAATACACCTAAAGAATAGAAATAGGAAAGCTATCTGCCCCGGAGCAGAACCCCAAAGATAATAGAAAGCCCCAAACATGTAATGGCGGTTAGACAAGAGGAAATACTGACACAGAAAGAAAATAGTATGAGCAAACGCTGGGGCCCAAACTATCTAAATAAAAAAGGGGATAGAAGGGTACTTACTGCAATCCCAGAAAACCCTGAAAAACACCAACTTACTAATTTCAAAATCACTGAGATCACACGACCTCTACCACCTAAATTAGTTCTCTGGTGTAACAAAAAACAGCAGCCACTGAAAAAACTGGAAAAAGCAAAGTACAAAACACAGTGGCTGAACTAAACTGAGAGGGCAAAAGCCCCCGGAGGGGACCCAGAAGGCCCCCACAGAAGTGCAGGACAAAATGCAAAAATATAGCAAAAACACAAAATAAGAAATTGTCTTATCTGATAGAAGGAGAGCAGACACGACACAGCAGGCTACAAGGGAAACTGGAAAGAAGGATTCAGACCAAAACAATTGATCACCGGCAACCCTGATGGGAAAATGATTTCCCTTAAATAAGACCAATCAGTAACACTGATTCCCAGTCCTCACAATCCTCACTAGTACCGCTTGTAAACACAGAGGGAGCCTGTCAGAACTCATCTCAAACCCATTCACAACAGAACACCATGTAGTCTGACTATTTCCTTGACAAAGGCCTTAGCGAGAGTCTTAGCGCAGGGCAATTTGATGAAAGGAACCAAGTGACACATCTGCTAAAACGGTCCACGACCACCCAGTGACAGTGAAACCCTCAGAGGGGGAAGGTAGTAATAAAGTCCATAGCCAAATGTGTCCAAGGTGCACTAGGAACCTCCAGAGGCAAAGCAACCCCGCAGCAGGAGTAGAAGACTTAGATCTAGCAACACACAGTGCATTGACGTACCCACTAATGACTTCCTTCTGCCATCCTGGCCACCAAAACTGCGACCCACAAGTCTCTTGGTCTCAGAGATTCCAGGATGACCTGCCAAGCGAGAGTCATGACATTCAACAAACAAAATCTCTCCTCAGGGTACCAGGCACAAACAACCTCCATGAGGCGTGTTAGATGGGGCATTCTCCTGTGCTTTAAGAACTCATCTTCCAACAGTAAGTCCAGCCAAAGAAAAAAAATAAAAAATCTCTCAGGAAAGATTTTGTTTTCCATCATGGTGTCGGTTTGGGATTTGGCTGAACCCTGCAGGGTCTCTCTCTGGAGGTGGCTGAAATCCAGCAACACGTGAGTAGCTGTACTGGAGCACATTTCGTGGAGCCAAAGCTACGTTTGCCTGATTTATTTTTTGTGTGAACAACAAGATTTTTTTCTTTTAAAAAATGCTTGCTTGTTGTATTTCATTTGAGACCCAGATCCTGGTGATGAATCACAGCGCATAGGGTTCATAATGTCCTTTTGCGCAAAGAACCTCAGGACTGGGCCTTTTCTCTGCCAGCCTAGTGATCCGTGCTTTAGATCTGTGGATAGTTTTTTTTCTGCTTTGGGGTTGTTATATGACGATCCGGATCGTGTTTCACAGCTGAGACAGAATTGAGACGTTTGAGACAGGGATCAGGTAATGGGAAAAATATTGTACCACTTCCGAAGGTGGTCCACACAGGTGGGGGGACTTACTGTTAGAAACTGCTACAACCTAAAAGGGAAAAAGGGTTTGGAATTCTTCCCCTAAAAAGGATGGGGCTGGAACCCTACGATGTAAAGGGAACCGCCTGCACCAGACCCGCAAAAGTCCTCAGCTAGTTGAACAAGACCTTAGTTGCAGGGGGAATCCCACAAGATCTAGAGACTGGGTGAAAAGGTGGACACCCCTAACAGAAATTGTGAGGGAAAAAAAAGAAAACAATACTAAACAGATCCTAGATCAAGCAAAACTGACAGAGTAAGGCACCTAAGCACCCGGTAGCTTAAGAGTAGTAATACAAAGAAGTCCAGCAAAGCCAGAAGGGGGAGCCGACTAAATGGGAAAAACGGTCATGTGACGCAAACTGAAACAAAATTGCAAAGGGTTTATAACAATATAAACATGTCAGTTTAATGGGATGAGGGTTAAAACTGCTCAGTTGAGGCCTAGCTGTGCTTTTAAAACCACCCCCCTTTTTTATAATTGGGTCTGACTAAACCCCTTTTCAGAGTAGTTTTGCGCAGGGTTTGGGGTTGGGTTGGCGGAAGTATGGGTTGGGGGGTTTATCGTGATTTCGGTTTTTTAGTTTTTTGATTTTCCCTTTCTTCTACTTTATTTTTTAACCCATCCTCCACTCCCCCCATGCAACCTCTGTTTTATGTTTGGGTTATTTTGGATGTTTGGCCTTTTCCATTACCCTTTGATTACCTTGTTAAGTTGGTTGTTCTTGGAGAGCATATGATCCCTCTTCCCGGTGGGGGAAGGGAAAGAGGAGGGTGGATTCAGGAGTTTTAAGGGGAAGGGGAAATTGGGGCCCCCGGGACAGGGCCGCGCTAGGGCGCCTTAGCAATTTGGGGGGGAAGGAGCCCCTTTCCAGGGCACCCCCAACGGTTCGTGGGGGGGCTCCTTCAGTTCAAAGGTCCAGAGAGTCTGTAAAGATTTGCATTTCATACTCTTTCTTCCCCTGTAAGCACCCCGGGTCCACCCCGGCACAGTCCTGTATAACCCACATTTTTTCAAAATTTTCCAAGTTAAATGAATTAAGTTTATACCAGTTCTTTGGGGTTTTGTCGTATTTATGGGGTTTATCAAATCCCTTCATTTAAGAGTTTACAGCATGCAAGGGTCCAAATATTGTTTCTTCCCCCCTTATTTTTTACTGTTTAAACGTAACACCCACTGCCTCACTGGCTCAATTTACTTTATCACCCCCCAAACCTTTGCAA